>OZ007498.1:62995794-63713794 GCA_963931805.1 Microdon myrmicae
TTTAGGTGTAAAGCTCGCCTTCCTCATCCCTCATTTTAGGTTAATTATTTTAGTTCTTATTTTTGTTTTTAATTGTTTTTTACATCTTTTATAATTGTTTTGAACTTTTGTTTGTTGACCCTTTGCACTCGAGGCTTTTTTCGCTTGCATCAACCAGCAACTCGTAACGATTTCGGCCAAATTAGGGAAATTTGACAAGTACTTTAAAATCATTTATAAACAATCAAACGTATATAAATAATAAAATTTCACCAAATTATTTATTTTTATAGCGAAAATAACAAACTTTGATATGCTCGAGTTGACACATCAAATCAGCCGGCGCGGCTCGAGTGCAAAGGGTTTTAGATATATATTAAAAAAATAAATAAATAAAGTAGAAAAGTAAGGTAAAAACGGTAAGTAAAGTAGTTGGCGGTGAAGAGAACAGATTCCGCGTATACGAGAATAAAGTTCTAAGAAGTATCTTCGGCAGTAAATTTGATGAAGGGGCAGGACAAATTGGAGGAAACTCCACAATCGCGAAGTGGAAGAGCTATACCCCAAACCTACAATAGTGAGAATAATCAGGTCGCGAAGATTAAGATGGGCCAGACATGTTGCGAGAATGGGCAACGACAGAACCGAAAGTAGAATTGTTGACAGGAGACCAACGGAAAAGAGACCGGTGGGAAGCCCACGACGGAGATGGGAGAATAATGTAACGCGCGACCTTGTTGAGATCGGATCAAAGGGTGAAGCGTAGAAGGCGAGTGCACAAAACAGGGAACGATGGCACATCAGAGTCAGTGAGGTTGTGGCGACAGATACACACACAATTCACAAGCAAAATAGTGAAGAGCACCGAACGAAAAATCTAATAAGAAAATACATCAGAACCGTATACTAAGCGATAACATAACAATTCACATCAGGGGAGTATAGTCGAGTTTTGAAATCGAATTTAAAACACGGTCAGTAGCCGGATGGGTAACGCTTAGGTTCAATTTTTTTTTCGTGATTCAAACTGTCATAGCGAATCACACGTTCTTCTTCACTATTATTTCAAACGGTATAAGGTCATGAAATTCCGAGACCAATAAATAAATGGTAATGCCTGCCCATGTATTTTCAGATATTACTAACTTGACAGAGTCGTTAAGTGGCCGATGAAGAAGCATTCCTTGGCATTATGTGGGAGCTGATAGAGACATACTGATCATCTGATAAGATCCATTAAAGATGTGGGAGGTTAAAGTCGCCAAAAACGATGACATCGTTTGTATTTATAGATGTATTTAGTCCTACATAAAAAAGTGTAATATGATTATGAATAAAATAAATGTGGATTTCAAATAAAAGTCAAGAAAGGAGTAAGAATTATATGGTATGTAGATGGTTTGGCGATAGTGGCCATGGCTAAATGCTGATACGTTCTGGAGAATATTCGTGACTACACAATCCAGACGCGCAAGAAATTGGAACAACTTGATATAGAATTAAAAGAACGCGTCATTACATCTAGACCCTCTATAAACTATCTCGGTATTACCCTCGACAACGAGTTGTTCTTCAAGGAAAACCTGCGGAAAAGGATTAAAAAGCAGGTAAGATAATGCAATATATTAGCGAGACTGCTACTCAATGTTAAGAGGAAGTCGACAGCGAGCGTCAACATTTCTATTGTAATGCGTGCAGCTTACATATAGACAGGAGCCACTCAATATACGTTATGCACGAGGACATGGGAAACTTAGCACATAGACTAATGCCACTAAAAGTATGCACCGCTTTCCGGGTGGTACCCGAAACTCAAGTCGTGGCTGGAAAGAAATCACTTGACATCGCACACCTGTAGTGGTTGTGTGGCGTTTCTAAGAGACACACACAATATACAAGCAAATAGTGAAGAACACCGAAAGGAAATTCGAATAAGCAAAGCATCAGAGCCGTATACCATAGCGATGACATAACAATTCCACATCAGTTGAGTGTATTTGAGTTTAAAATCGAATTCGTACACTCGGCAGTGGCCTGATGTGTTGAGCATTGGTTCCATTTTTAGTGATTCTAACTGTCATAGCGTCAGTTCGAATCACACGTTCTTCACTATCGTCGGAAACGCTATAGTTGCTTTCGCTTATCTATCGCCGGGTCCAACTTGCATCCTTTTCTGAGGCGGTATTGGTTTTCTATAGCTCCTCGACGGTATAGTGGTTAGTATACCCACCTGTCACGCGGGAGACCGAGGTTCGATTCCCCGTCGGGGAGCCTCTGGCGCAAGACGAATGACCTTGCCCAAAAAAAAAAAACAAATCATTTCATTATGGAAAATTTAACAAGCCTCAGGAGTTGCTAAATAAGGCCAAGACCGGTTCCCGGTTGTAGTGCCGATGATGATGATTGGTTTTCTGTGTCGCCATTTCAATGGAACGGGAACTTCACATCGATCTTTGCAACATCCGTGGGCTAGGATGCAATTTCTCCTCTGTGTCTGGCCACATCTGTAACCAAAAACCAGCCATCCTTGCACTTATCGGGACTTATCGGGTAATAACTGATGCAGATATTTCTGATTTTACTATACCCGGTTATAGTTTAGCGCCTTTGTTCTTTCCACATCGTGGTCTAGCTACATACATACGAAGTGATATTGCTTATCAGCTTCTGCCACAATATGGGCTCTGCTCCAATTCATAATTTAATTTCTCGTGGGTAAAAGTTCACGTTCGTAAGCATATCATACATTACTGCTTTCTTTACAGAAGCCCAAACTTGGATAGAAACACATCCTTTCACGAATTTGATGTTCTATCTGATTCTATCGATAATATCTTGACCTTATATCCCTACACTGAAATCGTTATTGCGGGTGATTTCAATGTGCATAACTCTCAGTGGTTTCGCCACTCCGGACACAACACCTAAAGGTCAGTGTGTCCAGCTCTTTGCTGATTCAAACAATTTAACTCGACTCGTCAATGAGCCAATATGTTTACCAGACATGGATGGTTATTCCATCAACACATTGGGCCTGTTTCTCACCCCCGACCCGGACAAATACACAATTGAAGTTTCTTTGTCCTTAGGCACTTCAGACCACTGTGTCGTGCGAGCTAAGTTTGCTCTAACCAATAGCAACGCTAACGAGAAAACTGCTAAAAGAACAGTATAGTTCTACGAGAAAGCCAATTGGGAAGGTCTGAACGGTTTTTTTGGGAAGTTAAATTGGTCGTTGTTTTTCCTCAATAACGATGTTGACTCTATAGCGGACACAATGACAGACACGAAACTGATTGGCATGCGAACCTTTATTCCACACAACGTAAAACGTATCAAACCCAAGAGAAATATGTGGTTTGATTTCGGGTCGAGAGAAGCCATTAAGGCTAAAGAGTTGAGCTTCCGGTTGTATAAATCAAACAATACTGAGGAAAACCGGAAAAGATTTAAGAGCGCTAGGAATGGCTGCAATGCGTGTATTTAACGTGCAAAATTCTTGTATGGCCAGAGAGTGAGACAAAAAATACTACACACTCCCACAGGCAGTAGAAACTTCTGGGAATTTGTGAAGAACATCCAAAACTTGGTCTCTTCATCCATTCCATCGCTTATAGTCGATGACAGACCAGTCACCACTGCAATAGAGAAAGCGAATCTACTTGCTGCACATTTTGCAGCCAACTCAACCCTGCCTGATATAACATCAGTTCTGCCTCAACTTGAGCATAAGCAGCACACCATGAGCCAGATTTGCTTCCGAACGCGTACTGTTACCCGCGCACACAAAGAGCTAAACCCACACAAATCCACTGGTCCTGATGGCATTCCCCCAATTCTCTTGAAGAGATGCCACTGCGGAAACTCTTCCATTTGTCTTATTCTACTGGCCGTTTTCCAAATAGATGGAAGTCAGCGAACATTCAGCCAATTCCCAAAAAGGGTGACAAATCATCCCTATGCATGATACATTGAATTCCGACCTCAACAAAATATATCAATGGGGATTATCTAACCGAGTAGGGTTCAATGCCTCAAAAACTCAGTGGTGCCTCTTCGTCAAAGACGAATCCCCCAAAGTAAATATACTGTCGATGAACGGCAATTGCATCGACGAAGCCAAGGCGCTATCAATCCGCGGCACTCGAATTAATTCGACTCTTAATTGGAGCGAGTGCATTTTTGAAGCTGCGAAAAGTGCGGACAAATGTATGGGGTTCCTTAAGAGATGCAAAAAATACTTCACTCCATCGAAGCTGGCCACTATTTACAAGGCGTATATTCATCCCAAAATTGAGTTCAACTCCCATATTTGGTCAGGCACACCCAAAACTGCACTACACGTACTCGATAGGATGCAAATACGAGCAGTGAAACTGATTGGGGGCCGTGCTGTGATTCGATCAATTCCGTCGTTAGAACACAGGCGCAAGGTATCATGCCTATCTCTTTTCTATAGGTATTACCACTGCCGTTGATCAACTGAACTAACTGAATGTGTTCCGACATTTCCCCACGACACCCGTCAATCTGAGAATTCGCGTCAATTCACGTTGAAAGTAAACTTCAGGCGCACAGATAAATATAGAGTCATTCTTTAGCCGAACCACACGAATGTGGAATGCTCTACCTGATCATGTGTTTCCTCGTCGTTGTAATATCCAGGCATTTAAGACAAATGTACATCGATACCTCCTTTCCTTATCCACTTCCTCTCCTCCGCTCGCACTGTGCTCTTTCTACTCCAATATCCCCTTTTGTGAGGTTGGTGTACTTCCCCCACAAGTCGACTGCCTGACAATGATATTTGATATAGAAACTTAGGTGAAAAGAAATGATGCCAAGCAGAACGACCATCTGACTCAGCTGATATCAGGACATGGATTCTTTCGGCAGTAGTTGCACATGTTTAAAAATGTCATCAGCTGATCTACTGATATAGCGAAGACAAATTCGAAAATGCGGAACATGTATTCACTGAGTGGGTGAGATTCAAGAGGGTATAATATTCGAGAATGACATTGAAGCGACATATGAGACAGACAACTAGGAGTAAGAGAATATGTGCTAAACTCAAAAGAAGCATGCTTCTTTATTTCTCGCGAATTCAAGCCTCGATGTCGGTCTTTTGGAGCCACCTGTGATCGGGCCGGTATGGTCTTCGATGGGGGATGTGAGGTTTCGCCCACGGACTATTCAACGCATTCTGTGTGGTCTGGACTGTGGGAAGGCAACCGGCCCGAACGAAATACCAGCGATAGTCTTTAAGAAATGTGCTCTAGAACTATCGCCGGTTCTTGGAAGACTCTTTCGCTTATCTTATGCACGGGGGACCTTTCCTACCTGCTGGAAAATCGCTCGAGTTCAGCCAATCCCAAACAGTGGTGGAAAGTGTTTCCAACAAAATTACCGACCGATAGCATTATTGTCTATGTTATTTAAGGTGATGGAAAATGTCATCAACACCGAATAGATTAAGTATTTGGAGTGCAATGGACTTCGGAATGATCGTCAATACAGATTCCGTGGCAGGCGGTCCATAGGAGACCTTTTAACCCCTATAACCGATATATGGATATCTGCGATTGAGAGGCATGGTGAGTCAAGGGCGGTCGCATTGGATATCTCCGCTTTTGATCGCGTCTGGCACGGGGTATTGCTGAACAAACTTCATTCATATGGACTTTCCCAGCAGCTTCGCGAATGGACGAAGCGTCTCCCCGAAAATCGATCGATCCGGGACGTCGTCTTCGGATCTGTATCCTGTTAATTCTGGGATACCTCGGGGTTCTATTTTGGCTCCAGCCTTGTTTTTGCTTCACATAAATGATTTGTTGGAGACAACGGATAACAAAGTGTTCACTTTTGCCGATGATAGTACGCTTGTTTCCTCCTTTTCGAGTGTTCGGCCAATTGGTGCATCAATTTTGCACTAGCTTAGATGTAGACAAATTGACTCTCTGAATCGGGATCTGGATGAGGTCTTGCAGTGGGGAAAGGCCAATCTCGTCGACTTCAATGCATTGAAGACACAGTATACAGCATTTACAAAGAAAAGTGGATCATCGGTTCCACAGATGAGGAAGAATGGCCAGGCCCTCGAATCTGGGGAGAGCTTGAATTTACTCGGCATTACGGTCTGTGGGAATGTATCGTGGCATAAACACGTGTCGAACATCGCCAGGTCAGCCTCTGGAAAACTGAGTTACCTTTTTAGAGCCAAGAAATATTTTACTTCGGCCCAACTTCTTCTTCTGTATAAATCTCAAATTAGACCCGCGCTCGAATATTGCTCTCATGTTTGGAGCTCTGCCCCTAAGCATACCCTCGACCTACTTGAGAACATACAGAGACGAACGATCCGTCCGATCGGGAACTCGGCGGTGAGGTCGGGACTACAGAGATTCGTGGCATTGTTACGCGCGATTCGCTTTATATGCGCTCCACAAGACAATCCGACACAAAAAAAAATGATATCCTATGTGGCATAATGTGTGACGAGCGGAGTAACAAATAAACTCCGTCACGTCCCGAGATGGAGTATAGGTCGTACATGAGGGGAGTGAACTCATCATATAGGCTGGCATCACTAAGAGTATGCTGTGCATTCTGAACGGTATCCGAAGATGCTATAAATATTTTGGCCGGGAGGACACCACCTAACATTGCAGCTAAAGAAAACGCTGCATTGTATGAGGTCTCCCAAGAGAATCCTCGGAGTATGCGGTCACAATTAGAGCTCTCAAGCGTAAGAGAATGGCAACGAAGGTGGGATTCTTTCACTAAAGGAAGATGGAACCACACCATGTTACCTGCTATAGAAAAATGGGTGAAAAGAAAACATGGAGCTGAATTACCACTTGACTTAGCTAAAATCAGGACATGGATGCTTTTGGCAATACTTGCACAGGTACAAGCATGTGAATCACCCATACTGCTTGTATAGCGAAGGCAAAATAGAAAATGCGGAACCCGTACTCACATACTGCGTGAGATTCGAGATTACACGAACGATTTTGGAGAGACATATGAGACGGACTGGGAGCTGGGAATCCCGATAAAATATGCCGCCCTCATTCAAATCTGCATGAAGGGAAACAAAGGGCGAGTTAGAATAGAAAACCACCTCTCAGAACCATTTGAAATCCGGGACGGACTAAAACAGGGAGATGGCCCCTCACCATGTCTTTTTAACCTTATGCTCGAGTATGTCTATGGCCCTGTAGGCCAGCTTGTCGTAAGAGGCGACTAAAGGCCGAGTGGTAGCCGGGGTCCCAACGCCCTGTGCGCCCGGTGAAATACCACCCCATCAAGCTATAGGCTCCGTGAAATGGTCGGAAGAAATCCCTGGCCATCTTTCGGAGCTTGGCTGATGGACCGGTTCGAGAAAAGGTTGGCTAGATGGTAGTGGGAGAAGGTGATGGGATGACATTTGACAACGTTGAGTTCTAGGCAGTTATTACGGCACCAAGTTGAGAAGCTGTCGAGGTCCGTTTGGAGAAGTGAGGAGTCGAGAGGAGAGATGATCGTTTTGTAGAGTTTGGGGTCGTCCGCATAGAGGGGGGTAGATGAGTATTTAATAATGGAGTCAACGTCATTGATGGTAAGGATAAATAGGAGGGGACCTAGATGGCTGCCTTGCGGAACCCCTGACTTGGGAAGAAAAGGATTGGACATGGAGGATTTGAATTTGACATGGTAGGATCGATCTTTCAGATAAGAAGATAACCACTTGATCAATAGAGGTTCGAAACCTATGGAGGACAGCTTAAAAAGGATGAGATTATGGGAGATTTTGTCAAAGGCCTTACTGAAATCCGTGGTGATTACATCGACTTCGTTGCCATTCTCTAAGGCACGGAGAGTATGGGATGAGAACTCGATCAGATTCGTTGTGGTCGACCTGCCCGAAAGGAAACCATGCTGGTTGGATGAGATGATGGATTTACAACGGAAAGATAACGCGTTGTAAAGAATTCCTTCGAACAGTTTGGAGATATGAGACAGTTTGGCGATGGGACGGTAGTTGCTTATGTCGTTTTTAGGTCCCTTTTTATGTATGGGGGTGACATAGGAGGATTTCCAAATACTAGGGAAGATACCTTGTGAAATGGATAGATTGTATATCATTGATATCGGCAGGGAAAGAGAAGTGGAACATTTCTTTAAAAATACAGCCGAGAGTCCAACAGGACCAGGGATGAACTCGTCTTTGAGTAAGTTTAATTTCTCCTCAACTACGTGACGTTGAATAATTTGAGGGGTGAAGCGGCCGAGGGAGAATTCGGGCAAGTCTTTGAAGTGAGACGGATTGGGTTCGAAGGAGATGTCTGTGAAGGATTTATTGAAAAACGAAGCGAATAGATTGGCAGTAGTTAGGGGGTCGGTTGAAGTATTCGCGCCATAAGAAAGGGAGTTAGGATAGGCGTCGGATTTACGTTTGTAGTAACAGGTAAACTCCATCCCGCCCCACCATGGAATATCTAAAAGAAAACTCCGCGCGGTTCAACGGGAATAAGTGCCCTGGCGGGAGGTGATTTTAGCCGGTAAAAAGCCGGCATGCCTCTGGATCGATCCAGAGGTATCTTTTGAAGATTTCCTTTGAAGATTTCCGCCTTCCTACCGAAACAAAAAAAAAAAAACAAAAAAAAATGAATAAAAAAAAATAGAAAAAAAAAACGTCGCGAGATGGAATATCTAGTCAGAAAGATCAGCAGAGAACAATGTGAATACGTGTTGGCGGAAAGTGGTTTTTCTCGGAAAAAAGTCGGAATGCGCCTGGATCAGTTCAGAAGTATTTTTAAAGATGTCCACCTTCCTGCCCACAAAAAAAAAAAAAAAACACATTGAACTTCGAACTATTTGCATCAATTATTACCTGGTTCAAGGATAGTGGGTTTGTCGATAAATATTCGAGTGAGTGCGAGCATAAAGAAGAAATGACTTACACCGATAATATTATTTTAATCGACGCAGAATTCTCGTCATTGCAGCCCTGCCATAGAAAACCAATACCTTGGAATAGGATGCAAACTAGGATCAGTGATGGATGAGCGCAAACGAGCACTTTATGTGATATGTCCTTATATCAGTTGCCCCACTAAATTAGTGCCGATACCAGGACATATCTTTTCCATGACGAATATTACCCCATAAAACCAGAAGAAATTATTCGAGAGTTTTGATGTTTGAGGAACAACACAGAGCGAAAAATAAACAGACGTTAAGAGGGGAAAGGATAGGGGGTTTTCCGGTAAATTATTCACTTATAATATTGGAAAGCAAAAAGACTGTTTGATCCTCTCAAATCTCAATGTACAGCGCAGACGGAGATTCGTTTGCTTATTTTAGATTTTACATGAAACTCATCCCACTAACTGATAAGCGGAAATGAATATTTTGTGTTTGTTTCGGATAAACACGAGAGATTACGGTACCGACACCCTAGATAAGAATTTCGGGACAATGACGCACGTGTTTTCTGGTTGGTGATTGAGCTAATATTCATTGGTTGGCAACGACCTATTTATTCTTGAAAAATTATGGCAAGGAAGGGTACCTGAAATATACTTCAGTAAGTTTTGGCACTGCATAGGTAATTATATTATTGTCTTTTGTTTTTCCTAAGGGATTAGGGGACTGAGGGTGGAGGATGAGGGTGTCGCCATGGCGATTATCGTCAAGAGACCCAATAGGACCGCTGCGTTTAATGATGACATTTAAAAAAAGGAAGGCACAATTACCTTGGTAAGTTGTTGTGGACGCTATGTATAACACTTCCGATCAGAACTATAATATACTCACTTCTTTGTTCACTTTAATATAGGGCTTAATTTCGGCTACAATTAATCCAATGATAGCCAAATTGTAAACTGCAGCCAGAGCAAAAAATTTGGAACTGGATGTGATGTCTATATACCAAGATAATGGATAATCAATCGGAAACCAATCTTGGCACAATGTTCTAACCTGCAAGGGAATATATCAACAAATTCTTCCTATAAATCTTAATGAATTGTTTTACCTCACCGAGGTCATCTGGGCAAAGGAATCTTAGTTGAATATCATTTGCCGAACACAGTGGTATCCTTTCACTCTCTATACGTACATTATCACTTGGCATTTTCGAAAGGTTCGGTTTGTTGCTGTTAGGAATGTAGGTAATATTATTTTATAGATGTTTTACAATGTAAATCGTACACAACACTTAATTAATTTGTATTTGAAAATCAGCCATATTTCGAACGTCTTACAGAATTGTTTTGATTGTAGAAATAAAACCAAAACATGTCAGTTGGGATCTCGTGCAGGCTTCAGGAATAGAGTCATCTAACATCTATAATCGTATGGTTTTCTTTTTTATATTAGTCTATCAAACTAAATAGAATATCTTTTAACTAGATGTCTGCTTTAATTGAACAATTGACTATGAGTTAAAGAGTATTTATGTTCTTTGTTGTGTTTAGTTTTGTAGGTTTACAGTTTAGGATTGTTGTACTTAAACATGTACAACATCTTGAGGTACTTCACCTATATATTTTTAGATGCTTCCAATTTTTAATTGGAAACCCTTATCTTTAAGACACTGCTTTTGCTTACCTTTTGAAGTATAACAATGGCATTAGGTCTAATTAGATAAATAATAATAAAAAAAAGGAAAACAAAAGCAATGGAAACAAATAATTATGATTAAAATGAAACAATTTTCTTTTTGCAAGCCGTGAAAAGTACGATTTTACTAAGGAAAATTTCACATCGCGCGTACATCACATCTTTTTTCTACTTTTCACGGACGCGATACCGCGAATGTATACATAGAAAAAATAAATCAGTTTTAATGAAAGTCGTTTTCTTCAATTGAGCACTCCATCTAATTGAATTAATTTACTTCATTAAATAAATCATTCACTTAGTTCTATTCGTTTTGTGGGCAAAACGAAATGTGAATGAGGTAAAAATAGGCAGACTATGGTGACATTGACATGTGACAATTGACATCTCCGTAGACTGTCAAAATAAACTGTTTGGGAAGCATAGTAAATTATCACGTATTTCATAATTTGATGCTAATTGCATTTAATGAGAACATTATTGTTTTTCATAATGTTATGAAAACAAATCAGTTTATAAAAGGATGAGAAACTAATTTGTGCCAGTTGTCGTGGTACTATTGATTTGAGTTGTGAGTGTAATGAAATACTGGTCGAATTACTCGCGAGACAAAACCTTTCCAGAGACCTATGATGCGCCATTGGAGGAGGAGAAAACACTCAAGCGATGGGAAAAAGATTATGTGTTTAAAAATCCTGTGAGTAGTGAATACAATGAACTAACAAATGATAGTTGCAGCGATGGAACGCAACGAGATAAAAAGAAGCTCTCAATATTGTGGGGGCCTCCATTTCCCACTGGTTTGCCACATTATGGACACCTGTTGAACAGTGTGGTGAAAGATGTTTTTATTCGGCATGCAATTCAAAAGGGACGATCCATGGAAGTAAAGTTTGGTTGGGATTGCCATGGCATCCCGGTGGAGTATGAAGTTAGTAAAAAACTTAAACACTCAAGAGCTAAAGAAGCGGAAGGGCAGATTTGGACATTTAACAAGGAATGCAAAAAGTTTGTCATCAAACAGCAGGAAGAATGGACAAAGGTGTTTTCACGAGTCGGAAATCTCTCATGTTCAACCACTACCTATTCGACTATGAGCAAGGAATATATGGAATCTGTTTGGAACATATTTAAAGAACTTTATGACAAAGGATTGGTGTACAAAGGTAAGAGGGTACTTCCATATTCCACAACCTGCACAACGTACTTATCAGATTTCGAAGCTGAACTAAATGTAAAAGAAATAACTGATCTGTCAATAACGTTCTCGTTGGCATTGGAAAATTCACCAGCTAAGCTATTAGTTCATACACCCAACCCCTGGATGATTCTCGGAAGCATGGCTCTTGCTGTGAATCCCAAATCCATTTACATAAAAGTTCAACTATTGAATAATCAAGTTTATGTATTATCGAAGGGTTGTTTGGCGAATGTATTCAAGGATGTGGCCAGCGTCAAGGTTTTGAATGAGTTTCCGGGAATTCAATTGATAGGTCTGCGTTATAAACCTTTATTCACGAGCAACGAGAAAACTAATACTTTCCAGATGATCCTCAACTGCGAAAAAGTACAGGAACCTTACGGCACAGGAATAATAATTCTATCACCTTTCTTTTCCAATGAGGATTACACCACTTGTTTGGAGAATGGTTTAGATGTCGACGAACAACTCTGCCCATTAGATGATAATGGTCGGTTCAAATCAAGTCTAATCGACTTTTCTGGCCTTACAATAGAGGAAACGAATATGAAAATAGTTGAAACTCTCCAGGCTAGTGATCAATTCGTAGCAACAACTCGCACACCTCGAAAACAATCACTGTGTTGGCGTTCAGATCATCCCCTAATCAATAAACTTACCACAACTTTGTTTTTACGCACCGAACATCTTCTGGCTGATAACATCCAACCCGATTGGCCATTTTGTAATTTCGAAGGAAACCTTTCCGACCACGTTTCAAATATTAAAGATTGGCCAATTGGAAGGAACAAATTTTGGGGAACACCAATACCTCTCTGGATGTCCGAGTCAGGAGATGAAACACGTTGTATTGGTAGTGCCTCGGAATTGTCTAATGCCACTGGCCATCGAAATATTCCCGACCTTCACCGAGAATACATTGATCAACTAGTTATTCCATCAAACATACCTGACAATCCAGCCCTTCGGCGAATACCACTCGTATTCGACTGCTGGTTTGAATCGGCAATCATCGCATACGCAAACACTACTTCCGAGACAGACTTAATTATCGAAGGACTCGATCAAACACATGGCTGGTTTTACACACTGTGGATTTTATCTAAAGTCCTCGAAAGACCTCTGCCGACAAAGCGAATTTTTGCCCATGGTTTGATGTGCGACACAGATGGCACAAAGTTTTCCAAAAGGAAACATAATCGGACGGATCCGGGAAGAATGATCAAAAAATATGGAGCTGATGCGTTGAGAATCGCTCTTCTAAGCTCTCCCGCAGTAGTAGGGAAGTCGTATAATATAGAAGAAAGCGACGTAAGGTTCGCCACTGAAAACGTCCTCCAACCATTCTATGACATTGTAAAGAAACTACTACCACGTTTTGGCAAATCTGGATGGGTGACGTATGGGATACTTCAGTCTACAGATTACATTAAGGATCCCCTGAATATTTGGCTGCTATCCCGTGCAGAATCTCTAATACAACTATATGATGAAAAATTGGAAGGACACAAGACAGATGGTATTATTTCGCAGGTCGTTAGTCTTTTAAAGGACTTCCGTGAACGATATCCTGACTACTGGTCGTGTAAAGATGACGTTACATTTGCCATGTACAATGTGGTCTACCGATTGTGTATTGTTTTGTCACCATTTGCGCCCTTTTTTACAGACACTGTGTACCAATTAATAAAACCATTCACCAACCAGGGTTTCTACTACAAGTTTATGTGTGAACTTATCCTTCCCGTTAAATGTCTCAATCTTCTTGTCCCTGATTTCCAATTAGAAATGAGTCAGTGGATTGATGCAGTTGACTTGGTTCATTTAATTCGCAAACACATCATGATCCCAATTGAGTACCGCGCCCAGAAGGTTGTTATTCTGCAGCCGATTCAAGGACTAACAGAAATAAATGACGAGAAGCCCTTGTATAAATACTTGATAAAAGTAATGAACGCTAAAGAAATACAAGTGACAAACGATCAGAGTCAAATGGGAGTAAACGATTGCACGTGGGATTTGCGTGAATACTTCCTTCAGCTAGACCAAGGATCCCCTGCGATCATTACACAAGGGACGAATAAAAGTGAAATAGATGCACCGAGTCCACTGGCAGCAGAGCAAGGGGATGTTCAAAGGAAACGTATGCCAGCCGCCTGTGTTGAAGAAAATACTATATTTGCGTACAAAAACGGAGTTATCGTTGCAGTTTTTATGAATCAGGATCTTCAGTATTACCAAGAAGGGACACGACTCGCACTTGTAAACTCCATCGGCAAATGCAAGGTCAAAGCGAATTTGTATCCCAGTGAACACTGCTTTATTCGATGCAATTCTAAAGCCGACGGTCTTAAAATCGCTGTGCTGACTTATGCTGCAGATATCCAGGGAAACAACAACCTGACAATAATAGAAGGCATCGAAGAAGCAGGTCCAAATGCCCAGGAAGTTATGAATGAAACTTTCGAAGTCAAAGGTGTGCCATTGACTTTATTTGTTTATGTAAGGAAGTAATTTATTATATTACAAAAAATTTATAAACAAACGTTTTTATTCATAAGTACATAATATTATAGGCATTGCACTTTTTTTAATAAATACATTTTTTAAGAATAATTAATTTTTTAAATAATCTTTTCTTTTAATAAATATAACAGGGTGCTCTAGAATGATGTAGTTCTGTAGCGAAACGACCTTTGGTATAGAGATATACGTAACGTTGGTGATAAATTATTAATCGTCGGGACCTATCCGGTCTTTCAGGATGTTATCACGGATTTGAAAGAATAGTCTACTATAGCAAAGAAAAATGTCTGTCGCGTCTTTGATGCGACAATCACTGTAATGCTGATTTCATTTGTGTGGATTGCTCGTCACTGTGTGACCTTCCTTTAGTCAATGGCATTTTGGTTATTTTTAGTTACACAATAAATTTACAGATTTTACTTAAGACCAAATGTTAAATCCTATTTACAATTATTCTTCTTATATTAACACACTGGCTCGTCCACCAACACTCTAAATTTTACAATGTGGTTTTTGTTATCCCTTTCGGTGTACAATAACTTTTTCTTAATTAACATCATCATCATCATCGGCACTACAACCGGGATCCGGTCTTGGCTTTATTTACCAAGTCCCGAGGCTTGTTAAATTTTCCATAATAATTTGTTTTTCTGGGCAAGGTTATTAGCATAGTATACATACATATATATATATATATATATATATATATATATATATATATATACATATATTTAACAAGCCTCATACTTGTTAAATGCGGCCAAGACCGGATCCCGGTTGTAGTGCCGATGATGATGATGATACCATATATGTATATATATATATATATATATGTATATGTATATATATTATTATTATTATTATTATTATTATTATTATCTACTGGCCTGTAGGAACCCGGAAGTTCATGACCTCACCGACTCGGCTCCGCCATTGTTCCCTGTCCTGTGCGCCCTCCTTGCACCTTCGATCATCCGATCCGATCTCCTCGAGGTCCAATCTAATATTGTCCTCCCATCTCCGTCGCGGCCGTCCTGTCGGTCTCTTCCCCGTTAGTTTACCGTCAAGAATTCTATGCACGGTCCCACCATCGCCCATCCACGCTACGTGTCCGGCCCATCTTAATCTTCGCGACTTGACCACTCTCACTATTGTAGGTTTGCGGTATAGCTCTTCCAATTCGTGGTTGTGGACTTTCCTCCATTGTCCTGACTCCTCGTCATATTTACCGCCAAACAAATTTACCCTTAGAACTTTATTCTCGAATACGCGGAATTTGTTATCTTCCCGTTTTGTGAGAGTCCATGTTTCGCATCCGTATAAAGCAATCGGCATGATTATGGTTCCATAGACACAGAGCTTTATATTACGTGATAGCAGTTTGGATTTTAATAGTTTACTGGCTGCATGCCAACTAGCGTTGCCGGAATGTAGTCTTTTGTTAATTTCCTTTAACATTTCGTTATTGGCCGTCAGTAACGTTCCCTAATATTTAAATTCTTTGACATTTTCAAATATCTTGCCCCTGACGTTTATATGTGTTCTCTGAGGTCCACCTGCTCTCGTCGTAATCATGTATTTCGTTTTGTCTTCGTTTATTTCTAGGCCCACCTCTTCTGCTGCTTGCATGATGATTTCACAGTTTTTACTTATAGTTTCGAGATTTTCGCCCAGAACGGCGATGTCATCCGCATACGCGAGCACTTGTGTGACCCCGTTTAGGGATGATCCGGGCGTGTTGTCGTCTTGTACCTTTCTGATAACATGCTCGAGGACAAGGTTAAAAAGGCATGGTGAGAGGCCATCTCCTTGCTTTAATCCGTCCCGGATTTCAAATGGCTCTGAGAGGTGGTTTTCTATTCTAACTCGCCCTTTATTTTCGTTCATGCAGATTTGAATGAGGGCGGCATATTTTTTCGGGATTCCCAGCTCAACCACAATATGGTAGAGTATTTGCCTTGCGACTGAGTCGTAGGCTTGTGGCGGCTCGTGCGAACGCCACTACTCACCTGCCTACCTATCACCAGGTAAACCCTCTTTTATAAGCCTTTGGCGCCAATAAATTGTGTACTTACCTGCATTAGCATTTCGAATAACCGCAATGTCTGCTGATACGAAAAGTGTATCAGCAATAACAGGCATTCCCCAAAATAGAAACGCTTAAAATATATAAGAGTATAACATGGGCACTTTAAAACCTGAAAGGTATGACCTACCTGCCCACACGACCAACCACCAGCTGCAATATTTAACTGCGCTGTTTAAAACATTACCTAACCCAAGCATAGCCATAGGAAGTGCAAATTGGTCGCACATCTAGCAACCAACATTGCATTATTTCCTACCAAGAAATTGGTCATAAGATGCGGCGACAATGCAACAAGAGATGTTTATATTTCTCTTGATTCATACACGAAATGCTTACATCGGCCGCTAACTCGAGCCACACACAGGGAAACTCGCATCTAACAGCCAACATGCGCACGATCGGCAATCATGCTACAGTGTAGGCGCTGATCGTGCAAATACGATGATCGGTTCAAAACAACTCGTCCCCAGCTGCGAATGTGTTATTTTCATGTATACACGATGACCATGGTTCGCATGCTGGGCGATACAACATGAACATCATAAGGGATCATGATGTGTGTTACAACCCTTCTTCGGTGGAACAAACTCGAAAAGAAAATGACCAAATATGGGCATCGAAGCGATGATTGAGTACGTGGTATTCCGTCGCTTCGATGAACTAAGTCACTGTGTAAGAACATAAAATATGATTTTCATTTAAGAATTGGAATTACCATGTGTAATAAAAAAAGTACAGTTTAACTTCAACTAAGTCTTTGTAATAATAAAGTACAGTTTAACTTAAACTAAGTTCTTTGTAATAAAAAAGTACAGTTTAACTTAAACTAAGTTTTTATAATAAAAAAAGTACAGTTTAACTTAAACTAAGTTTTTTGTAATAATAAAGTACCGTTTAACCTAAACTAAGTTTTTTGTAATAAAAAAGTACAGTTTAACTTAAACTAAGTTTTTGTAATAATAAAGTACCGTTTAACCTAAACTAAGTTTTTTTGTAATAAAAAAAGTACAGTTTAACTTAAACTAAGTTTTTTGTAATAATAAAGTACAGTTTAACTTAAACTAAGTTTTTGTAATAATAAAGTACCGTTTAACTTAAACTAAGTTTTTTGTAATAATAAAGTACAGTTTAACTTGAGTTAAGTTTTGTGTCATAATAAATACTGTACCACTAAAATTAAGCTTTACATAAGTATTAAAGACCTATGTTAACCTAGGTTAAGTTTCACCAGAGTAAATAAATAGACATAAGGAAACAGCTGTTTTTTTCAATTCAATTCAATTTTTATTTAGTAGATAATTACATTTATGGTATATTTTACAACTAGTACTTAAGAGATTTAGGATAGCAATTCCTTTACAACTATAATCTTAAATCTATATAACGACAATAGCACAATTTTAATGAATAACAAATACTAAATTAAGGGAAAACTACAATAAAAAACCCTTATATGAATCTTAAGACTAATATTGCACGAGCTTCCGGTTATTTTATGTAGTAATGACCTCGATATAATTTTCATAGACAGAGTACATATGTAGTGACTTAGGATAACGCAAGACGGGAAACGAGAACATTGTCAGAAAAAGAACAATTGACGAAGAAGTTTCGATTGATTTTGTCAATAAGGAACTCTACCGGTTTAACGTTGGCGTTTTCATGTAGTTCATGTGTCGAATAATGCCATGGCAAATTCAGCAACATTTTCAATATTTTATTTTGACACCTTTGCAATTTTATTTTGTGTGTGCGAGCACAATTACACCATACAGGCGCCCCGTACAGGAGTATAGCTTGAAAAATGGTTTTAAATATTATAATTTTATTTTCGATGCTAAGCTTTGATTTTCTACACACTAATGGATACATAACTCTTACGACTTTGTTTATTTTGTCAATTGTGGTAGTGATGTGTTTTTGAAAGATGAGTTTTTTATCTAGAATAATACCTAGATATCTACACTCTTCGGACCAATCAATATCAACTGCACACATACTGAGTTTAGTGCCATTTGGTAGGTAACAGTGTTTCCTACATCTCGAAAACCAGACAGCTTGTGTTTTATTACCATTTATTTTTATTTTCCATTTCCTGTAATATACTGCTAGCTTGTCAAGAGCTGCTTGCAAAGAGTTGTAGACATTAGTGAATAAGGCACCCGAAGAGAAAATGGCCGTATCATCGGCAAACATAGCTACCTGAATGTTTTCACCTAGACATGGTAAATCTGCGACAAACAATGTAAATAATATGGGACCAAGGACCGAGCCCTGGGGTACACCATGGTGGATTTGGTGAGTAGAGGATATGTCGGTTCCTAAACTCACAACATATTTTCTCGAACGAAGAAAGCTCTGGATAATTTTGATAAGCGGTATTGGCAGCTTAAGTTTTAGTAGCTTATAAATCAAGGCATCGTGCCATACCGTATCAAAAGCTTTTTCGATGTCTAGAAGAACTAGTCCCGTTGACTCCTTGTCGATGAATTTACCAGCTATGTGGTTTTTAATGCGCAAGACTTGGTGGATTGTGCTGTGACCGCTACGGAAACCGAACTGAAAGTTTGGTAAGATGTTATTGTCTTCCACAAAACGATCAATCCTTTCCTTAATGATTTTTTCTAAGAGCTTACTTAGACAGCTAAGTAGACTAATAGGTCTGTAGCTTTCGGGGCTGTTCTTCGGTTTGCCGGGTTTCGGGATAGGTATTACTTTTGCTGTTTTCCAACAGTCCGGAAAATAACAATTCTTAAGACAAGCGTTGAAAATGAATGTTAAATAGTTACTTGCAGCAGGTGGAAGTGCTTTGATTAATTTGTTGTTAATATTATCGAGACCCGCGGCCTTTTTTGATTTCGATTTTTTTATCAATTCTTTGACTTTGCTGATATTAGTTGCGTAAGTACTTTCAGCTGGTGTTTGAGAAAGTACATAGATAGTGTTAGCAACTTCAGCTTCAGTATACGCGTCGCTTAGATGCATAGATATGGAGTGGTTCTTACTAAACGTGTTAGCAAGTAGGTTCGATTTCTCCACTGAAGAAATAAACAACTTGTCGTGAACTTTAAACGGAGGAATACTGCACCCTCTCTTTTTCATAATTTTTGATATTTTCCAGAACGGTTTGCTTGCTTTGTCAAGAGAGGAAAGGTGTTTATTCCAACACTTGTTCCTATATGTTGAGATTTCGTTTTTAATGATATTATTTAAGACTTTAAGGAAACAGCTGTTGTTTTACATCGAACATCGAAGCTCGACGATCGAGCAAGCAGTGGGGACGTCTCGGTGAACCAGTGTCGGACGGACACCCTATCGAGACGAGGCAGAAAAGAGACGCCTCTTAACGCCTAACACCAATAACATCAGACCCCCACAGGCTTTTTTTAAGTCCACGAACAGTTGGTGAGCCGTCTCTCCGTATTCCCACTTCGTTTCCAGCAGTTGCCTTATTGTGAACATCTGGTCGCTTGCTGACCGGTTCCGACGGAATCCGCATTGGTAGTCTCCCAATATTTCTTCTGCGTACGGTGTGATTCTTGCCAGTATGACATTTGTTAATATTTTGTATGTGATTGGGAGCAATGATATTCCTCTGTAATTTTCGCAGTCAGATCTGTCGCCTTTTTGAAAATGGGGATGACTATTGCGGGTTTACATTCTTCCGTAATGACTTCCTTGTCCCATATTATTTTAACCAGTTGGTGGATCTCTCGAGCGGTTGCCCCTCCTCCATGCTTCACAAGCTCTGCCGGTATGTAATCAACTCCGGGAGCCGTGTTGTTTTTCAGTCGATTTATCGCGTCTACAACTTCGTCGAAAGAGGGCTCTGCGATCTGGGGCTCGGCTGTATGTACGTCTGGTGCGTTTATTTGTGGTTGATGGGTGCACACATTGAGCAGGTTTTCAAAGTACTGCTTCCATCTTGTCACGATATTTTTTTTTTTCTGTCACCAGACAACCGTTTGTGTCTCGGATTATTTTGGCTCTCCCTCGGTAGCCATTTCTAGTTGAATTTATGCCGGCATACATACCTCTGCTGTTCTTTGCTCTTTTCTATGATTTTTTCGATCCGAGTCTTCTCCCATTCGCGTTTTTTTGCGTTTGAAAAGTTTCGTTGTTTCTTTCCGAATTGTCGCGTATCTTACTGCGTTGACTTCATCATATGCTTCAAAGTGGATCATTCTGAGGCGTTTACGTTCTTCGATCTTTGCCCTGCACCCATCGTCAAACCCAGGTTTGGACTTAATTGTTTTCTTAAATCCTAATACCTCTTGGGCTGTTTGTTTGATTGTGTCTCTGATCGATGTCTATTTAGTGTCCACACTATTGGCTTCCTCTTCCTCACTGCTGTCATTCTCTAAGATGCTAAATTTATTCGTTAGTTCGTCTTGATATTCCGCCCGTTTACGTAGGGCTTTTAGTTTATCAATCTCGAACTTTTTGCTCGTCTCCCGTGACTGTCCATGTGGGTTTGCTGCAAGCCGACTTCTAATTTTGCCCATCACTAGAAGGTGATCGGAGTCGCAATCTGCTCCTCTATATGATCTTACGTCAATGATATTCGAGTGGTGTCTTTTGTCTATGAGGAAGTGGTGTATTTGGTTACGCGTTACCCCGTCGGGTGATATCCATGTGGCTTTATGGATTTGCTTGTGCTTGAACATCGCGCTCTTCACTACCAGATCTTTTGACGCTGCGAACGTGATAATTCGAATACCATTATCATTTGAAACGTCATGCAGGCTTTCTTTCCAATTTTCGCATTGAGGTCGCCGAGGAGGATTTTAACATCGAATGATGAGATCCCATCAAATACTTCCTCTAGGGTCCCGTAGAATGTGTCCTTCGTTTCTTCGTCCGTATATTCTGTTGGGGCGTGTACGTTTATAAATACATTATTGTACCATGGCCCCTGTATTTTTAGCACCGACATTCGGTCATTAATAAATTGCACATCTTTTACATGGGACGTAATCTTCTTGCTTATGATGAAGCCGGTTCCGAGGTTATGTGTATCGGTACCTCCACACACCAGTGTAAACCCGTTGGTTTCGATTACTTGATGTGGGAGTCGGACTTCCTGAAGCGCGACGATGTCCATTTTATATTGTTTTGCGTTTTCTACGACCGTCTGTATCGCGCCTGGTTTATATAACGTTCGAACATTCCACGTGCCGACGCGTATATCCCGCTTTTTCAGTTTTTCCCTACGTCTTCTTTTTGCCGAGTCGGTGTTTTCTTGATGATTTTTTCCCTTATGTTAGTGTCGGCTCATCACACCTACGCCCACCGGGTTTTTCGTGGGATTGTTTTTTGTATATTGGTTATTCATTTCTGATCCCACGAGACTTGGGATTTCAAATAGTCCGCCACATCAGAGCCCCGTTTTGATGTGGTAAGGTCTGCTTACTGCTCTGATTCGACCCGGTGTCAGAGAGGCGCCGTAATAATACAGCCGGTATACCACTGGCCGCAAACCATCCAATGGGCACGGTGACGCGTAACACCCTGGATTAGGGGTGGTAGATCTCTGTGTGTTACTCCTCGCTAGCCTGTCTGACATGGGTGACCCTACTGGAAGCATATGCTTCCGTCAGCATAGCCTGAGTGATTCATTGTACTTTAAACCCCCGCACCACGTCAAGGTTTCTACCAAGCGGGGGATATATATATATATATATATATATATATATATATATATATTGTGACGCATATGACAATCAGTACTGGAATCTTCGAGAAAGTCCGAAACAAAGTACTAGATTATTTTAGGAAGTACTGGAAAACTGGAATAGAAAAGTCGGGATTATGGAACGGACGGAAACGAAACGCCGAATCAGAATGAGGGAACGGTATAAATACGTCGCACACAGACCATGGAGAGGTCATCACTTCACTTCGGAACGTTCATGCAGTCAGACATACTGATCGTGTGCTCGTGTAAACCAAGATTGAAAACAAAACAAAAAAAAATTGAATTCGTAAACGTTAAGTCGTCGACGATCGACCGCGTTCACATCGAACCTTATGTGATATATTGCGTTTGTTCGTGGGCATTGCGACAAATTATAATTACAAAAAAAAAAAAAAAAAAAAACACGTGTAATTTTCGCTGGGTGCCGTAGTCGAAATCTGTCTTCACAGATGCCAGACAACGACCCGAGCACTACCCGGCAATATCTATTGGAACGGAAGAGAAGAGCCATTGAAACTCTTCAAAACTCATGTAAGAAGACCACAAAATTGGAAAATCCAGGAAAACACATGGACTACGAACAAAAATTCCACGAAGCCGTGGAATACATCCAACAGCTTTCAGCAGAGGTGAAACAACTCCGGGAGGAAATTCACTCCCTAAAGCAACCCACCCAAAACACCGACGATGCCTGTATGGAGATGACGCCTTCTCCCAGCTAAAACCATAAAACATCTCCACCCAAACAACAATCATCAGCCCATAAGGAATCCACCAAACAAGCCAAGCCAGCACCGAGTCCCCTGCCTGCCCAGCACAAAAACGAAAGACCACCGCCAATCTACATCAGAAACCTGACCAGCACCAAAGCACTAATTCAAACCCTGCAAAATGCCCTGGGTCACCGGAATTTTAGCACCAATGCAAAAGGATCTAGGACTTCAATAACAGTCAGATCATTACTCGATCATGATAGGGCAGTTAAAAAACTGTTGGAGGAGCAATATCACTTCTTCACCTTCCAGCATCCGAACAGCAAACCAGCTACCTTTATTATAAGGCACATCGATCCAGAATGGACCAAGGAAGAAGTGGGCCTGGAAATCGTTAGGATATGTCCACAAATAAAGATCAATAAGCTGGACTACTTCCAAACACCGTACATGAGGACAAACAACGTAAAAAACCTCCGGATCATACAAATCCCACCTAATCAGGACATCAAGCAACTTAAACAAATTAAATATTTGTTTACCCAAAAAATCGGAATCGAAGAGCCCCACAAACAAGAAATTCTTCATTGTAAGCGATGCCAAGAATCAGGACACTTGGCGGTCTCATGCCACCAGCAAAGACGTTGCGGCAGATGCGCAGAGGAACACGAGCTCGAGGAATGCAAGGTAAATCCACAAGGCCTGGAACCTGAAACAGTACAAACCGTCAACGCTGATGGATCCATTACCAACAAAAAGATCACAGTTAAATGCTGTAACTGTGGAGGCCCTCATCCGGCAAATTTTTCCCAATGCCCTCAGACGCTAAAACTTCTGGAAAGACGGAAATTAGCAACAACTATTAAATCAACAACAACAACAACAAAAACGAAACCAACAGTATTGCAGGAAACGAAGTCAACCCGACCCGGAATATCGTACGCGGATGCAGCAAGAGGAAACCTCAACACTACCACTCCCCCTAACAACAATACTGAAAACTTCAATCTGGTCATCATGGGATACATACAAAGCTTACAAGCCATGCTACCTTCACTGAGGAAGACGTCAGAAATAGAGAAAAAAAGGTCAGATTCTTTCACTAATAACTTCCCATATTCTTTCCAGCTCTCTCTAAACTAACCATTATCTCCCTCAACACTGAATCCATTTACTCTAACATACGTAAGCAACACCTCCGGTTGTTTGTTGAAAAGTTTTCCCCAGATATCCTCTTCCTTTCAGAGACCTGGCTCAAACCAAATTCCCGAGTTTCAATTCCCAATTACACTTTAGTTTCTTAACCCAGAACTAATGGATCTCATGGAGGTACCGGCATATTAATTCACAAAAAATTTCAATTCAGTGAAATTAGATTCACCTGTGTATCCAGCATTGAATAGACAGCAGTAAAACTTTTCTGTGAGAACAATAAAGTGCTCGTCTTAGCATCCATTTATATTCACCCTTCACGACAACCAGATTTCCCAGATACTGACATTTCGCAGATTATCCAACAGTCCGTTCCCGCTCCATTTATAATCGGAGGAGACTGGAATGCTCGTCACACAGCATTCAGTGATAATAAATGCAACAAATATGGTCGCCAATTGCTAGCCCTCCTCCAGTCTTATCCATATACTTACATTGACTCCCCATTACAGCCAACTCGTGTCTCTAGCTCAGCCAGGTCAACAATCGACTTCTTCCTCAAGTCCGACGATGTTTATTCAGCGGGTCCACCTACAGTCTCCTTTATATTTCCTTCTGATCATGGTTCCGTTCACACCACGATCCAAATCCCCTCTTTCGATCCACTATACTCGTCAAACCCTGTCCCAAACTTCACCAAAACAAATTGGAGAAAAGTCAATAGGGACATAGCGATAAGTTTCTCTGACTTGTATATCCCTGAAGCATCTAACTTACTCCCTACTGAAATCGATCAAGCATCTTTAAGAATAGAGCAAATTCTTAAGGAGGCTCTCAGCAAAAACTCCCCGACAACCAATCCTCATAACTATTTAGGAAAGTCTTTGCCCAGCATCCTAACCAAATTATTGCGACTTAAAAAGCAGCTCCGCCGTAAACTTCATACAAGATACTGCCCCTTTATTAAAAGCCAAATCCAACTCCTATCCACTCTGATAAATGAGCACTTGAAAAAATTCGCAGATGAAAACTACATCTCCACACTTAAAAATATCAAACCAAATCGGGATCTTTTCAAAAACATCAACCAATTAACTGGTCGTAAATATAAACCCCGAATTGACCATCTCATTAACCCGATCAGCAATAATATTGCCCAGTCCAATTCGGACATAGCAAATTGCCTCGCAGAACACTTTGCAAAGATCCATGAGCAAAATAATTCTCTCTCAACTCCTGGCTTCGAGAACACAGTAAACGAATACATCTCAAACAGATTATTCCCATCGTTTACTCCTTTCATCGGTGAATTCAACAACACAAACATAGCTTCACACCCCTTAGACACTACAAATTTTCTAACTGCGGACGAATTATCCGAAATCGTAAGATCAGGAAATAACAAAAAGTCAACTGGATTAGATGGAATTTAAAAGGCTGCGCCCACCGAATCTACTTCCCATCCTCATTCTTCTTAATCATATAATTAATGCATCGCACTTCCCAGAGAACTGGAAAACTGCGGTAGTAATTCCTATTAAGAAGCCCGGTAGTAGTAATAGCCCTTGCAATTATCGTCCAATATCCCTATTAAGTACACTAAGTAAGATACTGGAACGCAAGATCTACCAAAATCTTCTCTCATTTGCCAATGATCATGCCCTCATCCCTAACTGTCAGTTCGGATTTCGTAAGCGACAATCCACATGTCATGCTCTACTAAAACTCACACACGATGTTACAACTGGTCTCCAAAACCAAAGCCCTACTGTGTGTATATCTCTCGATATTTCTAAGGCGTTTGATTGCGTCTGGCTCTCAGGGCTTCTGTACAAACTGCACTCCATATTTAATCTAAACTCTCACACAACAAAGCTCTTAGCCTCATATCTTTCTGCCAGAAAATTCGTTGTGAGAATAAATTCTTCTGTCTCAGAAACCCACACCATAACCGCGGGTGTTCCCCAAGGCTCCATTTTAGGGCCAATTTTATATCTGTTATATACCTCAGATATTCCTCAACCCGTATCTCCTAATGTTGTGATGCTGAATTATGCTGATGATACATTAATTTACTCTAGCAGCAAATTTGTTAAGGCTGCAAGAAACCGCATTAACAACTTCCTCCCTAACCTATCAACATACTTTAATAAGTGGAAAATTCACCTTAATTCAAATAAAACGCAGCTCATAGTGTTCAATGGCAAAAACGAGCACTGTACAAACAACACTAGACGCTGTCACAACAAAATTAAGATTCAACTGAACAACACTCTGATAAAACCCTCCAAAACCCTAAAATATCTGGGAATCACTTTTTCTAATAACTTTTCTTTTTCCCCCCACATTAAAAATTCCCTTCATAAGGCCACAATTCCGCTTAATTTCTGTAGAGGAGTCATGTGGAAACCTAATAGTCTCTCTCACAAAGTCAAACTGCTCATTTACAAACAAATTATCAGGCCCACACTCACGTACGCGTGCCCATTGTGGTACCATATCACTCCCTCCCAAATGGAGAAATTACGAGTATTCGAAAGAAAATGCTTTAGGTATGTCTCTGGGTTACATCGTCGTCCTAACTCCTATAAGTACTATAGTAACGTCGAACTCTACAATACCGCTGGTATCGAGCGCCTCGATAGACGATTCCTCGAACTGTCTATCAAATTTATCGAAAACCTACAAAATAATCCCAATCCCATAATAACCTCGCTCTTAGAGAACCCTCTAGATATCAGAACTAACTATCCCAACTGTCTCCACACCAGAGCTATCTTCGCCTCAGGCAGACTGGTAAATGATTCAAATGAGATCATATACCACAACACCGAAGTTACCCCTAACCAGTTCAAATACTGTAACGTCCAACCATTTTCCAACATCCTACGCTTTTCCAACGAACAACCGGAGAGAAATACTCTACCTCTAACCCATAACTGACTTCATTCCACATCCTTTAATTCATAACATAACATATATCCCATTAATTATAAAACTTTGTTTATGGCTTTATGAAAATCATATTGTAATCAGACTAAATTAGGTTAAGTTATTTATATAATTAGGATTAAGTTTAGATTAAGTAAAGCTGAAAAAACAAATTCCTGGTTTTCTGATCTTTTCCAGGAAGATAATACCACTAAATTTATAAACACGCATCTATTTTATATCTCATAAAATATTGTTTGGAAAATGTATATATTATTATAATAATTACATGTAAGCAATTGTTACAAAATTAATTTTAAGTCACTGTATTACTTAAATGTACGAATTCTAATTATGGTGAAGAACTGAAAGATTCCATCGATGATAACCCGATTGAAGAGGACGGCAGTGATGATGAAGACACTGGTGCTTCAGGCCGTTCCCTGAAACGGATTTTCAATGATGATGACGAGTTGTACGACCGACTGGAAGACGACGACTGTGACCTTATTGAAGAGAATCTTGGTTTGAAAGTCGAAGGCAGAAAGCGTTCCAAGCGTCTGCGTCGTACACAGGACGAAGAAAGTGATGGAGAGGAAGACGACGACTGTGACCTTATTGAAGAGAATCTTGGTTTGAAAGTCGAAGGCAGAAAGCGTTCCAAGTGTCTGCGTCGTGCACAGGATAAGGAAAGTGATGGAGAGGAACAGCACGTCGATGGAGGTTCAGCACGTGAGGCTATAGACGAACAGCTATTCGACGACGAAGACGACGTTGAACGACGCTCTGAACGTAGTCACAGGGAAACTGAGGCGGCAAAACATTTCAATGATGAATTGGAAAGGGGTCACTTTACTGATTTGGACAATGAAATCCGTAAAACAGATATTCCTGAGCGAATGCAATTGCGCGAAGTTCCGGTTACGCCTGTTCCAGAGGAACCCAATGAACTACAAGATGAAGCTGAATGGATTTACAAACATGCGATTCGTAAATCAACTGTTTCCGAACAAGAGAGATCAACGGATGTTAGAGGTCGAGACCGCTATTGTAAGCCACCACATACGGGGGGAAAGATCAAGCAAGCCCTAGATTGTAGGTGTAATCAACAGCTAGAGGTGCCGCTCATTGCGTTCTACGGAGAAGAACACGTGAAACCAGAATTAACGTGCAGCGATCTATGGAAAGTCTATTACTACGACGCACGTTGGTGTTTACTGTCAGCTCCAAAGAACAAACTGCTCCAGTTATTTGAAAAGATGCGGAACTACCAGTTGGATACGGTTATGAAATCGACAGATGCTCCAATACCAGATGATCCGCGTGTAAGTAAAGATGAAGATCCAGACCGCTTACGTGATGTGCAAACTCCAGAAGAGCTTAAAGGTGTGCACATGCATTTTCAAGAGGAATTCCGTCGTCAGGAAAAGGAAAAATGGCGGCAGGCTAGAGCTGACGCGAAAAGGAGAGCAGTAGAAAATTTGGAAGAAGGTCAAGAACTTCCACCGCCGAACGCCAAGATGAAAGTGGTGCATCGCGACCGACTGGCGGCTTTTGTTGGCCCGGGGAGAACAGTGAACTTAGTTCGGGACGAACTAATCTAGGCGGAGGGTAGTGTGACGCATATGACAATCAGTACTGGAATCTTCGAGAAAGTCCGAAACAAAGTACTAGATTATTTTAGGAAGTACTGGAAAACTGGAATAGAAAAGTCGAGATTATGGAACGGACGGAAACGAAACGCCGAATCAGAATGAGGGAACGGTATAAATACGTCGCACACAGACCATGGAGAGGAGTTATAAGTAAGACAGTGAAGCAAGCGAAAGTATCGGTTAAGAAGTAGAACGTGAAACAAGCGATAAGTCTCGAACGAGAAGTAAGCAGTAAAATACGCGATAATTACGGAAGCGATAATAAAGAAAACGTTAAGTGTACGGTAAAAAGTAACGATTGTTATTACGGACTAATAAAATGTCACATTAATTCAGAATCGATTTAACAGCTCTTATTTATTTTAAAATAATTAATCCAGCGAACCCTAAGCTCGCTACACTATATATATATATATATATATATATATATATATATATATATATAGATATATATATTGTAATGCCTGGAACGGCTACACACCTTTGTAAAGCACTGATGAGTCCTCAGGCCAGATGTAGGTTGTGGGGTACCCTCTGGCATTACCTTCGGACTTATTATTCGGAAGACTTACGGAGAGTGAAGTGGAGTGAAGTTTGTATCCCACCTTTTTTTTTCTTTTTCTTAGAGAAATCACAATTCCTTCGGGAGGCCCGAGTACTCGACCTATTAATTTTATTAATACATTTGATAGTTCTCTTTACTGGTATTATTTACAAACGATTTACTCTATTAATATACATTGAATAGTTTCTCCACTAATATTATTTTTATTTATTAATAGTGTTCTCCGCTGATACGAGTATTATTTACAACCGATTTACTCTGTCAATATATTGAATATTTTCTGCACTAACATTATTTTTATTTATTAATAGTTTTTCCACTAATATTATTTTTATTTATTAATCTGTCGTGGTACTGCAAGGTCTCGGTCAAAACTAATGTGTGATTCTCCTTTCAAAGTCCCATCCTTCCTTAACTTGGGTTTTCTTTTCCCTAGCTGACTATCTTTGCTTAGTATGCAGAAACGCGTCGTCGCCAGCTCCCATAGGGCTCGGGTTTCTGCATTCTTTGCACCTATACATTGTATGGAACGGAAAACGTTATTTGGTTTCATGGGACTTGGACCTCACGAGCTGATCTTATTTGCAAGCTAAGCAATTGTTTCCTTTGACCAGACACAGGGTTAGGATTTCGTGTGCTTCACGATCAAGTGGACATTCATGGGTCGCATTTCAGCAATTATATTTGTAAATGAATACTTTGTTATTCTGCGGGGATTCACGCAGCACCCATAACAATATATATATATATATATATTCTTGATTTATCGCATCCGTACTTATCGCGTCATTGACCGCTTACTTCTTATTTCTTAGATTTTTTTTTTTTTTAATTTACCGCATTTATTTGTCCAAAAATTAAGAGTTACAATAAGTAATACAGCTAACCTATAATAGATTGGTTCCATAATAAGTGTTTACATGTTATTTGTTAACATTTATCAAACAATTATATGTGCGTAAGATTTAATGGGATTTATATATATTGGTAATTTTGCTTTTCCTGGAAAATGTCAAAAAAAAAAAAACCAGGAACTCTGTTTATTTTAACTTAGCTTACTTAAATTTTGGCGCAAGGCTAATAACCTTGCCCGGAAAAACAAATTATTATGGAAAATTTAACAAGCCTCGGGACTTGCTAAAAAGTGCCGAATGATGATGATTACTTAAAATTACTTAACATAACTTAATCTAATCTTATATACAATTGACAATATTTGATATTGCAATGATAGTGACAATTTGATATGACTTAAAAATAATATTTACAATATTGATTTATGTGGATGCGGGATTTCTTGTTTTAATTGAGGATAGAAAGGGATATGGTCAGGTATGTTCTTGAAGGAGGGGGGTGCCATTCGGTTCTGTGTTAAAGGTACGAATCTTGGAGAATGGTTGGCTGTTGGTGTATTTGAAATGATTGGATGCCAGTTCGGTGTTGTGGTACACGACCTCGTTTAGATCGTTAACCAGTCTGTCTGAGGTGAAGAGGGTCCTGATTTGGAGACAATTACGGTAGTGACTTCCCGTATTGGAGGAGGGTGATGGTAGGTCTGTTATTATCGGGTTGGGATTGTTAGGAAGATTTTCTATGAAATTTATCCACAGTTCTAGGATCCGTCTATCCAGTCGTTCAATGCCTGCGGTGTTGTAAAGGTCGTTGTTACAATGGTATCTATATGAGTTGGTTTTGCGGTGTAAGCCAGTGATAAACTGGAAACATTTTCGTTCAAACACTCGTAATTTCTCCATTTGGGAGGGTGAGATGTGGTACCATAATTAGCAGGCGTATGTAAGAGTGGCTCTGATTATCAGTTTGTAGATGAGCTGTTTGACCTTAAGAAAGAGGCCTTTAGGATTCTACAACACTCGTCTGCAGAGGTTAAACTGCATTGGGGCTTTATGAAGGGATTTTTTGATGTGGGTTGAGAAGGACCAGTCGACGGAAAGGGTTACTCCCAAATATTTTAGAGTTTTGGAAGGTTTTATGAGGGTGTTATTAAGATTTAGTTTAATTTTGTTGTGGCAACGTTTAGTGTTGTTTGTGCAGTGAGCGTTTTTGCCCTTAAACACTGTTAGCTGGGTTTTGGTCGGGTAGAGGCTGGTTGTTAACACTGTTTCTTGCCGCTTTCACAAATCTACTGCTAGAGTAGATTAAAGTATCGTCAGAGTAATTTAGCATTACAATTCTAGGTGGAGGATGGGGAATATCGGATGTGTATAGAAGATATAAAAGTGGTCCGAGAATGGATCCTTGGGGAACTCCCGCGGTTATGTTGCGAGCTTGTGAGAGGGAAGAGTTTATTCTGACCATGAATTCCCTACCAGAAAGATAAGATGCTAGGAGCTTTGTGATGTTGGAATTCAGACCAAATAAGCAGTGCAGCTTATAAAGAAGTCCTGAAATCCAGACAATCAAATGGTTTGGAAATATCGAGAGATATGCATACGGTAGGGCATTGGTTTTCTAGACCAGTTGTGCCATCGTGTGTAAGTTTTAGTAGCGCATGGCAAGTGGAGTGTCGCTCACGAAAGCCGAACTGAGAATTAGAAATGAGAGCGTTATCACTGGCAAACGAGAGAAGGTTTTGGTAGATCTTACATTCCAATATTTTGCTTAGGGTGTTTAATAAAGATTTCGGACGATAGTTGGAGGTGTTATTGGAACTGCCGGACTTTTTAACGGGGATTACTACCGCAATTTTCCAGTTCTCTGGGAAATGTGAATCATTTATGATATGGTTAAAAAGGACTAGAATCGGAAGTAGATTTGGCGGGAGAAGTCTTTTAAATAGAAGGTGTGGTATTTCATCTATACCGGTCGATTTTTTGTTGGGTCGTGATTTTATGAACTTGGTGAGTTTATCTGTGGTTAAAAATGTGGTGGTGTCTGAAGGATGTGACGCCTTGTTTGTGTCGTTAAATTCTCCGATGAACGGAGTATAAGATGCGGGTAATCTGTGTGAGATATATTCGCTGACAGTATTTCGAAAATTAGGGACTGAGAGGGAATCATTTTGTTGATGGATCTTTGAGAAGTGATCAGCGAGGCAATTGGCTATGTCCGTGTCGGTTTGGATAAGATTGTTGTTGAATGGGTTGATGAGGTGATAGATTCGCGGTTTAAACTTCCGACCAGTTAGTCGGTTGATGTTTTTAATAGATCACGGTTGGGTTTGATATTGTTAAGTGTAGAGGTATAGGTCTGATCCGCGAACTTTTTTAAATGTTCATTTATTAGGGTGATCAGGAGTTGGATCTGACTTTTAATAAAGGTTCAGAATCTTATATGAAGTTTTCGGCGGAGTTGTTTTTTGAGACGCAGTAATTTAGTTAGGATGCTGGGTAAAGGTTTTCCTAGATGATTATGAGGGATGGTGGCGGGTGTATTGCTGGTGTGGGCATCCTTGAGGATATGCTCAATTTTTAGGGCTGCTCGATTGATATCAGCAGGGATTAGGTTAGAAGATTCGGGGATTTGCAAGTTAGAAAAACTTTCGGCGACGTCTCTATTGACCTTTTTCCAGTTAGAATTGGAGAAGTTCGCGACAGGACTGTGTGAGTAGAGCAGTTCGAAGGAGGGAAGCGTGATCGAGGTGTGAACGGAATCATGATCAGAGGGAAAGAGAAAGAATACTGTGGGGGGCTCGTTGAGTAGACATCAGCCGACTTGAGAAAGAAGTCATTTGTTGACTGCGTCGAGTTGGTGACACGAGTTGGCTGCAGAAGACTGTCGATGTACGTATATGGGTGAGATGAGAGGAGGTCCAAAAGTTGACAACCGTATTTGTTGTTCTTGCTGTCGTTGAATGCTGTATGTCGAGCGCTCCAGTCTCCACCGACTATGAATGGTGCGGGGAGAGACTGTCTGATTATTTGAGATATGTCAGAGTCAGGGAAGTCTGGTTCTCGTGTTGGGTGGATGTAAACGGATGTTATTATGATTACTTTCTTGTTTTTACAAAAAAGTTTAACTGCCGTGTATTCAATATTGAAAACTTTGGCGAACCTGATTTCGGCGAATTAAAGTTTATTATTTAGTAGGATGCCGGTACCTCCATGGGATCCAGTAGTTCTGGGGTTTGAAATAAATGTATGATTGGGGATGGATACTCGGGAATTGGACTTAAGCCACGTTTCTGAGAGGAGAAGGATGTCTTAGGAGAAGGTTTTAACAAACAACCGTAAGTATTGCTTACGGGTGTTGGAGTATATAGACTCTCCGTTGAGGGCGACTATAGTTAGTTCAGACATTGAGGGAAAGAATATGGGAGGCTATAAGTGAGAGAATCTGACCTTTTTTCGATATCCGACATATGCTTCAATGTAGGAAGCATAGTTTGTAGACTTTTGATGTAGCCCACGATGTCCAGGTTGAGGCCAATGGAGTTGGGGTTGTTTGACGTCGGCGTGTTTTGATTGTTCTTAGTGACATCCGCATATGATGTTCCTGGCCTTGTAGGTTGTGGTAATGTGTTCTGGGATGTGGATTTGGTTGGTGCGGATTTGTTGATTGTTGCTGGTTTTGTTCTTCTTTGGAGAATTCTTAATTTATGCGGGCACTGGGAAAAATTGGCTGGATGTGGACCTCCGCAGTTACAGCATGTCACAGCGATTTCCTTAATAGTAATGGATCCATCGGGGTTTGTGGTTTGGATTTTTCCTGGTTCCATACCTTGTGGATTGACCCTACATTCTCCTGGTTGATGTTCATCGGCACATCTGCCGCATCGTGTATTTAGATGGCAAGCCACCGCCAAGTGTCCCGAGCCTTGGCATCTCTTGCAATGAAGGATACTTTGTTTATGAGGCTCCTCGATGCTGATTTTGTGCGTAAACAAGTACTTAATTTGTTTGAGCTTGTTGGCGTCTTCATTTAGAGCGATTTGGATAATCCGTAGGTTCCTTAAGTTATTTTCCCGCATGTACGGAGTTTGAAAATAGTCCAGCCTGTGGATTTTCAGCTCTGGGCAAATTCTGATGATCTCCGACACTAGTTCTTCGTTGGTCCAAGTTGGGTCAATGTGCCTTATGATGAAAGTTGTTGGTTTGAGCTGATGGTGTTGGAACGTAAAAAATTGGTGTTGTAGTTCCGCAAGTTTTCTAACGGTTTTCTCGTGATCAACCAGAGTTGTTGTTGCAATGGAGACAGAGGAGCCTTTGGTGTTTGTGGTGAAGTTGCGGTGTCCTAGGGCATTTTCTACTATTACAATTATTCCCTTTATACTGGTCACATTTTTTATGTATATTGGCGGTGGTCATAAATTTTTGTGCTGGGCTGGCAGGGGACTCGGTGCTGGCTTGGCTTGTTTGGTGGCTTCCTTATGGGCTGATGATAGTTGTTTCGGTGGAGATGTTTTATGGTTTAAGCTGGGAGAAGGCGTTATCTCCATACTGCCGTCGTCGCAGTTTGGGTGGGTTGCTTTAGGGAGTGAATTTCCCCCCGGAGTTGCTTCACCTGTGTTGTAAGCTGTTGGATGTATTCCACGCCTTCGTGGAATTTTTGTTCGTAGTCAATGTGTTTTCCTTGACTATCCATTTTGGTGGTCTTCTTCGATGAGATTTGAAGAGTTTCGATGGCTCTTCTCTTCCGTTCTAATAGATATTCTCGGGTAGCGTTCTGATCGTTGTCTGGCATCTGTGAAGACAGATTTCGACTACGACATCCAGCAAAAATTACATGTGTTTGTATAGTATTTTTTGTTGTTGTTGTTGCAATTAACACAAAATTTATACAAAGTCACAAGATTCGATATGAACCGCAATAGATCGACAACGAATTAACGTCTACGAATTCAATTTTATTTATATACGAGCACACGATGAATCTGACTAACTGCATGAACGATCAGCGAGTGAATGGCTTCTTTGATCTGCGTGGCACGTATTTATACCGTTTCCTCATTCTGATTCGGTGTTTCCTTTCCGTCCGTTCCATAGCCTTTCCAGTTTTCTAGTACTTTCTAAAATATTCTAGTACTTTGTTTTGGACTTTCTAGAATATTTTAGAACTGATTGTCATATGCGTCACACCACCCGTTGTTTTATAGGCTTTTTAGGATGCCCTGGTGGGAGTTTTCGAATTATTGATGGGAAGAAAAGTAGCGGCGTTCGGAGGACCCGCCACAGGCGTACTACCAATGCTTCCCCCTTCTTGTCGTCTTTCGGTTTTTGGAATGTTGCTCTGATGTTGGGGTAACTGGGACCGGACAATATTTCGCAGCCCCCCCCCCCCCCCCGCAACCCTTGTAGGGGTAAGGCTTCAGGTGTGACTACCGACCGCGGTCTGGATATTCTCGGATCCCCTTGGTGCGGGCTCCCGTTCGGCTGCCCTAGGCCCTGGCAGTACTACATGGGTTGAAAAGTCCCGGCGGCACGACTAGAAAATGAACGTGACTGACTCCGAGAGACTCATCTGTCGCTAGTTTATATATGAAGTTTCACGACGTTTCGTCCATTCGTTTTCAAGCTACAGTCGTTTAAATAATGCTTCTTTCACCTTAAAAAAATGGAAAAAAACAGGAATATCCCATTTTGATCAAACATTGTTTTTTGATGGGAAAAAATTCTGAACTGCAGTGGTTGCAGAAATATTATCCCACATCTGCGCCTTCGAGAACAGCAGCTTATCGGTGGCTAAGTGAATTTAAAATGGGTCGTACAAGCACCGAAGACGCTCCTCATTCTGGAAGACCAAAAGAGGCTACGAGTGCGGAAAGCGTAAAGCAAGTGCATCGAATCGTTTTGAATGATTGTAAAGTGAAGTTGCGCGAGTTAGCTGCGGCCGTGGTCATCTCAAAAGAATGGGTGGGATACATTTTGCACGATCTTTTCGAGATGAAAACGCTATCGGTGTGATGGGTACCGCATTTCCTGACCGTCGATCAAAAACAGCAGCGTGTTGATGATTGAATGGCCAGTTTGGCGTTGTTGCAGCGTAATTGCGCCAACTTTTTTCGATCTTTTGTGATGATGGATGAAACACGAGCCCTTACGAGGGTGGACTGAAAACTTTCCGACCTCAACGTGAAGATAGCAGCACTCGTCAATAAAAGCTAGTGAATGTAGTTGTGCATCCTTTAACAGTTACTCCCCATCATTTCGGTCATTTTGGACGGCGTAGTTTTTATTTGACAGTTGTTTGAGTTAGTCAATGTGTGTTTTTGTGAAAATGGACAAAATTGCGTATCGAGCTGTCATTAAATTTTTGTTTTTGAAAGGGAATCATCATCATCGTCATTGTCGGCACTACAACCGGGAACCGGTCTTGGCCTTATTTAGCAGGTCCTGAGGCTTGTTAAATTTTCCATCATGATTTGTTTTTTTCCGGGCAAGGTCATTAGTCTGGCGCAAGAGGCTCCCCGACGGGGAATCGAACCCCGGTCTCCCGCGTGACAGACGGGTATACTAACCACTATACTATCGAGGATCCTTTTGAAAGGCAATATGCTTACGCAAATCGAAGATGAGTTGGTGTTGGGGATTCGCACTGGATGTAACCAGCGAATTCGCAACTGAAGCAGCCCTTAGCAACCAAAGAATAACAAATGTCAGCAACCAGCCAGACAATAAATTCTTTGGTTGTCAAGGAAAATAACAAACTTTTCACCTTTCTTCGTAAAACTTCAACCGACAGGTTTGCATAAATTACTAATCCCGTTAGAATCGACATAATCCAGTCAATAAAGTTAATTGCTAAGCTAAGAAACACAACACGTTTTATTGAGGGTTTCTGGAGGATGTTTATTGCTTGGATTGCCGCTCAGTTTATAGGTATTCTTTTCATTTCATTTATCAACTTTTCTCAGTGTTTCAGAACACAACGCTTCCCCGACGACATTCCTCAGTCGGCAGAGATCATACAGTTGGACTCTGTGTATGGGGACTCTGCAACCATCATTTACCACTACGAAATTTGGGGCAGCTGAATTTAAACGTGGCCGTGAGAGCTTGGGAGACGATGAAGGTTCGGGACGTCCAAAACTATTTTTTCGGCTGGCACGGTGATTGCGACTGTTTTTGGGGTAGTCATGGAGTTATCTCAACCGATTATCTTTAAAAAGGAAAAACCATTACAGGAGCATACCACGCATCATTACCTGACTAATTGGGGGCAGAAATCGAGGAAAAGGGTCACATTTGCAGAAAAAGAAAATCCTGTTTCATTAAGACAACGCGCGATCTCACACCTCGGCGGTTGCCATGGCGAAAATCCAGAAATTACGGTTTGAACTGTTTGACCATCCGTCTTACTCACCAGATCTAGCCCCAAGGGAATTATTTTTGTTCCTTAATCTAAAAACTGCGCTCGGAGGACAGAGTTTTTCGTCAAATGAGTAGGCAATCACCTGCGTGAACAGTTATTTTGCAGATAAAAACGCCGTGTACTATTTGGACGGGTTAGAGAGATGGGAGCATCGCTGGGAGAAGTGTGTAGAGTTACAAGGAGACTATGTAGAAAAATAATCTTTGATAATTTTAAATCTTTGTTAGGTCGGAAACTTTTCAGTCCAGCCTCGTATATATAACTTGTAAACTAAGAGTTTAAGAACTATCTTAACCAAGCTTTACCCAAGCTAATCAGGACAAATTAAAAACGCAGTAGTAGGGGCGAGGGGTGGGGGTAGGTTATAGTAAAGTTTAGATGCATCGCTTAAGATAGTATGGGTAGTAACGTCGTGGTATGGAAATATCGTGTGCCACAGGGGTGCAGGTTCACCACGTTTGCCCAGCTGATTCGCTTCGCTATCCGACTCCACTAATTGAAACGCAGTCTTTATTCAAAATTTATTTATTCAGGTGGCCTCAGGAAAACAATGTAGTGTAAATTAAGGAAAACAATGCAGCTTCGTAATAGCACTGTGCCGATATAAATCACATCCACTATATGGCGCACCACTTAGTCTTAGCCCGAATGATATTTTACTCAACTCTCGTGATTTCAATTGATGACTGACTAAATAAATAAATCCCTTGGGACGCCCCACGAGGGATGTATATTAACGTGAGGGCGCAACCTGTCCTCACGGAATCCGAATCGCGATTAACCTCGGCCATCGAAACGACAGAACACCAAAATTCCATCCATCGCTTCGATGACCATATATGGTGCGAATTAGCTTTTTGGTTAAGCAAACAAGAAAAAGGGGTGAAATACACACACGATGATGGCTTCTGCAGCTCAACGTGTGTATCCCTTAGTATGCAGACGTAGGATCATCTCAATCTACATGATTGCAGCTTCACACAGGGCTTGAAATGTTTACATGATCAACGACTGCGTAAAGCATTATTGCTGATCGTGTACATTTCGCTGGCATATCCTCGCAGTGGAATTCTGATGGTACATTTCCATTTGCGAACTCGACTGCCTGGGCGTCAGCCGGATGCCCTCATGTATCAGTCGGTCGTGTGACTGATCGATATGGGCATGCTATGCTGAGGACAGATACACATTCCTGCAGGTGTACGGCTGGCGCGCAAAAGAATATCGTGCAGATATTGCACGGGCAATATTGGTTGCCAGGAGGCACACCAAGTTGCGCTTACGTGTAGAGGAATGCGACCCGAGACATGTACTGTGTATTTGGTTGCGTTAATGTTGGTCGCGTGGTGGCGCGACCAAACTGCTTTTTAGACTTTTAGTATTGTTGCTGGTGGCATTTTATGTCAGCAATCATTACTGTTTTACAGGTTTTTCTAATGGGGTAAGTACACGCGAGGACGGTTACCTGGTGGTAAATGAAAAGGTAAGCAGTGGCGTTCGAGAGAAACGCCACAATATGTAGTGAGAATAGTTTAGGAGGCGGTGCTTGAGAGTATGGGTAGAGAGGTCGAAGTCGAACAAGGTGGAATTGGAGTCGACACTTCTCAGCATCCGCGTACCTAAACGATGAATTATAAATATGGAAAAGAACTGCAAAAAATCAATTTAATCGTGTAATTTTATAAAACCAAATTTGACAATAATGTTAACTAAAGTTAAATAAACCAAAGGATTTTTTTCTTATTATTTAAATTAATACATGGATAATTTAGAATCTATACTTAAATTAATAAATATGTAATTATCAACAAGTAATTTCTATTCCTCGTCGGCATCTTCCTCTTCTTCTGCCTCCTCACTATTGATTTGGTGTTTTATCATTTCTATCTTGTGTATTGTAAAATCACCATTATAATATGGATAGTTTAGAGTCATTACAATGCAGTAGAGTAGCACCTCTAGATATGTTGCCCACAATACATAAGCTGCACCTTGGCCAGCAGGAAACAGAGGTAGTCCCTGACTTTGGCATTCGAACATGAAAAATCCTTTATCAAGCTTGCCGATAGCAACACTGCGTTTCATGCATTGAATTATACCGTATCGCCAATGTGAGAAGAAGTACGTTAAAGCAGCGGCTAGATTGAGTTCACGTTTTTTATGCGTGTATAGGCGGCCATACACGACATTCTCGAGATGCAATTGGAATTTCAAGTGCCCCATAATAAAGTAAGTGTCTAAATGCTCCACGGATATTTCATAATCACGGCGCACAATATCTTTAACGCTGCTGTTGTAATATTTATCGCCGTTAATCACAATCGAATCGATTATTTGAAAATTCCAATCTCGGACACGATAGACGCTAGCAAAGCAACACGCTACGACTCCAATAGCCAAATGCTGTTTTCCTCTTGCTGTACCAAATACTGCTGATGCCGGATGCAGAGATCCCCACAGAGAATACAATTTATCGGGTATCTCAACATCGAAGTTCTTCTCCTTAGCCATGGCTTGTCCTCGAATGCATTGGACCGAGTTCATTTTATTGAGACGGCTCCACAATACAATCTTAGGATATATATCCAGCCATTCAATCTCTTCACTGTGAGAACAGCATGGGTCAGCGTTAGGGGCTGGTTCTTTTGGTGCGAACTCGTTGGTAATCATGTTAATTAGTTGAACTCTTCGGGGCGCCATCTTGTAGGAGATGATACTTATTGTGTGAATCTTAAATTCAGTTTTCCAATCCGGTGAACTGCTCCTAACGTCAATATATTTAAACATTGATTCAAGATCAGGAAATAACACCCATGATGCAGTGTTATTGTCTGGAATCTTAACAAAGTTGTCGGGGCATTCAGATTGACCTTCTTCTTCTTCTTCTTCTTCACCGCCTGTAACATCCATAGACTCATAAGGATCAAACAGATGAAAATATTTATCGTGGTATATTCCGAAAGTGACGTTGGATATATGTAGCAAAAAGTAACTCTCCTTCATAATAGTTCTATTTATCTTGTAGTCTATGTCAGCCAAAAACGTTCCCGGGGGATTGTAAACTTGGACTTTAACATTGAATGTAAATTCATCGACGTCAATGTTTTTAATGATCCTCTCATTGGCCGTTTGGAAATTAAATGTTTTATTCACAATATTATTGGCTATGCGGATGACACGATCAATCCTTTGAGCATCCCAATGATTTAGTGGACGTAATATTGCATAAAGCAAAGCAACCGTGCTCGCAAAGAAGCAAGGCTTAATATCCTCCTTGCTGGAGCGAGGGCGGTCGCCCAACGCTGTGGTTCCCTGAATTTTGAAGATGCAATCTTCCCGTAACTGATATCCTGGCTTCTCGTTGGCTAATAAATCTATTAACACAGATCCTTCCTCTTCTCCTTCGTAATCTTCCTCTTTGGGTTTATGTTTATATTCCACACTGCTTTCTGAGAAGCTGCCTTCTTGCTCTCCTTCCTCATGGAAACTGCTCTCGAAGGTGCATACACTTATATTATCTGAAAATATTTATTTCATTACAACATGAAGACAAATATAAAAATCTAAGAAATACGATTAAAAAACCTGAGCAAGAGAATTTATTTGTGATAATTTAAACTAAGAGCTGATATAGAAAAATTTTACTCGAAATTACATGTTAAATAAATGGAATATCGTAACTCTAAAATAATGTGATCTAATTTTATTTAAAATACCAAGTGAACTGCGTTAGTAATGTTTTATGATAATCTTGTTTTTTTTTTTTACAATTGCTACATTTTCGAAACCCCATTGAAGGGGGATCAATTTTTTTTTGCAAAGTTAGTTTTTGATCAACGAAAATGAAATAGGATTAAGGTTAAATGACAATAATGGTAGTAGTTAAATAGCTTAATCTTCAACAAATAAGTGCATCAGAAATTAGCAGTTCTAGGGGATCAAACGATGGTTTTCTGTGGTCCTTAGAAGATCTACGATCAGTGGAATTAAATTCGTCCTAGACGGTTATGCAAAGGGTCTACAAACTTCTAAAGAATCCCTCCGATCAGTCCCCTATACATTGAAGCATTAAGTATTTCTGGAATATATCTATAAACTCTTAAATAGCGACCTACATTTTATTTAATTATAGCATAAAAGCTACATAGGGGACCAACAAATTTTGCATCGAATTTTTGCAGGAGACCCACGGTCAAGGACCTAAATGATGCGTTAAGATAAGGCTAGATTCTTTTATGTATGGCATTATCGTATTGTGCAGTGAAAGAATTGTGAACACAAAACCGCATGTGAATTTTTTATTACGGTACTGTGCGTGTTGTAACTGAATTGTTTTTGTTAGTGAATTTTAAATTAACCGGTTCCAAAGTAAAGTAAAAGTAACAGAAAACTAAATAAAAAATGGCCTTAGGGCCAAAGCAGCACACCGGCAACAGATTCGGTATGTAGCAGGAAACGTCCTTGAGTGACGTCCCCGTCAATATACAAAAAAACGGTAGGCATTTAGTCCTATTGAAACGAACTTCCCGGAATTACCAACAAAGACAAGTGAAAAAAACCTGAAATTCATACAAATTGTTCCTAATGACGCGACAAAACCTCTGACCGGAGTGAACGTATTCGTATTAAAAAGAGCTATGGACTCAATTAGTACACAATATGAAAAAGTGTCCATGCTAAGAGACGGTTCAATTCTCTTACTAGTGAAGGAGGAACAGGCAGCTCTACGTTTTATAAATACCAAACGCTTCCATCAACTATGCCCGGTAACAATAAAGTTGCATCCGAAATTAAACCTCTCGAAAGGTATTGTTTACGCACCATACCTAATTAATGTTCCGGAAGAAGACATCGTCCAAGAAATGAAACCTCAAGGAGTGGTAAGTGTACATAAATTTAAAAAACCGCAAAATGGCGAAATCAGGGCCACCGGACTAATGTTGTTTTCATTTGACCGCTTCAATCCACCGAGTAACATAGAAATCGGATGGCACAAAGCCAAAGTAAACGAGTATATCCCAAGACCAATGCACTGCCGCCAATGCCAACTACTCGGACATACAGCCAAATGGTGCAAGCGAAACCCAGTGTGCAACAACTGCAACCTTCCTCCACACCCCGACTTAAAATGCGCCCGAACCCACTGTGCCAACTGTCAAGGCCCTCACCCCGCTTCATCATCGTCATGCCAGCAATACATAGAAAACCAGGCCATTCTTGAAATACCGACAAGAAATAAAACTTCTCTATTCGAAGCGAAACGGATATATAGGGAACGAAATCCCACGCCATCAAACAAACCAAAGGAATCCTATGCCGCACTCCTCAAAACAACAACCACACATATAACATCACCAATAAAAGAAACTACAAAACAAAACCTCACAAAAACTACACTCCAACCAACATCGACAAACATTTCATCCATTTCAAACTGCCCTTCTACATCTGCGGAATACCGTAAAGCCATACAAAACCAATCATCTCTAAAAATAAAACCCACAACAACTAACCGTAACAACGAAGCTATACCTCTATTAACAAAGTCACTACCTTAAAAATAAATGAACCCACCATTCAAGAATTATTAAACTCCCCAATCGCTCACAATAACCACATATAACCCTAACACTCTCAACGGTAGCACAGTCTCTGTGTCTCGAGAAAATCCCAACTCGGGCCGAAGCAGACAGGGCTTCGGCTTGAATGGATCAACACTCGAGACAAGGAGACTGAACCCTTATAACAACAAAATCCCCAACAACAGCAGGTTTAATATACACAATAGCATTCCTGCCCATAAACTCACAATACTACAGTGGAATCTGAACGGACTCAAAAACAATATGCACGAGCTCCAAATACTCATCAAAGATCTGAAACCATCCATCATAGCTCTACAAGAAACGCACATCCGCCACGACTCTCGGGCCACAGGACCCAAAGAATACGCGGCATTCTTTCACAACCTGGAAAATGTTGCTTCAATCCCGCATAAACTTATAGTAGTACACTGTGCAATCTCGGTCGTAGCAGTAGAAATAAATATCGGCAGAAACCTCACGATACGAGGGTTGCCTTTTATATTTCGGGATTAGAGAACAAAAACAAATATTGATCATCGAAAATCACTTTATTGTTTTTCAAAATATTCCCCATGAAGATCTATACACTTTTGCATGCGTTTGAACCAGTTGTCGAAGCACTTTTGCCACTCTGATTGAGGTATCTCCAACACATGCATTCTGAATGCAGCAACCGCTTCTTCAGGTGTCGAAAAACGTTGACCTCTCAGTTTGTTTTTTACGTACGGGAATAAAAAGAAGTCATTCGGTGCCAAGTCAGGACTATACGGCGGATGACCCATCAAATCGATGTTTTGGGTGCTCAAAAATGCAGTTGTCGCAGCCGATGTGTGAGAGCTCGCATTGTCGTGGTGAAGAGTGATCCGTCTTCGGCGGTTGGTTTTCCTGATTTCTTGGAAGACAACTGACAAACAAATGGTTGTGTACCACTCAGAATTGACTGTTCTGCGTTGTTCTAGTGGTACGGTTGCGACATGTCCAGTTTTTCCGAAAAAACAGGCGACCATTTGCTTGGAAGTGCTTCGTGCGCGAACAACTTTTGTTGGATTTGGCTCATCTTGAAACACCCAGACAGTCGACTGCTGTTTACTTTCGGGCTCATACGCGTAAATCCACGATTCATCACCTGTCACGTTGTCATAGACGTGTTTCGAAGCACCGCGACCGTATTTTTTGAGCATTTCTTTCGACCAATTGACACGAGCCTTTTTTTGGGCGATTGACAAATTGTGTGGGATCCAACGCGAACAAATTTTTTTGACAGTCAAATGTTTATGCAATATTGAATGTATGCTGGTCCCACTAACGCCTAAGGTTGTCTCAATCTCACAATAGGTCACATGACGATCTTCCAATATCAGTTCGCGCACAGCCTCAATGGTTTTTGGAACAACAACTGATTTTGGACGACCTTCACGAAATTCATCTTGGAGTGAACTACGACCACGATTGAATTCACCATACCATCGATAAACACTGGTCCTTGATGGAGCTTCATCGCCAAAAATTGAATTAAGTTCATCCATGCACTGTTGCTGAGTTAATCCACGCCGAAAGTTGTAAAAAATAATCGCACGAAAATGTTGACGATTTAATTCCATTTTTGGGCCGAGATGAATCTTTTAAGTTACTGTAAACAACACAAATAGCGCTCGTATGTCAAAAAGTTCTGAGTGCTTATAACCTCAAAAATGTCCAACTTTACGACAGAGCTGTCAATTGCCGGATTGCAACACTAGGGTTGTCAAATCCCGAAACATAAGAGGCAACCCTCGTAATATCAGTATACACCCCCACATCCCAACCAATAACCATACACGATCTTACCAATATCACAGATAGCATCCAAACACCGATACTTCTCCTCGGAGATTTTAACGCGTGGAGCCCCATCTAGGGATCTTCGTCCACTAATAAAAGGGGAAAAACCGTAGAGAAATACATACCGACCGCAAATCTAGCACTACTCAATAACGGTAGCCACACACACTTCCACTCACAAATCCTTCACACATGTAGACTTATCACTAACCTCACCTTAATTAGCCCCAATTTGCACTTGGAACACTTTACCCAACCTGCACGGGAGCGACCAATTTCCAATAATAATAAACATTGACACAATCATGTGTCCCAAACCCTCAAAACTTCTTCCTAAATTCCAAACCAAACTTGCTAATTGGAGTAAATTTCAAAATATAACTACCCAGGCACTAAGTCAACATGTACAGCATCATCATTATCGGCACTACAACCGGGAGCCGGTCTTTGCCTTATTTAGCAAGTCCTGAGGCTTGTTAAATTTTCCATAATGATTTGTTTTTTTCCGGGCAAGGTCATTAGTCTTGCGCCGGAGGCTCCCCGACGGGGATCCAACCCCGGTCTCCCGTGTCACAGGCGGGTATACTAACCACTATACTTTAGCGGATTTGAATGTCGTTTTCAAATGTTTGATGATGCAGTGTTCCGCCGAACACTGTTAACCGCAGAGGAAATTACGCAAGCGGAGCAAAACACGGTGGCAAAGGCAGCGACGAACTACCTTTAGGTCAACCAGGTCTGTTTATTTTACATACATAAAACACGAACTATTTTTAGTGTACACTTTTGTTTATTAACATTGTTTTTAATTCCGAGTTTACATCAAGTCACTATCCGTATTAAGTACTCCTGACGCTTTTTACTGTAAGTTAACTTACGAACTTTGGACACACGTTAACTCGCCTTTCTCTTTATTTGTAACTTTTAAGTCGCGGTTACTTCTACTAGTGTATTCGTCTCGCGGTTCGATCTCCTCGGTAGGGTTCACTGTCCTGCTGCTCGACTATGCGATGCGAATCTTCGATATAGACTCTCCTGGTCCTTCGAAAGAGACTTCTCGTCCCGATGGCTATCAAAATCAGACTGACTCGCTATTCTCCTGAAAAATACCCTGATACAGATCGTATCTGTATCTGTATCGAAAAATGTTCTTATTCCCCCTGCTAACAGAATTTCCGAATTCCTGGTAGCAGCATGTTATCGCCTCCCCGGGGATATTTCGTAGATTCCTGAGAAAGGGAAAGTCATCTTGCATACATTATTCGTTGGTGATAGCATTTCCTTTTCCACGGCCTTCTGTTTGCACAGAACATCTGGCGCGCAGGACGGAGATGATTGTTCGGGCGTACAGCCCGTGGTTGCTTGCCTTTTGCAAACAAAACCGAAATCCATTAGATCCCTCTAATGGGTGTGAAATTTTTACAAAGGAATCGTGGGACCGGAGTATTTCCTTTGTTGGCGTTGGACTTGTAAATCTTCCGAATTATCTTGTTGCGATAATTACGGTTGTTTACAATTTTGGCAGCGGATAGGCGATATGCTTTCTTGCTTTTAGCTGCCAGCGTATGCATCCGTTGTTATCTATCTACCGAAAATGGTAATTCTTGGTAAACATCGTGCAGATGTTTAAGATGGGAGATCTGTATGCGATGCTTTAGCTGTTGGATTTTTGGGATCTTGCACGGAATTAGAGGTGCTAATTGCCTTTAGCTACCCGAGTATGCCTCCCTGGTTCGGTTAATTTACCGAAGATATAATTCCTTGGAAACATCGTGCAGATGTTTTGGATGGAAGATTTATGGCCTGTAATCTGGAATTGTTTTTGCATACTATGAATGGATGCGTTGACTCGATACTGAAAGTTTTTGAACGTTAAGTTCCTTGTTTTTTTGATGTCGGGTTCAACATTGTTTCAGCTTTCTATGCCCATGTTACAGGTCTGATTAAGAGCTTTGGGGACACGTGTCTGTGGGCACGTGTAATGGATAAGGTAAGTAAGCTCCTTGAAGGTTTGGAACCTTACCTGGGCGGAATTGTGCATTCGTAGGACGCTACAATACTATCGAGGAGCTCAACATGTACAGAGTCAAAATATTAATCAAGAAACAGCCATAATCACTGAAGCAATCCGAATAGGAGCAAATGCTTCGATAGCACTAACAAGTCCAAAACTCCATAAGGCAGTAGTTCCTTGGTGGAATCCAGTATTGGACAACCTAAGGAAGAAAAAACAAGAAGCCTGGCGAATTTTCAAAAGATTCCCCTCTGATTTTAACCTAATCTATTATGAAAAGTTAAATGCTCTTTTTCGCAAAAATGCCAAGGAAGAAAAAATAAAAGCCTTCCAAATATTTACCGAAAAGTTAAATCCGAACTCGACTCCCAGAAAAATCTGGGCGGATATAAAAACGCTCACTGGGCAATATCGCCCCCTCTCAATAAAATGCATGAACACCGACTCAGGCACTCTCACATCTCCCCTTCAAATTGCAGACCATCTCGGCAAAACATGGTCAAACCACACAGAAAACGTAAACTTTCATCCGTCATTTCTCTCTGCCAAAAGAAACACAATTAGCCCGTCCCCTCACACAAGCTGATCCTCTAAATTAATAGATCTCCCGATCAATAAAATCGAATTCGAGTCAAGTCTACACGGCGCCACTTGTAAAACACCAGGATATGATCGAGTCGATTACATAATGTTAAAAAAACAGTCCACCACTCCTGAGACACCCAATACTCCATCTCTTCAATAACATACTCCAAACAGGTGTAATTCCACAAGTGTGGAAAATAGTCACAATTGTACCCATACCAAAACCCACGGGCGAACCGACCTCGGCAAAAGGATATCGCCCAATATCGTTACTCCCATGTCTAGGAAAAACATCTGAAAAAATTGTAGCTAGACGACTCAACTGGTTCATGGAGAAAAACAATCTAATACGCATTGAACAGGTTGGTTTCAAGCAAGGACGTGGAACGATTGATGCGCTACTCCATGTCGACAACTTCACCACATCTTCTTTATCAACCAAAAAGCATACAACAATTCTCTCCATAGATTTAGAAAAAGCGTTCGACCGGATCGGTCCTCATGTGATTTTGAATAAATTAGCGCAATGGAGAGTTGGTAACAATATGTTCTACATAATCAAGTCCTTTCTTTCCAACAGGAAGTTTAGAGTCAAAACAGGTGGTGCATTCTCACAAATATACAACATAAAAAACGGTATTCCACAGGGTTCTCCACTATCAGTCCTATTATTCGCTATAGCCTTTGACGGAATAAACGACATTCTCGTAAAATATAAAAACATAAAACACTGCCTCTACGCTGACGACCTAGTTATTCTAACAAACGTAAATGATCTCAACGAAGTACAATCTACCTATTCAGAAATACTACACGACATCACTAATTGGTGTAAAACCTCAGGCGTAAAGATCTCCCTCGAAAAAACTAAAATGTTACACATTTGTAGAAAAACCAGCTGCAGCAAAAACATCACACTTCCCTTTCAGAATCACACAATCCCTACAATTCAATCCATGAAAATCCTCGGTATCCTCTTTGACAGTAAATACAATTTTAAAGAAGATTGTATAGCACTTAAGAAAAGCCTAGCTGCAAGATTAAATATTGTAAAATACTTAGCATATAAGAATAGATCTGCACATACTAACACCCTTATTAACATAACTAAAGCCATCATCCTATCTAAAATCGACCACGGACTAATGATATACGGAAAATGTAGCAAAACGACGGTGCAAACAATAAGATCTCCCTATCATGCCGCAGCTCGAGCAAGTACCAGAGCATTCCGTACTACACCAATTAAAAACATCCTCGTCGAATGCAGTCTCCCATCTATAGAAAACAGACTAAAATATATATCAGCTTCACTCGCTTACAAATTTACAATGTCTATAGCAACCCCCATAGTGCAGGACATCCGAAAAATTTATTTAAAAAAACGAAGGTCGAGATACCGCTCAGGACTGAAAAGGGCCATCGATATAGCCAAGGACTTACATATCCCTATAAATATTTCAAAACCTCACCGCACACAGCACCCTCCATGGTTAATTCCGAGAAATACAATCTTAGATGATCTGTCCCATTATCCAAACAATTCAACAAATCAGATAATCTATCAAAAAAACTTTTCAAGGATACAATCGACAAACATCAAAACTGGAACCTGTTTTTCGCAGATGGTTCCAAAAACGAATCAAATGTGTCATTTGCTATAGTCAACAATCGCAAAAAAATAATCAGAATGGGATCACTTCCCACCTTTTGTTCCATCCTATCAGCGGAAGCAATGGCAATTTTAGAAGCAACAAAACTGGTCCAGAAAATCCCAACGATTATCTGTACTGATAGCCTTTCAACTCTATAAGCAATAGCCAACGTAAACTCCACAAATGCTGCCATTCGTCAAATCCAAGATAACATTATTAAGAAAGCTAATAAAATAAAGCTACTTTGGACCCCCGGGCATTGTAACATTTGTGGAAATGAAGCAGCCGATGCGGCCGCAAAACTAGGGACAAAGTCACCTCTCGTCTCCTTCTATTATCCTAACAAAACGGACATAAGAAGACAGGTAAAAAATGTCCTCGAGAACATGGAGGACGAAGAATGGCACCACTACACCCACATGTACAGCACTATTAAACAGGACACCAAACCCGTTACTCACCCAACAACAGTCTCAAATAGAAAAATAAAATGCTTCCTACGACTCCGGCTAGGACACACCAACACATCCTTACAAAAACCAGCCCCCCACAATGCAGCAACTGCAACAACCAAATCCCACTTACTCCACATCACATCATATTCTACTGCCCAAAAGTACAAACCATAGCAAACCAACTATTTGGAAACGACCCCTTCAGCAACATTCTGGCAAAACCATCAGAACAGAATATCAACTACACATACGAATTACTAACACTTACTAACCTTCACAACAAAATTTAAAGTAACTCGATATTAGCCGAAAGCCCCAGCAGCTAGCGCTATTTACTATTAAGTTATTGTGTAATTAATTACATCGTAATAAATAATAATAATAATCTTTTATGTATGGACGTTAAGTCTTACTTGTGTGCGGGCATGTTTATAATCACTCCCCGAGTGATTGAATCAGTACCTGGTTCTTTCTGTAGTGTAGTGGCGAGAGGCTGGCTTAGGCAAGACAAGGACAAATGTGTTCTTCGTCTTGTCTCTGGCTTCTAGTCATTTTGCGATAACCAGAATCACCAACGTCTGTGAGGATGTTGGGCTCGTTCTCGAGATATCTGAAAAAGAAAATGGGCGGAGCTATCTAAGGATAGTGTGAACGGGGTTAGTTCAAATGTTTTCTAACTACTTGGATGGAGGGATAGTGGGAAAGAAATCATACAAGACCAATAGGTCTTGAGTGCGGTAGTAAACGCAGATCACGGAACCAAATAAACCTTAAGTGAAACCAACATATAGACAAATAATTTGCTGTGTTAAAACTGTGAAGTAAGTAAGTGGTAGGTTCGTATGTTTTGTTTACTGCTATACAAAACTTCCAGCAATCAGTGCTATAACACCACAGTCGTTTTCTTCCCACAGCATTAGAAGTGAGTCATGTTCTCTTCTTTCTATATGGAAAGTCAAGGAAAACATATTGACTACGAAAAAAAATTCCACGAAGCCGTGGAATACATCCAACAACTTACAACACAGGTGGTGAAGCAACTCCGGGTGGAAATTCACTCCCTAAAGCAACCCACCAAAAACAGTCACGATGCCAGTATGTAGATAACGCCCTCTACCAGCTTAAACCACCAAACATCTCTACCCAAACAGCTATCACCAGCCAGTAAGGAATCTGTGAGGGTTCTCTATATCACACGGAGAACCAACCCACAATTCTAACCAACCTCGACCGCTAACAGCGCGTCACCATACCCTAACCTGTAAACATGCAAAAACAAATCCCAATCTGCAAGCGCACCCACCCCGAACTGCTAGCGGCCAAATCGGATGCGGGGCGTGCTGGATAAATTCCAGCCTCCAAGCTCCTCCATCCCACACACGTAACTTCGTCACGGCGAATGCGAGCGAGCTACCGGCAGGCCACCACTTACTCGGCAGCCATACCTGTTGGTCAATGGAGACCACAACGGACCGGCGAACCACACCGCAATCCCCTTGCCCCTGCCGGCAAGACAGACGGTACCAACACCCAGGCCCACTCCCAACGACGACCCAAGCCCAGCCACAATCCAGGAACGCGCCAACGCGACAGCTCCAATTCCTACCACCGCGCCTTCAGCGACCAACCAAACCCAGCAGACGCCTAGCTACCTAACTCGCCCCCGTCACATACCAACCTACTCCTTCCGCCCTGCCTTTAATTCGCGACTACGTCACTGGGGGGGAGTACTGTGCGGGTTCTCAATATCACACGGAGAACCAACGCACAATTCTAACCAACCTCGACCGCTAACAGCTCGTCACCCTACCCTAACCTGCAAACATGCAAAAACAAACCCCAATCTGCAAGCGCACCCACACCGAACTTGCATGAATCCATTTCCCAATCTACAATGAAAGGCATTTCCCAAAACTCCCAACAGAATACAATTCAATAGAATATATTCTAAATCATCTCTTACATCCCCCCACATATAGTTTTTCCCAAAATTGCTTCGGTCGATTCTTTATCTAAACCACATTCCCTTCTTGCGACCAAGCAATCTTAATTTCCCCGAAATTCATATGCTGTAATGAAACGCATATTCAAATCCATAACGCAACATTAATCATCACCACCAACGATACCGAGCCGCATACATTTCCCCGAAATTACTTCGATTAATATCTTATCTAAATGATATTCCTTGCTTGCACCCAAGCAATTCCAATTTCCCCCGAAAACCATTTTGGTTCATTTCCTCCTTAAATCGTACTTCTCGTCCGCGACCAAGCGACAGCTAATTTCCCACGAAACAATCACAACGATCAAGACTTGGCTATGCCAATTTCCCTGTATACACAACCAACGAATCCAACTCAGCTTATACGGCGAGGATTCGCTGGAACTGAATTCTTATGCAAGGCATCCCGAAATTTCTCGTAAGTGGCAGTGAGTTTCTGACGCCACTGCCACTACGCGATGAACTTTTGCTTTCATTAGTCAATCGATATCCAACCGCCGAGGTGCACACATACCTTTGAGTCGTGATTCATCCACCGTTGCGTCCACAACACCGCCACCGGGGGCACACACAGGAATCGAGTCGCAACCGCCAAAGCGCAACCACCAGCTGCCGAAAGTCGCAAAGTGTCCCGAGACATCATTTTCAAAAGTCCCCGTTCGTGGTTAATCGAAATCAATCCGCTTTGGAAGTCAAATTAAAGTTAGGCGCTCTTGGAGACGTGGTTAAGTGAAATGCAACACTAAAATAATCCTGGACAGAAAGGGAAATTAACCGACAAATAAACATATAAGAGGGAATCAAAAGAAATTCGTGTGTGACGTATTTTTAGTATGTATAGACAATCCTTATTTATTCAAAACTGACAATAAAGCCAAAGAGTTTGCAACGGATCAATTACGGTGTCTCATATTTTTCCTCTCGTTCAACGGCCCGCTGCGGAACTCAGTTTCATTTGTTCGGTGAACTAGCGCAATTGCGAACGACGGCAGGCGGTGGAATCTTAGTGAATACGGTGCCGTGCGACGGTACACCATACTACGTTCCCCACAAATCCAGCAAACAAGCCAAGCCAGCACCGAGTCCCGTGCCTGCCCAGCACAAAAATGCTAGACTACCACCAATCTACATAACAAACGTGACCAGTATCAAACAAATAATTATAATAGGAGAAAATGTCCTAGGACACCGCAACTTCACCACAAACACTAAAGGCACTTCTGTCTCCATTGCAACAACAACTCTGGTTGATCACGAGAAAAGCGTTAGAAAACTTATAGAACTACGACACCAATTTTTTACCTTCCAACACCATCAGCTCAAACCAACAACATTCATCACTAGGCACACTGACCCAACTTGGACCAACGAAGAACTAGTGTCGGAGATCATCAGGATTTGCCCAGAGCTGAAAATCCACAGGCTGAACTATTTTCAAACTCCGTACATGTGAGAAAACAACTTAAGGTACCTACGGATTATCCAAATCCTTCCAAATGAAGACACCAACAAGCTCAAACAAATTAAGTACTTGTTTACGCATCAGATCAGCATCGAGGAGCCTCATAAACAAAGCATCCTCCATTGCACGAGATGTCAAGGGTCGGGCACTTGCCGATGGCTTGCCACCTAAATATACGATGCGGCAGATGTGCCGATGAACATCAACCAGAAGAATGTAAGGTCAATCCAAAGCGTATGGAACCAGGAAAAATCCAAACCACAAACCCCGATGGATCCATTTCCACTAAGGAAATCGCAGTGACATGTTGTAACTGCGAAGGTCCACATCCAGCCAATTTCTCCCAGTGCCCTCATAAATTGAGAATTCTTCAAAGAAGAATAAAACCAAGTACAACCAACAAATCCGCACCAACCAAATCCACATCGCAGAACACATTACCACAACCTACAAGGCCAGGAACATCATATGCGGATGTCATCAAAAACAATCCAAACACGCCGACGTCTAACAACCCCAACTCCATTGGCCTCAACCTGGACATAATGGGATACATCAAGAGTCTACAAACTATGCTTCCTACATTGAAGTATATGTCGGATATCGAAATAAAGGTCAGGTTCTCTCGCTTATAACTTCCCATATTCTGTCATTCAATGGCTGAACTAACTATAGTCGCCCTCAACGCAGAGTCTATATACTCCAACACCCGTAAGAAACACTTACGGTTGTTTGTTAAAACCTTCTCCCCAGACATCCTTCTCCTCTCAGAAACGTGGCTTAAGTCCAACTCCCGAGTATCTATCCCCAATTATACATTTATTTCAAACCCCAGAACTACTGGATCCCATGGAGGTACCGGCATCCTACTAAATAATAAACTTCAATTCACCGAAATCAATTTCGCCAATGTTTACAATATCGAATAAACGGCACTTAAACTTTTTTGTAAAAACAAAAAAGTAATCATATTGACAGCCATTTACAAATACACCCAACATGAGAACCAGACTTCCCTGACTCTGACATATTTCAAATAATCACTGTCTCTCCCCGCACCATTCATAATCGGTGTAGACTAGAACTGTCGACATACAGCATTCAACGACAGCAAGAACAACAAATACGGTTGTCAACTTTTGGACCTCCTCTCATCTCACCCATATACGTACATCGACAGTCTTCTGCAGCCAACTCGTGTCACCAACTCGTCGCAGTCAACAATTGACTTCCTCCTCAAGCCGGCTGATGTCTACTCAACGAGCCCCCACATTATCCTTCCTCTTTCCCTCTGATCAAAGTCCCCTTCTTCGAACTGCTCTACTCACACAGTCCTGTCCCGAACTTCACCAATTCTAACTGGAAAAAGGTCAATAGAGACACCGCCGACATTTTTTCTAACTTGCAAATCCCCGAATCTTCTAACCTAATCCCTCTACTGATATCAATCAAGCAGCCCTAAAAATTGAGCAGACCCTCAAGGATGCCCTCACCAGCAATACACCCACCACCATCCCTCATAATCATCTAGGAAAACCTTTACCCAGCATCCTAGCTAAATTGTTGCGTCTCAAAAAACAACTCCGCCGAAATCTTCATACAAGATTCTGCTGATACGACAGTCGCTTTTCATCCACTGGCGAGTACACCTCGTAAAGGGGTCGTCTTCCATCCATCGTAGCGTGCGTACGGTAGTGTGCACACCCTTGAGAGTGTCCCTTCACGGAGTCGAGTGCGTCCGAGAGTTTCTATACAGTTAGTAGTGTATTGTTGGTGTCTGTCGCGTTCTAATAGTTTGACATTTTAATTTGACACTTTGTGTTGGTGTTTTAAACAAAAGGTCTATTGTTTACAAATTAATTCAGTATAGTGTACTAATCGGACCATTAAACAGTTATACTAGAAAATACAATTCAATGTAAAATAAATGTGTTGCCTATTTACTGAAAGAGATTTACAGATAAGTTAAGTGAAAAATAAAGGTTACCGGATTAACAATAAAAAACGAAATCAGTGTGTTTTATTTTTCTCTACCAATTTTCCTTTTGTGAACGGCTGTCGGCGGAACTATCGTTGGGGATATGAGTGAACCCGTGGCCGTGCTGGCAAACCGAATTCTTTACCCTCACAGGGTCGTATTTTGCTGGCGCTAGTTCGCATTTGCCAACATCGTGGGGTATTCCACAACGGACGCAACGGCGGTTCATGTTGCAGCTTCGTGAGACGTGTCCGAAATTTAAGCAACGTCAGCATTGAGGTATTTCACTGTTATAAAACACCTTGAAGACAACTTGCTGACACAAGATTGGTAGCTACTTTGTCCCAATTATGGAATTTATGTCGGTTCCTGGGGCAAGGTGAAGCTTCCATATGTTCACCTTGCCCTTTTTTTTCTGGTCTGATTTTCACAAACCGTTGTGGGGGACAGCATTTTTTGACGTCAGTGAATTTGACCCCACGACTCCTCGATAGTATAGTGGTTAGTATACCCGCCTGTCACGTGGGAGACTGGGGTTCGATTCCCCATCGGGGGGCCTCTGGCGCAAGACTAATGACGTTGCCCGGAAAAAACAAATCATTATGGAAAATTTAACAAGCCTCTGGACTTGCTAAATAAGGCCAAGACCGGCCCCCGGTTGTAGTGCCGATGATGATAATGATTCATTCTCTTTCACCTGAAAGTTGAATCTTATCAACCATGCTCTCCAAACAAATTATTTCATTCATACATGTACCGTGCCAGACAATCGGCTCAGCTAGTCAGCAATTATAAAAGATAAATACACGCTGGCCAGCGTAATTGTTGACATAGCTGTAGCCGGTATTCTTGCTACGATTCATGAGTGAATATCGCGCCTATACCCTTAGGTCCGCAACACTTGCGACAATTCCTTTTCATCGGTTATCTACCGATCCTGGAATTTTGGCATGGAAAAGATCATTATTTATTTAACCTTACCCATGCCATGCATATGATGACCCGCCTGAAAACCTAAATTAAACATATAGCCATCCTGTCTGACCCTTTGCCGCCGTTGACGAGGTCCCTGTTGACTTATGTCAACAAAATAATTTGCCTCCTTGTGCACCGGAGCCATATGACTAGATTGGATATTGCCTACATCGGTGTTTCCAAGGAATCTTAGGCAAATATCATGACGACCCCTTTTCTATCATAGGCACATCATATACATCATCTGTGCATCATCATCATCATATACACCATTGATCTGTGAAATAGCGTTTTGTTTACTTTGAAACAAGAAAACTATTTCAATCTCTGGGATACATCACCAACGATGTTCTGTTTGATCAGGTGTCCACCGATCATGGTCCTCATCGCGGGGCATTGTACTTGTCCTATACGCCACATATATAATCCTCCCTTATCTATGCAATTCGCGGCCATCGAACGGATGGATGTGAGTTGCATCATGGGGAGTCAAATCTTATCCGCCTAACTAGACAGACGTGCCGAGGTCGTTGCGTCTCGTAGTTTTTTTTTTTGTTCCACCCAATGAGTGAAGTCAAGTCGGAATCGAGTTACGTGCGCTGATGAAGTTAATTTTACCTTCAGTGCCAAGTCTAAACTTTCATTTTCGTGTCTAAGACAAGTGAATTAAAAAAAACACCGCGCGCGGAGAAACAATTAATTAATTAATATTGATGTGCCGGGATAGACTAAAGTTATTCCAACACCGTTTTCGGTTAAAATTTGTATTCTTATGGGCCACACGTGTTTCAATTAGAAGTTTAATAACCCTTATTCGACAAATAGTAAAAGTCACCAGTGAACAATAAATGTATTTTCAGCTACCACTCCAGTGTGTTTTATTTTCTTTAATTTTAGTGAACAATCTGTGGTGTTTTTATGCAACCTGCATCCTTGCTGATGCCAACGTAAAAACTACCCACAGTCTCAGTGATGGAAACACAAGTTGCCTTTAGTTTTGGGTCAATTACCCGAGTTGCCCTCGGTGGGCAAGATTTCTACGGAGGTACGATTTTTTCCGTATTTGGGCTTATCGGTGGGATGGACATTTTTTCAGGGGCAGATACAGATGATGATGATGATGATGATGGGGGTAGTGTTGGCGTGCAGCCAGTGGCGATACGTTTGCGGGAGGGGCCCCATTGACAGCTCAATGGTGGCAGCGGAGTCTTGCGCGTTGAGGCGCCAGGATTGTCGGTGACGTTTTCTAGTTCAGGTTCGAATTCTGATTCCGAATCAGAGGTTTCCAAACCGGCACTGGTCGGGGATGGGGGCGAGATGGCTTTTAATGCCGATAATTGCTTTTTGAGGAGAGCTTTCTCAGCCCTGAGAACCTCGACGTCCTTTTTTAGTTTATTTATATGACTCACCATGCCTTGATCGGGCTGATGGCCTATCGCGTATTGCGACGATAGTGAAGAACGTGTGATTCGATCTGACGCTATCACAGTTAGAATCATTAAAAATGTAACCAATGCTCAACACATCATGCCACTGCCGCGTGTACGAATTCGATTTCTAAACTCAAGGACACTCAACTGATGTGGAATTGTTATGTTATCGCTATGGTATACGGCTCTGATGCATCCGCTTATTCGAATTTTCTTTCGATGTTCTTCACTATTTGCTTGTATATTGTGTGTGTATCTGTTAGAAACGCCACGGGCCCATGCCACGAGAAGGGTGGGTATCGATGATGATGAAGGAAACAAGACAAACGAAGAAGGAAAAAAAGACAAGAAACGAAAGAGACAAACTTAATCCTTATCAAATTTAATTAGAAACCCAAATTTGGGGATTAAAATATTTGAAAAAAGGCTAAAACAAAAGATTAGAATAACAAAAAAAAATTAAGAATAAAATAATAGATAAATAATAAAATAAAAAAGGAGATATTAAATATAAAAGATAAATGATAAAATGCAATCTACGGTATCGTTCCTTTCCCACTGTATTGTTCCATTCCACAATACAAACACTTTCTTCAAACACGCTATAATCAAAATATGTCACCACTAACAATGTGATCACTAAACTGACTGATGTATTCTAACAACCAAATTTGAATGTAGCCTATTCATATTGTGACGCATATGACAATCAGTACTAGAATATTCTAGAAAGTTCAAAACAAAGTACGAGTATATTCTAGAAAGTACTGGAAAACTGGAGACTATGAACAGTAGAAAATTCGAGGCTATTGAACGGACGGAAACGAAACGCCGAATCAGAATGAGGAAACGGTATAAATACATCGCACGTGTAGTGCTCGCGGCCCTACCGTCTTCCCTAAATCCTTACCTCAATCCTTATTTACCCATTTAACCCTAAAATCCCAAAATATACATTAATACACTTTATATAATAACTATATCCTTTAATATCTTTTTCCTCAAACACATTTGCATATAAATTCAATTTCAATAGTTCCTACATTTACATACTAATCAATTCAATTATACATTAGAAATACAGTCATCATCCCTATTTCTCAAATTTGCATATCATAACATAACATACACATACCAAATTTCAAGCTATCCATTTCATAACAACATTTCACACAATTACCGTTATCCCAAATATAGCTAAGCAGCTGCGATAGTTTGCAATCGTTTTCTGTTAACAAGAATCACCCCCATTAGGTAACTAGGGGCTACTGATTGATTTCGTTCATATGAAATCAGAAATAACAAAGGAGATATAATCGTACTTCCAACAAGGAAGGTTGAATGAACTGAACACAAAAAAAAAAAAAAATGGTGGCGAGAAGGCCGAATTTAGCGAGACAGGACATATGTGTCCTTCATCTTGTCTCCGACTTCTGGTCATCTTGCGATAACCAGAATCACCCACATCCGTGAGGATGTTGGGCTCGGTCTCGCGGCATCTGAAAAGAGAAGAAAAAAGGGGGGGTATCCAAGGATAGTGTGGACAGTGTTAGTCCAAGTGTTCTCTAACTACTTTTATAGAGGGGTGGTGGGAAAGAAGTCATACAAGACCGGTGGGTCTTGGGTGCGGTAGTAAACGCAGATCACGTATTTGGCGTCTGATAATCTGCTCTTTGGTCGGTGTGTATGTTTGTGTTTGTGCCGTCTTGTACTGTGCGTTCGTGTGTTTGGTTTGTTAATAGTAGACCCTATGGGATGGGTCCAGGAATCCTCTATTATAGAGGGGAATGTTGTTGGGAAGGGTGCTTTCTTCAGTTTTGTACTGAAGAAGAAATTGTGGGGGTTTGATCCGAAGAGATCGAGAGAGAGAAGGGTCAAGAACGCAAGAGTCCCGTACAAGTAGGTTCTCGCTGTTCTGAATGTTTTTGAGGTACTTATATGCTAATTGAAGCAAGTACTCGTCGATAGGGGTAATGGAGGCGCCTTCGTATAGGTGAGAGTTGGGGTAATGACGACCGTCAGGCCTTCTAGAATGATTGATGCATCTTCTGAGGAGTTTCCTTTCGAAAACCCGGTCTTTCCATTTGAGCCGAAGATATGCAGGACGGCGTACGATATTTCAGATCGGATTAGCTGCTTATAGCAGAGAAGCTTAACTTTGGTGTCAACTTTGTTCCCCCACTTCAAGATGTTGTGCAGTTGCTTAGACCGCCCGAGGCCCCTTTGGAGAATGTGGGTCACATGTTTGATGAAATTCATTTTTGGGGTATAAGTGACCCCGAGATATTTCATCTTGTCCTGTGGTCTAATCGTAGTATCTCCCATTTTTATTCGAATATTCTGTGAATATCGAGAAGTAGGTTGGGAGTGTTTACTACTCAGAAGTATGGCTACTGCTTTGGATGGATTAAGTCGTATTTTCCATCGACTGTAATACTGATACAGTTCGTCCAAGTGACGGTTGAGTCGATTTGTTGCGAGGTTAGGGCATTTGGTTGACGTGTACACGAGGACGTCATCCGCATAGCATATTTGGTTTACTCACCCGTCCACAGGGCGGGGAATATCGGAGGTGTAAATATTGAATAAGATGGGGCCTAGAATGGACCCCTGTGGTACGCCTGCAGCGGCGTGAAAAGTTCGGGAAAGCTTTCCATTCATTCTAACTTGGAAGGTTCTGTTGCGAACGAACTGGTAGATGATGCTACATAGCGTTCTACTGAGGCCAGTATTCAGTAGTTTAAAAGCGAGACCTTCGATCCAAGTCGTATCAAAAGCTTTTTCAATGTCGAGGCTTACCGCAACGGTGGGTTCCTTCTTAAAAATGAACTGAACACCACACTAATTTTTCAATTTATAGTATTCGTTCGAGTCATACAGAGGAAAGGGAGTCATTGCCCTCGGGCAATGATAGTGAGCATCGAGGAAAGCCATACAGCTCTATGAATGGGGAACCGAGCCTAATGCGTATTGAATCAGTATGTGAATCACGATCCACTTGCCCAGATCCTCAGTTAGATTCGAATGTAAATCAAAACACCGAAGACAATAAATATAATAAAAATAAAATTTATGAAAATATTTCAGCATCAAAGACTGAAGGAAAAGATATTTCAGCCGCACAGACTAAAGAAGAAAATATTTCCGCAGCAAAGACTGAAGAAAAAAATATTTCAGCAACAAAGACGGAAGAACAACATATTTCAGCAGCAATGACTGAAGAATAAAATGTTTCAGCAGCAAATAAGACTGAAGAACTAAAGGTCTCTACAGCAAGTAAGAATGAAGAACTAAAAGTTCCAACAGCTAGTAAGACTGAAAACCTAAATGTTCCAACAGCAAGTGAGACTGAAAAACAAAGGTTCAAACAGCAAGTAAGACTGATGAATATAATGTTTCTGTAGAACACAAAACAAAAAATATTTTATATATCCAAACTCTAAATATTCTAGACAACAGGTATAACAACATTAACCCTTATGTCAATGACCAACTTTACCGACAGTAGTCAATCACCGGGTACCCGGGTACCCACATATAGAAACATTATTTTAACAATGTTAAAACAAATATTTTGCAATAGATTTTAAATTTGTTTATCAGAAACAAATATATTGTGAATATTTTATGTATTTTATATAATTATTTTTTATAAATATAAAGAATTTTGACTATCTGCGGCTACAAAAGGCGTATTGAAATCGGCGCAGAGCAAGGTCAGGATCGGCAGGTGTGTAACAAATTCAATTATACCTGCTAGAGGGATCTCGAGTATTCGGTTGACGAATAACTTGTACGGTCAACTTTCTATTTATAACTTGCGAGTTTATGGTGAAACCATTCGAATCCGGCATTAGAGAAAGCGTGGTTCAGTCAGCGTCCTTTGTGCATCTGAGCATCTTCAAAATGACGACTTTGTTGACACGTGCTCAATTCAACAGGTAATAATATTAAAATTAATATTGTTAATGTATTTAATAATATTAAATAATTTTTTTGTTGTATTTTTGTTTTTAGATTATGTAATGCACAACGAGATGCCTACTTGAAAAGCGTGTATGGTGAATCTGGCGACGAGAGCATAAACCTTTCTGATAGTGATAGTGAAACTCTGATAGTGAAACTTGCAATCGAGTCCATCATCGGCAAGGTTCAGCCGCTCGTGCCGACGACCCAGACACCATGTCCGCCCCTGGATAGTACAGGAAGAAAAAAGGTCACTGGTTGTTGCCACATTTGTTTATCGCAGGCTCTGAAAAAGCGGCGAAAAACAAGAAAGGCGTGTCGGCAATGTGAAATGCCGGTTTGCGACGAACACGCAACTACGTTGGTTGAATGTAATGCATGTCACAGAAGTCCTTCTGAATAAATTTGTTTGTTAATTTAAATACATTTTTATTGTTTTTCATTAATTATTAGTTATTTAAATAGTTAATTATCAATAATTAATTATTAATTAACTATTTAACATTCAATTTTGCATCATTCTCAATGCTTTTTAAATAAAAAATACCCGGGTACGCGGTCGTGGCTCAGAATACAATTTTTTAAAATGCCAATTTGAAAGTAAAAAAAATTTTTTTTTCATTGAAATTTCGTACTTATCATTCAGAAACGTTTGAATGGAGATGATCTAAGACATGGGACCGAAATTCGTCTACTAGGCCGAGCAATCGTGAAATTGCGACCCGTGTTACGTACGTCGGCCACCACCATCATTTAATAATTTGCATTTAATTTTGGTTTTAACATAGTATGATGGTAAGGTGGTGGAAGAATTGTACGATCCTGAAGTGAGTTTCTGAACCCACCCTGATTCGGGTGTGGATCGTGCAGTTCTTCGAGTTCGAATTTGTTTTTCGAAGTGGACGTGAGTGGAGAGCGAGAGAGATGGAGGGTTAACCTTTTGTTCGGAATTCCGTTGTTGACGTTTTGACAACGGAAAAAGCAAAGAAAAAGAAAAAACGTTTTGTTTTTTTTGTTAGAGTACGGAATTAGTGGAACAGCGGTTTGTTAGAGTACGGAATAGTTGAGCAGCTATAAAGGAAGAAGATAGAAAGAGCTTTTTTTTTCCCTGTGGCCCCCTTTCTTTTTTTGGTAAAAAATAAAAATTAAAAGCATTCATGTAAAGATTAAAGTTCGAAGATTAAACGTGTATCCAAGAAAAAATTGTGGTTTCCGTTTGCACCGTGAATTTGTGTGGCCTCTGTCGTGAAATTTGTGCACCTTTCTTTAATGGGAGGTCACTTCTTGTGAATTGTTTGCCGACTCAATAAGGGACCCATTCGTGGTCGATAACAGGAGGATCACCATTTGACGACAGCCAATCTGGGCGCTGAAACAGGAGGAACCAGAGGGAGGACCGCCACACGGACCTAGGCCGAGTTGCACCATCAGCGGCCGCTCGCCTTACCGACAGGTAAATTTTGGTTTATATATCGATAACAAATATTCTGTGGCAGGAGAAAACACCACAGTGGCGCAGCCGGTAGGATTCTCTGCACTTAAGCATATAGACTAGTTAATTTATTTATTTATTTATTTATTTGTACTAACCCCCATATAAAAGTAGTATAATCCCTACTAACATTAGCACTTAAGCATATAGACTAGTTAATTTATTTATTTATTTATTTATTTGTACTAACCCCCATATAAAAGTAGTATAATCCCTACTAACATTAGCACATTAGAAAACACCACACCCGGGTACCCGGTCATTAAGGGTTAAAGAATGTTTTAAAAGAAAGTAATAACTAGACTTCCAACCAGGAAGGTTGTGTTTGGTTTTTGAAATTAAAGAAAGAAAAAAATAAAATAAACAGACGTGTGCGGACGTCTTGTGTTCGGTATAAAAAAAGAACAGTTTAGTTTTATTTCAATTTTAAAAAGTTGTTTAAAATAAATTCCACGCTCTTCCCTCGGTCGTGACGAGGAACCACGGCGCTGGAACATAACACACGCAGAGTAAGAGGGAGTAAGCAATAAGTAAGGAAGAGATAAGTAAGGAAGCGATAAGTGAAGAAGCGAAGTAAAGAAGCGACAGGAATTAAACGATGTCTCGAGTGAATGAAGTCACCGAATTATTAGCGAAATATCAAGTAACGGTTGTTATTAACAGATTAATAAAGTGTTTACAAAGAAAATCGATTTAACGGCTCTTAACCCTAAGCTCCCTACAATATTATTCCTGCAAAACTATGAGCTCATGTCACTTCTGCAGTTCACACAGGTATTTAATTGGGTTGAAATGCGAAACTTGCGAGAAATGCCTACAACATGGGGTACTTTCCCCAAGCTTGGAAGCATGCTGTTGTCTGTCCAATAGCAAAAGCTGGGAAACCACATTATCACCCCTAAGCTTTCGTCCTATTTCGCTCCTCACCTGCATCAGCAAAGTATATGAACAGTTCATATACGAGAAGCTAAATAAATTTATCAGTGCCAGGAACCTAATACCTGATTTCCAATTTGGATTTAGAAGAGCGCACAGCACCACCATTGCTCTCAACATATTTCCAAACCACGTTTGCGTGAGTTATGTATTTTGGATGTAAACGTCGAAATAACAATCAGAATACCAAAAATAGAAAACAGCGAACAGTTAAAACACGGATTCCTTTTATTATTTTTCTTTACTTTATTCTAGTCTTTACTCTTATGTTACGTTTCCTTCCTTCAAGAGAGTTTATGATTTTTACACTATTTATAACGACTTATCTTTTAACAGCACTATTTTTATTATCTTATTTTATTTAATCCACAACCACGAATTGGAAGAGCTATACCGCAAACCTACAATAGTGAGAGTGATCAAGTGGCGAAGATTAAGATGGGCCGGACACTTAGCGCGAAGATAGGACCGTGCATAGAATTCTTGACGGTAAACTAACGGGGAAGAGACCGACAGGACGGCCGCGACGGAGATGGGAGGACAGTTCGAGTTTAGAATCGAACGGCGTTTTTAGGTTTAGATGTGTCAATGATCTCTTGTATGTCATCTTTATCTATGACATCATCGACATACTTAACACGTGCGGCTCTTTAATAAGGAACCCACCATTGCGGTGAGCCAGTACATTGAAAAGGCTTTTGACACAACCTGGATCGAAGGTCTCGTTTTTAAATTACTGAATACTGGCCTCAGTAAAACGCTGTGTAGTATCATCTACCAGTTCGTTTCAAATAGAACCTTCCAAGTTCGAGTGAATGGAAAGCTTTCCCGAACTTTCAACGACGCTGCAGGCGTACCACAGGGCTCCATTCTAGGCCCCATCTTATTTAATATCTACACCTCAGACATTCCTCGCCCTGTGGATGGTAGAGTAAACCAGATTTGCTATGCGGATGACGTCCTAGTGTACACGTCATCTAAAAGCCCTAAACCCACACTATCCTTAGATACGTCCATCCCCTTTTCTTTTCAAATATCTTGAGACCGAGCCCAACACCTTCACGGATGTGGGTGATTCAAGATGAAGGACACCATTGTCCTTGTCTCCCTAAACTCGGCCTCTCGCTGCCCCTTTTTTTTTTAAACTTGCGAGAAACAGACAAACTGTGGGACAAGTATTCCTTTGTGATGAATTGCGAAGCTTGGAAAGTTGATGGAATGTGTGTTGACCTTGGGTTGGTGTTGGGTGATGTTGCTTTGCAGGATTGATACGTGTGGACAATGGTGTGTTGGGTTAAGGACGTATCTCGCGCCCAATGTTAAAGCACTGCGAAAAGCTGTTTTCGTTAGTTTTGGAATTATTAATGTGAACATTAAACTTAAAATATTAACAATTATAGTCGTAAGCAATAAATAGTACTTACCCTGTATTAAACCTTCCTGTTTAGCTTTGCATTTCTCTTTGCGGAACGTACGAACCCTCTCGAGTTCTTTGCGCATTTCATTCTGAATAAACATCATCTTTTGCTTGAGACGTTGTTTTTGTTTCAACTTGTCTTGTATAACTTCATTATAAGCCAACATCTCCTTCGATGGGCTAAAGGGTATGAATGGAGTTCGCTGAGGCTCAGTTTGATCTTTAACATCCAGCAGGATGACAATATATTTTCGACTTCGGGAACATGCTGTCTCAATACGATTAACTAAGGCATTTAGTTCAATGAATCTCAACAGGCACAGTGGTCCAGATGATTTGGTTTTAAACCCAACTAAATCGCAAGGACATCCCATCAGCATATAAATTAAATTGTATCGTTTTATTACACAACATGTGAGACCCCGACAAACCACTATCAGTGTACCAACATTTAATAGCGCATCTTCTATTGTGTCCTTTAACATATCCGGTTCGACAATTTGAATACCGAAAACTTTCAACATGATCTTCATGTTTCCAAGTTGAATTTTTGGCAAACGCTTTCGGAGTATTAAATTCAAAGTATGAGCATATGACCAAAATCTATCTTCTAATATGCTAGCCGCTTCAACAGTATAGTCAACAACATCGGGACTCCAAGTGGACACGTTATATTTAATGGATAATGCAGCTGCTACTAGGGCAGCCAGTGTTCCAGTCAAAGGATCGGTGGATGCTTCTAAACTGTTATTACCAAATATAGCCCAAGTACCATCTGGTAAAGCGGTGAAGTTTGAGGGAAGTTCTAGCTCTTCGTTCAGTGTTAACTGTTTAAGTGGTGTTTGTTTTGTTTGATAAAGAGCGCAAATGTTATCATGATCTTCACCACGTTTCAATCTCAATTTCAAATCCTCCAAGTAATTGATATCAGTTTGCAAGAGGATCTTTGACGCTTCGATGCTCTCCTTCGTCTGCAATTCGGTCTTCTTCTGTATTTCTTTCATGATATAATCGAGTATTTCGAACAACACACCTTCAATAATATCACAATTATCGAATTCAGGTATTCTATTATATTCTGGTATTGAATGTATACTCGGCGATTTGATGAGTTTCTGTTGTTGCTCTGCCTTTTTCAATTCTTGAAGGAACACACTTTCTGAGCATGTCCGCTTACAAGGAGCTATACTTAGTTCAGATAGACAGTTTAACAGATTGTAACGTCCGGCCTGGGATGCGCCCTTCCCTTGACCCTCACAACCGATTGTATACGATTGTTTTCCTGATAATAATCTCTCGCAGTCAAATGGATAACGTATGTGTAATGTTCCGAAGGTAGTCGCTTCTTCTAAGGCTACGTTCACATTAAATGTACCAACGGCTTTAATGGAGATTCCGTGAATGAAAAACGCTCCGTTTGTCTTGATTACTAAGGCGTTCATAAATAATATTCGGCATAACGAATCTAAGCACTGGTGGAGTTGCAGACATCCTACCCCACGTTTGGTAGTTGTAGAAGCTTCACCTGCCGGCCCTCTTTTATAGGAATCGAGTACATAAAATGTATCTTTATCTCTCCATATCGCAAATGCAGACATGTCTATTTGCAATAATCCTGTAATATGTTCAGCGAAGAAGTCCTTAAGGGCTTCAGTGAGCAGAGATGCTCGATATGACCAACTCTCAACCACATGGCCAGATCGATAGAATGACAGCTTTTTAATCAATAAACGGTAGTTGCCTATAACCAGCACTTCTGGCAGATCAGCAATGTTTAGTTTTTTCAACCGATTATCACTTGTGTATTCGGTGTAGTATTTTCGACCGTATTTTATAATATCATCAACCTGTTGGATGTTCCAGGTTTTTGGTGAATCTATTTGACTGTATGCTATCGTTAAATAGCTTATCATCAACGCTGGAGTGGGGTCATTCGGTTTACCTGTCGGATTAGGGAGACCGGATAATGCGGGGATTATTGAATAGTAACGATTTACGAAGGCAAATGGTTTTTTCGGCTTCTCTCGTTTTTCCAATGTAAACGGTTTTGATAATTTTCCAAAGTCCCTCAAACGAATTTCAAATAAACTGAAATCTGACTTCCTAGGAACTCGGCTGCAACTGAGAACTAAATAAACTATATGTTCAATTGTATCAATAGCCATTAGGGAGGCGAAACCGTCGGTATCATCTCTTTTACATTTGTCATTTCGTCCATTCGGATCAAATACATAAAAAGTGTTCCCGTAACGTTTCCATATTAGAAAAAATAAGCCGGGTGCATATAAAATGGCTGCATAGTATTTTTCAAAAAACAATGTTAATGCTTTGAGAATATTGGGTTCCCCAAATATGGTGCTGGTTAAATGTAATTTAAGCGAGACACTGGCTTCTTTATCAGTTAATTCCGGGCATATATCAAAATTCTGATCGCAGTCTAAGTAGCACAAATCAACACTTTTTTGACGCAACATGATGCCTGCTCTAATAATTTGATCAATATTTTTTGCCTTCCAGTAATCGGGGTTTATCGTAAATGATTCGATATAAGCTGCAAAGAGAGCTGCTACTTCCAGTGGGCGTGATTTTCTAAAGCATGGAATATAAATGATAAAAAGTTATTATTATTATCTGAAAATACAATGCATTGTAAATTATTAAAATACATATTTAAACTTCGCATGAAACTCCTTGTGAGGACAAGTTGTTCAAAATCTTTTTTTTTTGTATACACTTCTCTCAGGAGAGGCGAACTTATTGCAGCTCTTGATTGACTGATTGATTGAAGGCGGAACCCCCATTTTTATTTAGCTTAATGCAGGGCGGGGGGGGATTTAGGACGGGTTTCTTCTGAGACGTCGTTTAAGAGTGGGAGTGGAGATGTTGAAATCGAAGGAGGTGGGTAAAGAGTTGGCCTGTCGTAGCATACGCGAGATGGGGTCGTTAGCGCCGTAAGAAGTGTGATGAGCGGGCACGTAAAACAGTCGAGGGTCACGTACGTTACGGGGGTTTGCATGAAATGTTAAAGTGGAGAGCAATCTTAGGCAATCGATTGAGCCAGACAGAAGGCGATGAACAAAGATGATGTCGGCATGGATTCTGTGCTCTTCAAGTGTATTTAGATTGATTAGTGGGAGCCGGTTTGTATGGTGGTAGAGTCAGCGGATTTTCCAGTTTAGTCCGCGGAGGGCAAAGCGCAAGAAACGACGTTGAACACCCTCAATCCTGCAAATGTGAGTGACTTGATACGGGGACCGGACCTGACTAGCGTATTCGAGTAGTGGCCGGACAAAGGTTGTGTAGAGTGATCGGGTGACATAGGGGTTAAGGAATTCCTTCGACCAGCGTTTGACAAATCCAAGGGCGGCGTTGGCCTTGAGGATTATGTAATCAATGTGTGCGGTAAATTTGAGCTCCTTGTCGCATAGGACGCCCAGATCGCGAACCAATTCAACCGATGTAATCGGTTGGTTCAGTAAGAGATAGGAGCGTGGGTGAGCGGGTGAGCGGGTGAACGCTTCCGAGAGAAGGTGATTGTGTGACATTTTGCGATATTCATTTGTGACGGACCGACCTTGAGTCCAGGTTACCCCAACACCCACTAATTCCCCTCGTTAGTTTCCCCTCTTTACCTCTGAACGGAGAACAACTCGTCAAGTAGTTAATTTGCATAAACTACTTTGTGTAAATTTTACTTGGTAGAGAAAATAATAAACACCGGCGTTGGCGCCGAATAATAAATAAACGTCAACGGCAAAAATAAACAAAGTTTTGACATTCGACGTTAGACTTCGATTGATTCAACGTAAAACTTCGCTAGAACTGGAGAATAAAGTTGTTTGTTTTCAAATTGAAGCCGTAGTATCGATAATGATGACGAAGACGAGAGCATTCATCTCCACAACGAAGTAAATTCAAATAAGCAAGAAATATAAAGTCGGCAACAAAGTATACAGGAAAGTCAAAATACTTTAAAGTGCCTTCAAGACCAATTTGCTGGCCTTCAAGGACAAATTAAGAACATTGAAAAGGAAACAAGTGAGCTCCAAGGAATTATCTGAAAGGGAAAGCCGCCAAACAGCTGAACAGGGGAGCATTACTTCAACGCCCCCTGCAGTCGCCGAACAACCAGCAGCTGACAAGCAGCAACTGCCGCGACCGCTCAACAACCAGGAATTAGCAAGTAAGTCCTTTTCCCCATCATTTAGAACATAAATATTTCAAATATATTGACTATATAAAATTAAATATATTATCGAATTAAATTGTTTATAAATATCTATAACACATTGCTAGGCAATTATTTAGGCACCAAGTCGAGAATCTGTCAAGATCCGATTGGAGAAGTGATGAGTCCAGGGGAGAGCGGATTGCCTTGCCCTAACTGAGACCCAGGTCGATTCGTCAACTGATTCGACATATCTTCGTTGATCAGGATACGACTTACATTCGAGATTCCGTTTTAAGGGCGGAGTTTGCGTCTTCGCGCGGTTCGATCTGGCTTGCCAGAGGATGGCGGCGTTGGAACCCAATAATATGGACATGATATGGTTGAGGGTCGTGCGGAGGAATTCCGTTAAATTTCTTTGTTGTCTTTACCGCTCCCCGAATGACGATCGACCGGCGACATGTTTCGAGCATCTTTCACATGCCGTCGGCTGGATATAGATCAACCAGCCAGCTTTTGAAATTCTTGTATTTATCTTCGTCTTTGTGCATGCTTTGGCACGGGTTCTACGAAGATCCCCATCATTATTAAACGAATCGTCGAACTCTGTTTTCAGTCCAATAGTTCACTGTCCAATCACACCGCCAGTCGTAGAAACAAACACTGGGCAACGCCGCAAACTGAACACAACCGAAGGGTCAAAAATCCGCCCCGACCGTTTACACCAGAAAAAAATGATACACGATGTTTCTCCATCTTAATGGTGGTTCTTGGGTATATTTGTTTAAAACTGTTTGGGATTTATTTACTTAAAACTGTTTTGGATTTATTTATCTATACTGTTTTGAATTTAATGTGCACCAGATCTTAAATAATCCTTGCTGAAAGTCATTTCACTCGCGCTTCCAATTGTTGTGGTTAATGTTTAAATTCTCTACTTTAATTAAAAATATTTATATCTTTTCCGAAGCACTGTACACGTATTCGCCAGCATTATATGAAAAGAAAAATAATAAATTATAACACGTACACTAAAAGACAGCACTGACTTGCCTCTGAAGGATACCACACTCTTTGCTGTTTGCTGTTTGTTTAACGTGGAGGCCCGACTTGCCTCCACGGAATCTGTTGAACGATTCACTACTGGCACCGAAGCGACAGAATACCAAAAATTCCATCCCTCGCTTCGGTGACCATATAAGGTATCATCCTCGCATTTGGTCCAGCAAAAAAAGGGGCGAATCACATACACGATGATCGTCTCTGCTGCTCACCGTGTGTGTCCACAAGTATGCGGACCGTGGATTAACCGAATCCACAAGGGGGACATTAGCTGGCATGGTTGCAGCTGGTGCAAATATCTCGACATAGGGATTAAAGTGTTTACACGATCAGCGGTTGTGTAAAGCATTTATGCTGATCGTGCCCATGTTGGCGGCATCTCCACGTAGTCGAATTCTAGATGGTCATTTTCCATTTTGAGAACTCGACTTCCTGGGGCGGTCAGCTGTATGCCATCATGTATTTGTCGGTCGGATGACCGATTGATGTAGGCATGTATGCAAAAGGAAAAGATAAAACATTTCCTGCATGTGTGCGGGTGGCGCGTAAGGGTATATCTCATGGATATTGTTCGGGCAATGTTGATTGCTAGATGGTGCAACCAAATTGCTCTTACGTGTGGAAGATACCTGTTATATGATGGAAATCGATCCGAGACATGTTCAATGGGTTGGTTCGGTTCATGTTGGTTGCATGGTGATGCAACCAAATTGCCCATAAGGAACATGAATGTTTGGTGCTGATGAATTTTGCATCAGCGAATATTGTGATTTTACAGCGTTTGAAGGCTTTATGGTAGAACTATTAAAGGTAAGTACTTGCTTTCCAGGTTTTTGTATGCCCTAGGTGCGAGTTTTTCATTGGTTAATGGGAAAATGAGTACTGGCGTTCAAAGGAACCGCCACAAACTCACCACGACAGGGTGATCAATAAACTCCTTCGGTGCCCACCTGGTTCGGGCTCCTTCTGGTCAATGGCAAAAGCTGTCAGCGGTAACTTCGCATCCTCTTCCTTCCCTCCGTCGGTGACAGACAGCCGGGCATTAGTCACGAATCCAAAGGATAAAGCTAATGTGTTCGCGAATTTATTTTCCGGGAATTCAAACCTCGATCCCGCCCTTTTGGAGCCTCCTCTGATCTCGTCGGTACGGTCTGCGGGATGTGAGATTTCGTCCGCGCACTATCCATTGCATTCTACGTGAACTGGGTTTTAGGAAGGCAACCAGCCCGGACGGAATTCCAGCAATAGTCCTTAAGAACTGTCGCCGGTTCTTGGCAGACTCTTCCGGTTATCTTATGCACGGAGGACATTTCCTGCCTGCTGGAAAATCGCTCGAGTTCAGCCAATCCCAAAGACGGGAAAAAAAGTGTCTCCCACAAAATTACAGTCCGATAGTATTACTGTCTATTTTATCTAAGGTAATGGAAAAAGTCATCAATACAGAATTGGTTAAGTATTTGGAGTGCAACGGACTTCTGAATGATCGTCAATACGGATTCCGTGGCAGGCGGTCCACAGGAGACCTTTTGACACTTATAACCGATATATGGACATCTACGATTGAACGACATGGTGAGTCAAGGGCGGTCGCATTGGATATATCTAAGGCTTTTGACCGCGTCTGGCACGGGACATTGCTTAGCAAACTCCGTTCATACGGACTTTCTCAACAGCTTTGCGACTGGACGAAGAGCTTCCTTGAGACTCGATCGATCCGGGTTGTTGTGGACGGCGTCTTCGGATCTGTATCCTGTTAATTCTGGGATGGCTCAAGGTTCTATTTTGGCTCCAACCTTGTTTTTGCTTCACATAAACGATTTGTTGGAGACAACTGATAAAGTGTTCGGTTTTGCGGATGATAACACGCTGATTTCCTCTTTTTCGAGTGATCGGCCGATTGGTGCACCAACCTCGCACCAGCTTAGATGTAGACAGATTGACTCTCTGAATCGGGATATGGATAAGGTCTTGCAGTGGGGAGGAAAGGCCAATCTCGTCGACTTCAATGCAACGAAAACACAGTATACAACATTCACAAAGAAAAGTGGATCATCTGTGCCACAGCTGATGAAGAATGGTCCTCGAAGTTGGGGAACGCTTGAAGTTACTCAGCATGACGGTCTGTGGGAATGTATCATGGCATAAACACGTGTCGAGCATCGCCAGGTCAGCCTCAGGAAAACTGAGCTATCTTTTTAGAGCCAAGAAATATTTTACTCCGGCCCAACTTCTTCTCCTGTATAAATCTCAAATTAGACCCGCGCTCGAATATTGCTTTCATATTTGGAGCTCGGCTCCTAAACATACCCTCGACCTACTTGAGAGCATACAGAGACGAGCGATCCGCCTGATCGGGGACTCGGCGCTGACGTCGGGACTACAGTCGCTATCAAATCGAAGGCGCCCAGTCGGCGCTATAGGTTCGCGTCTCCCGAGAGAAGTCTAATAATGCATGTATGGATCGGAGACCTAGGTGCTCAATAAAAGGCACTCTGAACTCTTAGCCACGTTCGAAAGGAAGGTCTTGAGGAGAATTGTTGGCCCCGTATGTAAGGGAGGACGATTCCGGAGACGCTGCAACCATGAGTTGTATGCGATCTGCCTTGATGCTAATGTTGTAAGAAAAATCAAGCTCGGTAGACTCCGGTGGGCGTGACACCTAGCTCGAATGAGCGAGGAGGACCCTGTCGGGAAACTCCTTTGTGGGAGGATGTATGGAAGAAGACAGCGCGGCAGATCTTGTGTGCGATGGAGGGATGGCGCAGACCAGGACGCCCAGTGCCTTGGAGTGCCAAACTGAATGACCTCGGCTCGAAATCGGGACCGGGGGAGAGATTTGTTAAATAACCTCAATACCGGATCCCGGTTGTAGTGCCGATGATGATGATGTATTTAGTGATTTATTCCGAATATTGGAAATGATATCATCAGTGTTGTTCGTGTTTCTTATTGAGTTGAGTACCGACAGGCTGTCGGTGCAGATGACATATTTTTCTCTGTGGTTAGTGGCGAATGTTACGGCTTGTTAGATCGCGAAGGCTTGCGCAGTGAAAATGGAGCAAAATTCGGGTAATAGTCCGGTTTTCTTTGCAGCGCCTTCTTCGGATGTGACCGCAAAGGAAGTATAGTTAGTTGTTTTGGATCCATCTGTGTACAGAAAGCGCCATCCGTTGGATTTATATTTTGAGGTGACTGACCAGAATAGTGCACAGTATATTTCCTTGTTTCTGTTTGGTTTTTTAAATGTTGAGTGTTGTTATGATATTAATATTATTTAGAAGCCATGGCGGATAGGTTGCAGAGTATTTGAAAGTTTGTGTAATATCCAATTCCAATTGCTTGGCTTTATCTAAAATGCGGCTGATTGCAGATGGAATTCGGTTGGTGTTTTTGTATCCTATTGTTAGTTTGATGTCTTTGTCTAAAATGGCTAAAATGCTAATTTATGGTAGCTATTAGTTTTAATGATATGATTTCCATCCGGTCTTCGATTGTTGAGAGCCCAGCGTTAGCCAGTATATATTTTATTGGTGTCGTTGTGAATGCACAGGTGCTTTTTCTAGCGGCTTGGTGATAGGTGGATTTTTTAGTTTTTGGACTATTGAAGTAGATATAGATTCCGTAGTATATTTTTCTTAAAATTAGAGCTTTAGCAATTTTACATAGAATGTTAATGTGTACGTTACTTTTCTTGTTGCTTAAATATTTAATAATATTGAGCTTCGCTGCTAATGATACTTTGAGTTCTGAACAATGTTGTTTTCAGGTATACTTATTGTTAAATTTTATTCCTAGGATTTTGAGGTTGGGGACATTTTGAATTGTTTCGTTGTTCATGTTGAGGTGTATTTGGGGACAAAGTCGTCGTCGACACAAATGAAATAATTTGCATTTCTGTCTGGCACCTGAGGAATTTGACCATTCTAAGATATCTTTCACTGTTTCAGTTAAAATGTTTTTGCAAAAAGTTAGATCACTGGATTTACTTAAGATGTATATATCATCGGGGTAAATGCAATGATCTAGATGCTTCTGTTTGTGTATTATTGTACTTATGTCGTCAAAGGCGATCATAAATAGTACAACTGACAATGGGGTTCCTTGAGGGATTCCATTGTGTAATGGGAATGTATTGGAGTAAACGTGGTTGGGTTTACATTGGAATTTTCTATTGCTTAGAAATGATTTAACGTACCTATGGTATATATATATTGTTGCCAATTCTCCATTTTTACAATTTATTAAGTACGGCGTGAGTGCCTATTCTGTCGAATTTTTTTTTTATTTTTTTTTATTAGACTTCTCTCGGGAGAGGCGAACCTATGGCGTCGAGTGGGCGCCCCGAGATGCCATCAAATAACTGTTGCAGTTCTTTTTGAACTGTTGCAGGTTGTAACGCTCCGGGAACACTCGCGTGGGAAGGGAGTTCCACAGCTTCCCCGCTCTGTAACGGAACGAGTTCTGATACAGGGATGTTCGCGCTGTCGGGAGATGAACCACAAACGGGTGCGATCCGTCGGATTGTCTTGTGAAGCGCATATAGACCCAATTGCGTGGAACAATGCCAAGAATCTCCGAAGAACAGCACCCGTGATAATATCTGTAAAACAGACAGAGGTCGGCCACGCGCCTTTGATGTGATAGCGACTGTAGTCCCGACGTCAGCGCCGAGTCCCCGATCAGGCGGATCGCTCGTCTCTGTATGCTCTCAAGTAGGTCGAGGGTATGTTCACGAGCCGAGCTCCAAATATGAGAGCAATATTCGAGCGCGGGTCTAATTTGAGATTTATTTAGAAGAAGAAGTTGGGCCGGAGTAAAGTATTTCTTGGCTCCTAAAAGATAACTCAGATTTCCTGAGGCTGATCTGGCGATACCCGATACGTGTTTATGCCATGATACATTCCCACAGACCGTGACGCCGAGCAATCTCAAACTTTCCCCAGCCCCGAGGGCCCGGCCACTCATCATCAGCTGTGGCACAGATGATCCAGTTTTCTTTGTGAATGTTGTATACTGGGTCTTGGTTGCGTTGAAGTCGAAAAGATTGGCCTTTCCCCACTGCAGGACTTTATCTAGATCCTGGTTCAGAGAGTCAATCTGTCTACATCTCAGCTGGTGCGACGTTGATGCACCAATCGGCCGATCACTCGAAAAGGAGGAAACAAGCGTACTATCACCCGCAAAACTGAACACTTAGTTATCCGTTGTCTCCAACAAATCATTTATGTAAAGCAAAAACAAGGTTGGAGCCAAAATCACCCCCGAATTAACAGGATACAGATCCGAACACTCGCCGTCCACAACAACCCGGATCGATCGATTCTCGAGGAAGCTCCTCGTCCAGTCACAAAGCTGTTGGGAAAGTCCAATGCTTTCTCAAAATCCAGAGAGAGTATTGTGGGGAAGGAGTATGTACCGGACACGGGCACTAGGTTCACGTCCTTCCTCCATCATAAATTAGTAGTTCCGACGAGCACTAAACGATTCCGCCAAAGCAAAGGAAAAACCAGCACAGGAAGTAAAACACACTGTTATACTGTTTAATCTAAGTTCCGGTTTTATTTTGCTTGAATCTGTATTGTATCGTTTTTCATTGTTCGACGCTAACACGTTTTAGAAATGCCTATTAAAAATTACTTTCTATTTCACTCGATTAATTCAACGCACTGACACACGACTCGGTAGAGACTACTAATTAGAAAGTTTATACGCATCCTCGGCGCGCGACGAGGAGCGGAGACCGATCGACCGGCTCGGTCGGCTGATGTTAAAGGACTCAACGATATGCAATCATTTGGGGTGAAGATCGTTGGTACTACATATGTATGTGTGTACATGGGTTCTTTCATGGGACACACCATGAGAACGAATCTAAACACAGAAAGGGAAAATGTTATTTTGGATGCTAATTGGGTTTGTGTTTGCTTATATTGCTGCTGATGAGAAGCAGATCCCGAAAATTGGTCCCAGCAAAGGGCGCGAAACGCACACACGATGGCCAAATCGTTGTTCATACAGTGCGTCGCCCAGCGTGCGAGCCATGGACATGCAATCGAATAAACAATCGAGAAGAGCACCCGCAGCCGGACAAGTCATCGGTAAAAGGGTATCTGTGTGTTTACACGATCAGCAACTGCGTACATCATTTACGCTGATCGTGCACACATCGGTGACATCTCGCAAGGGTCGAACTCTCGTGCGTATATTTACATTGGCGAGAATTCGATTTGCTTCGGCAGCCAGTGGTGAGGTATGCTATTGCAGATTGAACGATCGACCGATGGGTCTGCTGATATGACTTGCCATGCAGGTGTATGGACAAGTTCGAGCATTTATGTCGGTTACGTAATGTCGTAACCGAATTGAATTTCAGGAACATGCTGCGTTGTATGCAGGCATGCCCCTGGGGAAACTGCTTATAGGATGCTAATGCTTTGCTTGTCGATCGGTTTACCGACCGATGTGCTTGTAGGAATATCTCCTGCATGTGTGCGGCGGAATTCCCTCGGAGATATGTGTACCGTAATGGTTCGAGTTATGTCGGTTGCTTGGTGGTGCAACCGAATTGCTTTAAGGAACATGGTGCGTTTCATATAACCATGCCCTTAGGAAAAATACCTGTTTGATGCTAATGGAATTGCATTAGCGCAAATTATGAGTTTAGATACTTTAGGAGAAAGTTTGAGCGAACCATGGAAAGGTAAGTAAATGTTTTCCAGGGTTTTTAGCACTCTAGGAAGCAGTTTCTTAATAAATGGTGGGAAGGTAACTAGTCGAATTGGAAGAGCTATACCGTAAACCTACAATAGTGAGAGTGATCAAGTCGCGAAGATTAAGATGGGCCGGACACGTAGCGCGAATAGGCGATGATAGGACCGCGCATAGAATTCTTGACGGTAAACTAACGGGGAAGAGACCGACAGAACGGCCGCGACGGAGATGGGAGGACAATGTTAGATTGGACCTCGAGGACATCGGATCGGATGATCAAACGTGGAAGGAGAGCGCACAGGACAGGGAACAATGGCGGAGCCGAGTCGGTGAGGTCATGAACTTCCGGGTTCCTATAGGCCAGTAAATAATAATAAAAAAGGTAACTAGTGGCGTTCCATGGAACCCTCGCAACGTGTTGGAAGGTATGGTGAGCGGGAGGTATGTTGTTAGGATCTAGACTCCGCTGTTCCGGATGTGGTGCACTTGGACTCTGGATTGAGTTCAAGTGTCCAACCTCAGGAACAGCAGAGTCAGGAGATTGGTTGTTAGTTTTATAGTTGCATTGTAATATCATCATCTACTAAGGTATGTACATTTTTATTAATTTTTATATTAGTGAGAGACGGTTTGCTTTATACCTTTGATTTGGGTGACGGGGTGCGTAGCGAATGGCTATTGGCAAAGCAGCATGTCGTGGTTAGTGGAAGGGTTTCAGTTTGGTTGTTTGTTGGCGAACTTGTTTGTAGTTGTGGGGGTTTGAATGTGGTTAATTGAGTTGATGGCGTTAATTGAATGAATAGTGTTCGTGGGACTAGTGGTGTTATAGACGAATTTGGTTTGGTGGGGTTATGTCTTGTTGACTTTTTTGGCTTGTGGGGCGATGCAATTTGAAGACTGTTGATTGTAGCAGATGAGGAGGAGCTGGTTGGAAGGAATTCCTTGAGTGTAGTTTTTTGTTTGTTTTGTTCCGTTGAGAGTCCTTGTATTTGGCTCGATTTTAGTGTATCTGCGAAGCTTGCTGAAAGTTGAGCAGGTTTGGGGATATTTTGTTCCTTATAAATTCGTTTGGCTTCGCCCCTTTGAGCATTTGTTTGTGGTTTTTATTGTGAATATCTCTTTCGCTTGGATATATGAGGGACGGGTTTTATCCGCAGCCTAGAGAGTGAGCGAGCAGTTGGTGCACATAGTGCGACTGCAATTTACGAGGCTATGAGGTGGCAGATTACAATTTTCGCACATTGTGGTATTGGTGCAGCGTTTTGTGGTATAGCCGAGTCATTGGCAGTTGCGGCACCTCATGGGGTTGGGAATATATTCGCTGACCTTAGCTTTAGAAAAACCGATGTCAAACGACATTGGTGGATGGAATAGGTTAAAAGTAAATAACATAAGTCCGGAGGGTCTTCGCACTTTACAGTCATCTACTTGGTAAATTTGTACATATCTGTGACTTTTTGTTGACCCACCTTCCGAGATGTTAATGAGACAAGGGGCGTAAACTATGCCTTTGCATTCATTTAGTTTTTGGTGTAATTTTACGGAAACGGGACACACCTTGCCAAAGTTTGTTAATTTAAGAAAACGGTCTGCGATTTTTTGTGAATTCGCTTTTACTAATAATTGTCCGTCTCGTAGAACAGTGATTTGTTCATACTCTTGGCTAACAGCGTCTATCACTTTTTTGATTAAAAATGGGCTTAGTGGTGAAAAAAATGGCTTACCACTCTCCTTGGATGATATAATTAGACATTTCGGATTTTTTGTGTTGTTCATTGTTGGTAATCCAGGAAAAATTCCTTTGTTTTCGTAAGTGTTCTATTCATGTTGTGTTGTCGAATATCGCTGTTCGTATCTTCCGTAAGATCGCTAAACCGGTTACCATTCACATTTGGCTGGTAGGCCATTTCGTTGAAATTGTTTTACACTCTATTGTCTTATAAGCACAGCACACTGCACAACAAGGGTGTGGTCTTTATTTCTTTTTTCATTGTACTATTGCATAATGAGGATGTAAACTAGTTTTACAACGTAGAACTGATGTTACACGTACTGAAAACAATTCGCGACGATCTAAACTCTACGACGGTTGGAAAAGGAATGCGAGAGTTTGTATGTTAATGCTTTACTATCATCATCATCATCGGCACTACAACCGGGAACCGGTCTTGGCCTTATTTAGCAAGTCCTGTTGCTTGTTAAATTTTCGATAATGATTTGTTTTTTCCGGGCAAGGTCATTAGTCTTGCGCCAGAGGCTCTCCGACGGGGAATCGAACCTCGGTCTCCGCGTGAGGGGCGGGTATACTAACCACTATACTATCGAGGAGACATATTATGAACTATATATAATTCACCTTAGAAATTTTGTTTGTTACTTTCTAAGGAATTATTTCGCCAAAATGTTTACTATTGTAATAGTCATAGTTTAGCAGAAAAATTACAAATAGATTAAATTAATAAAGTTAATAAAAATAGGTAAAATATATTTTGGTAAAGTGCCCACAAAACTTACTCTTCAGGATTGTCAAAGTTTGACAGTGGAATAGAGCCGTTTCCAAAAACAATAACCGCGTTAAAAGTTTTATGCAAATCAGTTGGTATTTCGAATAGTAGTCGTCCATAATTAGTGCTTGGAAGTGCTTTAAATATTGAAATATCAATACAAATTAAAATTTCTGGGTTATATTGGGACACTGTCGTTTTAAAGTACCCTCCAATTTGCGCGAACAATCCCCGGGTGTTCCTTTTTCCGACCAAGGAAAGTAGAACCGCTCTCCATCAGTTAACAATTTGTACTTCTTTCGCTTTTGTCCTTCAATTTGCTTTTGTAAAGCTCGTGGGTTGTAGTTATCAAATGGAATTTCACGATTTGGGGGAGGTGAAGATTCATTAATAAGTATACCACTTCTTGGGCGTCGAAGATCTCGCTTGAAAAGAGAAAGATATTTTTTTAATGGCATTAAGAACGTATAGTAAGTAAAAATATATGTGGCAATGAGTGGAATAGACAATCTTAATACTTTTTAAAGCATAATTTATATATAACAGATGCTAATGAAACAAATAGTGTGGCTTAATTCAGACTAACAATATAATCTTGATTCATGATGACATTATAGGTTGTGCCATCGTTCCCTGTCCTGTGTTTTGTCTTTACACTCGTAGCCTTCCGACCCCATCTCCTCATGGTCGAGCCTCATATTGTCCTCCCATTTTCGTCGCGGTCTTCCCATGGGTCTCTTTCTCGATGGTCTCGCGTCAAGAACTCTACGTAGGGTCCTGTCGTTGCCCATTTTCGCTATATGCACGACCCATCTTAATCTTCGCGACCATTATAGGTTTGGAGTGGGGGGATGGAAGCCAACACACAGGGCAAAGTCTCTGATTGATTTCAACCCGGCGAAGGCCAGGACGATCCTGAAAATCGTTCTTGGTGATTTGAATGCGAAGTAAAAAGTGCGACACTGATAAACTAAAAGACCTGCGCAAAAGGGCGGAATATCAAGACGAACTAACGAATAGATTTAGCGTCCTAGAGAATGGGAGCAGTGAGGAAGACACTAAATGGGCATCGATCAGAGACACAATCAAACAAACAGCTCAAAAGGTATTAGGGTTTAAGAAAACAATTAAGTCCAAACCTTGGTTTGACGATCAATGCAGGGCAGAGATCGAAGAACGTAAACGCCTCAGAATGATCCACTTAGAAGCATATGATGAAGTCAACGGAGCAAGATACGCGACAATTCGGAAAGAGACAACGAAACTTTTCAAACGCAAACAACTCGAATAGGAGAAGACTTGGATCGAAAAGATCATAGAAAATACCGGAGCAAAGAACATCACAGGTATGTATGCCGGCATAAATTCAATTAGAAATGGCTACCGAGGGAGAGCCAAAATAATCCGAGACACAAACGGCTGTCTGGTGATTGAAACAAAAAATATCGTGACAAGATGGAAGCAATACTTTGAAAACCTGCTCAATGTGCGCACCCATCAACCACAAATGAACGCACCAGACGTACATACAGCCGAGCCTCAGATCCCAGAGCCCTCTTTCGACGAAGTTGTAGACGCGATATATCGACTGAAAAACAACAAGGCTCCCGGAGTCGGCTGCATACCAACTGAGCTTGTGAAGTATGGAGGAGAGGCAACCGCTCGAATGATCCACCAAATGGTTAAAACAATATGGGACAAGGAAGTCATTCCGGAAGAATGGAAAACCTCAATAGTCATCCCCATTTTCAAAAAGGCGACAGATCTGACTGCGAAAATTACAGAGGAATATCATTGCTCCCAACCGCATACAAAATACTAAAAATTGTCATACTGGCGAGAATCACACCGTACGCAGAAGAAATATTGGGAGACTAACAATGCGGATTCCGTCGGAACCGGTCAACAAGTGACCAGATGTTCACAATAAGGCAAAGAAGTGGGAATAGAAAAGCTGGAAACGAAGTGGGAATACGGAGAGACGGTTCTCGACTGTTCGTTGACTTCAAAAAAGCCTACGACTGAGTCGCAAGGCAAAGACTCTACCATATTGTAGTTGAGCTGGGGATCCCGAAAAAGTATGTCGCCCTCATTCAAATTTGCATGAACGAAAACAAAGGGCGAGTTAGAATAGAAAACCACCTCTCAGAACCATTTGAAATCCGGGACGGACTAAAACAGGGGGATGGCCTCTCACCATTCCTTTTTAACCTTGTCCTCGAGTATGTTATCAGAAAGGTACAAGACGACAACACGGCCGGATCATCCCTGAACGACGTCACACAAGTGCTCGCGTTATCGGATGACATCGCCGTTCTGGGCGATAATCTAGAAACTGTAAGTAAAAACTGTGAAATCATCATCCAAGCGGCAGAAGAGGTGGGCCTAGAAATAAATGAAGACAAAACAAAATACATTACTACGGCGAGAGCAGGTGGACCTCAGAGAACACATATAAACGTCAGGGGCAAGATTTTTGAAAATGTCAAAGAATTTAAATATCTGGGAACGATACTGACGACCATAAACGAAACGTCGAAGAAAATTAACAAAAGACTACACTCCGGCAACGCTAGTTGGCATGCAGCCAGTAAACTGTTGAAATCCAAACTGCTATCACGTAATATAAAGCTCCGTGTCTATAGAACCATAATCATGCCGATTGCTCTATACGGATGCGAAACATGGGCTTTTGGCGGATGTTCCGAATCTCGTAGTCGATTGCTAATGGCTGCGGTTTAGATGTTCCGCCGAACACTGTCCACAAATCTCACACGGAGCGAATTTTGTCCCAAATGAAACACAACGAACTGTTTTGTTTTAATCTTGTTTCATTTTTGAAATTACTTGGTATAACGATTTAAGCATTTAATACACTTGAACGCCGGTGGTGATTCTATACAAACTATTTCAATGTCAACCAAACTTCCCTAGTGCAGACATCTCACAAATAATCCAACAGTCTCTGCCAGCACCTTTCATAATAGGAGGAGACTGGAACGCACGACATATTGCATTTAATGACATCAAATGCAACAAATACGGCTACCAACTCCTTGATCTCCTCCGACTTCATCCATATGTCTACGCAGACTGCTCGTTGCAACCTACTCGAATTTGCAGCTCAACCAAGTCAACAATCGATTTCTTCCTAAAGTCTACAGATTGCTATTCATCTAATCCTCCCACAGTGTCCTTCACATTCCCTTCGGATCATGGCTCTGTCCACACCTCGGTTCAAATCCCCTCGCTTGAACCACTCTACACTCTGAATCCTATTCCAAATTTCACCAAAACAAACTGGAAAAAAGTCAATAAGGGTATTGCTGCTAGCTTTTCAAAATTTTCTTTACCGGAATCTTCTAACCTGCCCCCTACACAAATTGACCAAGCAGCGGCCCAAATAGAGCAAATACTGGGAAATGCTCTCTTCAGCCATACTCCCACTATCGTTCCTCATAATCACTTAGGAAAACCCCTACCCAACCTACTCACAAAATTATTACGTATAAAAAAACAACTCCGACGAAAATTGCACACTAGCTACTCACCTTTTATTAAACAACAGATCCAGCTATTGACCTCCCTGATAAATGGACAACTAAAAGTTTTCACTAATCAGACCTACACATCCACCCTAAACAGTATCAAGCCAAATCGCGATCTATTTAAAAACATAAACAGACTAACGGGTCGCAAACTCAAGCCTCGAACAGATTATCTTATTCACCCAACTAATAATAACATCGTCCAGTCGGACACTGATATAGCAAACTGTCTCGCTGAACATTTCTGCAAAGTCCATAAGCAAAACAATACCCTCCCAGTAACAAATTTCCACGATACCGTGAACGATTACATTCCACGCTCACTGGAGCCATCCCTCGCACCATTTATTACTGAATTCACCGAAACCAATAAAGCATCACACCCCGTAGGAATCGACACATTCCTAAGCCTTGAAGAACTATCCGAAGTCATTACTTCACGTAACAATAAAAAATCGACTGGCCTAGATGGAATCCCTAACCTCCTATTCAAAAGACTCCACCCAAGCAACTTGCTCCCGATTCTCGTTCTTCTCAACCACATAATAAACGCTTCACATTTCCCTAAAAGTTGGAAAACAGCGGTGATCGTCCCTATTAGCAAATCTGGGCCCTCCAAGTACCCGGATAACTTCCGTCCGATATCACAGCTAAACTCGCTTAGCAAGATTCTTGAATGTAAAATCTACAAAAATCTTCTCTCATTTGCCAGGGATAACTCCCTCATTCCGAACTCTCAATTTGGCTTCCGCTCACAACACTCCACTTGTCATGCTCTCTTAAAACTGACACATGATGTGACGACCCACCTCCAAAACCAATCCCCAACGGTATGTGTCTCCCTAGACATAGCTAAAGCATTCGACTGTGTCTGGATCGCAGGACTGTTATACAAACTTCATTCAATGTATGGATTAAACATCCACTCCACAAAACTTCTCGCTTCTTACCTCTCTGATAGAAAGTTCATGGTGAAAATAAACTCAACTCTATCGACACCTTATAGCATAACCGCAGGAGTTCCTCAGGGATCCATCCTCGGCCCACTACTATACCTTCTTTATACATCAGACGCACCGCAGCCACTGTTACCCAATACAACAATGCTCAACTATGCCGACGACACCTTAATTTATTCAAGCAACAAGCTTGTCAAGGAGGCAAGAAACTGTATTAACAGATATCTCCCAATCCTGTCAGCCTACTTTACCAAGTGGAGAATTCAACTAAATCCAACCAAAACTCAGCTCATAGTTTTTAAAGGCAGAAACGCGAGTTGTACAAACAACACTATTCGCTGCCATAATAAAATCAGAATTAAAATAAATAACAATATAATTAAACCCTCCAAAACCTTAAAGTATCTAGGTATAACCTTTACCAACAATCTGTCATTCTCCGCCCACATTAAAAATACGATTCGTAAAGCCACAACCCAACTGAACCTCTGCAGAAAAGTCATGTACAAACCGAATGGTCTCTCTCCCAAAGTCAAATCACTTATCTACAAACAAATAATTAGACCCACTCTCACATATGCATGCCCGATATGGTACCATATTACACCCGCCCAAATGGAGAAGCTACGCATTTTCGAAAGGAAATGCTTCAGACTTATCACTGGCCTCAACCGACATCCTAACTCCCACAAATATTACAACAGTAGTTCGCTCTACTATGCCGCTAATATTGAACGTATAGATCGACGCTTCCTCGAGCTGTCCATCAAATTTATCGAAAATCTTCCCAATAATCCCAATCCGATAATAAATGCGCTCACATCGACTCCGTCAGACAACCGAACTGCCTACCCGAACTGTCTCCAGACCAGAACCCTCTTCACCTTTGGCAGGTTGGTCAACAACTCCAATGAGATTGTATACCACAATACTGAACTCTCACCTCACCAGTTTAAATATTGTAATATACAACCCTTCTCTAATATCTTGCGTTTCAACGACCAATCGGAAAGTGTTCCCCCAACCCATATCCCCGACTGATAGTACCCACCCTAACCCAAATCCTACCCATCGACCACTATACCTCCCGCCCCACCCTACTCTAACTTATTGTAATAATAATAGATTTAATAATTAGATAAGCTAGGCTAAGCTAAGTTAAGTTAAGTTAAGCAAATTAGTTATAGGTTAAGTAAATAATTATATCCTGGTTTTCTGACCTTTTCCAGGAAGCCCCACCTACTCCTATCTTGTCTACCTATGAAATATGTAACTTTATAATAATGTTTGAAAAATGTACTAGCAAGTATGTGTAAACGATTAGAGCTAAGCTAATTATAAGTTATCTGTATTACTTATTGTAACAAATCATTTATGGTCAATAAATACAGAAATGTAAAAAAAAAAAAAGTCAACCAAAATACACTTGAACGCCCGTGGCGATGTTACAAAGACTATTTTGGTGTCAGTCACTAATGGCTAATTCACAAATTCTACTTTTATATTTTTATAGTTATTTGCTTAATGTTCGCTGCACAAAAATCGACAATATAGAATGGCGCAGAGATATTCAAGTTGACTTGCGAACTAAACTTCTTATTTGCTTTAGTTTACAGCTTCGAATCACTCTGCGGAACCAAATGTTCGTTAGACACTCGACGTTACTTTTTCTATTTTTCAAACTTCCTCTGCGCGAACCAACCTCCTTTTTTCTCTGTGACGATTCCTTTTCTCCACCATTCGATATAGACTAATTGTATCTCCTAACTAAAATATCCCGTTCACATTAATCAACCCGCATCTGCAAAGGAAAAAATCCCCATCCAATCTGCTAACAGAATTTCCCACAGTATCTGTTAGCGGCATTTCTCATAGTATCTGTAAAAAAAGGAGAAATCTTCCTGATGATCATTATCATCATCATTACCATTAGTTATTGGTGGTCGGTATCTCGTCCCTTTGTGTGTTGATCGTATACCGCCGCTTATTTTCCGATCATTTTCTATGCATTGTTTGTTTTTCCCATTTGGCCTGAGAAGCGAGGGTTCTCATGCTATTCAGATGTATACAAACGGACTATGGGATCGGTAATGCTTCGTTTGCCTTTTCCATCATAAACATCTATCAGGGATAGTGTTATGAGTTTATGATTGTATGACCACGGCACGGCAGCTAAACGATCTGCCTTGTTTGCATAAGCGTGCATTTGCATTCGGTCCTACAAGGGTGGTAATTGCGTTTAGCTACCCGAGTATGCATCCCTTGTTTGGTCTAATTCCCGACATGGTATTCCATGGAAACCTCGTGTTCGGAAGATGTTCGGAATTGAAGATTGTGCATTTCTGAATATGATGGATGAAACTTTGAACTGGATATTGAAAGCTTTTGGAACGTTAAGTACCTTGCTTTTTGATATCGGGTTCAACATTGTTGCAGCTTCCTATGACCTTTGTTACAGGTATGATTAAGAGCTTTGGGATACGTGTCTGTGGGCACGTGTAATGAATACAGGTAAGTATGTTCCTTGGCGGAAAGGACATCTCGACCTATAGTTGGTTGTGCGGCTCGTAGAACCGCTACAGGCTCTCACAAAACGGGAAGAGAACAAATTCCGCGTATTCGAGAATAAAGTTTTAAGGGGTATATTTGGAGGTAAATACGACGAGGAGTCAGGACAATGGAGGAAACTCCACAATCACGAATTGGAAGAGCTATACCACAAACCTACGATAGTGAGAGTAATCAAGTCGCGAAGATAAAGATGGGCGGAACACGTAGCGCGAATGGGCGATGATAGCACCGTGCATAGAATTGTAGCGGTTCCGCCAAACCCTACGATCTACTTACCTGAAAAAACTCCCATAACTACTACCCAACTTCCTTAAGTTCGTTAATGCAATGGTATTAGTACCTGTAAATGCTTCACGCATTATATAGATCACCACCTATAATCTTAAAATCCCTATAAAGAAAACTTACCTTCTCATGCATCCCTTCGCATACAATTTTCCGCAAGATTTCTTTCTTTGTTTATCTGGTATTCTAAACCAATTCGGTACCAGACAAATTCCTGTAAACAAAATGATTCGGATTGCATTCAATGTAACCGTCATGACAGGGACCATACATATTGTGCCGTCTATTTTCCCAGGCGCGTCATGTACCTTTTCATACACATTGCCTGGCAACCTTTTTTGTTTGTCTTATCAATAAACAACCCAAGCAGCTGCATATAATTAGCGCAATAGACGCTGAAACCAAATTCTCCAGCATTTCCTAATGGAAACATGAACCCGGTTTCTACTGCAGCCAGAGATGGCATAAACATCCAATTTGCTTTTAGCACCTTTTTTCTCCCAACGTCGATAATAGCGACGAGGCATCGCGTAAACAATGACCCGCATTACCAACGGCGCATTTGGTCATTTTCTTCCTTTTATCTTTGCCGCCTGCCTGTTTCGTTGTTCCACTGCTGTCAAGCACGTGTGAATAGCATCGATCTGAACGATCACCACACATACTACCATGACCTTTATCACAAGATCTGGTTTCCTATACCATTAAGAGAGACTTTACGTGTCTCTGGTGCTAGGTAAAAACGATATCCTTATTGGAGAGGATATCGGTTGAGTGCTATTCCAACCACAGAACGGATCGGTAGAGCCGTTCATCATCCCTTGTAGGGTGTGCTCGTAATGCACACCCTAGCGAGTCTTTGTTTTTTCGATACCAGTCGTGCGTGTTATACAGTTCCGCGAATTTTCAATCTTTAAAGTTAAACATACCGTAAAACGAACAATTAATAACCAAAATGTATACGGTGTCAGTGGAGTGTCAGATGTGAAACAATCTTCACTTCACCAGTGAAGACAAAAAATCATCCTAATTTATCAAATGTTCTTAAATGTAAATTCAGTTTAAGTACTTGTTACTAACAATAATTTCCTCATCAAGCCGCTCCTTACAAATTGTAAACTCTCCACGTGAAAATAAAATACATTAGCAATAAGTGTTTCCTCTTACTTGCTTCTTGTGGACGGTGTGTTGCAGAGTTTAGTTTTGTTTTGTTTTTCTTGAACAAATTTGTGCTCTCGGAGTTTGCGGCGAAACGCCTAAGTTGTGAGGACGAAGTACAACCCGGCGCCCATGCCGGCGCCACGACTTCGTACCCCCACAGAATTCTTGACGGTAAGCTAACGGGAAAGAGACCGACAGGACGGCCGCGGCGGAGATGGGAGGACAATGTTAGGTTGGACCTCGAGGAGATCGGATCGAATGGTCGAACGTGAAAGGAGAGCGCACAGGACAAGGAACAATGGCGAAGCCGAGTCGGTGAGGCCATGAACTTCCGGGTTCCTACAGGCCAATAAATAATAATAATAATATATATATATATATATATATATATATATATATATATATATATATATATACAGGTCAATTGAAAAGTCCCCGGCCTTCCATCGTAAAACACATTTTTTTGACAAAATTCGTTTTTTTTATTCAACATAATTCCCTTCGAGGGTAATACACTGATCATGGCGACCCTCCAACTTTTCGATACCTTTTTTGTAGTACGATTTGTCCTTTGCTTCAAAATAGGCCTCAGTTTCGGCGATCACCTCTTCATTCGACGAAAATTTCCTGCCAGCGAGCATTCTTTTGAAATCTGAGAACCGGAAATAGTCGCTGGGGGCCAGATCTGGAGAATACGGTGGATGCGGAAGCAATTCGGAGCCCAATTCATGGATTTTTGCCATCGTTTTCACTGACTTGTGGCACGGTGCATTGTCTTGGTGAAGCAGCACTTTCTTTTTCTTCAAATGCGGTCGTTTTTCGGCGATTTCGTCCTTCAAACGGCCCAATAACGCTGTGTAATAGTCGCTGCTGATGGTCCTTCCTTTCTCAAGATAGTCAATGAAAATTATTCCGCGCGCAACCCAAAATACAGACGCCATAACCTTGCCAGCCGACTGTTGCGTTTTTCCACGGGGGTTCATCGTGTGCAGTCCACTCAGATGACTGTCGATTGGACTTCGGAGTGAAATGATGAAGTCATGTTTCATCCATTGTCACATATCGACGCAAAACCTCGGGTTTATTAGCTTGATCATCTCCAAACACTGCTCCGAATCATCAACTCGTCGTTGTTTTTGGTCAAAAGTGAGCTCGCGCGGCACCCACTTTGCACAGAGCTTTCTCATACCCAAATATTCGTGAATGATATGATGTACACGTTCAGTTGATATCTTTAGAGTGCCTGCTATTTCATTCAATTTCAATTTACGGTCATTCAAAATCATTTTGTGGATTTTTCTAATGTTTTCGTCGGTAACAACCTCTTTTGGGCGTCCACTGCGTTCACCGTCTTCGGTGCTCATTTTCCTTGATGGTTGATTTTCCTGGGGCGGCGTCTGGAAACTCGTCATCAAGCCAAGTTTTTGCTTCAACTGTATTTTTTCCCTTCAAAAAGCAATATTTTATCAACACGCGAAATTCCTTTTTATCCATTTATTTCACAATAACAGAAGTTGCTTCACTCAAAATACTATAATTCACTAACTAATGATCCGACATCTGTCAAATTTATACACGTGTCTTTTGAAGGCTAGGGCTAACTAAAAATCATATGGATTTAATTCTAGTGCCGCCATCTATGTGTCAGGCCGGGGACTTTTCAATTGACATGTTATATATCATCATCATCATCGGCACTACAACCGGGAACCGGTCTTGGTCTTATTTAGCAAGTCCTGGGGCTTGTTAAATTTTCCATAATGATTTATTTGTTCTGGGCAAGGTCATTTGTCTTGCGCCAGGGGCTCCCCGACTGGGAATCGAACGCCGGTCTCCCGGGCGACAGGCGGGTATACTAACCACTATACTATCGAGGAGCCCATATATATATATATATATATATATATATATATATATATATATATATATATATATATATATATATATATAAAGTGTATATCTCTATATATATATATATATATATATATATATATATATATATATATATATATATATATATACAGCATAAAGTTTTATAAGAGTGTTTCCTAACCTCACTCCAACCCTAATTGTCTTAGTTGTTTGGCATGTACTATGTGAAATTTTTCCGGCGTTAATTTTTTGATCTTTTTCTAACTGACCGTTGTGTAAAGTTTTTTTTATTTCCCAACTAATTTATATTACTTTCAGTGTTGGACAAAACTAGGTAAAAAAATTACGATTGGAGGTCACATGCCTGCAGATTTTAAATTAAAAAACAAAGGAAACAACAACAGGATTTTGGTGTTCTCTTTGAAATACACAGTAATGAACAATTGTGTACGATAAGTCAAAAACAAAATCGCCTTCCTATGTAGTTGTTAATTGTAGAGGAGATAATGGCCACCATACAGTGCATGCAGTCTTCAAACGGAGCTCGCCAGTACAATATGACGTCACATTTTATCAGTGCGATAAAAATTCAAAACGAGAAATATATTGACCACTATATAACCACATAAATCTGAATTCCGGATTAGAACAAAGGCCGCTTTGCTTCTAAAGTACGTGAGCGATATTGCTACATATATAGCTATATATAAAAATGTGCTGCTAACGTGCGGCTATAAAAAAGCTCTAATGGGCAGTCAGAGTGATGTAAGGATGTGCACCACATGTGGATATATACATCAAATTATTTTATTGTAGCGTGAGTGACGGCGAACAGCAGTTTGCGAAAATGTTTCGTGTATCGAATATCACCCCACTCTCTCAATCTCTGCATTCTGAATTTAAAATTTAAATTAGAGTTTAATAATCAACTTGTGATATTCTCGTCATTCCTGTTGCAATAAAAACCGTCCACTACAACAAAGCACTTAATACAGAAACCAAAAAAGATTAACCAAACATATTCGTAAAATTTAGAATCTTATTTATGCGATCGCTCATTATAATATCCCCCCGCCAATCCTTCCGCAATTCATTCACTTCCTGATCATAATACCATCATCGAATATTGAATGAAATTCAATACTAAATATGAGAAATAATTTGAAGCGATTGCACAAGTGGGAAAGAATAAACCACTTCACACTCATGTAACCGCCTGCCTACGTGTGTCTTATATACCAACTCATGTATTTATATAATGGCATCTGGGAACAAGTAGTCATGCCTAAGTTTGAAAAATCATTAATGCGAAACCGAGTAGCTTGTTTCATTCAATTTGATTTAAATGAACTAGCGGTAGATACTGGGTATCGGCGTTATAGAATCTTCCACACACCCCACTAATGTATGCCATAAAGAGTACCAAATTAGCAAAAATTATTGTTTATTTGTCATCGGTTATCAGGGGCGAATACATAGAGCTCTCTGCGTACGAACATGCCCGCACACCAGCCCAAAACGGCTGCTATTCCACGTTCACCGTCTAACGCCTAATGTGCTTTGATACCAAAATACCGAGCTAAGCACAAATACGACCGTTTATAGCACACGTACCGTATCGTACCGACAGCGATATAGCGAACCATACGTGTCGCCAGAGCTTCTCGCTGTGTACGTACTGTACGAGATATAGCTTATAGCCTACTCTAGGCTGGTTCGCATTAGTATTGAAGTTAGTTACTTAAGCAAAGTGATCAGAGGAGGTAGTAGCGGCTTTCACAACCCAAAGCTGTGACTGTTCAGCGCGCTCAAGGTTAATTCTAACAACCTCGCATATATACGCAATTCCGAGTATTTATCCATTGATCCACCCTAGGTGCACGCCGGCACCATTGATATGCGCGTCAACATATACTCGATCATTCTCTATTTGTCACTACACACATCTAAGGCCAACAATGAATAGCAGGAAGACACGGGTAATTAATTATTTTAATATCCACAACAAAGGTATTCATATAGTCAAAATTCTCATGTATATTTAGGATAAGAAGAAGCGCGATCGGAATACCCTAACATTTTACGAGAAAATCGCTGTGATTCGGTATTATGAGAACAATCAGATGTCCCGAAATAGTTTAGCCAGAATGTTCCGTTGCTGCACGACGCAAATACGTCGAATCCTGGAACGAAAGGAGGAGCTATTGTCCCAATGGGAGTCGTTGAGTGCCGCCGACTCCGAGGCGATCATCGAAGAAATGACCAGAAAACGAAAAGAATTCGAAATGAAGGCGTTGGCTTTCATATTGCATCAATGGGTCGAAAAATGCCGACTTCTCCAGTTAAATATGACCATTGATAGCAAGGAACTCAAGATGGTCGCATTAAAAATCGCCACAGTATTGAATTTGACACATTTCAAACCAACTGCAAAATGGATTGAAAAATTTCGACTTAAATTCAAATATAAATCTGATAATCTGGCTAAACCGCGACCTTACCCACACGATTATGCAGGCACCCTAAGCGTGGAAGACGTCATCATAGAATACAAACACTGTCTGCCAAGTTTCTTACGTGATGAGATCTCCAAAATAATAACAACAAATCGTGGATCACCGAATCATGTATCTGAAGTATCTAATGAAAACTTCGAATCAGTTCCTATCATCACCTACACAGAGTCGAATACTAATCAAAGTTCCTCCGATGAAACGATTGACTACCAAATATCTGCTACAAATGTTCTACAGTATTTATCATTGATTCAGGAGCATTCTGTCCTACGGACCGACTCGACTGCTACAGAAATTATCGGACAATTAGAATTGTATATAAGGGAAAATTACGCACTGTCGACAACACAGGGAGAACCGCGGAGTGCCGATGAAGAGGACATTATTTTGCTAGAATAAGCATTTGACACAAAATGCTATAAGAGTTATTCATATAAAATAAAGCAGAGTTTGTCTGACAAAAGACAGCTAACCAACAGTCACTTTGTTTAGAAAGTATATTTAAGAAATAAAATACTAAGTAATGATTCTCTTAATGTTTGTACTGTGCTCCAAGGTCGAATTGTACGAAACGAATGGTGCTCCTTATTGTTAAACGTGAGTCTTCCTCGTGTTTATTGTGGTTTTGGTAAATGCGGCGACAGGTTTCGTGGAGCTGTGGCATTTCTAACAGATGTACACACAATATACAAGCAAATAGTGAAGAACACCAAACGAGAATCGAATAAGAAAATGCACCAGCCGTATACCAAGCAACATAGCAATTCCACATCAGTTGAGTGTACTTGAGTTTAGAAATCTAAATCGTACACGCGGCAGTGGCCTGATGTGCTGAGCATTGGTTACATTTTTGGTGATTCTAACCGTCATAGCGTCAGTTCGAAACACACGTTCTTCACTATCGTCGCAATACGCTATAATTGGTGACCCCGACGTGATTTGTATACACAACACACAATCTCCCATATGTAAACAGAACTTTACTACTACAATCACGACTTCCGCATAGAGCACCGGCACACTCGCCTGCTCCGACGTCCTCTCGCTCCGTCGTTCGTACACGAAGTTGATCGTAACAAAGTTACTGAAGAGGGAGTAGTGTGGCGTTTCTAACAGATACACACACAATATACAAGCAAATAGTGAAGGACACCGAACGAACACCGAATAAGAAAATGCACCAGCCGTTTACCAAGCAATAACATAGCAATTCCACATCAGTTGAATGTACTTGAGTTTAGAAATCGAAATCGTACCCGCGGCAGTGGCCTGCAATTCCACATCAGTTGAGTGTACTTGAGTTTAGAAATCGAAATCGTACCCGCGGCAGTGGCTTGATATGTTGAGCATTGATTACATTTTTTGTTGTTATATATGGTTTGTACTCGGGACAGTTTATCTTGATTTCTATTACTGACGCGGCGCGGATCACCTCCTCGTCGGGGTTCTCTATTTCGACCTGCCTGGTACTCGGAATAGACTGTTCTAATAAATTTCCTTCTCCATTTCCAACTCTCTTTCCCTCACCTGAAAAGGAAATTTTCCATCACAATAATTCTCATCCTCCTATCTGTAAAAGAAAATTTCCCATCTCGATTCTCATTTACAACTTCTTATCGGAATCTTGTTTCGAAGCATCAAGCGTCCCGCCTCTTATTTCTCGATCCTTTCATGGGGTTTGTTTGCGTTACCCATCTGGCTTAAGACAACAGAGTTTTCGTACGCTTCAGATGGGTAACAAAGGAACCGTGGAATTTGGATCTCGGTTTCCAGATCGTACTTCCTAGCCATAAAACATCTGGTTGCAGAATTGTGTGTCGGCGGCGAATCGATATGCCTTTTGTTTGCATACATGCGCCTCTTGGTTTTGGAATCTTGCAAGGAATTTAGGGTGCTAATTGCTGTTAGCTATATGAGGAGATATAACATAAAGCTCCGTGTCTATAGAACCACAATCATGCCGATTGTTCTATATGGATGCGAAACATGGGCTCTCACAAAACGGGAAGAAAACAAATTCCGCGTATTCGAGAATAAAATTTTGAGGGGTATCTTTGGAGGTAAATATGACGAGGAGGCAGGACAATGGAGGCAACTCTATAATCACGAATTGGAAGAGCTATATCGCAAACCTACAATAGTGAGAGTAATCAAGTCGCGAAGATTAAGATGGGCCGGACACGTGGCGCGAATGTGCAACGATAGGACCGTGCATAGAATTCTTGACGGTACACCGACGGGAAAGAGACCGACAGGGCGGCCGCGACGGAGATGGGAGGACAATGTTAGGTTTGACCTTTTCGGAGGTCGGGTCAAATGGTCAAGCGTGGAAGGAGAGTGCCCAAGACAGGGAACAATGGCGAAGCCGAATCGGTGAGATCATGAACTTCCGGGCTCCCACAGGCCAATAAATAATAATAATATATGAGGAGATATGCATTATTCTGTCTGCTTTTAGGAAAACGCGTTTAATTGGATGAACTGAGTAAATGGGGGAATCGCATTGAATTAAATTGAATGGATGCATTGAATTCAATATTAGGAAATTTTGAACGTTTAGCTCGATTGGTTTTGACTATTGAATTCAATGTTGGGTATATGGAATATTACCTTTTGTTTTAGGCGGAAAGAAGAACTTTTGAGGAACGTGTCTGTGGGCACGTGTAATGGATATAGGGGAGTATGTTCCTTCGTGGAATGACGATATCTCAACCTATAGTGTATTGTGTGTTTCGTAGAACCGCCACAGAACCTTCTTTCATGTTAACACCATTCTCTGTTCCTCGGAGATAACTTTTGGAATTCTTTAACTCATCGTAACATTGTTAAATACCGTATGCAACTGTTCATAGGTGTAGGTAGATGTTAACCCACGAAAATCTGAAAATTGGCAGACTAATTTTAGGGTCGAAGTTTTACACGCGAAATTTTCCCGTCAATTGTCGTCAAAGTTGGATGTTAACAGCAAATTCTTCCCTCTTTCAGGTGTATATTATATCATTGTGCTAATGGTACGTATTCGTATACAACGACAGTAGTGGCAGCCTTAATGGTCCCGACTTGCATCCTTTTCCGAGGCGGTATAGGTTTTCTGTGTAGGGCCGTTTCAATGGAGCGGGAATTTCGCGTTGATTTGTGTAACATTCGCGGCTTGAGATGCAATTTCTCCTCTGTGTCTGCCCACGTTTCTAACCAGAAACCAACTATCCTTGCACTTAGCGAAACCCAGGTAATTACTAATACAGATATTTCCGATTTTAAACTACCTGGATATAACTTAGTGCCACTGTTCTTTCCACATCGTGGTATAGTCACATACATACGAAATGATATTGCTTATCAGCTTCTGCAACAATATGGGCTCTGTTGCAACCCAGACAACCCCGAATTTAATTTCTCGTGGCTAAAACTACACATTCGTAAGCATATCATACATTACTGCTTTCTTTACAGAAGCCCAAACTTGGATAGAAATGCATCCTTTAACGAATTTGATGCTGTGTCTGATTCTATCATAGGATCTTGACCCTATATCCGCACACTGAAATCATTATTGCGGGTGATTTTAATGTGCATAACTCTCAGTGGCTTTTTGGAGGTTCTCTATACCACATGGAGAACCAACCCACAATGCCAACCAATTTTGACTAACAGCCCGTCACCCTAACCTAACCTGAAACCCATTTCCCAACATGCAAAAACACATCTCAATATGCAACAAAATTCGTCCCCAAATCCGCAATTGCATACATCCCCATACTTACCAAGAATCCATTTCCCAAGCTGTAATAAATGCATATTCCAATTTACAACGGAATATTAATCATCCCCCTCAACTACATCACCCCGCATATAATTTTTCCCCAAAACCACCTCGGTTAACTTCCTATTTAAATTACATTCCTTGCTTACGACCAAGCAATTCTAATTTCCCCCGAAAATCATACTACGTAATAAACGCATATTCAAATTTACAACAGAATACTCACCATCTCCATCAACTACACCGAGCCGCATACATTTCCCCGAAATTGCTTCGGTTAATTCCCTATCTAAATCATATCCATTGCTTGCAACCAAGCAATTCCAATTTCCCCCGAAAACCATTTCAGTTCCCATTCCACCTAAACCATGTAGCACCACACCAATTCCCTTTTACTGGCAAGCCAACAGTATGATGCGTCGCCTTCCACGAAACGACCATCGCAACGATCAAGACCCTTGATCATATTTGGTTATGCCGCCGAAACCAATTTCCCGGTACACGCAACCAACGAATCCAACCCAGCTTTTACGACAATAATTCCCCGGAACTAAATCCCCTATACAGGCATAGCAACTCTTTTCGAAGTTCCTAGTAAATGGCAGCGAGTCGATTTTAGCTATGACTCCACTGCCGCGACGCGACGAACTTTTCCTTGTCGGTAATCAGTCAGTCGCTAATCGTCCGCCGAACCGTGCATCTGAGCTAACCAGTCGAGATTCATCCGCCGCTGCATCCGCACGCAATCATTCGAGAGTCTAGTTCTTCTTTGCCTGGGTCTAGAGGCGACGTCCATTATCATAAGGAACCTTGTGCGCGAGAATGTACCGTTTTCTAACATAGAATCAGTATTGTGTCGGCAAAACAGAAGGACTGTTAATGTTGTGACGAAGTGACGCGCTTTGTTCGGGACTCAAGTGCCTAAAACTAAGTAAGGGTAGAAAATAAATAAAACAAACGAAGACGATGCACGACTGAATGGTTTAAAAGGAAAAAGAAGTAACGAACAAAACAAGTAAACGCGAACTATTTGATATGTTTAGTACTGTTTGTAGCTCCCAATAAAAAAAAAAACCAATAGACACAAAGAAAACAGAAAATAATTTGTATGCGTTAGGAAATCGGTAGTGAAACGACAAATAGCAAAACTCAGTGTGAAAATCGATCAAATAAAGAAAGCTTTATGCAACAGAACAGTTACAGTGTTTTCATTTCCCCTCGGATATTTGTGCGGACGATTGTCGACGGAACTCACAGTAGTGGGAAATTGAGTGAACAGGTGTCATACGTTGGCACATCTACCTCGTACCCCACAGCTTCGTCACTGCAGAACAACAACACCTGAAGGTCAATATGTCCAGCTTTTTGCTAATTCAAATAGCTTAACTTAACTTGTCAATGAGCCAACATGGGAACCAGATATAATGGTCATTTCGCGAACACACTGGACCTGTTTCTCACCTCCTACCCAAACAAATACACAATTGAAGTTTGTTCGCCCTTGGGCCCTTCAGACCACTGTGTCGTGTCAGCTAAATTTCCTCTAACCAACAGTAACGTTAATGAGAAAGCTCAAAAAAGAACAGTATGGTTCTACGAGAAAGCAAACTGGGAAGGTTTGAACGACTTTTTTGGGAGGTTAAATTGGTCATTATTTTTCCTCAATAACGATGTCGACTCTATAGCGGGCACATTGGCAGACACGATTATACTTGGCATGCGGACCTTTATTCCGCATAGAGTAAAAAGTATCAAACCCAAGAGAAATATGTGGGTCGATTCCGGGGGCAGAGAAGCCATTAAGGCTAAAGGGTTTAGCTTTCGGTTGTATAAATCAAACAATACTGAGGAAAACCGGAAAATATTACAGAGAGCTAGAAATGACTGCAATGCGTATATTCAACGCCCCAAGTTCTTGCATGACCAGAGAGTGAGACAACAAATATTACACTCTCCCACAGGTAGTAGAAACTTCTGGGCATTCGTGCAAAACATTCAAAATTCGGTCTTCTCATCCATTCTAACGCTTATAGTCGATGACAAACCAGTCACCACTGCAATAGAGAAAGCGAATCTACTTGCCGCACATTTTGCAGCCAATTCAACCCTGCCTGATACCGCATCAGTTCCACCTCAAATTGAATAGAAGCAGCACACTATGAGCCAGATTCGATTCCGAACGCGTACCGTTGCCCGAGCACTCAAAGTGATAAATGCACACAAATCCGCTGGTCCGGACGGCATTCCCCCAATCCTCTTGAAGAGATGTTCCGCTTCACTCGCCAAACCACTGCGGAAACTCTTCCATTTATCTTATTCTACTGGCCGTTTCCCAAATAGATGGAAGTCAGCGAACATTCAGCCAATTCCCAAAAGGGTGACAAATCATCCCTTTCTTCTTATCGACCCATAGCACTAATTTCTATTCTCTCGAAGGTAATGGAATCATTGATTAACCGTCAACTTTCGAAATATCTAGAATCAAATGACCTCCTCAATGACCGCCAATATGGCTTTCGTAGCAACAGGTCCACAGGAGATCTGATGGCGTACCTTACCGAAAAGTGGAGCCATTCCATCCACTACCTCGGTGAAAGCAAGGTAGTCGCATTGGATATTTCAAAAGCCTTCGACAGAGTTTAGCATCCAGCCCTTTGTCAAAATTGCATTCATATGGAGTGGACAATTCCCTGACCCAATGGATAAGAGACTATCTTTCTGGCCGTTCAATCCAAGTGGTTCTGGATGCTGTCAAATCTGTCTCCCATCAAGTTAATGCAGGTGTTCCCCAGGGTTCGGTACTCTCACCCACTCTCTTCCTCATCTTTATAAATGATCTCTTGTCAATTACTCACAACCCAATTCACTCGTTTGCTGATGATAGCACGTTGAGTTTCTCATACTCATACGAACAGTCCCGTCCAAACTCTTCGAACGTCATTACCAACCAGCAACTTATGCTTGATATATTGAATTCAGACCTCAACAAGATATATCAATGGGGATTATCTAACCGAGTAGAATTCAATGCCCTAAAAACTCAGTGCTGCCTCTTGTCGTCAAAGGTGAGCCCCAAAGTAAATATACTGTCTATGAACGGCACTTGCATCGACGAAGCCAAGGAATTATCAATCCTCGGCACTCGAAGTAATTCGACTCTTAACTGGAATGACCACATATTTAAAGCTGCGAAAAGTGCGGCCAAATGTATGGGATTCCTTAAGAGATGCAAAAGATACTTCACTCCATCCAACCCGGCCACTATTCAACTCCCATATTTGGTCAGGCGCATCCAAAACTGCACTACACGTGCTCGACCGGATGTTCAAAAGGAAGTGTCTCAGAACTTATCTCAGATTATATCGAACACCGGAACCAGAATATAAAAAGCGAAAGCAATAAGCTTGTCCTATGACGTAATTTTCGGGGCCCATTATCCAAATACTTTGTTCTATGAGAGCGTGCGTCGTTCCACCAGAGGCGTTCCTTGATTTGTACATGAAAGGGCTTATACAGGAGGGATATGGAATTCCGCTGATCTATCATGTAAGTAGATCTTCCGAAGACGAGCGATTGTGCAGCGATCGAGAAGTCACCCGCAGCGAAGAAGAGCTCTCGCGGTTCAGTAAAGCTATTTCCTACAGAGATCGGGACAATAATATTAAACAGCACCAACAGTTCTGGAGGTTGAATGGCAAATAAAGACCTGAATACCAATGTCGGTAGAATAACAGTATCATCAGCCAGCTTACACAGACTTAGCTTTTCTAGAATTAGGGTCGTATAAGACTTGGGTTAAGGTCTTTTAAGTATAATATTAAAAAAAAAACTTGGCACAAAGTCTTTCGAATATTTGTTTGTTATATAAATAATCATAACTACAGCCACAAACAAAGTTCTGACCCCGAAAGGCAAACTGCACAATAGTCATATAATGTTTAGCTTAGAGCGTCTGTGTAGGATCAGTAAGCTATTAGATAATTAAGCTGGAATTTAACCATCTTTTGTCTAGCCTATAATTTAGAATCTAAGAATATAAAACGAAGATAAAAACTGTTGCAAAAATGAAAAATGAGGATATTCGACCCCGATATGAAAAAGTAACAACCGAGGCTGAGAGGGATGCACTTCTTCTCACCCTCCAAAATGGATTTACAAACTAAAGTTATGCTTATAAATATCAACTCCCTTGTTTCGCTTTCTAAGCGTACGATAGTCTCTGACTAAATAAGAGATAACCGGGTGAACGTGGTTCTTGTAACCGAAACTAGGTTGCATCCATGTCATCGTCTCGCTTTCAAAAATGTTCCGTGATTCGAGGAGATCCAACTCTCACTATCAGCCCCACCATTAACGGAGGTGGCATCTGTATAGTAGTTAATAGCGAACTTCGGGTGTATCTGACCACAAGCTAGCACCAGCTATCGATCATCCCGAGTTCATATCAGATACATACCCGATTATGGGCGCACAAATTGGGGCAACTCAAATGTCACATTGAACGACAACCTCCACCAACTCTTTCTTACCACTGACAGGAACCCAACAACGGTTGAGATAAATAACTCTGCAACTCGACTTCACGAGTTTTTAATTGAAACTTCGGAGACTCATGTCCCAAAGTCCAAACTTGAAAAAACTTATCAGATTCACCATGACGACATCACTCTTCGTCTCATCTGGGAGCGTAAAAAGCTCTGCACGATGAGATATCGTCACCGCTTTACGCAAAGGGAACCATTATTAAGTTCCATCGTTCATAATATTGGTACACTGATAAAACTAGGAGTCCAAAACAATCGTACTCGACAATTGGAAGAGAAACTGAAGGGTATAGGGACGGACCAGAAGGTTTACCAAAACGTTAAAAATATATGTGCCACTTCTCGTATCACTGGCTCAATCATGCACAAAGGTGTTGTTGTCAATAATGACACCAATAAAGCAAACATCATCGGGGAGACCTTCACACCCTCACTGTCCAGGATGGCGACCCGGATACCAACGCAATCATTAGTTCAGAGGTTCACAATAAATTAGACAACTTTAACGAGCCAATAGTTGTCTTCAACTCAGATAACAGTACATACTTCCATGACACATGTGATAATGATCACCGTTTCATCACACCAAATACCCTACAAAATCTAGTTAGATCTCGAAACCCCAAGAAGTCCCCGGTATCGACAACATGTCGTACCACTCTTTGCGAAGGCCTTCTGCCTTATTCTTTATAAAGCTCTCCATTTTGTTCAACCATGCCTACAACATGGGGTACTTTCCCCAAGCTGGGAAGTATACTGCTGTTTGTCCAATAGCAAAAGTTGGGAAACCAACGTATCACGCCTCAAGCTTTCGCCCCATCCCGCTCCTCACTTGCATCAGAAAAATATATGAAAAGTTCATATACGAGAAGCTCGACGCCTTTTCAATGCCAGGAGCCTAATATAAGATTTCCAATTTGGATTTAGAAGGGCGCACAGCACCTCCATGGCCCTCAATGTATTTCAAAACTACGTCTGCGTGCGCCTCTTTAATAAGTAACCCACCATTGCGGTGAGCCAGCACATTGAAAAGGCTTTTGATACGATGTGGATCGAATGTCTTGTCTTTAAATTGTAGAACACTGGTCTTAGTAGGACGCTGTGTAGTATCATCTATCACTTAGTTCGAAACAGAACTTTTCAAGTTCGAGTGAATGGAAAGCGATCGCGAACTTTCAACGCCGCTGCAGTCGTACCGCAAGGCTTCATTCTAGGCCCCATCCTATTTAATATCTACACCTCAGATATTCCTCGCCCTATTGACAGGAGAATAAACCAGATATGCTATGCGGATCACGTCCTAGTGCACACGTCATCCAAAAGCCCTAACCTCAAAACAAATCGATTCAACCGTCATCTGGACGAACTGTATCAGTATTACAGTCGATGGAAAATTCGACTTAATCCATGCAAAGCAGTAGCTATAATTCTGAGTAGTAAACACTTCCAATCTATTTCTCGATATTCATAGAATATTCGAATACAAATAGGAGTTACTACGATTAGACTACGGGGCGGGATGAAATATCTTGGGGTCATTTATATCCCAAAAATGAATTTCATCAAACATGTGACCCACGCTCGTCAAAGGGGTCTCGGTGCATCTAAGCAACCGCACAACATTTTTAAGTGGAGCAACAAAGTTGACAACAAAGTTAAGCTTCTCTGCTATAACCAGTTAGTCCGATCTGGAATATCATACGCCTTTCCCATATGGTCCTGCATACCGTCGGCCCAAATGGAAAGACTTCGAGTTTTCGTAAGAAAACTCCTCAGAAAATGCACCAACCACTCTAGAATGCCTGATGGCCGCCATTACCCAAACTCTCACCTATAGCATCCATTACTCTTATCGACTTGCTACAATTAGCATAAAAGTACCTCGAAAACATTCAGATCTTACTTGTACGGGAGTCTTGCGTCCTTGAGACTTCTCTCCTGCGATCTCTTCCGATCAGACCACTGCAATTTCTTCTTCAGTATAAAAGTGAAGAAAGTACCCTTCCCAGCAACATTCCCCTCTATAATAGAGGATTCCTGAATCCATCCCGTAGGATCAATCGCTAACATACCACACACACGCACGCACGGTACAAGACGGCACAAACATACACACACACCGACCAAGGCGCAGATTATCAGACGCCGAAGACGTGATCTGCGTTGCCTTTCCTCTTCGACTAAATGGAAAGACTTCAAGTTTTCGAAAGAAAACTCCTCAGAAGATGCATCAACCACTATAGAAGGCCTGCCGGTCGCCATTACCCCAACTCACACGTATTCTACGTTTACTACCGCACTCAAGATTTTTATCCCACCATCCCTCCATCCAAGTAGTTAGAGACCTTTGAACTAACCCTAACCCATAACATTAATTTATACACCACAGAGGAATGGTTAAACACAGACAATTGTTCCACGGGGATCAACGGAAATATGTGTCTGGCGGGAGGAGAGTTTAGTCGGTAAAAATCCGTCATGCCTCTGAATCGGTTCAGAGGTATATTTTGAAGATTTCCACCTTCGTACCGAAACAAAAAACGAAAAAAAAAGACAATTGTTCTTCAGCCGAACCACAAGTATATAAAATGTTCTTCCTGATTATGTTACATGTTTCTTCGTCATTTATATCTAAGCATCCAAGTCCATGTTCTTCCATGTCTCCTTTTCGTAATACCCTCTCTATTTGTCTGCTTGCACTGCGCTTTAACATATCCCCCTTATACGCGAGTTTTGTATAAGGAAAAAATAACAAATAAAAATAAAAGTAAATATACATAAACAAAACCTTGCCCGGAAAAAACAAATCATTATGGAAAATTTAACAATGCCTCAGGACTTGCTTAAATAAGGCCAAGACCGGTTCCCGGTTGTAGTGCCGATGATGATGATAATGATACATAAACAAAAAAACATATTAATACCTTAGCAAATATGTCTGCGCTAAACTTTTAAGAATGTTTAGTAGTGCACACGTAATAATTAAATGTTTTATCGCTTCGTTGTATTCAAATGTTTTAATCAGTAAATCATATCATACAAATCCAAAAAGTATTAAGTGGAAATAAAAAAATTGTATAAAACTCACCAACTTCCTCGATGGAACATAAAAGGTCTCTATACTGCCGGTGGGACTAGCTAATCTTGGTATGACCTTTGACCGTGACTTTGCTACCGGGCTTTCCAATCCGACAACGCTGACTTCATCCGAAGACGGTTCTTTAGCATCGTGAATTCTTTTTTCTGTAATATCCTTTAGCTTTAGAAAATCCTCTCGTACAACTGCATGCTCCTTGAGAATCTGTGGTTTGCGTTGTTCGTGGACACAGGTGTTAAACGGTTTATAATCAATGCATTTTTCTTGAACACAAGGTCGCGCAGGTTCGCCGGCTGATTGTCTCTTTATTTCGAATAAATGAAATATTAATTCCTCAGTGCTCATAGGCTTCTTTGGTTTTATCTTCAGATCTTCACATGTCTGCGGCGCATCAGCATAACACGTGGGATCTACCGGGAACGTTGGTGTTAGTTCATCGTAAACCGGTGTTTTGTAAGTTGATGTATTATATGGAGTGCGGCACGAATCGGCGGTGCCATCGAGAGGTATAAATTTTTTCAACATATTTAACAAATTTTGAGCAAATATTCCTATCGTTTAATCCTTTTAAATTATTATTAAATTTTTTTAAACATCATTTACCAGGCTTACTATATTTGATTATTGTACTTTAGGGAAAACTGAACGCAAAGTGTTTTAAACTGGAAATTTGGGGAGATCATTCTGTTCGGTGGTGTAATTGGTAAATCTGTAGACATTTCCCAAGTTACATTGTAATTTCGATTTTGACGCAGTTAAATAAGACAAATGCAATAAAAGAGTATATCATAGTTTTAGATTAAATGGTAATTTTTTACAACAATTTTTAAATTCACTAATGTGTGGAGATTAAACTTTCTGTTAATTTTTGCTTACCTCCGTCCCGCGGGTCCTTAATGGCCGAATTGGAGAGTTGGGCTAATGGCGACCGTCACGCCTTCTAGAGTGGGAGTGCATCTTCTGAGGAGTTTTCTTTCGAAAACTCGAAGTCTTTCCATTTGGACCAAAGATATGCAGGCCCATAAGGGAAAGGCGTATGATATTCCTGATCGGATTAGCTGCTTATAGCAGAGAAGCTTAACTTTGTTGTCAACTTTGTTGCTCCACTTCAAAATGTTGTGCGGTTGCTTAGATGCACCGAGACCCCTTTGACGAGCGTGGGTCACATGTTTGATGAAATTCATTTTTGGGATATAAATGACCCCAAGATATTTCATCCCGCCCCGTAGTCTAATCGTAGTAACTCCTATTTGTATTCGAATATTCTATGAATATCGAGAAATAGATTGGAAGTGTTTACTCCTCAGAATTATAGCTACTGCTTTGGATGGATTAAGTCGAATTTTCCATCGACTGTAATACTGATACAGTTCGTCCAGATGACGGTTGAATCGATTTGTTTTGAGGTTAGGGCTTTTGGATGACGTGTGCACTAGGACGTGATCCGCATAGCATATCTGGTTTATTCTCCTGTCAATAGGGCGAGGAATATCTGAGGTGTAGATATTAAATAGGATGGGGCCTAGAATGAAGCCTTGTGGTACGACTGCAGCGGCGTTGAAAGTTCGCGTTCGCTTTCAATTCACTCGAACTTGAAAATTTCTGTTTCGAACTAAGTTATAGATGATACTACACAGCGTCCTACTAAGACCAGTGTTCTACAATTTAAAGACAAGACATTCGATCCACATCGTATCAAAAGCCTTTTCAATGTGCTGGCTCACCGCAATGGTGGGTTACTTATTAAAGAGGCGCACACAGACGTAGTTTTGAAATACATTGAGAGCCATGGAGGTGCTGTGCGCCCTTCTAAATCCAAATTGGAAATCTTATATTAGGCTCCTGGCATTGAAAAGGCGTCGAGCTTCTCGTATATGAACTTTTCATATATTGTTCTGATGCAAGTGAGGAGCGGGATGGGGCGAAAGCTTGAGGCGTGATACGTTGGTTTCCCAACTTTTGCTATTGGACAAACAGCAGTATACTTCCCAGCTTGGGGAAAGTACCCCATGTTGTAGGCATGGTTGAACAAAATGGAGAGCTTTATAAAGAATAAGGCAGAAGGCCTTCGCAAAGAGTGGTACGGCATGTTGTCGATACCGGGGACTTCTTGGGGTTTCGAGATCTAACTAGATTTTGTAGGGGATTTGGTGTGATGAAACGGTGATCATTATCACATGTGTCATGGAAGTATGTACCGTTAGCTGAGTTGAAGACAACTATTGGCTCGTTAAAGTTGTCTAATTTATTGTGAACCTCTGAACTAATGATTGCGTTGGTATCCGGGTCGCCATCCTGAACAGTGAGGGTGTGAAGGTCTCCCCGATGATGTTTGCTTTATTGGTGTCATTATTGACAACAACACCTTTGTGCATGATTGAGCCAGTGATACGAGAAGTGGCACATATATTTTTAACGTTTTGGTAAACCTTCTGGTCCGTCCCTATACCCTTCAGTTTCTCTTCCAATTGTCGAGTACGATTGTTTTGGACTCCTAGTTTTATCAGTGTACCAATATTATGAACGATGGAACTTAATAATGGTTCCCTTTGCGTAAAGCGGTGACGATATCTCATCGTGCAGAGCTTTTTACGCTCCCGGATGAGACGAAGAGTGATGTCGTCATGGTGAATCTGATAAGTTTTTTCAAGTTTGTACTTTGGGACATGAGTCTCCGAAGTTTCAATTAGAAACTCGTGAAGTCGAGTTGCAGAGTTATTTATCTCAACCGTTGTTAGGTTCCTGTCAGTGGTAAGAAAAAGTTGGTGGAGCTTTTCGTTCACTGTGACATTTAAGTTGCCCCAATTTGTGCGCCCATAATCGGGTATGTATCTGATATGAACTCGGGATGGTCGATAACTGGTGCTAGCTTGTGGTCAGATACACCCACCGATACTTGGGGAGGAGTGATTTGGGGAAGTAAATCTTTGGACACAAAAAAGATGTCCAGAATTGAGTTACCTCGGGTAACAACCGTAGGTGTGACTATTTCGAAGTTGACGGCATGAGAGTGTTCGGTGTACCATTGGTACAATTTTGTGCCGTTTGGGCAAGAGATGGAGTTGTTCCAGTGTGTATGTCTCCAGGTAAAATCGCCACCTATGATAAAGGGTGTATGGCTCGAAGACCTCCTTAATTTGCCGATAACTTCGTTATTAATGGGGCCATTATTGGTTTTATACGAGTGGTATACGGAGTGTATATTCATCCTACAATTATTAGCTAGATGCAGTTCAACACCGGAGACCTCGAAACGTGGGTCAATAGCTTCATGGCGAAGTTCGCTATTAACTACTATACAGATGCCACCTCCGTTAATGGTGGGGCTGATAGTGAGAGTTCGATCTCCTCGAATTATGAAACATTTTTGAAAGCGGGACGATGACATGGATGCAACCTAGTTTCGGTTACAAGAACCACGTTCACCCGGTTATCTCTTATGAAGTCAGAGACTATCGTACGCTTAGAAAGCGAAACAAGGGAGTTGATATTTATAAGCATAACTTTAGTTTGTAAATCCATTTTGGAGGGTGAGAAGAAGTGCATCCCTCTCAGCCTCGGTTGTTAGTTTTTCATATCGCCGTCGAATGTCCTTATAGCGTTTGAAATAATAGTGAAGAAGATCGTGTGATTCGAACTGACGCTATGACAGCTCGAATCACGAAAAAAATTGTACCTAAGCGTTACACACCAGGCTACTGACCGTGTTTTGAATTTGATTTCCAAACTCGAGTATATTCCACTGGTGTGAATTCTTTTTATTTATCGCTTGGTATACGGTTCTGATGTATTTTTGTTATTCGAATTTTTCGTTCGGTGTTCTTCACTATTTCTGCTTGTGAATTGTGTGTATCTGTTAGAATCGCTACATCCTCATCTTTCATTTTTGCAACAGTTTTTATCTTCGTTTTATATTCTTAGATTCTAAATTATAGGCTAGACAAAAGATGGTTAAATTCCAGCTTAATTATCTTATAGCTTACTGGTTCTACACAGACGCTCTAAGCAAAACTTTATGTGACTATTGTGCAGTTCGCCTTCCGGCGACAGAACCTTGTTTGTGGCTGTAGTTATGATTATTTATATAACAAAGAAATATTCGAAAGACTTTCTGCCGTTTTTTTTTTAATACTTAAAAGACCTTAACCTAAATCTTATACGACCCTAATTCTAGAAAACCTAAGTCTGTGTAAGTTGGCTGATGATACTGTTATTCTACCGACATTGGTATTCAGGTCTTTATTTGCCATTCAACCACCAGAACTGTTGGTGCTATTTAATATCCCGTTCCGGTCTCTGTGTCAAATAGCCTTACTGAACCGTGAGAGCTCTTCTTCGCTGCGCGTGACTTTCCGATCGTTGCATAATCGCTCGTCTACGGAAGATCTACTTACATGATAGATCAGCGGAATTGTATTTTGTTTCGAATGTATCGTTGGAAGATAAATTCCTTTAGTTCGGGATGCTCGTTGAAAAGGGGTAGAACCAATTCTACTTCTCTTATGAATGAGGAGAGGTCGTATCCTTTATCCCCGTGGTGTTTACTTATTGACGTGACAACGTCTTATAAATCGGTATACCTTGGGAGGCATTCGGAAAAAAGTTTGTAGCGTTACAATAACGATAACCGATAACGCACGAGCCGCAGTGATCGAGAGCGCGACTCTCTTAATTGCTCCTAAGTCAAGTGCAGTGAGACAAGGGGAATGCAGACAGCGCCTTACACTGTCGAGGACAGCTGTACAGGTTGAAAGTGTAAAGACAAAAAATATACAGAGACAACGCGAATACAGGCAGCGCCTTGCAGCATTAAATAAATCGGATATAGCTAAGAGAAAATTGTCTGTTCATAGTGGTTTCGCAACGGCAAGTTCAAACAACGTTCAAGAACTACAGGTTGTAAACCTACAACAGCCTTCAGCAGCAGAACCCGTGTATTTTACAATACAACCAGTTATATCGGCGCAAGAGGTATGGGACATGAAATGGAACAAATCGATATCAAGATTTAAATTGATGTTTTTTGACAATGACTTTGGGTATGCTTGCTCTGTTTGCGATAGACTTTGGTTTGAACGCGATTTAAAACCGATCACAGTGCAACAGATGAACGTAATTTCGGACTAGCACACAAAAGAAAATCGACAACTGTGTCCTGACGAATACACAGTAGTTTGCAATACTTGTAAAATTTCGTTAAGCAAATCAAAATTAATGCCTACACTTGGAGGAATTCGGAAAAAAACACTTTAATTTTGATTTAATAACTTGTATATTCAATGTTACACATTTAGGATACGTTGTCACGAATATAATGTCCGAGCGCCTTGCGCCCAGACAACCAGTTTTTTTTTAGGATTCCTTTATTAAATCACTTACCGGTATGCCCTGGTTACTACTTGTGGGGGTGTTATGAAAAGTTTTTGCTTATACCACTCTGCACACACACATACACAGAATTAAAGCGCACATAGTTAAATGAAACCAGAAATTGTTAATGATTGCGTATGTAACACTTCCACATTCACCACGGGCTTAATTTCACAGAAATAAAACACACTTATTTAATTTAGTTCTAACTTTATTTGTAACTTCGGTTTTTTTTTTGGGGTTTATTTTTCAATTCACAAAGTTCAGTTTGTCTAAAACAATCTTCTTTATGTTTGGATACTGCGGGAAACACAACACTGATACTGAATTGGATTTAGAACACGTATCCAGAAGATTCGAATTATTGTTGCACTTTTGAGAACACGATGGTTTTAAACAGAATATCTTCCGGGGAGATAAATATTATCAGTGTAAGGAACTCGACGAAGTCGTACGGTAAGCGCAAACCGCCGATGTGCTCTTTTTCTTTTAACCACCGTCAAAGAGGTAATCGTAGCGACTGACGGGTGACATTCACGACACTTTTTTAAAATAGAATTTAAGCGCGATCGGCTTTATATTTTACGTCCGTTTTGGACGATGGTTTGAATCAGACTCCCTGATAGCATATCCAAACCGGGCAACGTTCATACACACACACCCTTATCTCTCTTTCGATCATGCAGACCGAAAGATGCATCCATTGTTTACACACAACAGATCTTTTTTGATACACATGAGGTATGCTTTGCAGTACATTTCCTGAAAATCATAAACATTGAAAATGTTTATGATCTGCGAGACCTGATTGTGTTGATGTGTGTATACAATTCTTAGAACCTTGTATTTACACACGTGTTCATTTATGGTCAACGATGGCAAAGATATTTTGTATACCTTATTGCTTCGTTACCATGGAATTGTTCATTGTTTTGAGTAGCACATTATTTTTTTTGTGCCGTTATGGATTTTGCCCAGATGTGGTATCTGGATTCCATGATTCGCCCGTATATGCATTTTGTATCTAATGCACTTTTACAGGTACTCATTGGCTTGGATATGTTGATTTGGATTAATCAACATATGGGGCTTCCCATGAAGGTGAATCCTGTTAATGGTGGGGGGTGGCCCCTAAAAGGGCGAGTGTTACAGGAGGGTAGCCGTTGCGTGTAACAGGGGGTGTTGCGTTTGCCGTTTGATTCATATTTTCGGCAGTTGACTCGTCGTCTGATAAATTATACGAAAATGAGGAAAATCTTCCGGTTTTCTTCTTCCTTTCGTTAGATTTCGGCATGAAATTTATCTGTCACTTTTGCACTTTGGGCTGTTATTATTGTCGTTGTAAACATTTTGTTTTATTTTTGCGAAACTGTTTTTAATAATCAGGACACTTGGTGCACTTATTGTCTTCTGACGATAGTATCTAGTTGTAGCTCACTTTTGCTTATATGTAAATCTATGGACACTAATATATAGTTCCCTATGCGCTTATAGATTTTATTATCTTTGGACAGCAATCTATGGTTCATTAGTCACTTATAGATCTTATTGTCTTCGGGTAATAGTCAATAGTGCATTATTCACTTATTGTCATTGGACAATAGTTTATAGTTCACTGTTCACTTGTAGATCTTATTGTCTTTGGACAATAGTCTATAGTTCACTATTCACTAGGTTTGAGGGTTCTATGGTGATCTTATTGTCTTTGGACAATACACTATAGTTTACTTATTCACCAGCTCACTAGGGTTCGATGTAGATCTTATTGTCTTTAGACGATAAGATATCCGACTGCGCCAGATAAATGTGAGTAATATAATTTATTCCACAAAAACATAAGTTTTAGTTTTTCTTAATAATACTTTATTTTTAATTTATTGAATATACTTAAAACTAACTTTATATTATTTTAAATTGTTTCCGACCGGAGGTTAGTGGACGGCTGCATCTTCATTTCCACTTAAAAACTATTTCAACTCGAAACAACAACTAGTGTTTACGTATTCGAGATAACAATTGATAAAGAGAATTGAATTTGGGTACCGTTGCGGTCGTCGCCGTGCTTCCTCAAACCTGAGGGAAGAGTAGCGACCGATCGTAGACGAAGCTAGTGCCGCAAACTTTCTAGGGCAACAGCCAGCGGCTTCTGCTGGTTTCCGCGGGGCAAGTGATCCTCGGCATCAGAGAAAATCTGTGGATCAACTAAAAGGAGCGTGAGCCACAGCTCTACTCACCAGTCAAGAATAAAACTCCGTTTTATTTTATGGCGTACAGGGTCTTCTTTATTTTGTCAATTATAAGTAGTTCGGGATTTACTATCCTGTTGGTCTCCTGCAGCACTTCCTCCAGGGACCATGTACATCTATCAATTGCCGCGCGGAGATCGCGATGCATCTTGCTTTTAAATGAAAGCAAATCGAGATTTTGTATTGTGGGGAGGAAGTACTGTGCGCCGGCGTACGGCACTGGATTTACTCCCGTCCCCAGCGTAATTAACTGATTCACCGAACACCAGAAGACGTCCGTTCGCCAAAAGATTAGAACGCACGTTATTCTCCGTCACTCACTGATTGTCCGCTGCCATTGATCTTCCAAGAATCCAAGAGTATAAGAAAATGAAACGCACTGGGGTAATTTATTTGTATTTGTGTCTATTGTTTATAACTTTATTTAAGTTGTTATTTATTTTGGGTCTACATTAGTTGTTTCTATCGATATGTAACGTTACACAAGTTGCATTTGGCACATACGCGACACTGTTTAATTGGTTTATTAATAGGTTCCATTGGTGGCACCGTTTCACTGGGGATTTGTTTGGTGAATTAAGGGTTCGACACGTAAAACATCGCGTGTGAATACCGTGTGCACAGTACGGCGAAGGGAAGAAGACCCGACCGACGCCTTTGATGATTGTAATAAGACTCAACGATATTAAATCGCTATCAATAGAAATTCGGCCAGTGAAACCGACTCTCTCGAATTAAGATACACATGTATGTGTGAACATTGGTTCATTCGTGGGACGACGCCATGAGAACGAATCTAGAACAAGGAAATGGCATAATGTGCATCCATGCGATGTGAGTTCGGCTAAGCAAACAAGCCGAATCTCATTGGGTTTGTGTTTTCTTATGTGAGAAGGTCAATGGTAAACGGATCCAGGAATATGTAGGACAAAGGGCATTTATGATCTGAGAGTTCAACTGAGTAAACAAGTTGGAACTCATTAGATAGTAGATGCATTTGGGATTGAATGGTTTGAATTGTTTGCCGTATCGCCAGAATGCCTACTGAAGGACAGCGTTCTTTTGTTTGTACATGGTACATGCTAAGGAATTAGTTTCAGCGTCTATTGCGCTAATTATATGCAGCTGCGTTGGGTTGTTTATTGTGGAAGAAAAGGTTGCCAGCCAATGTGTATGAAGAGGGATTTGTTGTACACATGATGAAGCTGGGAATCGGCGACGCAATGATCATTATCCCTGGTGGGGATGGTTACATGATATGTGAACCGAATTGTTTTCTTTCAGAGATATGCTGTTTATTCCATAAAGAATTCTTTGTTGGGAAAAATTTGGCGATGCGTTAATGCATAGGAAAATGCCCTTGTAGATGCAATTCTTTTTAGGAATTTTAGGTAATGCTTGTATGCATTAATGTCCTTGGAAAAGGAAATCTTTTCAGGTGCTGGTGATTGGCATGTAAATTGGGTTGCGGATATGGGAGGTTCTTCGGGTGACCTTCAAGAACCCCCACAGTATCTTGACATGAACGTTTTAGATGGAAAATCTCGATTTCAGGTGTGGTGTTCAATGTGCTCATTAGGATAATGGTTCGGTTTTATGAGTTCTCATGAAACTATTGTGCATATTAGAATATGCATTGGAATTTGGGTTTTTTGTTTTTGTTATCCGTCTGGCTTATACAGACAAGAGTTTGCGATGGGTAACACAAGATCCGTGGGAATTATGTGTGGGTTTTTGAATCGGTGCATTTACAAGTCATAAAACATCTGGCATGTGAAGATATGCATTAGGATGTTTATAATTGCTTGAATTGTGTGTCCGATCATCTGCTAGTGATGGGCAAAATCAGGAGACGCCTCGCAGCAATCCCACATGGGCAGTCACGGGAGACGAGCAAAAAGTTCGACACTGATACTCTGAAAGACCTACGCAAAAGGGCTGAATATCAAGACGAACTAACCGATAGATTTAGCATTATACAGAATGGGAGCAGTGAGGAAGAGGAAGCTAATAGTGTGGGCACTAAACGGACATCGATCAGAGACACAAACAAACTAAGAACCGAAAAGGTATTAGGATTTAAGAAAACAATTAAGTCCAAACCTTGGTTTGACGATGAGTGCAGGGCGAAGATGGAACAACGTAAACGTCTCAGAGCGATCCACTTAGAAAGATATGATGAAGTCAACGCAGAAAGATACGCGACCATTCGGAAAGAGACAATGATACTCTTCAAACGCAAGAAAACGCGAATGGGAGAAGGCTCGGATCGAAAAAATTCTAGAAAATTCTAGAGCAAAGAACATCAGAGGTATGTATGCCGGCATAAATTCAATTAGAAATGGTTACCGAGGGAGAGTCAAAATAATTCGAGATGCAAACGGCTGTCTGGGCACAGAAACAAACAATATCGTGACATGGAACCAGTACTTTGAAAACCTGCTCAATGTACGCACCCATCAACCACAAATAAATGCACCAAGCGTACATACAGCCGAGCCCCAGATCCCAGAGCCGTCTCTCAACGAAGTTGTAGACGCAATAAATCGATTGAAAAACAACAAAGCTCCCGGAGTCGACTGCATACCGGCAGAGCTTGTGAAGCATGGAGGATAGGTAACCGCTCGAAAGATCTGTGGTGACTCTAACAGATACACACACAATTCACAAGCAAAATAGTGAAGAGCACCGAACGAAAAATCGAATAAGAAAATACATCAGAGCCGTATACCAAGCGATAACATAACAATTCACATCAGTGGAGTATAGTCGAGTTTTGAAATCGAATTCAAAAATCGGCCAGTAGCCTGATGGGCAACGCTCAGGTTCAATTTTTTTTGTGATTCAAACTGTCATAGCGTCAGTTCGAATCACACGTTCTTCTTCACTATTATTTCAAACGCTATAGATCCACCAGCTCATCCAAACAATATGGGATAAGGAAGTCACTCCGGAAGAATGGAAAACCTAAATAGTCGTTCCCATTTTCAAAAAAGGCGACAGATCTGACTGCGAAAACTACAGAGGAATATCACTGCTCCCAACCGCATACAAAATATTAACAAATGTCATTCGGGCGAGAATCACACCGTAGGCAGAAGAGATACTGGGAGACTACCAATGTGGATTCCGTAGGAACTGGTCAACAAGCGACCAAATGATCACAATAAGACAACTGCTGGAAAAGAGGTGGGAATACGGAGAGACGGTTCACCAACTGTTCGTTGAATTCAAAAAAGCCTACGACTCATTCGCAAGGCAAAGACTCCACCATATTGTAGTGGAGCTGGGAGTCCCGAAAAAATATGCCGCCCTCATTCAAATTTGCATGAACGAAAACAAAGGGCGAGTTAGAATAGAAAACCACCTCTCAGAACCATTTGAAATCCGGGACGGACTAAAGCAGGGAGATGGTATATCACCGTGTATTTTTAACCTTGTCCTCGAGTATGTCATCAGAAAGGTACAAGACGACAACATGGTCGGATCATCCCTGAACGGGGTCACACAAGTGCTCGCATATGCGGATGACATCGCCGTTTTGGGCGATAATCTAGAAACTGTTAGTAAAAACTGTGAAATCATCATGCAAGCGGCAGAAGAGGTAGGCCTAGAAATAAATGAAGACAAAACAAAATACATGAGTACGGTGAGAGCAGGTGGACCTCAGGGAACACATATAAACGTCAGAGGTAAGATATTTCAAAAAGTTTAAGAATCTGGGAACGATACTGACGGCCAGTAACGAAATGTCGAAGGAAATTAACAAAAGACTGCATTCCGGCAACGCTAGTTGGGACGCAGTCAGTAAACTGCTGAAATCCAGACTGCTATCACGTAACATAAAGCTCCGTATCTATAGAACCATAGTCATGCCGATTGTTCTATATGGATGCGAAACATGGGCTCTCACAAAACGGGAAGAAAACAAATTCCGCGTATTCGAGAATAAAGTTTTGAGGGGTATCTTTGGAGGTAAATATGACGAGGAGTCAGGACAATGGAGGAAACTCCATAACCACGAATTGGAAGAGCTATATCGCAAACCTACAATAGTGAGAGTAATCAAGTCGCGAAGATTAAGATGGGCCGGACACGTGGCGCGAATGGGCAACGATAGGACCGTGCGTAGAATTCTTGACGGTACACCAATGGGAAAGAGACCGGCCGGACGCCCGCAACGGAGATGGGAGGACAATGTTAGGTTTGACCTTGAGGAGGTCGGATCGAATGGTCAAGCGTGGAAGGAAAGTGCACAGGACAGGGAACGATGGCGGAGTCGAGACGGTGAGGTCATGAACTTCCGGGTTCCTACAGGCCAATAAATAATAATAAATAATAATTGAATTGTGTGTCGGCGGAAAATAGATATGCCTTTGTTTAGATAGATGCACATTTTGGGCTTTGGATCTTGTAGGAATTTGAATTGAATTGAATTCAATATTTGAGAGTTTGAACGTTTAGTTCGATTTGGTTGACATTGAATTCAATGTTGATTTGGGTGTAGGGATTTGTATGTGGGGGAAGGAGATTGTATATATGGGGTAAGGAAATTGTAGGGTTTTCCGGAGCACTACAAGTTAAGATAAATAGGTTGGCAGGAAATTATTTGTATTTTTATTTTCTGATTGTTTTGCGGTTAGGCTTTTGATGATCTTATTGTGTGCCTCAATTAGCGGACACTTGGGTGGTAGGTATAGTTGACATAAACTCTCCCCTCTCTAGATGAGAGCTCTTCTGAGTTCCCTCTTTGGCTATGAGTTTTATTGCTTTATATTTTAGTAAAATTAAGGTAAGTAAAATCAGTGAAAACCTGTAATTATAAAAAAGGGTGAATATAATCAAAATAAGTGCAATTCTTTTTATGATATTTCGATTCCTCAATTGTTTTTATATTTTGCATTTGTTTGATTACAAGATCATCAGAAGATAAAGTGCTTATTACATCGTTTAATTGAAATTTATTTCTTTCGATTACAAAATTTTTTGGTTTTTTTTGTCTTTAAACATTTTTTTTTATATTACAATTATTAAAATTTATCAAATAATTTCTACTTAATGTAATAGTTCTGCTTATCAAGATTGTTTTATTTTGATTTTTACTATTGATTTGGGAAGAATTTCTAGCATTTCAGGTTTCTTTTTTTTCATTTTTTTTTCACAGCTGTTTTGATACGTCTCCATTAAAATTATAGATAATATTATTAATATTTACAATCTCTTAGTTTTCTAATACAAATATTCTGCAGTAGCCAATCTAATATTTCATGATTTTAATAGGTCCATGTCATACTTTTTTTCGCTTGTTAAAATATTACTAGTCGTAATGTTCATTCTTAATGATGCAATATTGTTTTGTAAGTGTTCTATATTATCTTCAAGTATTTTTAGTTTAGTCAGTATGTCTACGGTAGAATAGTTCGTTGTAAATGTTTCCAGTATTTGTTTTAATATCGTTAAACTTTTCTAGAATCTTCTTCTTATCTGATTCTATGGCTTCCTTAGTGCAGAGACTCGATAAAATGATTGTGAAGGTCTATGTTTTTGTTAAGGATGTTAATTATGTTAAGGTTGTTTTCGTCAATTGTTTCTAAATATCTTTCAATCTCCACTCTGTAGTTATCATCCATCGATCCGAAAGCCATTTCAATCCGGTTCCTACTACGTTTATTATTCCTCTCTTATGCCTCTGTGGTAATCATGTTTGTACTTTTGTTTTAAGTAAGTAAAGTTCGTGACGTTCGTTTATTATCTACTTTTTTTAACTGGTTTATATTAATTTCTAAAAGAATTAGTAAAGTTGTTGGGGTTTAATATATGTAATATTGTGTATAATTTGTATTAATCCTAAGCTGGTTTCGGTGTATCTCTTTCCCTGTCTGTAGGAGTGTCGTCGTTATCATTATTGTAATTACTAATGTCCAGTTTATCTGCGAATTCTGCAAGTCTTTTTATGTTCGACGGATGTATATTTTCTAATTTGAGTTTTCGGTATTTTGGTTCGTCCTTATGTCTTAATGCCTTAAAATTCTTAACGTAACCTTCTTCTTGATTTTGTTTATAAACTTCCCGATTTTCATTCCGTTTATTAATAACCTCTTCTTTATTTTTCTTCAATAGGTTTTCTATTTGTTTTTTATCAACTTTTCCTTCGATTACATCTATAAGAACAGCTCCGAAAGTTGAGATCATAAACAGGTTAATACAGCGAGACTTCAATAAAGTGCAGCGCTATTGCGACGACTGAAAACTTAAGATCCACTTCCAGAAATGTAAGGCTATCCTATTTAGAACCCCATTGTATAAGGCCACGAACGACACAAGAAAAAAAAATGGTCGTCTGGGCGCAAGGCGCTCGGACATTATATTCGTGACAACGTATCCTAAATATGTAACATTGAATATACAAGTTATTAAATCAAAATGAAAGTGTTTTTTTTCCGAATTCCTCCAAGTGTAGGCATTAATTTTGATTTGCTTAACGAAATTTTACAAGTATTGCAAACTACTGTGTATTCGTCAGGACACAGTTGTCGATTTTCTTTTGTGTGCCAGTCCGAAATTACGTTCATCTGTTGCACTGTGATCGGTTTTAAATGGCGTTCAAACCAAAGTCTATCGCAAACAGAGCAAGCATACCCAAAGTCATTGTCAAGAAACATCAATATAAATCTTGATATCGATTTGTTCCATTTCATGTCCCATACCTCTTGCGCCGATATAACTGGTTGTATTGTAAAATACACGGGTTCTGCTGCTGAAGGCTGTTGTAGGTTTACAACCTGTAGTTCTTGAACGTTGTTTGAACTTGCCGCTGCGAAACCACTATGAACAGACAATTTTCTCTTAGCTATATCCGATTTATTTAATGCTGCAAGGCGCTGTCTGTATTCGCGTTGTCTCTGTGTACTTTTTGTCTTTACACTTTCAACCTGTACAGCTGTTCTCGACAGTGCAAGGCGCTGTCTGTATTCCCGTTGTCTCTCTGCGTTTGACTTAGGAGCAATTAAGAAAGTCGCGCTCTCGCTCACTGCGGCTAGTGCGTTATCGGTTATCGTTATCGTAACGCTACAAACTTTTTTCCGAATGCCTCCCAAGGTATACCGATTTATAAGACGTTGTCACGTCAAAACTGGCAAAAGTTAGTTATCGTGACACCGCGTGGAGGTAAAGTGGAAACCAAGAGTACCTTTGTGGGGGTTCTTCTAACCTACCCAAAGAACCACCCATTTATCTTAAGCAACTCCCCAGCCCTCACCAAGAGATTATTAGCTTACCTGCAATCGAGCAGCGTTAAGCTACCTTTCAACATCTTTAACCTGAAATATACCCCCAGGGCAAGACCATCATCTTGCCATGGCATCAAACAAATCATATTATCCAAACCATTTCGGTTCATCTTTCACGAACCATTTAGGAACTTATCGGTTCCTCTGCTCGGCAACCATGTTAATCAAATACGCAGTAATCTCAGTGCGTTTATTTTTCCCTACTATCCGTTGGTCCAAGGCCAAGCTGGGTAAGTTGTCCGCTTGCACATCTGCAAGCCAAATTTACCATGATCGATCGCCCAAACCGATAACCGATCATCGAGTTGGACACGACCATAATTGTTGTCCAAACAATCATATCAACGGCCGTGTCCCACCATCCGTTTTTCTAAACCCAACAATCTCCAATCCTAACCCTTACCATCGCGAACAAATTTTCTGTTGACTTAATAGCACAGAAAAATCCATTCCTGCCTTCGGCAATATCTTCTATTGCTCACAATGGCATGGCTTTAGCCGATCGGGTAAACAACCAATGTTCCCATGTTTCATTAGCTAATGCAAACAAATGCGCATCTTAGCGCTGGCCCTTCGAAATAGCGTTTCCGTATATACAATACACGGAATTCTATGTCTGCACCCGGCAATACCCTCTATTGTTTACGATAGCAATGCCTGCAGCCTCTGTTGCTTGTTCATTTATTTGAACAGCTGCAGGATTGATCGCTCTCCCTCACATCTAACCGCTGATGCATTATCGTTGTCCGCACTTCCAGTGTATGGACACCCAACCAGATCTGCCTGATCATGGGAGTACTTTTCATTGGTCGCAGCCAGAAAGGAATAGCTGATTCGCTTTCCACCACAGCAGTGGGAATCCACCCCAGTGGCGACCGTTGGTATGAGTTACTCAAAGTTACAAGGAGTCAGATCGTAACCACCGAACCACGCACACGTACCGGGGATGTTGCGGCCCGAGTACACACACAACGGAGAGTCAAATTTGAACTTTCTAAGGGTGCGCACGCGTTGAGTCCTTTCAGTCAATTTATGTAATTTTCAATTAAGTGTCAACGAAGAAACTTCAGTTCACTGATGTAACTTTCAATAAGTGTTAACAAAGAACCTTCAGACCATTTTTGTAATTTGCAAATAGAGTGTTCGCCAAGAACCCTTCATCGTTCCGAAAAATAAAGAGAACTTTAATCAACAGCAAAATTGGCAGCGAGTTTTTTTATTTTACTATTCCTTATGGGTCGGTGGACAACTTTCAGCAGAACATGGGTGGTGTTTATATTGAATCCCCGTCCGTGTTGACGCCCAAGTATAAACCACCACACGTTGTGATCTGGCTAGATCAATATTTATTTTTCAACAGACATGTAGAGGCTGCTTTGGCCAAACCTAGGAAAACTTTTGCTATGACAAGAAGGCTATTTCACAGTAGCCAACTTGATAGCAGGGTAAAAGTTATATGCTACATGACGCTAATCAGGCCAATGATCATATATGGTTGTCCAGTAGGGTTTAACATAGGTCCAAATTTGATGGAAAAGATTCTGGTGTTCGAAAGGAAGTGTCTCAGAACTTGTCTCAGATTATATCGAACACCGGAATCGGACTATAAAAAGTTGTGCGATGAATCTCGAATATCGTCGGCCGAGATCGTTGCTGATGGTGTTCCGCCGGACGAGGAATGTCGTTGGGGAATTGCGAAGGTGAGCACGTTGATGCCAAAAGAAGATTGACGCAATGGCGTCCTACCCAACGATGCCTGAAACCAAATGTGTTAACATGCAAAGGAACAGCAATACCTTTGTGGTCGAAATCCTGTCCAGGTTCTTCGATGCAACCTGGTTGAAGCTCCCGCGCTGAATGGATGTATTGATGAATTTGTTGGGATTTGTGTTTAAGCAGGAACATTAAACTTCATTAACTAACTTTGAATCAAAGTCAACGCAAATATAGATAAAGTTCGACAGAGTTCTCGATTGAGACAACTTCATTTATTGAACACTAAAAAGCCACATGGTGGCGTGCGACTAACCATATAAATGAAAGTTCTTATAAAATTGTTCAGAATATTAAAGCACCAAAACAGTATGTGTTCACAGTTGCAGCAAATCTAATTACATCGATGATCGACACCAAAAAGACAGTATGCACTTTTCAGTAAATTGCCAGTCGAGCACCAAAAAACAGTAAACAAAAACGTTGAATTGACAGTTTCTCCACTGTCATCGTGTTGCTGGCATGTGTGGTGAATATATGTCGGGGAGAGTACTAGACGATGTACTAGATTCTCCCCGAGCATATAACTATGAATCCGAAACAAAAGTATTATTCATATGAGACTTTGTATAATGAAGCCTACATAAATAGGGTGAATAATGCTATGATCAAATTAATCAGAGGACATATTGCGAGAGCAATAAGCTCGTCTAATGGCATAATTTTCGGGGCTTATTATCCAAATACACTGTACGTGGAGAGTGTGATTCGCAATGGCTTTGTTCCACCAGAGACGTTCCTTGATTTGGACATGAAAGGGCTTATACAGGATAGATCCGGAATTCCGCTGATCTATCATGCAAGTAGAGGGTAATCTGATCACTGATCCTGAAGGCATTCTGGAGCAATGGGAAGTGCACTTCAATGAATTGCCAAATGGTCAGCTCACAGAAAAATTGGAGGCTCCACCAATGCAAAATCTAGACCAAATGCTGCCGTCACCAAGCATTGAGGAAACATTAAAAGTGTTACGGACCGACATTGAGTCCAGGTCCCCCCAGAATCCACTAATCCCCCTTCGATTCCCCTCTTTACCTGTAAAAGGAGAATAACGCGCCAAGTAGTTAATTTGCATAAACTACTTTATGCAAATTCTACTTGGCGGAGAAATTAATAAAAAAAAAAAATTAATAAAAAAATACGTCAACGGAAATAAATAAACAAATGACAATTCGACGTTAAACTACGACGGAAGAAGTATTGCTAGATTCGTTTCTCTGATAGAAAAGTTCGTTTTTAATGTTCTTAAAATACAATCTCTGGTTATCGGGTCTATCAATAAATGTTATTATTGCACAACTAAATAAAAGGACACAACTGAAATAACATACAACAATAAACCAACAAAAAGGTGATCAGGGGAGCAACAATCCAACACCCCTGCAACGAGCCACTGACAACTTCACCAACGACCGCTCAACGGTCCAACTCAACGGTACAAACCCAAGTAAGTCCTTCCTTACTATATGTTTTAAAATTAAACTATATTAAATATATATAAAAACAAAATTATATTTACATTTAAATATATTTGTTATACAAACAATATAACAAAAGCCATAAAACAGCTTAAATCAAATAAAGCCCCTGGAGCTGATGGCATACCAGCTGAGCTGATCAAACAAGGAGAGACAGCGTTACATCACGCAATTCATGAGATCGTGGTGCGCGTATGGGAGCAAGAGGAGATGCCGGAAGATTGGCGTCGTTGAATAATCTGCCCCATACATAAGAAGGGAGATATCACACCGTGCAACAGCTATAGGGGTATAACATTGCTGAGCACGCCCTATAAGATACTCTCCACTATCCTACAAGATCGGATAGCCCCATAGGCTAAAGTCATCATTGGTCAATATCAGGGTGGCTTTACCCTAGACAAATCAGTGATTGATCAGATATTCACCCTTAGGCAGGCGATGAAGAAATGTCTGGAATTTAATATTCCATTATATCATCTATTTATAGATTTTAAGGCCGCCTACGACAGCATAGCGAGGGTAGAATTGTGGGGGTTCTCTCACATGGAGAACCTACCCACAATTCAAACCTTATTCCGACCACTTTCAGTGCCTCATTTCAACCCTTATTCCTCCTACAAGCTATTTCACCTGCAAAACATGTTTTCCAAAAGGACGCATAGCTAGACACATTATTCTATGCAGATAATACATAATTGAGTTTAGTTACCTTTTCGCCATACGGCAACTCCATTTCGCTAACCCATGAGATTTCCACAGGAAACCTCATTTCTTGTCGGTTAGCAACGGCATCGTCTGGCCAAACGACGCGGTTGCACCATCATGCAACCGTTTGGGAAATTATCGTATTATTTAATTGTTTCCCACGGTTATAATTCCCTAGCCGACGTAGTGTCCCCTTTGACTTCCCCCAGACACTCATTCGCTGTGGATCAATGATCTCTTTTTACAGGTGAATAGCTACAAAACATTTTCCTCTCCTTCCCATTTTTATCTTCCCCGGGTTCATTGCACCATTAGATCACCACAGTCACCGCACTAGATCAGTGGGTTATCCTCAGAGGCTGGATTGGTACCAGCACACAAGCTAAGTCATCCCCGAAGTTAAGTCATCCCCGAAGCTAAGTCATCCCCGAAGTTATTGCGCTCTCTCTTTTGTTCTTTCCATCCTTCGCATGCCCATCGACTGTCGAATGAATGTGCAAGTATTTATTCACCTCGCTGAGACATGCACCTTAATGAATTCATGAGAAAGCGCGGTGATGATTGGCTAATAGCCGTGCAAACCCCAAATTCCAAATTTCATCCCTAATTGGGATCAGTCGATTACTATGACTCGCGGAAAGAAGTTGTTGTTCAGTCCTCATCGTCTAGACACGCGTTACTAAAGCCAAAGTTCCATTTCTAGTAGGTGTGTCGCGTTCAGTGTCCTAAAGTGTCATTGTTTGTGTCGAAACAATTTATTATTTGTCGAGAGTTGTCTCGGTCTCATTTCGTGCAGATACCATCTTTCATGGTGAACAATCAAGAAAAAAAAATTAAATACATATTACGCGTTTTAGTAACTCAGGATTCAAAATAAGAAGAACTAAACCGAAACCTTAAAACAATTTAGTAACTGGTGACTAAGTGGTAACAAGTGGACATGTATATACGTTTAATGTTAATTAGTTCTGAGAGTAGTGTAATAATGGATAATTGTGAACAATTATAATTTAAATATCTATTCAGGAGATGTAGTAACTAGTGATTTATTTGTTAATCCCAAAATAATAGAGAACATAATCTCAACGAATAAAAACGGTGTTTTCGTTTCCTCTTTCCTCTTAAGAACAATTTTGACGACGTAATTGTTGGCGGGTAAAGTGAACCTACTGCCCGTGTATTGGCATAATACTTTCAACCCCCACAGAACTATACACTGCCATGAGAGAGTTCGGCCGGATCCCGGTTGTAGTGCCGATGATGATGATGATGACCGGTTGTGCTACGGTCGGTACGTCATGCGCACCGAAGAAGAGCTCTTGGGCTTCAGTAGGGCTATCTCCCACAGAGATCGGGACGATAATATTACACAGCATCAACAGTTCCGGTGGTTGAATGGCAAATAAAGACCTGGATACTAATGTCGGTAGAATAACAGTATCATCAGCCAGCTTACACAGACTTAGCTTTTCTAGAATTAGAGTAGTATAAGATTTAAGTTAAATTCTTTTAAGTAAAAAAAAAAGAACAAAGAAAATAGAATTAAGTTAAATTTTAAGTAAAAACAAAAAACAAAAATTGGCACAAAGTTTTTCTGATTTTTCTTTGTTATACAAATAATTATAATTACAGCCACAAACAAAGTTCTGTCGCCGAAAGGCAAACTGCACAATAGTCATATAATGTTTAGCTTAGAGCGTCTGCCTCGGACCAGCAAGTTATAATATAAGATAATTAAGCTAGAATTTAACCATCTTTTGTCTAGGCTATAATTTAGAATCTAATATTATAAAACGAAAATAAAAATTATTGCAAAAATGAAGAAAAAAAAACCAAATAACTAATTAAAACTGTAATTTCATCTTTTTTTGACTATTTATACGGTTTTATAATATTCACAAAATAATTAATTATTATCTCTAGAATAAAAGTTTTCTAATATTTCATCATCATCGTCATCATCATCGGCACTACAACCGGGATCCGGTCTTGGCCTTATTTAGCAAGTCTCTCCACCGTTTCCGATTTCGGGCCGATGTCCGAGACTTGATAAATTTGCCATAATAGTTTGTGTTTCCGGGCGTAGTTATTAGCCTTGCGCCATTTCTAATATTTAATATATATTATTAATACAATATATGAGAATTTCCAATACTTCCCTGTTTTTGACTATTGTTACATAGTTTTATAATATTTATTTTTTTTCTTTATTTACTTTGTACGGTATTTAATGGTAATTTATAAGCAAACGTGTTTCCCATGTCATGGCTATTGGGTTGGTAGTTAATATTTTAATTGATTGTGCGCTAAAATTACTGCGAGTTCTGGTTTTGTTATACCCACTAATTTTAATTTGGGATCTAACACCGCGTTATCAATTCAGATCATATTCTCTATTCGAAATAGGGTTTTAACCTATTATTTTGCACCACCACATTTATTTTGCCAATTTTAATGCCAATGTTTAGAGGGCCTTGAATTGCCATTACATTGTACGGATCCCTCCATATGGGAGCCAACTTTCCTTGTTTCTGCGCGTTCCCTAACAGAACCGGGGCGCGCTATCCTTGAAAAATTAGGAACAAATTTCCGATAGTAGTTCGTCAACCCTAAACACGATTGGACGTTCTTTACCGTCTTGGGAATGGGGAAATCTCTGACACTAGCCGTTGTGTCGGGATTTGGCATTTCCCCTTTTTCTGAGCAAACATGTCCTAGGTAAACTACTTCTTTCTGTAGAAACCCGTAGACAAAGCATTCGATACCTTGCAACCCAGTTGGGACATGGTTCATGAGTCTCTGGAACGTAGCCGGTACTCCCTTTAGACCGAATGGTATATGTCTGAACTCATAATGCCTGTAATTAGTACTAAAAGCCGTCTTCTCACGATCCTTCTGATCAACTAAGACTTGGTGGTAGCCATTGGCTACATCGAGCGTGGAAAAATAGCGTGTGTGATCGAGCTGGTCCAAAATGTCCTCTATTCGAGGGAGAGAATACGCATCGCCAATGGCTTTGTCGTTCAGTTTCCTGAAGTCGACCACAACTCTCCATCGGGCTTTTCCATCAGGGCCCGCTTTTTTGGAAACTACCAGGAGGGGTGAGTTCACCGGACCCTTGCTAGGTTGGATGATATCATTCTCTAGCATTTCCCGGACTTGCTCATTCATTACCTATTTCTTGCACTCAGGAAGACGGTATACTCTTTTTTTGTGGGCGCTTGTACCAAAGGTAATTCATGCGATATCGCACTGGTATACGTCAGGTCGCCTTCGAGGTGGAAAATGTCGTTGATCTCCTCACATATTTCCATTATAGATTGGCACTCTTGAGTACTTAGGTTTTTTCCTAAGTGGAGTCCCTCGTGTAATTGTGCCAAACTTGCATCTTTTGATGATTCATGAGGCAACCCACCTTCCGAGAAAATATCTCTAATGAACTGGAGGTCTTCTACCCCCGAATTGTTAATCTCGGATACGGGATCACTCGATTCGTCATCAGAGTTAATTCCCGTTGAAGTATTTACTTGATTACCGGTATGTATGTTGTCCCGGTTTTCCAAAGGAATGAATGCATATCCCTTTGTTGGAAGCAACTCCATCTTTATCCGGTCGATGATCTGGAGGTAATCAAAGATATTGAGTGTCTTAATTTGGGCACACTTCGCCTTTTTAAAAATACAATTAGGGATTAAAATCCCTGATTGTATCTCTCTAGGTACCAAGATTACCTCCTCTTGGATTTTTATTGGGAGCCCAATCATCTTTCGTGATCGCCATAGTACTGTGACCGGTCTACTCAGAAAGATTTCTACGTCCGAAGGCTTTGTTGGTAGGCGTTCTGCCGAAGTTTTCACTTCTTTAATGCCTTTTAGCTTTTGGGGTTTTGCCTTGTTGTTGGGGCAACTGTCACCCGACAATTTTTCGCAGCCCTTCCCCTGTGTGGGTAGAGTGTTCGGGTGACTACCGACCGCGGTCTCGGCCTTCTCAGGTACCCTTGATACGGTTTCCCACCTTATGCCAAAGCCTTCCTGTGCTTCATTTGCAAAGTCAATGGAAAAAACTTTCGAGATTAATGATTGTTTGGGGAAATTCCAAACAGCCTCCCGGTTCATTGACTTTGCATTTGTTGGACAGAAAGTCGTTACCCAATAGAATAACACTACGCCTACTATCTGGAAGCTACAGGGATTTCTTGATGTAATTTGAGCTTCCCCTGGCAGCAACCTCTAGACTTGCCCTTGCCAAAAAGCGTTTGGAGGGTAGTTGTTTTCTGGGCTTCCACTGTATACGTCCAATGGAGTGCCTTCGGCTTTAGGAGGCTGGTGTCAGCGCCGGTGTCCGCAATTAAGCGTGTAGTGTTTCTACTCTCAATGTCCAAAGGGAGATGAACAATCGGGACTTTGGTCGGCGAAAATTGAGAACAGCTCTGGTTGAATTGCGAGTTTAATGCGGTCAGACCCGACCTGGGAGTTTTCCGACCTTTCCCATTTAACTTTTTGTTAAAAGAAAAAAAAAAACGCCGCGTGGGAATGTCGTACGCAAACGCCGCTTTTGTCGCATATATCAAAATGATCATTTGTGTTTTCCCTTTCTACTTCCTGCCATCCATAATTGGGCGTGTAGGTCTGTGGGTCTTGGCGTTGATGTGCGGACTTCGGTGTGTGGTAGGGTGAATGTCCTTGTTTTTTCCCACTTCGCCTTATATCCGCACCTTTCCTACGTGTGGCCTTGGCGGCCACGAAATTCGCAGCAAGATTCAATGCTATATGTTACACTTTATGATTCGATGTCGCTGATTTCTTTGAGGCAGAGGGCTCATGTGGACCTGGATGTGTTGTCTTTTGAGATTCCCTCTGCTGGCGTAGTGAACTATTCTGGAGTGGAGGTCCGGGATTGCGTTGCAGCGGTATGGTGTTCCCCGAAATCCTTAATATCGTGTCCGTACTGTCTACAATCCCAGCAAAAAGGAGTGTTTCGTCTTTTAAGGCACTCATCATATAAGTGTCCCTTTCTGTTGCAAAAACTGCAGATCATACGAGCAGCTAAAGTCGCACCCTACTAGTGCCTTGAACCTGGATTGGTTGACTGTGGTGGGACTGATCACCCACGCCCTGTTGTTGTACATAAACTCCAGGTGCTCTTCGTAGGAACTCGCCATATGCAGCTACTACAGTTTGAGGGTGTCGTGTATAACATCCTAGTGCAGGCTGGGGTAGACCTGCTGAGGTCTAGGTAGGCTCGAACGGCCTATCAATCATATCCTCACTAGCTTGACTAACCTCGTTCACCGGGAGGTATTGCCTGTGAAGCGAATCTTGCATAACCTGACTCTGATTTGTGGAAAGCATTGTAGTATCAAATGGCCTTGCGTAATGGTAAGACGAAACGTTGACTGGTATATTCGTAGGAACGAGGTATGTATATTGTATATCCTTTGAAATCAATGGTGGGTTTGGAAGTGGATTAGTATGTACATTGAAAGTCGAGTAGGTATTTTGTAGCGTCAATGTTGAGGAATGACTAGGGTTGAAAGCCGTTATACCGACTGCGTGATATCCAACTCCGCCTGAGTTTCCTAAGAGGAGAGTCGCGTTGTCGCATCATTTTTTGGGGACCATTTTATTTGGAGTAGCCTTTTTTTATATCATCGAGAGGTCCATCCCCGAAAGGGAGTAAATAATGTCGGAAATGGTGCTCTCTGACACCTCCCATTATAGTGGACTTCGCCATCTTTTCTCCCTAAATGATGAAGATGACACCATTCTCCAATCTATAGGAATGTTCCGCTGCCTCTCTGCAACGTACAATGCTCTTATAGTGTTTACGACGAATGTGAAGAACGTGTGATTCGAACCGACGCTATGACGGTTAGAATCACTAAAAATGGAACCAATGCTCAACACATCACGCCACTGCCGCGTGTACGAATTCGATTTCTAAACTCAAGTAAGCTGAACTAATGTGGAATTGCTATGTTATTGCTTACGGCTGCTGCTTTTTCTTATTCGATTTCCTTTCGGTGTTCTTCACTATTTTCTTGTGTATTGTGTGTGTATCTGTAAGAAATGCCACAGTCTCTTTCAGTCGGGAAATAAAACTCTCAATATATCCATAGGGAGTTGTCGCATTACGGTGAGTTGTGCACACAGCTCTTCGTAAGACTTCTGAGGCTGGAAACTGTTCCTTAGTCGTCGTTCGAATTCTATGAAGGATCCGGGTGTCGTCTTACTTATCAGACGGTATGCCCCTCACCACCTAACCTCGTGGGTAGCCATCTAAGGAAGTTTGTGGGTATTTTTATTAGTGCGTCAGCATGAACGCAGATTCAATAAAAACACCACCGCGGTTATACTGACAATTGTTCCGAATTGTAACGATGCACACTGTTCTTCACACCAAGGTTCACCAAAACTGTGCACAATAGGAGTAAAATGAAACGCAAGAGCCTTTTTTATTCTTTAACTTTTCTGTATTTAATTACTCTACACAATGTTTTTTTTTTTGTTAACATTTTAAGGCTTTCTCACGCAATAAACGATGCGGCTGTAACTATGTATACTGTACTAATTAGTTCGCCTTATCACATTTAATTCGCCAATCAATTACACCGATCACACTCAGACATGATTTGTATTGCCGGCCGGTACGTTTACTACGTATGAAATAGATTTAGAATGCAAGTGACAGGAATAAATTATATTTAAAACCGGACAATGAGGTCGACACGACTTTAACCGATGACTCTACACTCCACGCGTGCGCACTCTAAGGCTGTTGAAATCTGACTCCACGATGTCCGTCGAGATCAACTTCCACCAGCCGCCATAAAGATGTATTCTTCCTATATCCCTTCAGGTCAATGTATTGGTGCACAAGGCGGAAAATCATTCATGATGGTTAGGGATTGACCTGCAGATGTGCGGGTTAACGTCTCATCCAGGGCAACCATGGACCAGCGATTAGTAAACAAAACAAACGCAGTGAGGTACTGTGTGTTTGCTTTGATTTGCTGGTTGGTCATCATAGGGCATGGCATGGGTAAGATTGTCTAAACAATGATCATATCCATGCCCAAATTCCATGATCGGTTGATAACCGATGAAAGGGAATTGGTATTAAGGGCTGCAGGCATCATTGAGATAAGCGATGGCGAAGATCGCCGAAGGGAGAAATAGGTTTCTGTGTCTTAAATAAACAGAAACGCTATTTCGAGGGCCTTAAATCTTTGATGACCTGCGCCTGCGAACGAAATAGGTTTTTGCTTTAAGATACAAAAAAACGCTATTTCAAGGGTCACGATGATATGCACATCGCGTTTGTTTGTTTAACAGACCGGAGTATCGTTAGGCATGAACTGGGGTATGATTGTCTAACGTCAATCATATTAGTGCCCAAATCCCATGATCGATAGATAACCGATAAAGGAAATTGGTCGCAAGTGTTGCGAACCTCGGGACTTTTTTATTATAATTATTTATTGGCCTGTAGGAACCCGGAAGTTCATGACCTCACCGACTCGGCTACGCCATTGTTCCCTGTCCTGTGCGCTCTCCTTCCACGTTCGACCATCCGATCCGGTCTCCTCGAGGTCCAATCTAACATTGTCCTCCCATCTCCGTCGCGGCCGTCCTGTCGGTCTCTTCCCCGTTAGTTTACCGTCAAGAATTCTATGCACGGTCCCATCATCGCCCATTCGCGCTACGTGTCCGGCCCATCTTAATCTTCGCGACTTGATTACTCTCACTATTGTAGCGAACCTTGGGACTGGGGCAATAAATGGTTATGAACCGTAGCAAAACCCATCGGCTACGACTGTGTCAACAATTACGCTGGCCAGCAAGTATTTATCTATTATAATTGCTGACAAGCCGAGCCGATGGAGATATGGTAGGGTTCATATAATAATTCAATGTGATGCATGCCTTGATGAGGTTTAACTTTCAGGTGTGATGCTGCAGGGGAGCGTACGCTGCCCCTAATTGCAGGTAAGTACTATGGGTTTGGAAGGTGGTTAATTTAAGAGGATGGGCGGTTCTTTGGGTATGTATTAAAGAACCGCCACAAGCTCTCTTCTTCCACTTTTGCTAAATAGCTAACATGATTCCTTCTACAACTATCTACAAATATTTGTAATTCTATAACTGTGTTGGGACCCTTCCGTCCAGAGAATACTGGGATCGTCTTTAGGGCGAGGTCAAAAATCTTGTACACACCCAACATGGTTCTTGATGGTACTGTCCGATCAAGCACGACTTGACTCTCAGATTGTACCTGGTGCACTTGGAGAAGGTTCCTGGTTTTCTGGTATGGTTTCGGGCGAGAGAGTCTTTTTCATCTAAAGGAGCACTCTGTCTTGCGTTTAAAAGAGAAGAAAAACAAGAAAAAAAACTAACGGTAGATAAAACGGTCGCAAAAGAGCTTTTTAAATAAACCTATATAGATATAGTGGTACCAAGATGTTATAACTTTTTAAATGTTAACTGCCAAAACCGTTATATTTAAATTATCAATTTGAATATGTATATCTTTTCTTCCTTCCCCGGGAAACTTTTCAAATAAGTATATAAAAACTATATGTAGTTAACCTCCCATTTTGGCTGATTTGGCGGTGATTTTACCGCTTGCCTTTCCTGTTGTGCTGACTGCGGGGCACAGTGATGAATCCCTATTGCTGGTATTCTCCACTTGTTGCAAAGCTCCGGCACCCATTCTTTTCATCGAGCTCCTACTGATTCTTACTAATGTTCAAATGAGGCTACCGAGGTTATTGTATTTTAGTAATTTTATTTACAATTAATTCTATGGTGTTCATGTCACTTTTATAAAAATTTTGTTCATTTATTTCTTGATACTTTCATTTTTCTTTCTCAACTCCAACTCTTTGTTGTTAACTCACTCCTCTTGAAAAAAATACTCAGTCTTCTACCATTAAAAACTGTCAACACCGGTTTCTTTGTTCCTTACTTTTCCGTTCATTCTCCGTTTCTTCCTTGTTTATCTCTTCCGTTGTCCCGACGAAGAATCTCGGCTCTGATCAATTTCGAAATTATTCGAAGATATCATCGCCAGGGAAAAAACTGGTTTTATGAACCCCCTATTTAATTCTTGTTTTCAATTTAAGTTTCATGTTTTATATTGGTAATGTTAAATGTAATTTAATGTTTTGTGTATTGTGTGTTTAATTATGTGTAATTGTAGATTGTATAAATGAATGTCTATTTTATGTGGTAAATGAATGTTATTGGATTCAAGTTTAAATTGAAATTGTGGTAATTGTTTGTAATGTATGTGTTTATTTTTTAAATGGTTTAAATGTTTTATATGTTATGTAACTTTGTTTATGTTTTAATGTTATCGCGCCGGGATAAATGTGGTGGGGGAGTTACTACGTAACCAAACCAAGAAAAGAAGAAATGGATCCCCTGATTGAATCTTTAAAAAATGGGGAACTTCGTCACTCCCCTGTTTGACCTATTAGAAATCTGTACCCAAACGTTAATCAACCAAGAGAAAAAATTGTCTACAAACGATGATATCCCTAAAAAAGAAAAAGGAAAGTGGAAGATAAATTGTACGAAATGTAAATGAAAAGACACTGGAATAATTGGAACCACAATTGTGTCTTTAATTATGGGTCCTCTTCCTTCCTGTCAACTCCTTTTAGAAACGAAACGATATTCTGAGGAATTGACACTCGAATAATCGTGAAAGCATGCCGGGCGTCTCTCAGTTAGTTCGAACTTGGACGTCGAACGATATACATCGACTCAGTAAGCAAACTGACAGCGGATATTAAGTGTGAAAATAATAAGTGAAAATAAAAATAAATCTGTTCAGAAAAAGAGAACAAACTTTGAGTTTTCGTTGGATTATTCACAATCCAGAGATCGAACTGAGGAAGTCGATAAACGTAAAATAAAAATTACGTAACAATATTATACGTTCATTATTTTTATTTTATATTATATATATTATTTAATTCATTTATTTTTAATGAGGGTGCGTATAGATCCTCAGAATTCTTCTCACCACTGGATGTCCACGTCCGATTCTTCGGACTTAGGGATTGGATCCGGTACACTCATAGATGATGGGCACCGGCTGCGCGAAATTCTTGCATTAATCTTTGGACAATATAAGAGAAAAAAGGAAGATTTAAAATAGTTTACTCACGTGTTTGTTGAGGTTGCTGATCCTATAATTCTTCTTACTCCTTCCAATTCTTTTTCTGATCTAATTGAAATTTACTTTTAGGTATAATTAACTTCCTTTTCTGCTTAGTCTTTGTTTTTCCTTTAATTTTATCTATGTTTTATTGAAGTTCCTTGCTCTCGATTTTTACGACGAAAATAATCTTTTTTATTTTTACTTTTAAGCTTTTCTTTTCAAGCCTCACCTTTTTTGTGGAGAGTAGGCAGTTATGTTGTATTATTTTCTTGTTGTTTATTATTTATTATAGAATAAACGCTACCTATTTATGCGTCGGATAAACTCTTTATTAATTATATCACCTGATACTGCCTATCACCCACAATCCGAATTTGTTAGGTCAGATTATTTATCTTAGATTCTTAATCCAAGTTACGAGGAATGTATTATATAATATGTACCTGCTTTACGCCAGAGATAGCGCTGCTAATATAAGTGTAGTATCGGGTTTTCCAATAGAGACTTGACAACTTTGAATTTAATTGGTGTACGCACCCTTTCATTAATCAACGAACTGTCACTGTCAATTTATTCAGTAAACTCAACATTTTCATTATAGTTAAGTACACGAACGAACAACGTCTGTAAATTATAAAAATTTACTACTGCAAAAAAGAAGTCAAGTCCCTATTGGGAAACCCGATATAAATGTTTGAAATAAAGGTATATGTCTGTGGAGGTTCCCGCGATGCTGTACCACGTTGCAGGGGGAAGCGGATCCGTCGCCGTCGACAGAGATTCCAAAGGAACTTTCCAAAGAACTTAGGGACGATCAGAACGCCTCCTCGCCGATACCCTTCGGATACTTTACACCTGGTCTAGTGCTACGAGACTCTTATTTATTGGACAAACAGTAGTTGCTATACAATTAGTTACTTAGTCTAACACAAAAAGACACGACACTATTTACTTAAGAGCTATTACACAATTCAGGGCTTAAAACTAACCAAACAAGGTCTCTTAAGATCTAGGGCTAAAATAACGTAGGTTAAGCTGCAAGTCAATCTGAACGCGAAATATACCTAACGGTCGTCCTCGGGGGTGCTCTAAGTCCAGCAGCTGTCGTCCGCTGTGATGCAAAATGACACGTCCATGTCGGTCGACGTCCGGATGCAGAAGAAGGAAGTTGAGTCACGCGTTTTCTTTCGTGCCCGAGTACCCGTCATTTTTAATGACAGATGCACATCTGGTGATTGTACTAGATGAGTGTCATGCGTTTAGCGTTTGAGTCGCATGCACACTTTTCTTGCGGAAATGTTTTATTTAACACTTCCCCTCGACGAAAAACGGTAGAAGGCGATCTAGGTGCCGTTCAGGTTTAAGAGATCGCGGCATCTCTCGTGTGCGGGTTTAAGTAGGGCCGTAGTGAGGAAGTCTGCAGGCATGCCCTCCGTCGGCATGTAGTCAACGGACAAGCCGCCACCGTCTAGCGCTTCGCAGATGAAAAGATGACGGACATCGATGTGTTTGCTGCAAGAGTGAAACACGGGATTTTCGGCCAGTTTTCGCGCTCCGTTGTTGTCGTTATAAACCTTGAGCTTGTCAGGAAGCTCGAATCCTAATTGGCCGATCAGTCTCCGGTGAGAGATAGCCTCTTTTGCGGCTTCGGTAATGGCCATATACTCGGCTTCCGTAGACGATAGGGCGGTGGTCCTTTGCTTCTTGGATTCCCAAGAGACCGCTGTGACGTAGAGTGAAAAAAACGTAGCCGGTGTATGATTTTCTGTCGTCGGGGCAGTTAGCCCAGTCGGCGTCGGCGTATCCTGTGAGGCATTCACGGCTTTCCTTGAATGTAAGCCCAATGTTGGGAGTGCCTTTGAGGTAGCGCAGTACTCGTTTCGCGGCTTTCCAATGCTGTTCGTTGAAGTGGCTGTTGAATTGGCTGAGTCTGCTCACGGCGAAGGCTGTGTCTGGTCTGGTGCATACGGCAAGGTACATCAGAGATCCGATCAGCTCCCTGTATGGCAAATTCTTGTCGGGTTCTTCATTTCCTTTTTGGAGCTTTGTGCCGTTTTCCAATGGGGTGCTCGCTGGTTTCGAGTCGCTCATTTTGAACCGCTCCAGAATCTCCAGTGTGTACTGCGTTTCAGTCATCCGTAGTTGCTTCTTTTCTCTTTGGAACTCAATTCCGAGACAGTGCTTGATTTCGCCGAGGTCCTTTATTCGGAATGTCTTCGATAACTGTTTCGTCAGTTTCTGTATCCTTGCTTTGCTTTGGGAGGAAACTAATGTGTCGTCCACGTATATGGTGCCGAGTAAAATTTCCTTTCCTTTTCCTTCAAAGAAAATGCACGGATCGGCTGTAGACTGCTTCAGGCCTAGTCTCGAAAGCTCGTGGCGTAGTTTCGTGTGCCATTGCCGTCCTGCCTAGCGGAGTCCGTAAAGGGCTTCCTTTAGTAGGCATACTTTGTTTCCCTCGCGTATTTTCGTCAGCATTTGTCTGGCTTGACTTTGGGGACTATCTTCGCTTCCTCCGAATTGAATCAGCTTCTCCAGGGCAGCCTCTGTGTGTTTAGGAATCTCCATGTAGATGGTTTCGTCGAGCTCGCCGTTTAAGTAAGCTGTTTCCACGTCCAGGTGGTGAATGCTCATGTTGTGTTGAACAGCTAAGGCGGCTGTGACACGTATCGAGTTCATCCTGGCCACTGGTGCTAACGTTTGATGGTAGTCGACGCCGGGAATTTGTGAGAATCCTTGGGCGACTATGCGTGCCTTTCTACGTTCCAATGTTCCATCGGGATTCGTCTTATTACGTAAGACAAATCGGCTGCCGATGACTTTGCCGTTTTTCGGGCGTTCGACTAGGGTCCATGTGTCATTTCTGATGACGGCTTCAATTTCCTGCGCCATGGGCTTTGTCCACTCGTCGATGTCGGGTCCAGCTATGGCCTCTTTGATGAGTACTTCTGCGGTCCCTGCTGCCTCGAAAGAAATGTCTCTCGTTTGGAAGAGTTTTCGGGGTCTTCCAATGATTCCGGTCCTTACTTTTCGTGGTCTACCTGGTCCTTTGCGTGTGTGTGCGATTGCTTCTTCTCTGGTTGGGGTTGTTGGCGGTTCAGCTTCTTCGTCGCACGTTTCGTCCGCGTTCTGGGTCGTTGTGTCTTCGTTGTTGGTTTCCTCAGGTGTGATGAACTCAACCATTTTGTGCTCGGCTCCCATTTTGTCGTTCGTGGAGCTGAGTTCGCGAAGGTTGGTGTTTCGGATGTTTTGTGTGAATACAACGTCTCTGGCGATTTCTATTCTGCGTTGGTCGAGAAGCCAGATCCTGTATTCTTTGGATTGATCAGAGTAGCCGACGAGTATCCCCTTCTGAGATTTTGGGTAGAACTTTCCTTTCCTGGGTCCTCGGAGCCGGGAGTAAACGGTGTGTCCGAATTCACGAAGATAGCCGACGTTAGGCACGTTTCCGGTCCACACTTCGTGTGAGGTTTTGCCATCTAAGGCACTGGTGGGGCTTCGGTTCCTGATGTGGTTGGCCGTATTGATGGCTTCACCCCAAAATCGTGAGTCCATGTCGGCTTGAATGAGGAGACATCTGGCCATTTCCACTAGGGTTCGGTTCTTCCTCTCCGCTACTCCATTTTGTTGGGGGATATGAGTGACGGACAATCGATGTTTGATTCCGCTCTCCCACAGGTACGAGGTGAACTCCTTGTTTGTGTACTCGGTGCCGTTGTCGGACTGTATACACTTGATGTTTCGGTCGGTTTGCTTTTCGGCGAAGGCTCAGAAGTCTCTGAAGGCATTTAAGACTTCTCTTTTGCTTTTGAGCATGCGAACATTGCACCACCTGGAGCAGTCGTCGATGAACGTGACGAAGTCGACGGATCCTCCTAGGGACTCGGTGTTCATCGGTCCGCATAAGTCGGAGTGGATTAAGTCCAGGATGCCTGTCTTTCTGTCGGATGATTTTGGGAATGGCAGTCTCGTTGTCTTCCCGAGGGCGCATATGTCGCACATCAGATCCTGGATCGGATGCTCCATGGACATTCCCCGTATGCGGCCGTTTTTGTGGCTCGCAACCAAATCCTTAATGCTTACGCGTCCCATTCTGCGGTGTCATTTTTCCAGCTCGGGGGTACGGGGGTGTCCGGAGTCGGCAGCGGTGAATGTTGGTGGCCTCTGAATCGCCGGAATGAAGTAAAGGTCATTTGTTCGTATGGCCTCGAGAATAATGTATCCCTTTTCGTTTGTGACCTTGGCGCCTCCCTTGTCGAAAGTGACTTTGAACCCCTTGTCGGCGAGTTTGCTGACCGACATCAGGTTCATCCTTAAGTCTGGCACGTGTAAGGCGTTCGTCACGGTGATGTTTCGTCTGCCTCCGCTGTGGACGGTGGCCATATTGATGTCGCCACGACCGGTGATGTTGGTTGAGGTGCAGTTGGCCAGGTTTAGCGTCGTGGGATGCGTCTCATGGTATTTTTCGAAGGCGTGTTTGTCGCTCGACATGTGCGATGAGCTACCGCTGTCCAAACACCAGCCGCCGTCGATAGTTAATTTGGGGGAGTGCATCTCGTCCTGTGTTGAGCTTGTGAGAGCTAGGACGCTGATGCCGTTGTTCAGCAGCTTCCCCTCCTTCCCTAGCTTCTTGGATCTGGAGGAATCCTCCCTGATCCGGTTTTGACATTCGGCTGCCTTGTGTCCGATCTTACCGCAATTGTAGCATTTAAAGGACGGTTTTCTTCGACTTCTATTATTGCCTTGGTCCTTTCCTTTTTCGGTCCTTACGACGTTGTGCTTGGCGGCCATCGCGCCTTGCGTTTCGAGGCGCTCATTCGTGTGTCTGGCATCACTTTCTTCAATGATTTTGATGCGAAGTGCCTCCGGAGATGGAAGTTCGTCCCGAGAATCAATGGCGCACCTGAAGTTTTCGAAATTCGGAGAGAGACTGTAAAGGAGCATGATGCATAGCAGGTCCTCATTAATCATGATCTCCATGTCAAGGAGTTTGTCGACCGTATCGAAAAAACGTCTCTGGTATTCTCGCGCGTCGTCGCGGTCACCCATGCGGTGCTGTGTGAGTCTCTTCAATAGACTGGCTTTCCTAGCTGGTCCTTTGGATTCGTATATGGAAGTCAGTTTCTCCCATACGCCGCGCGAGGTTTCGCATCCCTTGATGCATTTTATCTCCGGTGGACTGATAGCTAGGATGATGTCTGCTTTGGCCTTCCTGTCGCCCGTTTTCCACATCTCGATGTTCGCCTCATTCGTTCCCGTGGGTTCAGGCTTGAGGAGTTCTCCGCGTGGGGATACGCGTCATTCCTGATGAGGATTGCTTCCATCTGCAGTTTCCACGTGTCGAAGTTTTCCTTTTTGAGGGGCTCGATGCTCGCGATGGATGGCACCATTTTGGTAAGGGCTTAGTGTTTCTTCTTTTAGGCGTTCCTAATTTGTTCTCAAACGTAGGCGGATGCCTGGGCCCATAACCTGTTTGAAATAAAAGTATATGTCTGTGGAGGTTCCCGCGATGCTGTACCACGTCGCAGGAGGAAGCGGATCCGCCGCCGTCGACAGAGACTCCAGAGGAATTTTCCAAAGAACTTAGGGACGATCAGAACGTCTCCTCGGCGATACCCTTCGGACACTTTACACCTGGTCTAGTGCTACGACTCTTATTTATTGGACAAACAGTAGTTGCTATACAATTAGTTACTTAGTCTAACACAAAAAGACACGACACTGTTTACTTAAGAGCTATTACACAATTCAGGGCTTAAAACTAACCAAACAAGGTCTCTTAAGATCTAGAGCTAAAATAACGTAGGTTAAACTGCAAGTCAATCTGAACGCCAAATATACCTAACGGTCGTCCTCGGGGGTACTCTAAGTCCAGGCAGCTGTCGTCCGCGGTGATGCAAAGCGACACGTCCGTGTCGGTCGACGTCCGGATGCAAAAGAAGGAAGTTGAGTCACGCGTTTTCTTTCGTGTCCGAGTACCCGTCATTTTTAATGACAGATGCATATCTGGTGATTGTACTAGATGAGTGTCATGCGTTCAGCGTTTGAGTCGCATGCACACTTTCCTTGCGGAAATGTTTTATTTAACAATAAATGTAATTTTCCACAACAATACTGTCAGAACGTAAAGTTGCTGCTGAAAAATGTTACTATTTAAACATTAGTAGAGCTTTCTCTAGCCCGGGCGAGGTCATTCAGCCTTCATGTTTATTCTTATAAATTCAATCCTAAATTTGTAACCCTTTTTAATCGCAGATTTTCAATCCGACATATTTAATTTTATCTTAATCCTAGATTTGTAATCCTATTTTTTAAATGTTGATTATTAATCCTAGATATTTCGTTTTGCATTCTTAATACTATTTCCAGTTATAGGTGCATCTTTAAGTATAAGGGCCAGTTGCTCCTCTGAGAATGCATAGCACGTCAATCCTGTGAAGATCTAAAAAGTCAGTGATAAATTGATTGTGCTTAATAATACTATTTCAGATCGGTTTTATTTGTATTGGCAGAACTTATTTAAACAAAATGTAAAGTTATATAAACGAAAATGTTTTTAAAAATATTGAAAGCAATTTATTTGTGTTTTTGAACTTTATAAAGAAAGATTGGCTGAAGTCGAGTATTTTATATTAATCTCGGTCGCAATTGGCTCCAGACTAAATTTATTTTCTCGTAGATGATAAAATTCCAACCACCACCTTATATCTTACCGATCTAAAATTCAAAATTGTATTCAGTTAATTTATTAAATTCTGTTTCACACAAAATACGCACCAGCGGCCACTCGAAAAAGCGACAGAATGCGATAGCACAGACGCACGTTGTGTACACTACAACCAAGATAAGAGCAATTTCAGTATACGAGGAGTTTCTATTTCCAGGGCTACAATTGGCTTTTTATATTTAATCCATCAAAAGTATAATCTAAGTTTATCAAGGTTTACCTTCTATAATCCAAGGCGACCAATTGATTGCATAAAATGCCCGCAGCTGTTTGCATAATACAAATACCCGTATAATTATGACACACCGCAAATGATCTCCTTTTTCTTTGGCTTGCAAGACAGTATGTGAATAAAGAACTTATAAACTAAAAAAGATAAAGAATAAACCATGAAATAATACGTATATAGAAATGATGGAAAATTCTTTAGAACAAGGGCTGTAAAATACCGACATTTATAGAGGAAACAAATTTGGGCAGAATCAGAATATTACGCGAGTTAACTATAACAACAGCCTGCAGATGTTACTACTCCAACGAAGTCTGCCGAATACAAACATGCAATGTCGGGATTTCCCATCAGCGGACCAGAGATAGCAATCAAATACCTCAAAAAAAGGTCGCCGACAATTATCGCAGGTCGATATTCTTAGAAATGAATACCGACTATGACCTTGTTATCTTTAAGATATTTTGGCCTTCAGCCATAGGTATAAATGGTTTGTAAGATATAATTGCATTTCATTCATATTTTGTGTAATAAATGTGCTAGTCGTTTTGCTGCAAGAAATTGAACTGAATCGTGATTTCGAGCGATTAACTGGCGATCCTGCATCGTTATAGATATATTTTCTATAACACGGACCATAATAAAATTATAACAAGTTATCCCTCACCATATGCAGGTGTTGTATTAATAATAATCAACATAACATTGTTGAGAAATTTTTGCTGTCGAAGCGTCTATTTTTTTACTAAAAATAGAAATCACGAAAAGTTAGTCAGCAGAAGTGCGGACTGTAAAAGAGAAAATACTCATACCTGCATCAGGAGATTCCATAAGTGTGAAGCAATTCATCAACATCAACAGCAACAATCAACACAAAATCGACCACAGCAAGCAACACAACAGCGACAAAGCAACAATAACAACCAAAAAATAAAGATGCCACCAATCAACACCATAGATATTGAGTGTAAGGAATTGGTAAGTCTTTGTAAGCTAGCTATAGGAAACAATTTTGTAGTTAAAAGACTGGCTGGTAATAGGCATGCCATTCAAACCTATGCGGTGGCAGAACACGAAAAAATTAAAGAGGTCTTAAAAAGGGCCACCGCGGAATTCTACTCGTTCACGCCGAAGCAAACAAAGAGGGTAACAGTTCTATTAAAGGGTGTCGACCCTGAGGTGGAACCGGAGGCTCTGCTCGAGATGCTTCAAAAGTTGAGGCACGACGATCTCGAGTTTATCTCCGTAAAACCGTTCACCACAACCAAGGCAAGAAGGGAAAACCGCAAGCTACCCTTCTTTTTGGTTCAACTAACGCCCAGCAGCAGAATTGGTGCTCTAAGAAAGATTACAGTCTTGGATCAGCAAAGTGTCACATGGGACAAGTTAAAAAAAGGCAGAGACATCCTGCAATGTGTCCGCTGCCAAAGGTTTGGTCACGCGGCGGCGAACTGTGAAATGTAGCACCGTTGCGTAAAATGCGGAAAATACCATAAGGCAGAAGAATGCCCTTTGGGAAAAGAAAGGGTAGAAGACAAAGCCCTTCTAAAGTGCCCAGTGTGCCGGAATGAGGGACACCCCGCTAATTATCGAGGATGTCCTAAATTCCGAGAAATAATGGCAAGAAGTGTGACCCGGCAAAAAAACACAGAGCCAGCTCGTTCTACAACAATGCCCGTAACATCACAGCGGTCGTACGCACAAGTTGCGTCGGGTGGGAGACCACCACACCAGGCTACAACATTGGTAGCCACAAATACTCCCACACAGACTGAAACAACATCGCAAGCAGACGTGGTCACGGTGCTGCTTAATCTGCAGAGACAGATGACACAGTTGCAAAATCAAATAAACGAGATCTACTCGTACTTGCCCAATCTAAACAAAAAGTCAATATAAACCCTCTAACCACAACATCAATAAAAGCTCTTGTCGTGAATGTAAATTCACTAATAAGAACTGAGAGAAGAGCTAATCTTTTCAACCTGTTGCAAGTTGAACAGCCTGATGTACTTCTGGCGGGGGAAACAAAGTTAAACCAGAGACACAAGATATGGCATAAAAACTACGATATTATACGAAGAGACCGACCTAACTCCTCTCAAGGGGGGGGTGTCGCAATCTTTATTAGAAAAGGGATCAATCATAAAGTAATATATAGTGGAGAAGTGCGCAGGTTCCGGGTGCTGGAAGCCTGTATCGTACGCATACCCCTTCAGCAAGGAAGGGGTTTGTATGCTATTGCGGTCTACGCACCTGAGGAGCACCAACATAATCTATTTATAGCAGAGCTCGAGACACTCTTTCGATGCTTACAATTGCACCTGGACAAAAATTACTTTATCCTAGGGGGAGATATGAACGCCAAGCATAGAAATTGGGGAAATCATATATCTAATGCCAGAGGAAATCAGTTGGCTGGTTGGTTAGATCAGTTTAATACTGAATATAGAACTGACCTGCTAGCTGCGGAATATCCATCGTTCCCTAGAGGTAGATCGTTCTTAGATATCTTGCTAATCGACTCACGACTGAGATTACTTAACACAAACAGACGAAACACAAACTGTTTACGGACAATTGAATACGACAGTGACCACTGTGCATTCACGGCAGTAATAGAGCTTCCGAACGAGCTCGCAGATCTGGAGGAATTCGTGATCCCACAACCCTATAACTACGGGGCAATGCGATGGCCGCGGTTCACCAGATCATTAACAAGAGAACTTCGTTCGAATGACTTTAATCTGCCAGTAAACAGAAACCTGACAAATGACGAAATCGACAAATACATTCAACAAATGAACGAAACCGTAAAACGAACAATGGACAAAACAATTCCCAAAACAACAGTTACAGATCACATTAACATGTACAGAAACGCAACAATAAACGCACTCCACAAGAAAAAGAGCAGACTGCTATCGAAACTAAAACAATTACACAGACAGTTTACAGACAGACAAGACCAGAAGATAATATCACTGAAATCTCATTTAAAAAACCTCCAACAATTACTTAAAGCTAATTATAGATTAGCAACAAATTTGTATTGGAACAACAGAATTCGAGCTATAAAAACTAATAAGCCGAATATGTTCCCACAAATAAATAAAATATTCAGGAGAAATAATAAATTCCACGTACTGATGTAAACAAGCAGCTGCTAACCAACATTGGCATAGATACGGAGAACGCTATCCTCAATAGTGAGCTCTTCGTGATCGAAGATCCTTTGGAAAAGGTGAACGCTGTGGGAGCTGTCTTTCAGGAAATGTACAAGGTGAATGAAAGCATTCACCGAAATCATGACCTGGAGGACAGAATTCTACTGAATCACCTGCACCTCCAAAATGAAATTTCACATTGGCAATCGGAGAATCCGGGTTTTACCGAATTCAGTGACGATAATTTGTCAATTGATATTAATGCCAATGGTGTAGTGGCTAATAGCCTTTTAATAACAAGGGAAGGTATCCAGAGTATCTTCGACTCATTAAGAAGCAAAAAGTCAGTGGGAATAGATGGAGTACCTAACATTGTACTCAAGAACCTGCCCCCAAAGGCAATAGATATATACACGGTCCTGTTTAACAACGCGTTGAATAATGCGTATTATCCCGCGCATTGGAAAACGGCTATCATTCAGCCTATCCCAAAAAAGGGCAAAGACTTACAAACCCAATGAACATGCGTTCGATAAGTTTACTCCCAAGCATCAGTAAAGTATTTGAAAAAACCATTAACAAAGCTCTGGTAAAATGGGTAGACGACAACAGCATTATTCCAAATAACCAGTTTGGCTTTAAGGCGGGGCATGAAACCACACATGCCACAACTAAACTGGTCCCCGACATACAATGGAATAAATGTAGGAACCAATGCACAGGTGCCTGTCTGATTGACTTGGAAAAAGCCTTTGATACCGTCTGGATCGAAGGGTTGTATTACAAACTGGTCAGACATGGCATACATAAGCCTTTACTATATGTACTTTACGATATGTTAAAGGACAGGAGGTTCGTGGTCAAAAGTGGTAATGTGACTTCTAATAAAACGTATAATATCAAGAATGGCTTGCAACAGAGCGCGGTACTCTCTCCGATTCTTTTTAACATTTACATTAGCGACTTATTAGATGCACTTCCGCAGGCTATTGCGTACGCAGACGATCTCATAATTTACAGAACAGCTCCGAAAGTTGAGATCATAAATAGTTTAATACAACGAGACTTCAACAACGTGCAGCGCTATTGCAATGACTGGAAACTTAAGATCAACTTCCAGAAATGTGAAGCCATCCTATTTAGAACTCCATTACATAAAGCCACGAACGACACAAGGAAAAACTGGCGAAAGCTAGTCATCGTGGGACCGCATGGAGATAAACTGGAAACCAAGAGTTTAGTTAAATACCTTGGCATCTGGCTAGACCAATATCTGTATTTCAACAGACATGTAGAAGCTGCTCTGGTCAAGGCTAAAAAAAACGTTTGCTATGACAAGGAGGCTATTTCACAGCAGCCAACTTGACAGCAGGGTAAAAGTCATATGCTACATGACGCTAATCAGGCCAATGCTCATATATGGTTGTCCAGTATGGTTTAACATAGGTCCAAATTTGATGGAAAAAATTCGGGTGTTCGAAAGGAAGTGTCTCAGAAGTTGTCTCAGATTATATCGGACACCGGAATCGGACTATAAAAAGTATTATTCAAATGAGACTTTATATAATGAAGCGTACATAAATAGGGTGGATAATTTTATGATTAAATTAATCAGAGGACATATTGCGAGAGCAATAAGCTCGTCCAATGACCTAATTTTCGGGGCCTATTATCCAAACACTCTGTACTATGAGAGCGTGCGTCGCAACGGCTTTGTTCCACCAGAGGCGTTCCTTGACTTGGACATGAAAGGGCTTATACAGGATAGATCCGGAATTCCGCTGATCTATCATGTAAGTAGATCATCCGTAGACGAGCGATTGTGCTACGACCGGGAAGTAACGCCCACCGAAGAAGAGCTCCTGCGCTTCAGTAGGGCTATCTCCCACAGAGACCGGGACGATAGTATTGGACAGCGTCAACAGTTCTGCTGGTTGAATGGCATATAAAGACCTGGATACCAAAGTCGGTAAAGAATAACACTATTATCAGCCAGCTTACATAGACTTAGCTTTTCTAGAATTAGGGTAGTATAAGATTTAAGTTAAGTTAAGTTAAGTTTTTTAAATAAATTTATATAAAAAAAAAGTAGGTGAAATTTTAAGAAAAAAAAAACAAAAAAAATTTCGACACAAAGTTTTCAAAATATTTCTTTGTCATTTAAATAATTATAAGTACTCCCACAAACAAAATTCTGTCGCCGAAAGGCAAATTATACAATAGTTATGTAATGTTTAGCTTAGAGCGTCTGCGTAGGACCAGTAAGTTATAATATAAGATAATTAAGCTAGAATTTAAGCATTTTTTGTCTAGCATGTAATTTAGAAACTAAGAAGATAAAAACAAAATAAAAAAATGTTTCAAAAATGAAAAAAAAATGAGCACACAACAACTCCGAATATAGGTACAACGAAGGTTATGATCAACAAACCTCCCAACGAAGAAATAATTAACCGAGGTATAACAATAGCCACCTCAGTCGAGGTGCTGATAACCAATCTAACAGACAAACTAATGCTAACCAATTTAACAGATCGAATTATTCAAACCAAAGACAAAACAGTTCGGAACCTCGACACCCAAATTATCAACCCACTATCACCCAACGTAACCCACCTCAACAACAAAGAACAAATCAAGGTATTAACAACATAACTACAGAAGATGAGACAAATACCTCCTTTTTTAGACGAAGACATGGTCGCCCGTGTGTAGTGTTCAGAACTAGGGATAAAGGGAAACCTACTCTATCAGTAATATTATAGTACTAATCGATTCTGGAGCTACCCCGAGTTATGTGTCAAACACATATCCATATGGAAAATCAATAAATATTAGGTAACGAAATTACAATATATTCATACAAAGAAATCGTTACATATAATCATAAAATCATATTTAATGAAACTGATAAATTAGAAAAATTTACAATGATTCTCGGTAATCAGGGATTAAAACAGATAAATGCTGAAATAAATATATCAACATATAAAATAAAGTATACACCAAATCCATCTGCGAAAGTAAACTTTATAAATTTTACAATTGATAGCGATAACTACAAAAATGAAATACGAGGGTTGCCTCTTATGTTTCGGGATTTGGCAACCCTAGTGTTGCAATCCGGCAATTGACAGCTCTGTCGTAAAGTTGGACATGTTTGAGGTTATACGCACTCAGAACGTTTTGACATACGAGCGCTATTTGTGTTGTTTACAGTAACTTAAAAGATTCATCTCGGCCCAAAAATGGAATTAAATCGTCAACATTTTCGTGCGATTATTTTTTACAACTTTCGGCGTGGATTAACTCAGCAACAGTGCATGGATGAACTTAATTCAATTTTTGGCGATGAAGCTCCATCAGGGACCAGTGTTTATCGATGGTGTGGTGAAATCAATCGTGGTCGTAGTTCACTCCAAGATGAATTTCGTGAAGGTCGTCCAAAATCAGTTGTTGTTCTGAAAACCATTGATGCTGTGCGCGAACTGATATTGGAAGATCGTCATGTGACCTATCGTGAGATTGAGACAACCTTAGGCGTTAGTGGGACCGGCATACATTCAATATTGCATAAACATTTGACTGTCAAAAAAATTTGTTCGCGTTGGATCCCACACAATTTGTCAATCGCCCAAAAAAAGGCTCGTGTCAATTGGTCGAAAGAAATGCTCAAGAAATACGGTCGCGGTGCTTCGAAACACGTCTATGACATCGTGACAGGTGATGAATCGTGGATTTACGCGTATGAGCCCGAAAGTAAACAGCAGTCGACTGTCTGGGTGTTTCAAGATGAGCCAAATCCAACAAAAGTTGTTCGCGCACGAAGCACTTCCAAGCAAATGGTCGCCTGTTTTTTCGGAAAAACTGGACATGTCGCAACCGTACCACTAGAACAACGCAAAACAGTCAATTCTGAGTGGTACACAATCATTTGTTTGCCAGTTGTCTTCCAAGAAATCAGGAAAACCAACCGCCGAAGACGGATCACTCTTCACCACGACAATGCGAGCTCTCACACATCGGCTGCGACAACTGCATTTTTGAGCACCCAAAACATCGATTTGATGGGTCATCCGCCGTATAGTCCTGACTTGGCACCGAATGACTTCTTTTTATTCCCGTACGTAAAAAACAAACTGAGAGGTCAACGTTTTTCGACACCTGAAGAAGCGGTTGCTGCATTCAGAATGTATGTGTTGGAGATACCTCAATCAGAGTGGCAAAAGTGCTTCGACAATTGGTTCAAACGCATGCAAAAGTGTATAGATCTTCATAGGGAATATTTTGAAAAACAATAAAGTGATTTTCGATGATCAATATTTGTTTTTGTTCTCTAATCCCGAAATATAAAAGGCAACACTCGTACAAGAAATAATGACATGAAAGGCTTACGTTCTATTGGGACTCTTTGTTCCGCAGGCTTACACTTTGCTGGAATATTTTGTTTCTCGGGCTTACAGTCTGCTGGGAGTTCTTGCTGCTCAGACTTACATTTTGCCGGGATTATTTGTTTGTGCGTTATGATCTTGAACACTTTTCTGCTAGAAGTCCGAGGATTTAAGAATATGAAAGGAGAAGGAGGTGTTAGGATAGTATGTTCAGTGGTCTTTGTCGAATCATCAGATCCGGCCCGTAGACAAACGGAATCAGATGTTAACTGTTGGATAAATTCTTTGGTCGCTACTCCCTCTATTTGGGGGGCCTCTAGATCGTCCTGCCTCTGATTTATGTCCCTATTATCCCCAATGCCAATTTCATTCGTAGACGACACCTTGTAAGGTGAGGCATTTTCTACCTTCCAGTTTATGTCCTGAGCTTCTAATGACGATTGTTTAGATCTTTGTGTGTTAAATGTTCGTATATAAATTTGTGATAGCTGTACCCTACTTGTTTTGTTTATTACTCTGTAGGTAGTTGTGTTATCCTAGTAGTGTGCCGCTAGGGCACTGGTTCACCAGGACACTTACTTCTGCAGCACTCGTCACGTTTTGATGAAAGGTCGCTGCACTTTCCGACTCCGCCTGCGAACAAAGATGAGGTAAACGATTCACACATACACGAAATATTTTCTTTCGGATTGCTCCACCAACAATTCACTCTTTATTAAACCAAATATAATGTAAAATATGTACAACTGAATGTTTTAAATGATATATAGTAATTCGTTTGATTCAAGTATAATGTTAATATATGTACACTAGTTAATTACAACTGAATTAAACTAATTATCCCACGAGAATTTCCGTGTCCTACACTGCGAAACGTTTTTTCAGTGTGATTGCTCGACTGACCGTATGTATCTCTTGGGACGCCCCACGAGAGATTTATATTCATTAACGTGAAGGCGCAACCTGCCTTCACGGAATCAACATCGCGATAGAAGCTCGCCATCGAAGCGACAGATTTACTAAAAATTCATTTATCGCCCCGATGACCATATAAGGGATGATCCTGATGCTGATCACCGAAAGGAATGTGCACACACACAGATGAGGTACCGTCGCACCCTCAAGCTGTGCATGAGCAATCGAACCGTGGGCATCAGGATATCCTCAGGGGAACATAAACCGACATGGATGCAGCTGGTGCCAATATCCTTGCATAGGTATTGAAAATGGTTGTACGCTCACACGGACCGTGGACATTACATTTCCTTAAAAGGAAATGTTTGTCCGATTGGCACCGCGTAAGAGTTCCATGTTGATTGGGCGCACGTTGTTGGCGTCAACAGAGGGTCGAACCGTCGTGTGTGTATTTACACTAACGAGAACTCGATCCCTTTTTGAGGCCAGGTGCGAGTTACCATTTCATGTAAATCGGTTTAGCGACCGATGTGGTTGCAGCATTGAAGTAAAGCGAAAGTATCTCTTGCTTGTGTGCTGTAAATTCTATGGGGGATATGTGCAGCGCGGTGGTCGAGTTATGTCAGTTGCTTCGTGGTGCAACGGAATTGGTTTTGAGGAAATGGTGCGTTTCATTAAACCGTGCCTTTAGGGAAGTATCTGTTGGGTGCTGATGGATTTTACATCAGCGAAAATTATGTGTTGAGATACTTTAGGCGATGGTTTGCGCAAACAATGTACAGGTAGGTACTTGCTTTCAGGTTTTTGATGCCCTAGGTGGGAGTTTTATATGGGGTAATGGAGAGATGTTAGGTAGCGTTCAAGGGAACCGCCACAACTCCACTTCTCCAAACGTTTGCGGTAGAAGTGGGCGGAGTTCTAAAATCGTTTTTATTCGATGGAGAGTCGTTTTGAGTTTTGAAATGGGACTGTCTCCCACATTCTGCTTGGGAATGATTAACTCTTTTGCAAGAAGTGCATTCAATGCGTTGAACCTCTGTCTTTATTTTGTTGGAGACTAACATTTACAAATTTAGTATTGCAATAGCAAGTCCAGTACGTATATCCAGTCTTATTGCACGATTGGCAAATTGTTGGTTGGCTATATTTGGAGTTATTAGAAAATTTCAGAGTGTCATTGCCTAGTCGTGGGGCCTGCTCGAGAGCGTAATTGATTGCTGCTCTAAGACCTGGGGTACCTCGTGCTTTAACTAGAAATTTTAAATCAGAATTTCTAAGACCATTTTCAAACGCGTGTAGGGCGAGTTTCCTATTTTCATTGAAGAGATATGTCTGCACCGCAGGTCCAACAGTGCTTTCAAACGTGGCCTTGTCCAGCAGATGCAAGAAGTGTGTGAGTCTGTTTGCAAACTCCTTCACATCTTCCTTGCTAACATATCTTGCTTGGCTGTCACCAGACTGTTTTGTGCCGCTAATCTACAGGTGAGAATTTTAAATTCTCCCTTTAATTCTGAAGCAAGATCATTCCAGCTTGAAATGACCTTGTACCGAATGTGGTCGTATGCTGGCCCCTGTAGTCTGGTTTTCAATACGTTTAGGAAGAAAGCATGCTGACTGTCGTCCCGTGCCTATGAGAAAATAATATTTTGGCGGTATAGTTGTGGATTGTCGCTATAGCTATAGACAAATACTATATATATATATATAGTATGTACTATATATATATATAGTATGTTGTCCAAGTGTCGTAGGTCTCTAAAGTGTTCCGCCGAACACTGTTCACGAACAAGAAAACAACTTGGTACACGGACACCGTCACAAATGAAACACAAATTTCTTTTATTTATTGATCACGTCCCTTTTATTTTATCGTTGATAATCAAATTATAATGTTTTGTTCTTAAAGTAGTTACAATGACTCCACTATGTTCTTTAGCACACAGATGACACCTTTCCGATAATTTTTGTTCGGTTCTTACAGTTGTTAGTATAACTTGATTAGGTGAAACTAGACTTGTGCGTATCTTCGCGGAACTCGAACGACTTTCAAAAGTTGTAAGGACTCGTATGTTACTGCGCGTTATTTCTACTATCGTAATCTTCTCCCGGTTCGACCTCCTCGGTGGGGTTCGCTGTCCTGTCGTTCGATAAAGACTTTTCTAACACGACTATCTCCTCTTGACTATGCTGCTCGACTATCTTTCTTAGACTATCTTCGTTAGAGATCCTTTTCGTTCGACTATCTTTGTTGGAACCGTCTCGTTCGACTAAATTGCACTTCCCCATCGGCAAGGGAAATCTTCCCGGCGCATCTCTGCACAGAAATTCCCATCATATCTGCTAACAGACTTTTCTATAGTATCTGTTAACAGCATAAAATTTCCCATTGCATCTCAAAAGGAGAACTTCCCATAGGATCTGATAAAGGAGAAATCTTACGTCATAATCATCAACACCATTAGCTGTTGGTTATCGGAATCTTGTTCCTTTTGTTTTAAGGTCGGATGCCGCCGCTTATTCTCCGATCTTTCTGTGGGATATGTTCAGGTTACCCATCTGGCTTAAGCTAACAATGTTCTTGAGCGTTTCAGCTGCGTAATAAAAGGAACTGTGGGATTGGTATAGTTCCTTTGTTAGGATTTTTGAACCATAAACATCTAGCGAGCGATCTACGTTAAGATGTTTATGATTGCATGACTATACGACCGCAGCCAAACGATATGCCTTGTTTGCACAAGTGTGCCTTTTGCGTTAGGGTCATGCAAGGGATTTGGGTGCTAATTGCTATTAGCTACCAGAGTATGCATCCGTTGTTCGGTTTATTTACCGACAATGTCCTATAACCTTTTGTTTCAGGTATGGTTACTGACTATTGGGACACGTGTCTGTGGGCACGTGTGCTGAAAAAGGTAAGTAAAGTTCCTTGGCGGAAAGGATACCTCAACCTGTAGTGAGCTGTATGGTTCGTAGAACCGCTACAATATCCCCGCGAGATATAAAATCATCTAGTTCGTCCGGGTTACCGTTAAACACCGGCACGAAATCTAAGATATCCTTCAATCCGATTGTAATATTCATTATTGGCTACGTGATAATTTCGCGCGTTAAATATTCGAGTCGCGTGTTCGTTTTAGATAAGATTTTTCCCATATGTATACAGCTTCCCAAACGCAAGTGCAACAAAGGCAAAGGGTAAGGAAAAGAGTGTTCTCGAACCCAAGTGGAACAATCCTAAAATGGAAGAATCCTGACCAAGGAAAGAATATAAGAGATCCTTTCAGACCCAAGTCAAGGGAAAAAGAGAAAAAGGTTTCAAAATCGATTCTTAGAAAACGCCAAAGGTAAGAAGAAGAAACCAACAGGTAAAATGGAGAACCCACAAATGATGCTAAGGACAGAGTCGAGGGTTTCCTGCCTGGGTTTTGCTAACGATATGAAGAGTCTTCCCCAAGTAATTTAAGTTGATAGTAAAATATGTGTATATTTATGTGTATGTAATAAAATTTTCGAAAAATTGCACATCTCAATATTCCCTTTGATTTATTTTCCCACAATTTAATTTGTTTTGGGGGTTCTCTGGGTCCCCCTTTTTTTTTTAAATGAATTTTTAAATGTGAAAAAATATGTGTATATAGATTTAAATTTATTTTGGGGTTCTCTTTGTCCTCTTGCAAATGTGTTAACAAATAAAAATGAATATAAATAACTGTGATCTTCTTTTGTTGTGTTGGCCGCTACCGTTGCAGGCTTCGTTGATGAGTATTTGACTCTTGCTTTGTTGAAGATTAGCCTAGTTGTTGTTGGTCTCCTGAAGTCATCGCTGTGATTGCTGTTGTTGGGTGTATTGCTGATGCTGACTACTACAGCAGTATTGACTGCTCGTACTGTTGCGATGTTGTGATATGGGCATGTAATTGTGTATATGTTGATGTAAATCTCAATGATTTGAGTACCCTGGTTTTGTTTAGCCCCTCCGCTTGTTAAGGAATGTTTTCCGCTTCCTCGCTGATGATGTAGTTGTTTATGTTATTGAGGGCCACTATTGCGCCACTGTTTGTCTCGCCCCAACTAAATCTTAGCATCCAGTCACTAACACTGTTGTTCCTTATTTTATTGTAAAAGGTTGTTGCTGAAATCATTGTGCAACTGCTGATAATGAACGTCACCTTCTATCTACCGACTGTGTTGATTAAGGAATGATTATCAGTTTTATTTCCTTCACATTGGAAATGGTTATCCCATTCATGCTCTCTGTCTAGATGTCACTGCTTTTGTTTATATTATGCCCTGTGCTGTATTGCCAACACCTCAAGTCCAATCCGCTGCCGTCAGTCTTCTTTGTAGGGGATGAATGAATCAGTCCGATCCGCTGCTCAATTCATTTTTTATTTTATTGATAGGGGATGTTGATATCCCGCCGCTGCCACCATTTTTTGTTGTGCTCCTTCTCTGAGGGAGCGTGTCTCCTTGTCCTAAAAAGGATGAGGGATCTCTTTAGACCGCTCCTGAGGGGACCCGTTGTGGCCGCCACCGTGCTTCCGGGGCCTCCGGGGAGGGTAACGACCGATTACTGTAAAAAGAGATCTGATATTCGACCGAATCCAATAAAAATACTTTTATTTTGGATTTTGTATATTTATTTTAATTGCTTGGCGTTTTTAAACGTCGGATGCCAACCTAGAGACTGATCTGCGAATCAAAAAATAAATGGGTTGGCGAGAAGGCCGACTTTAGCGAAACAGGGACAGATGTGTCCTTCATCTTGTCTCTGGCTTCTGGTCATCTTGCGATATCCCGAATCACCCACATCAGTGAGGATGTTGGGCTCGGTCTCGAGATATCTGAATAGAAAAGAAAAAAAAAGGGAGGGGGGGGGGGGGTATCCAAGGATTGTGTGGACAGTGTTAGCTCGGGTGTTCTCTAATTACTTGGATGGAGGGATGGTGGGAATGAAATCATACAAGACCGGTAGGTCTTAAGTGCAGTAGTAAACGCAAATCACGTCTTTGGCGTCTGATGATCTGCGCTTTGGTCGGTGTGTGTATGTTTGTGCCGTCTTGTACAGTGCGTCCGTGTATGTGTGGTTTGTTAACAGTAGACCCATATGGATCCAGGAATCCTCTATTATAGAGGGAAATGTTGTTGGGAAGGGTGCTTTCTTCAGTTTTATACTGAAGAAGAAATTGCGATGGTCTGATCCGAAGAAATCGAGAGAGAGAAAGGTCAAGAACGCAAGACTCCCCTACAAGTAGGTTATCGCTGTTCTGAATGTTTTCGAGGTACTTGTATGCTAATTGTAGCAAGTACTCGTCGATAGGGGTAATGGAGGCGCCTTCGTATAGGTGAGAGTTGGGGTAATGACGACCGCCCAGGCCTTCTAGAGTGATTGGTGCATCTTCTGAGGAGTTTCCTTTCGAAAACCCGAAGTCTTTCCATTTGAGCCGAAGATTTGCAGGACCATATGGGAAAGGCGTACGATATTTCAGATCGGATTAGCTGCTTATAGCAAAGAAGCTTAACTTTGGTGTCAACTTTGTTCCTCCACTTCAAGATGTTGTGCAGTTGCTTAGACCGACCGAGGGCGAGGAATATCGGAGGCGTAGATATTAAATAGGATGGGGTCTAGAATGGAGCCCCTTGGTACGCCTGCTGCGGCGTGGAAAGTTCGGGAAAGCTTTCCATTCACTCTAACTTGAAATGTTCTGTTTCGAACGAACTGGTAGATGATACTACATAGCGTTCTACTGAGGCCAGTATTCAATAATTTAAAAACGAGACCTTCTATCCAAGTCGTATCAAAGGCGTTTTCAATGTGCTGGCTCACTGCAATGGTGGGTTCCTTATTAAAGAGCCACACGCAGGCGTGGTTTTGAAATATGTTGAGCCATAGTGGTGCTTTGCGCTCTTCTAAATCCAAATTGGAAATCAGGTATTAGGTTCCTGGCACTGATAACGTTATTTAGTTTCTCGTATATGAATTTTTCATATATTTTGCTGATGCAAGTGAGAAGCTAGATAGGGCGAAAGCTTGAGGGGTGATACGTTGGTTTCCCAACTTTTGCTATTGAACAAATAATATAACCAACAAGGCGGGCGGGTCGCCCGCTATCCACCGTACCGGCGCCGGTACGGTGTGTAAACGACAGACTCAATTCGAGTCGAGTGAGTCGGTTGCGCGTACAGTAGCACATATATAGTAAAAAGAATTGTTGTGAGTTATTGCTTAAAGTAAGATAAAATTGCAAAATGTGTCACGTCGAATTGAGTGGAAAGTGCGTGTTTTCATAGTTATAAGAACTTTCAATTACAGATAATAAAACATTAACGTACACGAACCTTATGTTTCTTTTACCGTGCCACAGCTTCCCTGGGTGTTCCAATGTTCTGTCATTGTTTCCGGTGATCGTGTTTTGTATTCGGTGGTATTTCTGACGGTGGAAGAAGTGAACCAAGTACCCATGCAGGTACATACTTCTTCCCCACAACCTCTGCCGGCAAAATGAACCAGATTGCGGAAGAGATGGTAGTCCGCTGGAGCAATGTTGCTTTTCAGCCAATTTGGTATGCAATATGGGTTTTTCCTTACAATATTTGATAGCGTTTATCGTTTCTCCTGGTTGAAGAAATGAAAAGTGTATTGATCCTTTCAATGACTACCAAATTGTCACCACAACCTTTCTTGGGTGAAGATTGCGCTTGGGGGTGTGTTTTGATTTTTCACCTGCATCCAACGACTGCCCAGGTCTTTTACGGTTATCATACAGAATCCACTTTTCATCACAGATTACTATCCGGTGCAAAAACGGTTCAGTTTACTTTCTAAGCGATGGGCAGATTTCCAGGCGCCGTGGTTTTTGGAAGTCGTTCAGTTCATGGGGTACCCACTTATCGAGTTTCTTTACCTTTCCTATGAGAGAAAGATGTCGACTTATTGTCATTGGGGATACGCCCATGTTTTCCACAATCTCCCGCACCGATTTCGTAGGGTCCGCATCCACCCTTGCTCTTAAAACATCGTCGTCAACTAACGTTTCCGGATTCCCACATGATTCATTTTCGAGGCTGAAATCTCCCGAACGGAACTTTCCAAACCAACGTCGTATAGTGCGTTAGTTTACCACTACATCCTTAAACGCGTCATTAATTGTTTTTATTTCCAATGATGCATTTCGTCTCATTTTAAAATTATAAAGGAAGACGGTTTGAATTTGAACTGCCGACAGCATGGTAAATAATTCCTAGAAAAAAATAGCTGTAGTTGTAACGAACCCTAAAATTTTCACACGTCAAACACACGTACCACTTTACTTTATAAAAAAAGAAATTTTAACGTTCTGGCACAGATGTTCACTCGAGAACTTCTTATTACCTATTGAGCGAAAATCGCATAGTTCCTGTGGTACAACCCAATATAAATTACTAGGGTCCAAATTTTAATTCACCTACAAACTATTCCCTCAAATTTCGAACAATGATGTATAATCTAAAATTAATTTCTTTTTCTTTTGTTTCAAATAATTTCTCCAACTTTTCATATTCAGGTTTAAATGTGTATTTTTCGGATTCCACTTCCCTTGTTTCTATGTTTTCCCATTTGGTGTCTCCTGGTTCTTGTCTACTTATCGTGCATGTCTTTTTGATGTTTTTTTTGCCCTACTTTTATTTAGTGTGGTCCTTGGAAATTGATTTAGGTTAATTTTAAGACGTGAGCCGTAAACATATACGAGAGTGGCTTTTAAAGTTTCCGATCTCAACGTGAAGATAGCAGCACTCGTCAATAAAGCTAGTGAATGTAGTTGTGCGTTGACAGTTACTCACCAAAATTCAGCCATTTTGGCCGCGTATTTTAGATTTGACAGGGTTTTGAATGAGTCGACGTGAGTTTTTGTGAAAATGGGCAAAATTGAGTATCGAGCTGTCATTAAATTTTTGTTTTTGAAAGGCAATACGCCTACGCAAATCAAAGATGATTTGGACTCTGTGCACGGGGACTCTGCACCATAATTTACAACAGTGAAATTTTGGGCAACTGAATTTAAACTTGGCCGTGAGAGCTTGAAAAACTGTTTTTGTTTTCGGCTGGGAAAGAAATGACGACTGAAATTGCGGAAAAACGGCCACATTTGCAAAAAACGACAATCCTGTTTCACCAAGACAACGCACCGTCTCACAGCTCAGCGGTTGCCATGGCGAAAATCCACGAATTAGGGGTTTGAACTGTTTGACCATCCCCTTATTCACCAGATCTGGCCCCAAGCGACTTCTTTTTGTTTTCTAATCTAAAAATTTGGCTCGGAGAACAGAGATTTTCGTCAAATGAGGAGGCATTCACTTTCGTAAACAGTTATTTTGCAGAGAAAAACGCCGAGTACTATTTGGGCGGATTAGGGAGATGGGAGCATGGTTGGGAGAAGTGTGTAGAGTTACAAGGAGACTATGTAGAAAAATAAAAATAAATTTTAAGAAAAAATGTCTTGTATCTTTGTTAGGTTGGAAACTTTTCAGGCCATCCTCGTATTGTATTCATCACCACAAGCCCTTGAATCTAAGTTGTAGTTTTCAACATGGTGCCAAAACAACTGCCTCGAACTAAATATCGTCAAAATGTCACTCAATCACCGTCTCCTGTAAATTCTCCCCTTCCCGCGGCGTCCCTAGTCCGTATTCAGCCAGCTGTACAATTGATTCGTGACCTAGGCATCCTATGTGATATGGAGATCAATTTCATCTCACATATTGACGGCATAATCCTCAGTCTGCCCTTCATTTTGTGAAACGCTGGTCGAAAGAGTTCTCGAATCCCTACGTTACCAAATCGCTCTACATAGCCGTTGTCCGTCCTCCTCTTGAATATACTAGTCACGTCTAGTCTCCTTATTATTTGTCCCACATTCGCAGGATTGAAACATTCCAAAGTCGTTTCTTGTGTTTTGCCCTCCGAGGATTGCATTGAGAAAATCCTTCAATTTTTCCCCATACACACGCCGTCAGCACCTACCCCGTAATTAACCTTAACCCACTTGAAATGCACAGAATTCATGCCGACATCGTTTTCTCGCAGGTTCAATCAATTGCCCAAGCCTACTCTCCTCCATTATATTTTACACTCACCGCCAAAATCTGCTGAATCCTCGTCTCTTCTACTTGCCCACCCGACCCTCTTTTTACACTTCTAATGAACCCATTTCGCGAATGTTACAGTCGGTAAGCTCTTACCTCACCTCTTTTGACTATATCCTGTTGTTATAATTTAGCTCCTTACTTACACATCTTGACTCATCAGCTCACCTCTTATTGCTCCACAACCCATTTTCATACTCCCACTCACATCCATGCTTCTGGTCTATCCGCACTCGACCCTGTTCTTCCTCTCAACCTCCACCCTTGTTACTTTCCAACTCTCCAGCTTTAAGTTAATTTTTACCCTAATTCGGTAAACATATGTTTGTCAACTTAATCCGGTAAACTGGGATTACTCCACTTGCACTTTTAATCTTTTCTATTCAAGCATGTGTAAGCGACTGGAGCTACAAGTGTGTCTCCCTACTTTTTATTTATGAAATTGAATCAGAGTCCCGTGTTGTAAAATCAAATCGTTCTTTCGGCGGGAGATTGAAAAACGTCTGGGGTGTAAATACCTCCAGTTTACCGGTTTGGGGTTTAGATAATCTCACAAGCCCCTCCTAACCAACCGGCCCTTGCCGCAATTTTTTAAGTTTGTTCGTAAGTTTATTTTTATACCACTAAGCGAATAGCATTAATGCCACGTGAGTCCGCCAAATCCTATCCGAGCTGGAATATACACCCCTACCGCGTAAGTTAATTAGTGTACTCACGGATTGTACCTGGTTAGTATAGTCGCTACCGTGCTTCCTAAAGCGTGAGGAAGAAGAGTAATTAACTAGACAGATGCTGATATTTCTGTAATTCGTCGCCTTACATCTCACTGCCTCCTATGTATGGGATATTTGGGTATCTCACAAAGTCAAATTCGTCAATTCTTTGTAAATAATTAGGTTAAAGTATTATTGGGCCGTTCCCGGTGGTACTGCAATACCGGGCCAACCCGTGACAGAGGTGGAGCAAGCTCCTAGCACTCCGTCTATTTCCAAAAATCAGTTTAACATTTGTTGTCCCCCGATGGGGGATCTATCAGATGTTAAGCTGATAAGAACAGATACTACACTTTGATCTTAGCCATAAGGCCGAGAAGCGATAACATTTCTCAGAATTCCCACTACTATATTATGAAACCTCAGTTCCCAGTAACTGTGACGCACAATTCCGAGTAAAACTAGTTTTACTCCAGGCCTCTATCAGCTGTTTGGGAGAGGGTAGGCAGCAAATGTTCTTTTGTAGGGTTGCCGCACTATATTTACTTCTTATGCAAAATAATACCAATTTCTATACACGTGAAAAATTAATAGGGCATTTGTATCATAGCGAAGAAATGGCAGCGAAACGTTTATTATTTTATTCTTTCTCTTACTTTTTTTATTTACTTACTAGAAAAAAATGCTTAAATTCTAGTTTATTTGTATTAAATGTTAACTTACTGGTCCCAAGTGGACACTGAGGCGAACATTAGGTCACATAGATTATTGCCTTTCGTTTTCTAAAAAACGTTGTGATTTTTTTTTCCTATACACCTAATTAAACTTACTGTTAATTAAAGTATTTTCACCATTTTGTATTAAATCATAGGATAAGTTCATTTTATGTATCAATACAAACATCGCACATCAATACGCGATTACAACATTATATTTATGACATTTTAAGTACTTCTTCACGAGATACTATTTTTTATGACAGTTCTCTTGTCTACGGCAATTATCTTAGCAGATAACTCCCGTTCCCATGACACGACCTTGGTACACACATTTTATGATGCATGCAAAGGAATACTCCATTAAGGGTTTTTTCTGGATGCAGCCTCGGCGGTATCGGTTTGTATTGATGCATGAAATAGACAAAGGACTTAAGTAATTAAGAAAATGTTCGACCCGTCACTTGACGTGGTGAGAAAATGTACGTCTATTGTAAGGATAATGCTCCGAGTAGTTTTATATTGTGATTGTAGGTACATTGGAAAGAATTTTTGTTTTCCAACTGTTCAAAAATAACGAGAAATTGTAAGGTAGTAAGTTTTGTTAGATTTGGTATATAAGGCAAGACATTTTTGAAATAAATGTGATTCAAGACGGTGACTCAAGACATACCCATACCCAAGATTAAGACTCAAGACATACCCAAGCCAATTCCATACCAATTCTACATACTCAATACCGAAGACAAGGCGATACTGATACATCATCACACAAGAGCTGATAGTAAAGCTGATAGAAGATACATCCAGTTTCACAGAGCTGATACAAGATACATAGTCAACATTAAAAAAAATTAGACTTGTTAACTAATAAATAAGAATTTTAATAAATAAAACTTTAAAATTGAAAACAATAATAAAAAAAAACACCTAGCTGATTGGGTTTTTTGTTTCTCTTTTGTTTCTCTTTGTTTCTCTTCTGGTTTTGTTTGTTGGTTTTTGTTTGTTCCCCATTGCTTCCCGCGCCTTTCTTGTGTCTTTTTCGCTTATCTGTTCACGTGCTCTGTGGCTGATACAAAATGGACACCTGCTCTTCTCGTAGTGTGGGCCATCAGCCGGATCAGGGCATGATGGCTCTCATAAAGAGATTGAAGGAGGACCTCGAGGCTCTCAGGGCTGAGAACGCGGTCCTAAAAAATAGATTGTCCCGACTGGAGGCCACCCCACCCGCGTCCCCGTTCGGTCCCGGTTCGGAAGCTACTGATTCGGCATCAGAGCTCGAGCCCGAGTTAGAGATTGTCACTGACAATTCTGATGACTCAATGGACGACTCGCGTACCCCCACCCCAAACTCATCCAGGGCGCCCAAGCGGAAAACCCCACTCCCAACAATAGGCTGCGAGGGAGGACCCTCTAATAAGCGTATCGCCACCAGTTGCCCGCCGACACCACCCCCATCATCATCAGCTGTCCCCAAAAATTACCTGAAAATCGTACCTCCGCAGGAGCCTTGCCCTCCGAGCATAACGCCGGTGGTTAATCCAAAACCAAAGGCCGCTGGTGTCCCCAACACTGTCCAGCCGGAGGACGGGATCCGGCCACCTGTTTCTAAGAAGAAACAGCAACCCGGGGTCTTTGCACGAGACCTCAATTTAAAAAATTTCGTCGGTGAGATGAACCGAGTAGGAATTTCCAACTTCAAGGCAAAAACCTTAAGCCCATCCCTAAACAAAATCATGACCTACCATAGGGAAACCTACCACAAGGTTCACGACAACCTCAAGGCCAGGGAGGTGAATTATTACACCTTCACTCCGGCCGACGAAAAGTCGAGGACAATCCTCTTAAAACGCTGCCTGCTGGGAAAAGGACGACATTCTAACTGCCCTTGAGGCAACATTCCTCAACATCAAATTTACCGACGTTAAAAAATGCTCTCCCCCACAACGGTTTGTGAACATCAGACCGGAATAATACAGCAAGATAAACATATGGCAGCTTCACCTTGCCCCAGGAACCGACATAGATTCCATAATACGAACAAAGTCGCTTCCAATCTTGCATCAGCAAGTTGTCTTCGAGGTATTTCATAACAGAGAAATGCCTCAATGCAGACTTTGCCAACGTTTCGGGCATGTGTCCCGCAACTGCAACATGAGTCTCCGTTGCGTTCGTTGCGGAAAATCCCACGATATCGGCAAGTGCGAATTACCGCTAGCAAAATACGATCCCGCAACAAATGTGCAGGATGAAATAACACTGCCAGATTGCTGCAACTGCGGCAACAAAGGACACCCGGCTAGTTACGGAATTATCCTAAATATAAGGAAATTATACAAAGATCCAAGGAGACTCGAGCTAAGCAAACAGCCAAGTCAGACTTCGGAAAACAGGCCACACAGAACCTCATCCAAAATGGATTTACATTTGCCGGCATGCTTAGGGGACAGCAGGCAAAGAATATAAAAACTCTCCCAACTCCTCCTCCTCCCCCGCAAAAACATATTCAAGTCCCTAAGCGAGCGCCCCGGTAAAGGCCAACACGACGCCTCAAATTCAACCGGCGGTGCAAAAGGCCCCGAGGGGACAATCTTCAGTGCTCGAGAAATTACTTAGTTTCTCCCGCCTGATTGAAGATATTCGACCCCGATATGAGAAACTATCAACCGAGGCTGAGATGGCACTCCTTTTCACTGCATATGCAAGACGTACCCTCCACAATGGATTCCAAAATTCAAGTTATCCTTATAAATGTCAACTCCCTTGTTTCACATTCCAAGCGTATGATAGTCTCTGACTTCATAAAGGATAACCGGGCGGACGTGGTACTTGTAACCGAAACGAGGTTGCATCCATGTCACCGTCCCGTATTCCCAAACTTCTCCATGATTCGAAGAGATCGAACCCTCACTGGCGGTTCCACCATCAACGGAGGTGGCACTTGTATACTGGTTAATAGCGGACTTCGCCATGAAGCTATTGACCTCCCACACTTTGAGTCCATATAGGTGTCTGGGGCTGAACTGCATCTGGCTAATAATGGTAGAGTGAATATATACTCCGTATACCACTCGCATAAAACCAATAATGGCCCCATTAATCCCGAAGATATCGGCAAACTAAAAAGGACCTCGGGGCATACCCCTTCATCATAGGCGGCGATTTTAACTCCAGGCATCCCCACTGGAACAACTCTGTCTCTTGCCCCAATGGCACAAAACTGTACCAATGGTACACCGCAAGCGCGTGTGCCCTCAACTTCGAAATAGTCGCACCTACGGTTGGTACTCGAGGTAACTCAATTCTGGACATATTTTTTGTGTCCAAAGACTTATTATCACAAATCACTCCTCCTCAAGTTTCAGCGGGTGTATCTGACCACAACGCTGTGACCACATTCATTCGCCGCTATCGAGCATCCCGGGCTCATATCAGATACATACCCGATTATGGGCGGACAAATTGGGACAACTTCAATATTACATTGAACGATAAACTCCACCAATTCTCTCTTCCCACTGACAGGAGCCTAACGACTGTTGAGATAAACAACACGCTGCAAAACGACTTCACGAGATTCTAGTTGAAACCTCGGAAACTCATGTCTCGAAGTACAAACTTGAAAAGACTTATCAGATTCCCCAGGACGTCATCACTCTTCGTCTCATCCGGGAGCGTAAAAGCTCTGCAGAATGAGATATCGTCACCGCTTTACGCAAAGGGAGCCATTATTGCGATCCATTATTCACAATATTGGTACACTGATAAAACAGAGAATCCAAAACAATTGTACCCGACAATTGGAAGACAAACTGAAGGGTATTCAGATGGACCAGAACATTTATAAAAATGTTAAAAAGATATGTGGCACTTCCCGTATCACTGGGACAATCATACATAATGGTGTTGATGTTAATAACGACACCAATAAAGCAAATATCATCGGAGAGACCTTCGAAAACAATCACAAACTTACTCTCCAAGATGGCGACCCGGATACTAATGAGATCATTAGTTCAGAGGTCCACAGTAAGTTGGACGACTTCAATGAGCCAATTGTTGTCTTTAACCCAACTAACAGTGCATACTTCGATGACACACGTGATAATGGTCATGGTTTCATCGCACCAAATACCCTACAGAGCCTGCTTAAATCTCGGCACCCTAAGAAGTCACCCGGTATCGACAACATGTCATACCACTCATTGTGAAGGCTTTCTGCCTTATTCTTTATAAAGCTCTCCATTCTGTTCAACCATGCTTACAACATGAGGTACTTTCCCCAAGCTTGGAGGCACGCTATTATTTGTCCAATAGCAAAAGTTGGGAAACCAACGTATCACCGCTTAAGCGTTCGCCCTATCTCACTTCTCACTTGCATCAGCAAAATATATGAAAAATTCATATACGAGAAACTAAATAATTTAACAGTGCCAGGCACCTAATACCTGATTTCCAATTTGGATTTCGAAGAGCGCACAGCACCACTATGGCTCTCAACATATTTCAAAACCACGTCTGCGTGCGGCTCTTTAATAAGGAACCCACCATTGCAGTGAGCCAGTACATTGAAAAGGCTTTTGACACGATTTGGATCGAAGGTCTCGTTTTTAAATTATTGAATACTGGCCTCAGTAGAACGCTATGTAGTATCATCTACCAGTTCGTTCGAAACAGAACCTTCCAAGTTAGAGTGAATGGAAAGCTTTCCCGAACTTTTCAAGCTGCTGTAGGCGTACCACAGGGATCCATTGTAGGCCCCATCTTATTCAATATTTACACCTCCGATATTCCTCGCCCTGTGGACGGGAGAGTACACCAGATATGCTATGCGGAAGACGTCCTAGTGTACACGTCAGCCAAAGGCCCTAATCTCGCAACAAATCGACTCAACCGTCACTTGGATGAACTGTATCAGTATTACAGTCGATGGAAAATTCGACTTAATCCATCCAAAGCAGTAGCTATAATTCTGAGTAGTAAACACTTCCAACCCACTTCCCGATATTCACAGAATATCCGAATAAAAATGGGAGATACTACTTTTAGACCACAGGACAGGATGAAATATCTTGGGGTCATCTATACCCCAAAAATGAATTTCATCAAACATGTGACCCACATTCTCTAAAGGGGCCTCGGTCGGTCTAAGCAACTGCACAACATCTTGAAGTGGGGGAACAAAGTTGACACCAAAGTTAAGCTTCTCTGCTATAAGCAGCTAATCCGATCTGGAATATCGTACGCCTTTCCCATATGGTCCTGCAAATCTTCGGCTCAAATGGAAAGACTTCGTGTTTTCGAAAGGAAACTCCTCAGAAGATGCACCAATCATTCTAGAAGGCCTGACGGTCGTCATTACCCCAACTCTCACCTATACGAAGGCGCCTCCATTACCCCTATCGACGAGTACTTTAATTAGCATATAAGTACCTCGAAAACATTCAGAACCGCAAAAACCTACTTGTAGGGGAATCTTGCGTTTTTGACCCTTCTCTCTCTCTCTCGATCTCTTCGGATCAGACCTCCGCAATTTCTTCTTCAGTATAAAACTGAAGAAAGCACCCCTCCCAACAACATCCCCCTCTATAATAGAGGATTCCTGGATCCATCCCATAGGGTCTACTGTTAACAAACCACACACACCGACCAAAGCGCAGATCATTAGACGGCAAAGACGTGATCTGCGTTACTACCGCAGCCAAGACCTACCGGTCTTGTATGATTTCTTTCCCACCATCTCTCCCTCCAAGCAGTTAGAAAACACCCGAACTAACACCCCCCCCCCCCCACCCACCCCACCCACCTTGTTTTCTTTTCTTTTCAGATATCTCGAGACCGAGCCCAACATCCTCACGGATGTGGGTAATTCTGGTTATCGCAAGATGACCAGAAGCCAGAGACAAGATGAAGGACACATCTGTCCTTGTCTCGCCAAAGTCGGCCCTCGCACCAATCCATTTTTTTTTTTTTTTTTGTTTGATTCGAGGATCAGTCTCTAGGTTGGCGTCCGACGTTTAAGGACGTCAATCAATTAAAATAAATATACAAAATTCAAAATAAAAGTATTTTTATTGGATTCGGTCGAATATCAGATCTCTTTTTACAGCAATCGGTCATCACTCTTCCCGGAGGCCCCGGAAGCACGGTGGCGGCCGCAAAGGGTCCCCTCAGGAGCGGTCTAAAGAGATCCCTCATCCTTTTCAGGACAAGGAGACACGTTCCCTGAGAGAAGGACCACAACAAGCTCTTCGTGATAGAATATCTCTTAGAAAAGGCGAACACTGTAGGAGCCGTCTTCCAGGAAATGTACTCGTACAAGGTCAATGAAAGCATTCATCGAAACTACGACTTGAAGAACAGAGTTCTAGTGAATCACTTGCACCTTCGAAATAAAATTTCAAATTGGCAGTGAAGGAATCTCGGTTTTACTGAATTCAGTGACGATATTTTGAATGCTATTAATGACAATAACAGGGCTAATAGCCTATTAATAACGAAGGAGGAGATCCAGGGTATCTTCGACTCATTAAGAAACAAAAAGTCAGTGGGAATAGACGGAGTACCAAACATCGTGTTCAAGTATCTACCACCATTGGCAATGGACATATACACAGTTCTGTTTAACATCGCTTTAAATAATGCACACTATCCCAGCATATAGCAAAAAAGGGCAAGGACTGTAAAAACACAATGAACATGCGTTCGATAAGTTTACCTCCAAGCATCAGTAAAGCATTCGAGAAGGTCATAAACAAAGCTTTGCTCAAATGGGTTGATGACAACAACATCATTCCGAATAGCCAGTTTGGCTTTAAGGCGGGTCACGAAATCACACATTTTGCAACTAAACTGGTTTCTGGCATACAATGGAATAAATGTAAGAATCTATGCTCAGGTGCCTGTCTGATCGACTTGGAGAGAGCCTTCGACACAATTTGGCTTGAATGATTACACTATATGACTATCAGAAAAAGGATGTATAAACCATTACTGCATATACTGTATGATATATTAAATAACAGGAGGTTCGTGGTCAAAAGTGGCAAAGTGACCTCCAGTATAATGTATAATATCAAGAATGGTTTACAACAGGGAGCGGTACTTTCTCCTATTCTTTTTAACATTTACGTTAGCGACATATTAAGCGCACTTCTCGACGCAATTGCGTACACAGACGATGTTATTATTTAACAGTTTACTGCAATGCGGCTTCAATAAAGTGCAGCGATATTGCGACGACTGGAAACTTAAGATCAACTACCAGGAATGTGAAGCTATTCTATTTAGAACTCCATTGCATAAAGCCACGAACGACACTAAAAAAACTGGCGCAAGTTAGTTACGAGGGTTGCCTTTTATATTTCGGGATTAGAGAACAAAAACAAATATTGATCATCGAAAATCACTTTATTGTTTTTCAAAATATTCCCCATGAAGATCTATACACTTTTGCGTGCGTTTGAACCAATTGTCGAAGCACTTTTGCCACTCTGATTGAGGTATCTCCAACACATGCATTCTTGAACAACTTTTGTTGGATTTGGCTCATCTTGAAACACCCAGACAGTCGACTGCTGTTTACTTTCGGGCTCATACGCGTAAATCCACGATTCATCACCTGTCACGATGTCATAGACGTGTTTCGAAGCACCGCGACCATATTTTTTGAGCATTTCTTTCGACCAATTGACACGACCCTTTTTTTGGGCGATTGACAAATTGTGTGGGACCCAACGCGAACAAATTTTTTTTACAGTCAAATGTTTATGCAATATTGAATGTATGCCGGTCCCACTAACGCCTAAGGTTGTCTCAATCTCACGATAGGTCACATGACGATCTTACGATATCGGTTCGCGCACAGCATCAATGGTTTTCGGAACAACAACTGATTTTGGACGACCTTCACGAAATTCATCTTGGAGTGAACTACGACCACGATTGAATTCACCATACCATCGATAAACACTGGTCCCTGATGGAGCTTCATCGCCAAAAATTGAATTAAGTTCATCCATGCACTGTTGCTGAGTTAATCCACGCCGAAAGTTGTAAAAAATAATCGCACGAAAATGTTGACGATTTAATTCCCTTTTTGGGCCGAGATGAATCTTTTAAGTTACTGTAAACAACACAAATAGCGCTCGTATGTCAAAACGTTCTGAGTGCGTATAACCTCAAAAATGTCCAACTTCACGACAGAGCTGTCAATTGCCGGATTGCAACGCTAGGGTTGCCAAATCCCGAAACATAAGAGGCAACCCTCGTATCATGAGACCGTATGGCACAAACCGGAAACCAAGAGTATGGTTATGGTATGGTATGGGATAAGAAAACTTTTGCTATGACAAAAAAGGCTATTTCATTGTAGCCAGCTTGACAGCAGGGTAAAAGTTATATGCTATATGGGCCTAATCTGCGCCATGATTATATATGGATACCCAGTATGATTTAACGTAGGCCCAAATATGATGGAAAAGATTCGGGCGTTCGAAATAAAATGTCTCAGAAGTTGTCTTAGATTATATCGAATCCGGAATCTGAATACAAAAGGTGTTACCCAAATGAGACCTTATATAACGAAGGCTACATAAACAGGGTTGATAATTTTATGATCAAATTAATCAGAGGAGACATTGCGAGAGCAATAGTCGCGCCCAAAGACCTAATTTTCGGGGGCTATTATACAAATACTTTGTATTTGGGCAGGATGCGCTGCAATGGCTTTGTTCGACCAGAGGCGTTCCTCGAATTGAATATGAACAGTCTTATACAGAATGAATGCAGAGTTCCGCTGATTTATCATGCAGGTACATCTTCCGTAGATGGGCGATTGCGCTACGATCGAGAAGTCACGCGCACCGAAGAAAAGCTTTTGCGGTTTAATAGAGGTGTTTCCCATGGAGCCGCGATTACATCATTAAACAGCACCAACAGTTTTTGTGGTTGAATGACAATTAAAGACCTATAAAGTCGGTAAAGTCTCCAACATCAGCCAGCCGACACAGATTTAAGTTTCTTAGGAGTAGGATAGAATAAGATTTAAGTTATATCAAATTTAGATTTATAAGCAATTACGAAAAAAAATGTATGTAAAGATTAAATAAATTATATTTAAGTTAAAAAAAAAAGAAAATTGGAAGGTTTTTTTTAGTTTTTCTTTGTTACTAAAATAAACATAATTAAAAAACAAACAAAGTTCTGTCGACGAAAGGCAAATTGTACAATAGCCATGTAAACTTTTGCTTAGAGTGTCTGCGTAGGACCAGTAAGTTATAACATAATATAATAAAAATATAAATACATAAATAATAAAAAATAAAATTAAGCTAGAATTTAAGCATATTTCGTCTAGCCTGTAATTTCAAACCTAAGAAAAAACAGGAAATAAAAAATGTTGAAAAATGATAGTGAAATGATTCCGAAAAAGATTCGTCTTCGTTGTTCGGTTTTGCAATCGGTGTTAAAGCACTCGAATTCGACAACCAACGGGAAATAGTTTTAGTGTAAGGAAGTTGCTGTTTTCGAGGGCAAGTCAAGGAGTTATTATAACCATAATAACATTAATGATTTAATTATGAACAAACAAATAAGCAATAACAAGCACGTCTGGCAATCGGCTTTGACATAGTACGAATTTCAGTCGTTCTTTTCTTAACACTACATTTGTACATTTGTGAATAAATTAGTTAATAATTGTTTAATATAAGACTGTACCTGCCAAACAATAAGAACTATTTCTACGATGGCCAATTGAAAGTGCGTAGTATTTATATTGAATTTCTTCGTTTTCGTGTGTTCCATATATCCAGTATAAATTACGTAGTGGCCGAAAATCATTATTCCAAGTGATGTTGACTGTACCAGAAAATGCAGTACTTTGAGGAAATTCGTTTTCATGGGATTGATCAATCGAAATATTAAAATACCTACAAAATAACACAAAATAAATGTTTTACATGTATACAAGTTAAGAACTATAACTAATTTTCGCATATAACAGACCATGTGCATTAAGAATTAATCCTCCAATGGCCATACCCAATATATGTCCAGAATGGTGAAATGCTTTTTTTGGAGGTGGTATAAACTTGTGAATCTTATGAGACGATCTGGGCTGTGGTGGAATCCTGAATTGTTGCAAACAATAGACAATACCAACTGCAACTATTTCTGAAAATATAAACAATAACCAAACAAGCGCCAACGCCGTGCCTCTCCTCATTTCAAAATGCAATGGTATACGATCTCGATATATTAGACAGGCTCACAATTGATTAAATATATATTGAAAAATACAGCAGAGATGACTAAATAAAAATTTATTGAGTGAAATGCCTCAGATTTTTCATGTTTCTATAGTGTTTTGCAAAACCCCGGCTATTCTCATTCATATTCATATCCCATCATATTAAATATCTTTAAGTATTTTTTTTTTTTTTTTTTTTTTTTGTTTTATTAGACTTCTCTCGGGAGAGGCGAACCTATAGCGTCGAGTGGGCGCCCCGAGAAGCCATCAAATAACTGTTGCAGTTCTTTTTGAATAGTTGCAAGTTCTAACGCTCCGGGAACACTCGGGTGGGAAGGGAGTTTCACAGCTTCCTCGCTCTGTAACGGAACGAGTTCTGATACAGGGATGTTTGCGCCGTCGTGAGATGAACCACAAACGGCTGCGATCCGTCGGATTGTCTTGTGGAGCGCATATAAACCGAATTACGTGGAACAATGCCAAGAATCTCCGACGAACAGCACCCGTGATAATATCTGTAAAACAGACAGAGGTCGGCTACGCGCCTTCGATGTGATAGCGACTGTAGTCCCAACGTCAGCGCCGAGTCCCCGATCAAGCGGATCGCTCGTCCTTGTACGCTCTCAAGTAGGGTATGTTTAGGAGCCGAGCTCCAAACATGAGAGCAATATTCGAGCGCGGGTCTAATTTGATATTTATATAGGCGAAGAAGTTGAGCCGGAGTAAAATAGTTCTTGACTCTAAAAAGATAGCTCAGTTTTCTTGAGGCTGATCTGGCGATACCCGATACGTGTTTATGCCATGATACATTTCCACAGACCGTGACGCCGAGCAATTTCAAACTTTCCCCAGCCACGAGGGGCCGGCCACTCATCATCAGCTGTGGAACCAATGATCCAGTTTTCTTTGTGAATGTTGTATACTGGGTCTTCGTTGCGCTGAAGTCGAAAAGATTGGCCATTCCCCACTGCAGGACTTTATCCAGATCCTGATTCAGAGAGTCAATCTGTCTACATCTCAGCTGGTGCGACGTTGATGCACCAATCGGCCGATGAGGAAACAAGCGTACTATCATCCGCAAAACTGAACACTTTGTTATCCGGTTTTTTTTTTTTTTATAAAACGCTGTCTTTATTGACCATTAAAAGTTTAGTTACATAAGTTTACAGCTAACTTAACTAAGTTGTGACAATTTTACTTACAATGTCTAGAACATTTTTCCAAGTAATATTTAATTTGAGGTCTTACGTCTAAGGAGATCTATTCCAGATACAATTTATTAGTAGGACTCCTGGAAAGGTCATGAAAACCAGGATGGATTGTCAATGTTTACAATAAATATTCTTAAAACTACTTATCTCTACTTAAATCTAGCTTATATCTAAGGTAGTTAAATAAATTCACATATAGTCATTTAGAACAAATTAGCCTAGTCTTAAGCTTAAGTTGAGATTTCATACATTACATCCCCCAAGGAGGGAAGGGAGCGGCAGAGGGAGGTCTCTCCACCGACTGCTCGCTAAAGGAAAGAACCCGAGAAAAGGGTTGAATGTTTGAGTATTTGAAGTGGTTAAGATCGGTTACCCTGTTATGGTAGATGATTTCGTTCGCATCATTTACTAATCTTCCTGCGTAGAAGAGAGCCTTTAAATGGAGTGCATGAAGATAGGGATTTGATGCATTGTGGCTGGGGAGGCTAAGGGAATTGATGAGAGGGTTTGGATTGGCTGACAGGTTTTCAATGAATCTTATCGACAATTCCAGGAACCTTCTATCCAATCTCTCCAGGCCGACGGAGTGGTATAGCGTAAGGCTTCCGATATATTTGTGGGAGTCGCGCTGTCGACGTAGCCCTGTGATTAGTCTGAAACACTTCCTTTCGAAGATACGAAGTTTTTCCATTTGAGAGGGAGAGATATGGAACCAGATGGGACAAGCGTAAGTAAGTGTGGGCCTGATGATTTGTTTATAAAGTAGAAGTTTGACTTGTTGAGAGAGACCATCTGCCTTCCACATTACTTTCCAACAAAGGTTCAGCTGTATCCCCGCTTTGCGGATGACATTGTTTATGTGAGTCGTGAAAGAGAGATTATTTTCGAAAGTAATGCCCAAGTATTTTAGTGATTTAGATGGTTTTATGAGGGTGTTGCAGAGGTTGAGTTGGATTTTTGAATGGTTACGTACCGTGTTATTGGTACAGTGAACGTTTCTACCTTTAAATACAACCAGTTGAGTTTTGTTGGGGTTTAGGCGGATCTTCCATTTAAGGAAGTAGGAGGAAAGAATTTGGAGGAATTCATTTACGCGGTTTCTGGCAGATAATACGAGCCTGCTGCTGGAGTAGACCAGGGTATCGTCTGCGTAGTTGAGGATTCGAGTATTCGGTGAGAGGGGTTGAGGAATATCAGATGTGTATAGTAAGTATAAGAGGGGGCCCAGAATGGATCCTTGGGGAACTCCTGCTGTTATTGAGTACGTCTGGGAAAGGGTGGAATTTATCTTGACCATGAATTTCGTATTTGATAGATACGAGTAGAGAAACTTGGAAGTGTGATTGTTGAGACGATACGTGGAATGTAATTTGTACAGAAGACCCGCAGTCCACACGCAGTCGAAAGCCTTGGATATGTCAAGGGAGATACACACAGTGGGGCACTGGTCGTTAAGAGCCATAGTGATGTCGTGAGTAAACTTGAGGAGAGCGTGACATGTTGAGTGCTGTACACGAAAACCGAATTGAAAATCAGGGAGTAATGAGTTAGTTTCCGCGAAGGAGAGTAGGTAATGGTGAATTTTTAATTCAAGTAATTTGCTTAAATTATTAAGTAGTGAGATGGGTCGAAAATTGGCCGCCATCAGGGATGAGCCTGATTTTTTAATGGGGATGACTATGGCAGTTTTCCAAGACTCCGGTATGTGACCAGCATTTATTATGTGGTTTAGCAGAGTCATGATGTATAGTCGATTTGAAGGGTTGAGGTTTTTGAAAAGCACATGTGGAATTTTGTCCAAGCCGGTAGAGTTTTTATTGCTACGAGAAGATATCATTTGGTTAAATTCCTGTGGTTGTAAAAAGAAGTTTGTATCGGTGGGTTGAGATGCTCTATTGTCATTATTAAATTCAGTTATGAATGGAGTGAATGAGGAGATTAGTTCATGGGATGTATAACGGTTGACCACTTCCTCAAACTCGGAGTTGCCTAGGCTATCATTTTGCCTATGCACTTGGGAGAAGTGTTCCGCTAAATAGTTTGCTATTTCAGAATCAGAGTACAGAATATTATTTCTGGGACCAATTAGTCTGTCTATTGAGATGTGTATTTTTCGTCCTGTAAGACGATTGATGTTTTTGTAAAGATTACGGTCGGGTCTGATACTATTTAAAGTGGAGATGTAGTTCTGCTCTACGAAAGCATTTAACTGCTGGTTAATGAGGGTAGACAATAATTGAACCTGTACTTTCAGGAGGGGACAAAATCTTCGAAATAGTTTTCGGCGGAGCTTTTTTTTTAATGAGATGAGTTTGAGGGTGAGATATGGAAGTGGTTTACCTACGAAGGAGTGTGGCATCCTTGAAGGGGTATTAGAATACAGGGCTTGCTGTAAGATCCCTTCCATCTTACAAGCTGCTTCTTCGATTTCGTTAGGATCCAAGTTATTCGTATCTGTGATGGGAAGCGTTTGAAACATATCGCCAACGGATTTGTTGACCTTTCTCCAGTTAGTTCTGGAGAAATTATGGACTGGGTTGAGAGATTGAAGCGGATTTAAGGGGCCAAGGTCAATTACCGAGTGGATGGAGGCATGGTCAGAGGGGAAGAAGTGCGACACAGTAGGGGGAGATACAGAGCGTTAGATCGCAGATTTTAAGAAGAAGTCTATAGTTGATTGAGTAGAGCTGGAGCAATGAGTAGGTTCCGTAGGGGAGTCGATATAGACGTAGGGGTGGAGAGGTAGGAAAGCAAGCAATTGTTTGCCAAATTTATTGCAAGCGGTGTCGTTGAAGGCGGTATGCCGGGCATTCCAGTCGCCTCCGATGATGAATGAGTGGGGGTGGGATTGACGGAATATTTCATCGAAGTCTGAAGATGGGAAGTTAGGGTACCTCTTGGGTTGTAAATAGATGGCTACTAGAACCAAGACTTTATTGTTGTCACAAAGCAGTTTTACAGCAGTGTATTCGACACAGGGGATGTTTCTAAATTTGACTTCACTGAATTGGAATCTTTTATGAATAAGGATACCGGTACCTCCTTTTGCACCGTCAATTCGAGGAGTTGAAACAAGTTGGTAATTTGGAATAGAAATGCGAGAGTTGGGTTTGAGCCAGGTTTCACAAAGAAGGAGGACGTCTGGAGAAAACTCCTTCACTAGCAGTCGGAGGTGATGCCTCCGTATGTTTGACGAAATGGAATCTACATTGAGGGCATTGTTATCCGGTGTCTCCAACAAATCATTTATGTGAAGCAAGAACAAGGTTGGAGCCAAAATAGAACCTTGGGGCACCCGAATTAACAGGATACCGAACACTCGCCGTTCACAACAACTCGGATCGAACGATTCTCGAGGAAGCTCCTCGTCCAGTCGCAAAGCTGTTGGGAAAGTCCATATGAACGAAATTTGCTCAGCAATGCCCCGTGCCAGACGCGGTCAAAAGCCTTGGAGATATCCAATGCGACCGCCCTTGACTCACCATGCCGTTCAATCGCAGATGTCCATATATCGGTTATAAGTGTCAAAAGGACTCCCGTGGACCGCCTGCCACGGAATCCGTATTGACGATCATTCAGAGGTGCGTTGCACTCTAAATACTTAACTAACTCTGTATTTATGACTTTTTCCATCACCTTACATAAAATAGACAGTAATGCTATCGGACGGTAATTTTGTGGGAGACACATTTTTCCCGTCTTTGGGATTGGCTGAACTCGAGCGATTTTCCAGCAGGCAGGGAAGGTCCTCCGTTCATAAGATAAGCGGAAGAGTCTGCAAAGAACCGGCGATAGTTCTGGAGCACAGTTCCTAAGGACTATTATTTTAGTCCAAAATCAAAGTAAATGGGTGTTAACTTAAACCGGATATCTTGTAATAAATAACATTTGCGCATCTGTATTTTCAGGATCATCATTTTCCAATAATTTGTTTACACAAATTCATTCATTCAGCCCTGTGAGTAGGGCATTCGAATATACTCACAGCTAGGCCGGCTTGTCGTAAGAGGAATTAAAGGCCGAGTGGTAGGTGGGGTCCCAACGCCTTGTCGTCTGGTGAAATACCACCACATCAGGCCTTAGGCTCCGTGAAATGGTCAAGAGAAATCCTTGACTATCTTTCGGAACTTGGCTGATGGACTGGTTCGAGAAAAGGTTGGTTTAGGTGGTAGTCGGTCCCAAGGTGAGATACCACCCCGTCACGCTGTACATACCGCGATATCGTCAAGAGAAATCTTCGACGATGTTTCGGATGTGTGGCTGATGGCCCGGACTGACACGGGGATAAGTCATGATGGTATCTTCTGCTATAAAGAATTCCGGGGGTAAACTAGTCTCCCGGATCTCCGGGGGGGACTATGTCAGGGGGAACATCATGCAGATATTATGAAAAAATAACCAAACTTTAAAAAATTCATCATCGCATAATCGGGCTCGTTCTCGAGGCCCTGCCCGCGCTCGATTGGTAATGGCATTTTGTAACATCAGGGGCATCGGTTTCACCAATACCAATGTAAATGCGGTCCAGCAATATTTCCAAACAACGAAATCTGATATCCTTGCCCTAACTGAGACCCAGGTCGATTCGTCAACTGATTCGACATATTTTCGTTGCCCAGGATACGACTTACATTCGAGATTTCGTTTTAAGGGCGGAGTCTACGTCTTCGCGCGGTCCGATCTGGCTTGCCAGAGGATGGAGGCATTGGAACCCTATAACATGGACATCATATAGTTGAGGGTCGTGCTGAAAAATCCTGATTAATTTCTTTGTTGTCTTTACTGCTCCCCGAATGACGATCGACCGGCGACACTTTTCGAACATCTTTCACATACCGTCGACTGGATACAGATCAACCACCTGACTTCTGAAATTGTCGTCCTTCGCCTTTTTGCTGTACACAACTCCGGCTGGCTGGTACATTCTGACAGAATCGACGAGGCTGGGAGTCTAGGGTAGATGTTTGCTGTTACACTCAGCTTCTGCAATTGTTGTCCTTGGCGATTTTAATGTGCACAATTCCGGCTGGTTGGTGCATTCTAATAGAACCGACGAGGCTTGGAGGCTGGTGGAGATGTTTGCTGTTAACCACAACTTGACCCAACTCGTGGAGGAACCAACGCGAGTGCCGGATGCACGAGGCGATTATGCAAACACCCTGGATCTGTTTTTGACATCCGAACCGAGTATTTATACCGTAGAGGTTCTGCGCCATTGGGAAACTCAGATCACAGTTTGGTATCTGTCACGCAAGCGCTTGCATTTCAGTTTTCCGAACGATCTTCTTCGGATTTGCAGTATTTCGCCACATGACCGTATTGCCAACATCTGAAACATCGTGTGGGTGCGATGTATTCTCGACGTCTGCATCTCACCCATCCAACCCGTAGAAAACTTGTAGCCAGCAAAATGCTAGCCTTTTCTCTTGGTAAGCGGATCATGGCAGCGTGCGTGCCATCTTTTTTTTTTCAATTCAATTCAATATTTATTAGGTAGATAATTACATTTAAGGTATAGTTTACAACAAGTATTTAAGAGTTTTAGGACAGCAATTCCTTTACAACTATAATCTTAAATCTATATAATGACAACTACGTGCCATCTGGTTTTCTCCTTAAACTTTTTAACGCTTTCTTTGGAATCGTGTTCAGCGCAGGGAACTCTATAGCGATCGCTGTCAGGATTTCCTCCACAGTGGTCACCTCATCTAAATCACGACACTCTACCGTGATTTCCTGTGACACTGTTTTGACATTAGCATCTTTCTTTAGTACTTGTTGTACCTTTGCTTTCAGTGTTTCGGTGGTGGCCTCTGGACGACGTTTCAGTTCTAGTAGCAATTCCCCTTTTGTTGTCTTTCGAACTTTATTTACGCTATTTCCGAGTTCGCTTAGCTCGGGCCTGGCCTTCATAAACTTCAGTATATCCGCATATGTTTTTCCCCGGTTTTGGGTATTATTATAGCTTCCGGGGTGGCCTCTTTTCATATTATTGGCCTTCCCAGTATCACCTTTTGGAGCCTCTTCACCTTCCAACCTCAAATCCCTCAATTCCCCTCTGGCCAATTGTAAACCAATTATAATTGGGTGACTCAACATTGATCTGCCGCGGGACCCTTCTTACGTCTGTGTACGAGTTTTGCTTTGGTTGGATTTGCACGTTTCCACCGCTTGCTTCAGCCGGTGCAGATGGCTCCTTTAAGCGATTTTCCACTTCCTTATCATAAAGGCAACCAATGACCCCATCCAGCTCTCGCACGGCATTAATAATATGCCCTTGCTTTTTAATTTTGATCGTCCTCGTCAATTCTGCGATACGCTCTCCGAGCTGCCCGAACACCAAAGAACCATCATCACCTCCATCACGGTTCTGACCCGAGCTATTTATTTTGTGCTGTTCCTGGAGAAAATATTTTCAAACGAAAAGACCTTTGTCTTTGTTTATTTAGAAACAAACTTTAATCATTTTCCTCCCAACGACTCAATTCGTGAGAATTAAAAAGACGCGAGTGAAAGTCAAGGTGATTATTAAAAAAGTGAGAATCAGGAAGACACAAACATTTTCAAATCAGTGTCATCTCCGTAATAAGGGTAAGTCACATATTTACTCTTCCCATATTACATGCTGTGCAGTAATGCATCAGCGCACGAATTTTTAACGGAGCGGAAAAGAAAGGCTATTGACCTTCTTCGCAACCCCCCTAAAAGGCATTCGATCGTTCCAATTTATTTGAGCTCTATCCCCGAAAATATGACGTCAATTTCACCTGAGCAAAGACTGCAGCAGGCCCTGGATCACATCAAGGCCCAGGAGAAGCTCATCAACGACCTAACCAGAAAGATCGCCGAACTGGAAAACAACTCAAACATTCCTGATTTATCAGATGAGTCTGACATGGAAGATCAACCTGCTCAGCTACCAGCACCAGCTGCCAAGGCAACACCAACAATCTCTAGCTTCAAAACAACCCATGAACTAAAAGCTCAAACGAATGATGGCACTTTCAAAGGAGAAGCTCCGAAGAACGAGAGGCCCCCGCCAATCAACATAAAAAAGGTCAACAATATTAAAAAAGTTATCCAGCTTCTGGAGAACGCTTTGGGGCACCGGAATTTTACCACCAGATCTAGGGGTGACAACGTCTCCGTATCACTTTCTTCTCTCAAAGACCACGCTTTTGCCGAAAAAGTGTTTATTCTGAATAAGCTGGACTTCTTCACCTTCCTAAGGTCAGATCTCAAGCCGAAAACATTCATAATACGCCACATCGACCCTGCTTGGACTAACGAAGAATTAAGCGCGGAATTGTCCAGATTAAGTCCCAACCTGAAAACATCCAAAGTCGACTATTATCAAACCCCTCACATGAGATCCAACAACATTTTCAACCTACGGATCATCCAACTGGCACCAGACGAAGACATTAGTAATCTGAAAAAAATTAAATACCTCTTCACTCATAAAATTGGCATAGAGGTACCTCACAAGCAAGAGCTTCTCCACTGCAAGCGCTGTCAGCAGTCAGGTCATCTCTCATCTTCGTGCCATCTACCAAGACGATGCGTAAAATGTGCGCAGGAGCATGAACCGAACCAATGCAAAGTCAAGCCACCGGGTGAGGACCCAGAACGTATACACACGGAAATCCGGATGGCTCCATTTCTGTAAAGGAATTGTCAGTTGAATGTTGCAATTGTGGTGGGCCACACCCTGCAAACTACACAAAATGCCCGCACAAGCTCCGCTTACTGAAGCAGAGAGTGCCTCCAATCAAAAACAACACTGGCCAACTTACGCAACCAACAGCAGCAGTTACTACAACAACGAAATCTAAATCCTATGCGGAAATGGCCAGAGGAAACAACGCACCCTCACCACAACCAGGAACAAACCTAGGACTCGACATCATGGGATACATCCGAGAGTTGCATGCTCTCTTACCGACGCTAAATGGACTAAGTAACTTCGAAAAAAAAAGGTCAGACACTTTCTCTTATAACCTCACATATGTTATCCCAAAATGTCTAAGTTAAGTGTAGTTGCCCTCAATGTAGATTCCATTTCGTCAAACATACGGAGGCATCACCTCCGACTGCTAGTGAAGGAGTTTTCTCCAGACGTCCTCCTTCTTTGTGAAACCTGGCTCAAACCCAACTCTAGCATTTCTATTCCTAATTACCAACTTGTTTCAACTCCTCGAATTGACGGTGCAAAAGGAGGTACCGGTATTCTTATTCATAAAAGATTCAAATTCAGTGAAGTCAAATTTAGCAACATCTCCTGTGTCGAATACACTGCTGTCAAACTGCTTTGTAACAACAATAAAGTCTTGGTTCTAGTAGCCATCTATTTACAACCCAAGAGGTACCCTAACTTCCCATCTTCAGACTTCGATGAAATATTCCGTCAATCCCACCCCCACTCATTCATCATCGGAGGCGACTGGAATGCCCGTCATACCGCCTTCAACGACACCGCTTGCAATAAATTTGGCAAACAATTGCTTGCTTTCCTACCTCTCCACCCCTACGTCTATATCGACTCCCCTACGGAACCTACTCATTGCTCCAGCTCTACTCAATCAACTATAGACTTCTTCTTAAAATCTGCGATCCTACGCTCTGTATCTCCCCCTACTGTGTCGCACCTCTTCCCCTCGGATCATGCCTCCATCCACTCGGTAATTGACCTTGGCTTCTTAAATCCGCTTCAATCTCTCAACCCAGTCCATAATTTCTCCAGAACTAACTGGAGAAAGGTCAACAAAACCGTTGGCGATATGTTTCAAACGCTTCCCATCACAGATACGAATAACTTGGATCCTAACGAAATTGAAGAAGCAGCTAGTAAGATGGAAGGGATCTTACAGCAAGCCCTGTATTCTAATACCCCTACCAGGATGCCACACTCCTTCGTAGGTAAACCACTTCCATATCTCACCCTCAAGCTCATCTCATTAAAAAAAAAGCTCCGCCGAAAACTATTTCGAAGATTTTGTCCCCTCCTGAAAGTACAGGTTCAATTATTGTCTACCCTCATTAACCAGCGGTTAAATGCTTTCGTTGATCAGAAGTACATCTCCACTTTAAATAGTATCAGACCCGATCGTAATCTTTACAAAAACATCAATCGCCTTACAGGTCGAAAAATACAAACCTCAATAGACAGACTAATTAATCCTCGAAATAATACTCTGTACTCTGATTCTGAAATAGCAAACTATTTAGCGGAACACTTCTCCCAAGTGCATAGGCAAAATGATAGCCTAGGCAACTCCGAGTTTGAGGAAGTGGTCAACCGTTATACATCCCATGAACTAATCTCCTCATTCACTCCATTCATAACTGAATTTAATAATGACAATAGAGCATCTCAATCCACAGATACAAACTTCTTTTTACAACCGCAGGAATTTAACCAAATGATATCTTCTCGTAGCAATAAAAACTCAACCGGCTTGGACAAAATTCCACATGTGCTTTTCAAAAACCTCAACCCTTCAAATCGACTATACATCATGACCCTGCTAAACCACATAATAAATGCTGGTCACATACCGGAGTCTTGGAAAACTGCCATAGTCATCCCCATTAAAAAATCAGGCTCATCCCTGATGGCGGCCAATTTTTGACCCATCTCACTACTTAAAAATTTAAGCAAATTACTTGAATTAAAAATTCAGCATTACCTACTCTCCTTCGCGGAAACTAACTCATTACTTCCTGATTTCCAATTCGGTTTTCGTGCTCAACACTCAACATGTCACGCTCTCCTCAAATTTACTCACGACATCACTATGGCTCTTAACGACCAGTGCCCCACTGTGTGTATCTCCCTTGACATATCCAAGGCTTTCGACTGCGTATGGGCTGCGGGTCTTCTGTACAAATTACATTCCACTTATCGTCTCAACAATCACACTTCCAAGTTTCTCTACTCGTATTTATCGAACAGAAAATTCAAGATCAAGATACACTCCACCTTCTCCCAGACGTACTCAATAACAGCAGGAGTTCCCCAAGGATCCATTCTGGGTCCCCTCTTGTACCTACTATACACTGCGGATATTCCCCAACCTCTCACGCCGGGTACTCATATCCTTAATTATGCAGATGATACTCTTGTTTACTCCAGCAGCAGGTTCGTATTAACCGCCAGGAATCGCATAAATGAATTTCTCGAAATTCTTTCTTCCTACTTCCTTAAATGGAAGGTCCACTTAAACCCCAACAAGACCCAGTTGATTGTATTTAAAGGAAGAAACATTCACTGTACCGACAATACACTACGTTACCATTCAAAACTCCAAGTGAAGCCCTGCAATGCCCTCATTAAACCATCCAAATCACTAAAATATTTGGGAGTTACTTTTGAGAACAATCTCTCTTTCGCGACCCACATAAATAATGTCATCCGCAAAGCTGGGATCCAGCTGAACCTTTGTCGACAGGTAATGTGGAAACCTGAGGGTCTCTCTCATCATGTCAAACTTCTGTTATACAAACAAATTATCAGGCCCACAGTTACCTATGCTTGCCCTATTTGGTTTCATATCTCCCCCTCGCAAATGGAAAAACATCGCATATTGGAAAGGAAGTGCTTGAGATTAATCACAGGGCTATTCAGACAGCGCGACTCCTACAAATATATCAGCAGCCTCACGCTATACCATTCCGTCAGCCTAGAGAGACTGGATAGAAGGTTCCTGGAGTTACCAATAAGATTCCTTGAAAACCTGTCAGCCAATCCAAACCCTCTCATCAATTCCCTTAGCCTCACCAGCCACTATGCATCAAATCCCTATCTTCATGCACTCCATTTAAAAGCTCTCTTCTACGCAAAAAGATTAGTAAATGATGCGAACGAAATCATCTACCATAACAGGGTAACAGATCTTAACCACTTCAAATACGCAAACATTCAACCCTTTTCTCGGGTTCTTTCCTTTAACGAGCAGTCGGTGGAGAGACCTCCCTCTGCCGCTCCCTTCTCTCCGTAGGTTATGTAAAGTATGAAATTTCGACTTAAGCTTAAGACTAGGCTAAATTGTTCTACATGGCTAAATGTGAATTTATTTAACTACCTTAGATATAAGCTAGATTTAAGTAGAGGTAAGTAGTTTTCAAGAATATTTATTCTAAACATAGGTAATCCATCCTGGTTTTCATGACCTTTCCAGGAGTCCTAATAGTAAATTCCATCTGGAATAAATCTCTTTAGACGTAAGACCTCAAATTAAATACTACTTGAAAAAAATGTTCTAGACATTGTAAGTAAAATTGTCACTACTTAGTTAAATTAGTTGTAAACTTATGTAACTAAACTTATAATGGCTTTATTGCCAGCGTTATATATAAAAAAAAAAAATCATTTTCCTCCTCTGAGCAGCTCGTGTATTCGAGTCCGTAGTCAGACAGGTTTTTTTTTTTTTTTTTATAAAACGCTGTCTTTATTGACCATTAAAAGTTTAGTTACATAAGTTTACAGCTAACTTAACTAAGTTGTGACAAATTTACTTACAATGTCTAGAACATTTTTCCAAGTAATATTTAATTTGAGGTCTTACGTTTAAGGAGATCTATTCCAGATACAATTTATTAGTAGGACTCCTGGAAAGGTCATGAAAACCAGGATGGATTGTCAATGTTTACAATAAATATTCTTAAAACTACTTATCTCTACTTAAATCTAGCTTATATCTAAGGTAGTTAAATAAATTCACATATAGTCATTTAGAACAAATTAGCCTAGTCTTAAGCTTAAGTTGAGATTTCATACATTACATCCCCCAAGGAGGGAAGGGAGCGGCAGAGGGAGGTCTCTCCACCGACTGCTCGCTAAAGGAAAGAACCCGAGAAAAGGGTTGAATGTTTGAGTATTTGAAGTGGTTAAGATCGGTTACCCTGTTATGGTAGATGATTTCGTTCGCATCATTTACTAATCTTCCTGCGTAGAAGAGAGCCTTTAAATGGAGTGCATGAAGATAGGGATTTGATGCATTGTGGCTGGGGAGGCTAAGGGAATTGATGAGAGGGTTTGGATTGGCTGACAGGTTTTCAATGAATCTTATCGACAATTCCAGGAACCTTCTATCCAATCTCTCCAGGCCGACGGAGTGGTATAGCGTAAGGCTTCTGATATATTTGTGGGAGTCGCGCTGTCGACGTAGCCCTGTGATTAGTCTAAAACACTTCCTTTCGAAGATACGAAGTTTTTCCATTTGAGAGGGAGAGATATGGAACCAGATGGGACAAGCGTAAGTAAGTGTGGGCCTGATGATTTGTTTATAAAGTAGAAGTTTGACTTGTTGAGAGAGACCATCTGCCTTCCACATTACTTTCCGACAAAGGTTCAGCTGTATCCCCGCTTTGCGGATGACATTGTTTATGTGAGTCGTGAAAGAGAGATTATTTTCGAAAGTAATGCCCAAGTATTTTAGTGATTTAGATGGTTTTATGAGGGTGTTGCAGAGGTTCAGTTGGATTTTTGAATGGTTACGTACCGTGTTATTGGTACAGTGAACGTTTCTACCTTTAAATACAATCATCTGAGTTTTGTTGGGGTTTAAGCGGATCTTCCATTTAAGGAAGTAGGAGGAAAGAATTTGGAGGAATTCATTTACGCGGTTTCTGGCAGATAATACGAGCCTGCTGCTGGAGTAGACAAGGGTATCGTCTGCGTAGTTGAGGATTCGAGTATTCGGTGAGACGGGTTGAGGAATATCAGATGTGTATAGTAAATATAAGAGGGGGCTCAGAATGGATCCTTGGGGGACTCCTGCTGTTATTGAGTACGTCTGGGAAAGGGTGGAATTTATCTTGACCATGAATTTCCTATTTGATAGGTACGAGTAGAGAAACTTGGAAGTGTGATTGTTGAGACGATACGTGGAATGTAATTTGTACAGAAGACCCGCAGTCCACACGCAGTCGAAAGCCTTGGATATGTCAAGGGAGATACACACAGTGGGGCACTGGTCGTTAAGAGCCATAGTGATGTCGTGAGTAAACTTGAGGAGAGCGTGACATGTTGAGTGCTGTGCACGAAAACCGAATTGAAAATCAGGGAGTAATGAGTTAGTTTCCGCGAAGGAGAGTAGGTAATGGTGAATTTTTAATTCAAGTAATTTGCTTAAATTATTAAGTAGTGAGATGGGTCGAAAATTGGCCGCCATCAGGGATGCGCCTGATTTTTTAATGGGGATGACTATGGCAGTTTTCCAAGACTCCGGTATGTGACCAGCATTTATTATGTGGTTTAGCAGGGTCATGATGTATAGTCGATTTGAAGGGTTGAGGTTTTTGAAAAGCACATGTGGAATTTTGTCCAAGCCGGTAGAGTTTTTACTGCTACGAGAAGATATCATTTGGTTAAATTCCTGTGGTTGTAAAAAGAAGTTTGTATCGGTGGGTTGAGATGCTCTATTGTCATTATTAAATTCAGTTATGAATGGAGTGAATGAGGAGATTAGTTCATGGGATGTATAACGGTTGACCACTTCCTCAAACTCGGAGTTGCCTAGGCTATCATTTTGCCTATGCACTTGGGAGAAGTGTTCCGCTAAATAGTTTGCTATTTCAGAATCAGAGTACAGAATATTATTTCTGGGACCAATTAGTCTGTCTATTGAGGTGTGTATTTTTCGTCCTGTAAGGCGATTGATGTTTTTGTAAAGATTACGGTCGGGTCTGATACTATTTAAAGTGGAGATGTAGTTCTGCTCTACGAAAGCATTTAACTGCTGGTTAATGAGGGTAGACAATAATTGAACCTGTACTTTCAGGAGGGGACAAAATCTTCGAAATAGTTTTCGGCGGAGCTTTTTTTTTTAATGAGATGAGTTTGAGGGTGAGATATGGAAGTGGTTTACCTACGAAGGAGTGTGGCATCCTTGAAGGGGTATTAGCATACAGGGCTTGCTGTAAGATCCCTTCCATCTTACAAGCTGCTTCTTCAATTTCGTTAGGATCCAAGTTATTCGTCTCTGTGATGGGAAGCGTTTGAAACATATCGCCAACGGATTTGTTGACCTTTCTCCAGTTAGTTCTGGAGAAATTATGGACTGGGTTGAGAGATTGAAGCGGATTTAAGGGGCCAAGGTCAATTACCGAGTGGATGGAGGCATGATCCGAGGGGAAGAAGTGCGACACAGTAGGGGGAGATACAGAGCGTAGGATCGCAGATTTTAAGAAGAAGTCTATAGTTGATTGAGTAGAGCTGGAGCAATGAGTAGGTTCCGTAGGGGAGTCGATATAGACGTAGGGGTGGAGAGGTAGGAAAGCAAGCAATTGTTTGCCAAATTTATTGCAAGCGGTGTCGTTGAAGGCGGTATGACGGGCATTCCAGTCGCCTCCGATGATGAATGAGTGGGGGTGGGATTGACGGAATATTTCATCGAAGTCTGAAGATGGGAAGTTAGGGTACCTCTTGGGTTGTAAATAGATGGCTACTAGAACCAAGACTTTGTTGTTGTCACAAAGCAGTTTGACAGCGGTGTATTCGACACAGAAGATGTTTCTAAATTTGACTTCGCTGAATTGGAATCTTTTATGAATAAGGATACCGGTACCTCCTCTTGCACCGTCAATTCGAGGAGTTGAAACAAGTTGGTAATTTGGAATAGAAATGCGAGAGTTGGGTTTGAGCCAGGTTTCACAAAGAAGGAGGACGTCTGGAGAAAACTCCTTCACTAGCAGTCGGAGGTGATGCCTCCGTATGTTTGACGAAATGGAATCTACATTGAGGGCAACTACACTTAACTTAGACATTTTGTGATAATATATGTGAGGTTATAAGAGAAAGTATCTGACCTTTTTTTTCGAAGTTACTTAATCCATTTAGCGTCGGCAAGAGAGCTTGCAACTCTCGGATGTATCCCATGATGTCGAATCCAAGGTTTGTTCCTGGTTGTGATGAGGGTGCGTTGTTTCCTCTGGTAATTTCCGCATAGGATTTCGATCTCGTTGTTGTAGTAGCTGCTGCTGTTGGTTGCTTAAGTTGGCCAGTGTTGTTTTTGGTTGGAGGCACTCTCTGCTTCAGTAAACGGAGCTTGTGCGGGCATTTTGTGAAGTTTGCTGGATGCGGTCCACCACAATTGCAGCATTCAACTGACAATTCCTTTACAGAAATGGAGCCATCCGGATTTTCCGTGTGTATACGTTCTGGTTCCTCACCCGGTGGCTTGACTTTGCATTGGTTCGGTTCATGCTCCTGCGCACATTTTACGCATCTTCGTGGAAGATGACACGAAGATGAAAGATGACCTGACTGCTGACAGCGCTTGCAGTGGAGAAGCTCCTGCTTGTGAGGTACCTCTATGCCAATTTTATGAGTGAAGAGGTATTTAATTTTTTTCAGATTATTAATGTCTTCGTCTGGTGCCAGTTGGATGATCCGTAGGTTGAAAATGTTGTTGGATCTCATGTGTGGGGTTTGATAATAGTCGACTTTGGACGTTTTCAGGTTGGGACTTAATCTGGACAATTCCGCGCTTAATTCTTCGTTAGTCCAAGCAGGGTCGATGTGGCGAATTATGAATGTTTTCGGCTTGAGATCTGACCTTAGGAAGGTGAAGAAGTCCAGCTTATTCAGAATAAGCACTTTTTCGGCAAGAGCGTGGTCTTTTAAGGAAGATAGTGATACGGAAACGTTGTCACCCTTAGATCTGGTGGTAAAATTCCGGTGTCCCAAAGCGTTCTCCAGAAGCTGGATAACTTTTTTGATGTTGTTGACCTTTTTTATGTTGATTGGCGGGGGCCTCTCGTTCTTCGGAGCTCCTCCTTTGACGGTGCCTTCATTCGTATGAGCTTTCGGCTCATGGGTTGTTTTGAAATTTGATATTGTTGGCGTTGCCTTGGCAGCTGGTGCTGGTAGCTGAGCAGGTTGGTCTTCCATGTCAGACTCATCTGATAAATCAGGAAGGTTTAAGTTGTTTTCCAGTTCGGCGATCTTTCTGGTTAAGTCGTTGATGATCTTCTCCTGGGCCTTGATGTGATCCAGGGCCTGCTGCAGTCTTTGATCAGCTGAAATTGACGCCATATTTTCGGGGATAGGGCTCAAGTAAGTTGGGACGGTCGAATTTCTTTTAGGGGGGTTGCGAAGAAAGTCGATAGCCTTTCTTTTTCGCTTTATTAAATATTCTTGGGCTGGTGCATTACTGCACAGCATATACGGCACTTTGAATTTTATTTCGAATTATATTTCGATTAACACTTTGAATTTACTTTGAATTGAATTTTCACTTTGAATTATACTTTCACAACTGTGCTCAGATACAGATGATAGGACCAACTGTGTTCAGGTACGGATGACGAAAGAGTGACGATGTAGTCAGACAGGATCTCTTATCTTACATTTATATTTTTCGAATCTATTAATATCTTAAATCTATTAGGTAAAACAGGTTTTGAAGTACCTGTGTTTCTATTATTAAAATACAGTGGTTCTCGTTTTCTTTTGTTCGTGTTTTGGGAATGATATTAAGTTAAACAGATTTTGAAGTATCTGCGTTTCATGTTTTGATTGTTACCTATCTTATATTTTAGGGGTGTTAACTCCCCCCCTGCTTAAAGCTACAATGTCCTCATTGTTCAATTTTTGTAGTTCTATTAGTTTTTATTAAAAAGTTTCTGGGACTTGGCATTTATTTTTGTTAATTTGTATTCGTTGTATCTCTTACACTCTTTGTTGATTACAATTATGGTCATTACGCATAATAATAATATACCTATAATTATAAATGTAGTGAGGATTGGTTTTTTCTCCATATTGTTCTTAAAGTGTCTAGGTTTCTAAATGTGTTATCGGAGTTCGAGTATAATATATTGTCAATTTCGATTTCTATTTTATTGTCATTAATTATATATTCTTGTATTCTTTCTTGCAGATTTACATATTCTGTATTATCGATAGTTACATTGCCTATGAATGCATGTTTATCTTTTTACGAATAGGATGTTATAGTTTCTGTCGTTATTTATGTCAATCCATGAAAGGTGTCTAACGCTAAATTTTTATATCTTAGTATTTTTGGGTATTTATAAACTAAAAATTTACGTTATTCTTCCTGTGAACAGATATGTCTGCGTAAACTAAAATATTGATTAGGGGAATTTCTAATGTTGTTTGATATATTAATTCTTTGAGTTAGTGTATATCAAGGGAAACTTAATTAGTGTTAGAGCGTATACGATCTTTATGTAATTCCGCGCCTTCATCTGTGATTACTAGGGTGCCGTGATCTTTTTTGACTATTTGTTTCGTGTAACGTGTGGTTTCTTTAGGGCGACGGTTCTTTTTTACGTATATTACTTCTCCCGGCGTATATGTTTTTTCTTTACGATTCTTATTTTGGTACTTATTTTGTTTGTCTTGTGCTTTTTTTAGTTCTGTTTGGACGTCTTTTTTTATGATGCCGAAAAATAGGTTGATAGGTTTCTGGCTCGTTGCCGAATGCACTGTGCAGTTGTATTGTTTCACCGCGTTGAATATTTCGTCGGTGACCGTGCTCGTCTTTTCAACCGCCAAGCTTCTACAGATTTCTAAAAGTGTAGAATGGGCACGTTCTATGTTTGCATTTGTTGTTGAGTGTGCTACTGGTGCAAATGCTTGCGTTATTCCTCTTTGTTTTAGAAAGAATTCTGTCTTGGTTCCTTTAAATATGGGGGCGTTATCAGTCGTTAAACTTTCTGCTAGTGGGAATACTTGTGATATGATTTCGTCGATGACCATGGTAGTTCCTATTTCATTTGGGACATTGCGTATATATAGATATTTGCTGTATGTAGCTATTGTTGCGATGTATGTTTTCTTTTGTAGATAAAATGTGTCCATTTGAATGTTGTCCTGCGTTTGTAGGTATAGGTGTGGGTTTGATCATTTGTTTCGTGGGATGTCTGTCGTATTTGCATGTGTGGCTTTTTTTTTTCAAAACTGTATTTATTAACCATAATTAGAATTCGTACATTTAAGTAATACAGTGACTTAAAATTAATTTTGTAACAATTGCTTACATGTAATTATTATAATAATATATACATTTTTCAAACAATATTTTATGAGATATAAGATAGATGCGTGTTTATAAATTTAGTGGTATTATCTTCCTGGAAAAGGTCAGAAAACCAGGAATTTGTTTTTTTTAACTTTACTTAATCTAAACTTAATCCTAATTATATAAATAACTTAACCAATTTAGCCTGATTACAGTATGATTTCCATAAAGCCATAAACAAAGTTTTATAATTAATGGGATATATGTTATGAATTAAAGGATGTGGAATGAGGTTAGTTATGGGCTAGAGGTAGAGTATTTCTCTCCGGTTGTTCGTTGGAAAAGCGTAGGATGTTGGAAAATGGTTGGACGTTACAGTATTTGAACTGGTTAGGGGTAACTTCGGTGTTGTGGTATATGATCTCATTTGGATCATTTACCAGTCTGCCTGAGGCGAAGATAGCTCTGGTGTGGAGACAGTTGGGGTAGTTAGTTCGGATATCTAGAGGGTTCTCTAAGAGCGAGGTTATTATGGGATTGGGATTATTTTGTAGGTTTTCGATAAATTTGATAGACAGTTCGAGGAATCGTCTATCGAGGCGCTCGATACCAGCGGTATTGTAGAGTTCGACGTTACTATAGTACTTATAGGAATTAGGACGACGATATAACCCAGAGACATACCTAAAGCATTTTCTTTCGAATACTCGTAATTTCTCCATTTGGGAGGGAGTGATATGGTACCACAATGGGCATGCGTACGTGAGTGTGGGCCTGATAATTTGTTTGTAAATGAGCAGTTTGACTTTGTGAGAGAGACTATTAGGTTTCCACATTACTTTTCTACAGAGATTAAGCTGAATTGTGGCTTTTTGAAGGGAATTTTTAATGTGGGAGGAAAAAGACCAGTTATTAGAAAAAGTGATTCCCAGATATTTTAGGGTTTTGGAGGGTTTTATCAGAGTGTTGTTCAGTTGAATCTTAATTTTGTTGTGGCAGCGTCTAATGTTGTTTGTACAGTGCTCGTTTTTGCCCTTGAACACTATGAGCTGCGTTTTATTTGGATTAAGGTGGATTTTCCACTTATTGAAGTATGTTGATAAGTTAGGGAGGAAGTTGTTAATGCGGTTTCTTGCAGCCTTAACAAATTTGCTGCTAGAGTAAATTAATGTATCATCAGCATAATTCAGCATCACAACATTAGAAGATACGGGTTGAGGAATATCTGAGGTATATAACAGATATAAAATTGGCCCTAAAATGGAGCCTTGGGGAACACCCGCGGTTATGGTGTGGGTTTCTGAGACGGAAGAATTTATTCTCACAACGAATTTTCTGTCAGAAAGATAAGAGGCTAAGAGCTTTGTTGTGTGAGAGTTTAGATTAAATATGGAGTGCAGTTTGTACAGAAGCCCTGAGATCCAGACGCAATCAAACGCCTTAGAAATATCGAGAGATATACACACAGTAGGGCTTTGGTTTTGGAGACCAGTTGTAACATCGTGTGTAAGTTTTAGTAGAGCATGACATGTGGATTGTCGCTTACGAAATCCGAACTGACAGTTAGGGATGAGGGCATTCTCATTGGCAAATGAGAGAAGATTTTGGTAGATCTTGCGTTCCAGTATCTTACTTAATGTACTTAATAGGAATATTGGACGATAATTGAAAGGGCTATCACTACTACCGGGCTTCTTAATAGGAATTACTACAGCAGTTTTCCAGTTGTCTGGGAAGTGCGATGCATTAATTATATGATTAATAAGAATGAGGATGGGAAGTAGATTCTGTGGGCGTAGCCTTTTAAATAGAAGGCGTGGGATTCCATCTAATCCAGTTGACTTTTTGTTATTTCCTGAATTTACGATCTCGGATAATTCGTCTGCAGTTAGAAAATTTGTAGTGTCTAAGGGGTGTGAAGCTATGTTTGTGTTGTTGAATTCACCGATGAAAGGAGTAAAAGATGGGAATAATCTGTTTGAGATGTATTCGTTTACTGTGTTCTCAAAGCCAGGAGTTGAGAGAGAATTATTTTGCTCATAGATCTTTGCAAAGTGTTCTGCGAGGCAATTTGCTATGTCCGAATCGGACTGGGCAATATTATTGCTGATCGGGTTAATGAGATGGTCAATTCGGGGTTTATATTTACGACCAGTTAATTGATTGATGTTTTTGAAAAGATCCCGATTTGGTTTGATATTTTTAAGTGTGGAGATGTAGTTTTCATCTGCGAATTTTTTCAACTGCTCATTTATCAGAGTGGATAGGAGTTGGATTTGGCTTTTAATAAAGGGGCAGTATCTTGTATGAAGTTTACGGCGGAGCTGCTTTTTAAGGCGCAATAATTTGGTTAGGATGCTGGGCAAAGGCTTTTCTAAATAGTTATGAGGAATGGTTGTCGGGGTGTTTTTGCTGAGAGCCTCCTTAAGAATTTGCTCTATTCTTAAAGATGCTTGATCGATTTCAGTAGGGAGTAAGTTAGATGCTTCAGGGATATACAAGTCAGAGAAACTTATCGCTATGTCCCTATTGACTTTTCTCCAATTTGTTTTGGTGAAGTTTGGGACAGGGTTTGACGAGTATAGTGGATCGAAAGAGGGGATTTGAATCGTGGTGTGAACGGAACCAAGATCAGAAGGAAATATAAAGGAGACTGTAGGTGGACCCGGTGAATAAACATCGTCGGACTTGAGGAAGAAGTCGATTGTTGACCTGGCTGAGCTAGAGACACGAGTTGGCTGTAATGGGGAGTCAATGTAAGTATATGGATAAGATTGGAGGAGGGCTAGCAATTGGCGACCATATTTGTTGCATTTATTATCATTGAATGCTGTGTGACGAGCATTCCAGTCTCCTCCGATTATAAATGGAGCGGGAACGGACTGTTGGATAATCTGCGAAATGTCAGTTTCTGGGAAATCTGGTTGTCGTGAAGGGTGAATATAAATGGATGCTAAGACGAGCACTTTATTGTTCTCACAGAAAAGTTTTACTGCTGTGTATTCAATGCTGGATACACGGGTGAATCTAATTTCACTGAAATTTAAATTTTTTGTGAATTAAGATGCCGGTACCTCCATGAGATCCATTAGTTCTGGGGTTAGAAACAAAAGTATAATTGGGAATTGAAACTCGGGAATTTGGTTTGAGCCAGGTCTCTGAAAGGAATAGGATATCTGGGGAAAACTTTTCAACAAACAACCGGAGGTGTTGCTTACGTATGTTAGAGTAAATTGCATGTGTGGCATATTTCGCAGTCTTTTCCTTCTTTTTTACACATTTGTCTAAAGTTAGGCCAAAAGTATTTGTCGGCTATGTCGATGGCGTTATTTCTGTGGCTGCGGTGACCTCTTCGGTGAACTTCTTGAATTGTTTTTAATTGTTCATCGTCGTCTATAATGTCTGTGACCGCGTTAGGGGCGTGAACTATCTTTTTGCACTCTAAATTTGATTCTAAGATTTCTCGTATTTCATATAATGTTACTTCGTCACAGTGTATTGCGTTCGTATGATTTGGGTTTATGACTTTTTTTATGGTGTTAATAAGTTCAGATAAATCGCTAATTTTAATATGTGATCTCCTATATCCGTCAAATATATTTTTACCCTCTGTCCTATCTTCATTCGAGAATTCAATGTATATTTGGTTTTTGAAATGATTTACTGGTTTAGATATACTTTTTATTTTATAAGTTGGCGAGCTTGTGGGTCGTGTTTAACTATACACCAAGCACAGGTGCGGATTCAGCTAACACCCACTACGTACCGCCGAAAATTGTCCACCAGTAATGTTCACACGAGAAAGAGTAAAAGCAAAGCACTCAGGAAATTGTTCGCAGAAGTTGAAGATCCGCCATGCACCATGTGCCAGTAAAACAATTAAAATTAAAACACTAGACCTGTTCTGAATTTGAGTTATTTAAACGTCTCTTTATTTTACGGTAGTAAAATAACGTTAGGGTTCCTTTAGACCTTGGTACAAATATTGTTTACTTATTTATTTAAACTGACACTATTACTTCAAGAGGGAAACCTCTGTACAATCGTAACACTTCACAAGCACAACCGCCACAAACTGTCTACGGAGTGAATAGAGGACGTGTTAGAGTTATTGAGTTGCTGCCTGCTGAGTGCGTCTGCAACGACATTCTCCTTGCCAGGTTTGTAAATTATCTTAGCTCCATATTCCTCGATTCTATTTTTCCATCTTTTGATTTTTGTGTTTGTATTTTTGTTCGAGACCGCATAAATTAAAGATTGGTGATCTGTGTATATTGTCAAGACCGATATGCCTTGTATATAAATTCTGAGTTTGGTCAGAGCGAATATTATTGCCAACAGTTCCTTCTCGTTAGTTGCATAGTTTTGTTCCGTTTCGCTAAGGGATCTCGACACGAAAGCAATAGGTTTTCCTCCATGTGACAAAACTGCACCAATTGCGATATTAGAAACATCAGTGGTCAATTCGAAGGGTTTTGAGTAGTCAAGTTGGGATAAATCCAGACATTCCTCTAAATGTTGTTATAGTTCCGTAAAGGATTTTCTTTCTTCTTCATTAAGATTGAGTTTGTAGTTAGAGCTTGTTTTTTGTGATATCATTTGATCTGTTTTTAGTAAATTTGTGAGCGGTTTTGCTATCGTTGCGTAACTCTTCACAAATTTTCTGTAATATCCGGCTAAGCCGAGGAAACTCCATAATTGCTTCAAGTTTGTTGGTTCGGGATATTTTCTTATACTTTCAATTTTCTCGGGGTCGGTCTTTATTGATTTATGGCTGATAATATAGCCCAAGAATTTTACGTAGGGCTTGAAAAAGTGGGATTTCTCTTCAGATATTGTTAAATTCGTGATATATAATGCATCAAAAATTTGTCGAAGATGGTTCATATGTTCATCTTTGTCTTTAGAAAATACGATGATATCGTCGATATATACGAAGCAAAATTTTGTGACAAATGGTCGTAAAATATCATCCATGCAGCGTTGAAAGATCGCGGGTGCATTCCTTAACCCAAATGCTAACCTACGAGGGTTGCCTCTTATGTTTCGGGATTTGGCAACCCTAGTGTTGCAATCCGGCAATTGACAGCTCTGTCGTAAAGTTGGACATTTTTAAGGTTATACGCACTCAGAACGTTTTGACATACGAGCGCTATTTGTGTTGTTTCATCATCATCATCGGCACTACAACCGGGGACCGGTCTTGGCCTTATTTAGCAAGTCCTAAGGCATCACTTCCTCTTCATCCGGTCGCACTGTACTCTGATATTTAAGGGTAATTAAATTCTCCTTTTGTGCGCGGGTTAGTGTAAAAAAAAAAAGTAGACGGGTGTCGTATAGTTGAACGTGTGTGCTGTAAAATTGCGTGAGTAGTGTGTGCAATTAGTTAAGTGACCATTTTGTAATAACTAAGGAACGAACAAGAACAATTCTGTTCAGTGTAACCCCGACTCTGGCATGGCTGACGTCTACTTGTGTTCTCGGGCACTGAACGAACACTAACTTTACTGTTCCTTGAGTATGTAGTATATAAAGAGCGCATGGCGGGCACTCGGTCTCTCTTTTTCCGGTGGTGAGTGTCAGCGTTATTAATAGGAATATACGACCTTTTGTTAGCATTACGAGGGTTGCCTCTTATGTTTCGGGATTTGGCAACCCTAGTGTTGCAATCCGGCAATTGACAGCTCTGTCGTAAAGTTGGACATTTTTGAGGTTATACGCACTCAGAACGTTTTGACATACGAGCGCTATTTGTGTTGTTTACAGTAACTTAAAAGATTCATCTCGACCCAAAAAGGGAATTAAATCGTCAACATTTTCGTGCGATTATTTTTTACAACTTTCGGCGTGGATTAACTCAGCAACAGTGCATGGATGAACTTAATTCAATTTTTGGCGATGAAGCTCCATCAAGGACCAGTGTTTATCGATGGTATGGTGAATTCAATCGTGGTCGTAGTTCACTCCAAGATGAATTTCGTGAAGGTCGTCCAAAATCAGTTGTTGTTCCGAAAACCATTGATGCTGTGCGCGAACTGATATTGGAAGATCGTCATGTGACCTATCGTGAGATTGAGACAACCTTAGGCGTTAGTGGGACCAGCATACATTCAATATTGCATAAACATTTGACTGTAAAAAAAATTTGTTCGCGTTGGATCCCACACAATTTGTCAATCGCCCAAAAAAAGGCTCGTGTCAATTGGTCGAAAGAAATGCTCAAAAAATACGGTCGCGGTGCTTCGAAACACGTCTATGACATCGTGACAGGTGATGAATCGTGGATTTACGCGTATGAGCCCGAAAGTAAACAGCGGTCGACTGTCTGGGTGTTTCAAGATGAGCCAAATCCAACAAAAGTTGTGCATTATGCATGTGTTGGAGATACCTCAATCAGAGTGGCAAAAGGGCTTCGACAATTGGTTCAAACGCATGCAAAAGTGTATAGATCTTCATGGGGAATATTTTGAAAAACAATAAAGTGATTTTCGATGATCAGTATTTGTTTTTGTTCTCTAATCCCGAAATATAAAAGGCAACCCTCGTATTATATTCATAGAGAGCGCCATTTACGGCGAATGCTGTTTTTTCCCTGTCCTTCTCATCTATTAGGATTTGGTGAAAACCGGACTCCAAATCGATCGTTGAGAATACTTTAGCACGAGGTACCTGTCGTTAATTGTTTGTTCGTTTAGTTTTTTGTAATCATTTACCAATCTACGTTTTGGTGTACCACCCTCATTAACTCCCTTTTTCGAAACTACCCAGATCGGTGAGCAATACGGGGATCTGGATAGGCGAATGATGTCCCGCCTTAGTAGTTCTTCTATTTCTTTATTCACAAAGTCTTGCTCGGCAATGCGATATGGATATTGTTTTGTCCAAATTGGTTCTTCGGTTTTTGTTCTTATGGTTGCTACTATATTAGGGGTGTAAGGAAGGTTCTTGTCTACTCGTCTATTCCTATTCATTAATGTATTTATTTCTTCCCTGAATTCTTGTCCTTCAATCGTATAGTTAAGTTTTTGATTAGTGTTAGCTTCTCCTGATGTTTTTAATATCATTGAAGTTTATTTCTGCATTTAATTCCCTTAATCCTTCTAAACCGATTAAGAGGTCGAACTCTCTTAATTCTTGTAATTCGAAAAACGAATTTTTTTCCTAGTATATGTATATATCTTTTGGTTTCTATGACACTACTCCCATAGATTGTTTTTGACTGAATTGGCAAAATTTTAATTGAATTGCTTAAATCTATATTTTTTTTACAATCATTTTTGGTTGCTCCCGAGTCTATTAAAATGTTATATGTTTTGTCATTTTCACAATTTTTTAATTCTAACCTAGGTAAACCATCACTTAGGCTAAACAAAGATTCTTTAGTAGTATTAGTTTCACTTACGTTATTTTTCAGGGAATCGATTGTTGACTCCTGTTCCACGTTGTTCATTCGTTGGGGCTGTTCTTGTTGGGGTTGATTCCTGAATAAGTTTGGTTGTCTTGTTGTGCTGTGTATGGAACTATCTACTTCCATCGGCTCTGGTTTGGGGAAATTTGTGTTCTGTAGATTCTGTCTGTATGATCCGAAATATTGGCGTGAGTTCCTTTGGGATTGTTGCCTGTTGTAACCCCTTGGATTTTGTTGGTATTCCTTGAATTGATATCGTCTATCATGGTATGTATTGTCGTACTGTTGTCGTCTCTCTTGGTGTTGTTGTCTATTTTCGGGCTGAAATTGTCTGTCCTGGTACTGTTGTCTAGTTCCGTGCTCAAGTCGTCTATCCTGGTGTTGTTGTTGTCTGTATGTGGGGTCCCATTCTCGTACTCGTAGATTTGGGGCTATATTATTGTATCGCGAGTCGTGATGTACTGTGAGAGCTATTCCGTATGCTTCTGCTAACGAGTTGCATTTATGTGCGTATAATGTTTGCCTGGCTGTTCCGTTATTTAGGCTATTTGAAAAAATTCTCACAGCCTGTTGTTCGGCTTCTCTTAGAAATGCTTTCCTGGTGTCTTCGTTTCGATGCTGTGTTTGGATTTTTGCGATGATCAGGTTTTGGGCTCTGTTTACTCCGTCGTAGTATTGAGTTAGATCATTGCCTCCCTGTTTTATTTGTGTCATCTCTGCTTTCAGTACATACAGAGGTCTGTTGTCGCTGCATGTGAAGTCTAGGCGATCCAGGATTGCGTCGAAGTTAAATTTGGTGTTGTTGTTTATTAGGGCTAATGCCGCTTCATCTACAATCTTATTTCTGATTATTAGCAGGCCTTCGCAGTACTTCGTGTGTTCTTTGTGAGCCTCACATGCCTTCATTAGTGTCGTTGCTGCTTTCCTACAAGTGGTGTATTCACCTTCTGTTCCACTGAACCTTGGTAAAGATTTAAATGCCTCCAGGTTGATGTCTTCCGGGCGGCTGTACTTGAACTCTAAGTCTTGATGTTCCTCCGAATTTGTTGTTATTGCGGGTTGTAGTTTGTTAATTTCCAGTGTCTGCTGGTTCATTAAATTAGCCATCATTTGAATTTGTTGTTTCATGACGGTTAGTTCTGCCTTCATTGCGATGTTGTCTGCCTCCATGTTTTGCATCTCTTCGGTTTCTGAGTCGCTGGATACTTTATCTGTGGGTTTTCTTAAGGGATTAATTTTTGACTTACCCCGTAGATGTTTTATTTTCATCTGCTCCTTATCTTCTCTGGTTTGATTTCTCTATTATTTTTTTACTGAATGATTTTTTTTGTTATCGCGTCGCCTTCGCTGGACGTTGTTCCTTTGGAAGAATTCCTTGCACCGAGTCCTTCCTGAACGATGGAGTATTTCTATGGATACTCTTTGGTTTCTTTAAACACTCCACAGTGTTGGTCCGTTACCCTAATCGAATTTTGTAGGAAAAAAACGATTGGCAGGATCGCCAGTTCTTTTGTGCTGTTCCTGGAGAAAATATTTTCAAACGAAAAGACCTTTGTCTTTGTTTATTTAGAAACTATGTTTCCTTTTATTATTTACCTCCTCTGAGCAGCTCGTGTATTCGAGTCCGTAGTCAGACAGGATCTCTTATCTTACATTTCGAACTTAAGTCTATTTATATTTTTCGAATCTATTAATATCTTAAATCTATTAAGTAAAACAGGTTTTGAAGTACCTGTGTTTCTATTATTAAAATACAGTGGTTCACGTTTTCTTTTGTTCGTGTTTTGGGAATGACATTAAGTTAAACAGATTTTGAAGTATCTGTGGTGTTTTATGTTTTGATTGTTACCTATCTTATATTTTAGGGGTGTTCACTCGCTCATCTCTAAATCGCCACTGCTTGTTCCCTTGCGCAACTGTGAAAAGCCTCTCTGGCTTTGTGAGGAGAGTGGAGCAAAATCAAATCTGAATTGGGTAAAGTGAAAAGTGAATACTGTGCACCTCTATAGTATATTGCCGGAAGTCCAATTTTCAATACACAAAACTTACCCGTTGATGAACCAATTCCAGTGTTTTTGTGTGGGGTTTTTTTCCTTTTTTCCAAATTTTTCACACCCTGGTTTTTCACTCGCTTTTTTGTTTTTTTTTTTTTTTTTCAAATTTTCACATTCTAGTTTCTAGTTTTCACTTTCTGGCCTACACACGTGTGTAGTTTTAAATGTATGTCACTATTATCATTTATCGGTACCGAACCAAAAACACGCCCGCACTCGACCCGTACGACCGATCCAGTTTATCGGTTTTCGGGTTTAATAATAAGTATGAAGCGCGATTGATTATTAATAAAATAATCCAGGGGTGTCACGTGAAGACTGTGTGTTTCCTCTGTTACGTGGTAACCTCCCCCATCCCAAGTACCCACCGAGCGGGGAGATTAAATCTTGGTTGGGTTGTTCCGCCGTTGAGGATGTGCAGAGATGCAGGAAAGATTAGAGCCCACGATCCACACTTTGGATTGACATTCGTTACAAGCGAATGCTCGATCCTACTCTCGTTAGGTTGTGGATTCCGCGGGAACAGCTGCGGCGCGTTTCTCTTCGGAGTGATGGCGAAGTGGATAGAGAGAGTAAGAAGTAGTAAGTAGAAAAAAATATTGATTGCCTAGCAATGGGAGCAGCAAGAAAAACGAACGAGCGATGTAAGAAATTAAAAATTAAAAAAGAAAGAATAAAGTAAACAAAATTCTAATGCATAATAATGTAATGTAGTAATTGTAATTGTAAAATTTAAATGAAGGTGAAACAGTGGTGAAATACATGTAATTCTTTTGTTGTATGAACGAAGTATTTCTTTGATTTTTTGGTCCGGCACGTAGACTGCATGAAGTGTGTGAATTATGAACAAATAACCAGAATACCCGAATGTGACCGTTATAATCCTGTCCGCAGCGCCCTGCCTCGTTTAGAGTGATAATCGGAGCCCGATCGAGGAAGGATACCAGCTCTGGAATTGGTGCCGCGGGCTGGTTAACCGTATAGCTGAACCCAGGTAAACCGTGTTTTTCTAACGTTTTATTCACAGAAATTAAACTGCTGGATGGTGACTGTTGGCTGTAACTGATTTTGCAAGAAAACTGTCGGAATTAGCGGAACCCAGACTGGCTGATGGGTGACAGTGAAAAGTGAAAGGGATGAAATTGGGAAATATCTGTTACTCGATAAAAAGGAGAGTCACCACTCATATTCAGGGGAATATCGAAACACAAACCAGCCCCATGTATTTCCTGATCGGAAAGTGCAGCAACCGCTGCTCGGCCAATATGCACATAGTTCAGTGAAACTATTTTGTTTGTGCAAATTAATCACTCTGAGGCGTTTACGTTTTTCGATCTTCGCCCTGCAATTATCGTCAAACCGAGATTTGGACTTAATTGTTTTCTTAAATTCTAATACCTTTTCGGCTGTTTGTTTGATTGTGTCTCTGATCGATGTCCATTTAGTGTCCACACTATTGGTTTCCTCTTACTCACTGCTTCCATTCTCTAGGTTACTAAATCTGTTCGTTAGTTCGTCTTGATATTCGTCCCTTTTGCGCAGGTCTTTTAGTTTATCAATATCGAACTTTTTACTCGTTTCCCGTGACTGCCTATGTGGGTTTGCTGCGAGCCGACTCCTAATTTTACCCATCACTAGAAGATGATCGGAGTCGCAGTCTGCTCCTCTATATGATCTTACGTCAGGGATATTCGAGTGGTGTCTTTTGTCTATGAGGAAGTTGTCTATTTGGTTACGCGTTACGTCGGGTGATATCCATGTGACTTTCTGGATTTGCTTGTGTTTGAACATCGTGCTTTTCACTATCAGATCGTTTGACGCTGTGAACGTGATAATTCGAATTCCATTATCATTTGAAATGTCGTGTAGGCTTTTTTTACCTATAGTTAGTTGGAAGATATCTTCCTTTCCAATTTTCGCATTGAGGTCCCCGAGGAAGATTTTAACATCAAATGATATCACATCAAATACTTCCTGTAGGGTCTCGTGGAACGTGCCCTTCGTTTGTTCGTCGGTAGATTCTGTTTGGGCGTGTACGTTTAGAGAACGATCGATAGTAAAGAGACGTTTCTCGTTTCCTTTTGCAAGTGTACCAGTGTACAGGTATAGTAACTAGTGTGTGTCCAGTACGCACAGTGAATTCAGTAGTGATTATTGACCATACGAAAATATAAGATAATTTATTTATTAAAACGACATGGTCCCAACGCCCAGTCGTCCGGTGAAATGCCATCCCATCAAGCTATAGGCTCCGTGAACTGGTCAGGAGAAATCCCTGGCCATCTTTAGGAGCTTGGTCGATGGACCGGTTCGAGAAAAGGTTAGTTTATGTGATAGTTAGGCTGTACATTCCGCAATATCGTCGGGAGAAATTTTCGACTATTTTCGGATGTATGACTGATGGCCCAGATTGACACGGAGATAAGTCATGATGTTACCTTCTGAGATAAGGAATTCCGGAGGTAAACTAGCTTCCCATTTGGATCTCCGGGTGACTATGTCAGGGGGAACATCATTCAAATATTCTGATAAATAACCGAACTTTAAAAAATTCGTCATAGCATAATCGGGTTCATTCTCGAAACTCTGTCGACATTCTGATAACGACATCAGCGGCATAGATTAAACCAATACGTATGTAAACGCCGTCCACCAATATTTGCAAACAGCGAAACCTGATATCCTTCCCCTAACTAAGACCCAGGTCGATTCGTCAACTGATTCGACATATCTTCGTTGCTCAGGACACGACCTACATTCGAGATTCCGTTTCAATGGTGAAGGCTGCGTCTTCACAGGGTCTGATATGGCTTGCCAAAGGATGGAGGCGTTAGAACGTAATAACTTGGACATCATGCGGTTGAAGGTCGAGCTAAAAAATGCTGTTAAATTTCCTTGAAGTGTTTACCGCTCCCCAAGTGACGATCGACTGGATACATCACGTACCGTCGACTGGATACAGAGCAACCATCCGACTTCTGAAATTGTCGTCCTTCGCCTTTTTACTGTACACAACTCCGGCTGGCTGATAGATTCTAACAGAACTGACGAGGCTGGAAGGCTAGCGGAGATGTTCGCTGTTAACCGCAATTTGACTCAACTCATGGAGGAACCTACGCGAGTGCCGAATACCCGAGGTGATTATGCGAACATCTTGGATCTGTTCTTGACAACCGAGCCGAATATTTACACCGTGGTGGGTGCTGCGCTACTAGGAAACTCTGATCACTGTTTGGTATTGGTCGCGCAGCCAGTCGAATTTCAAACGAATAACCGACCTAAGCAGCTTCGTCGTGTATGTAGGTATGGGGCTGTCAACTGGGATGATCTGCGAGATTTCTACGCACCCTTTCCGTGGTCGGAGGTGTGCTTTGGAGACGCCGATGTTAACGCTTAATTATTCTTCTCGGGATGGAGATTTACATTCCGCATTCCATCAAACTTCAAAACAAAATATTTCACCAGGCGACAGGAACTCTGTCGTTTTAATAAATAAATTATCTTATATTTTCGTATGGTTAATAATCACTACTGAACTCATTGTGAGTACTGGACACATACTAGTTACTACACCTTTACACTGTTACACTGCAAAAGGAAGCGAGGGACGTCTCTACACAATCGATTGTTCTCTGCTTCTGTCTGTATAAAACTGAGATGGAAAATCCTCTTGGATGTATTGCTCGAAAACCAGAGGGCCCTTCGATACTCTATTCATACATGCATTCATTTGTTGGCAAGAATGAGACAAACACATCAACATAGCAACGAAGATGACATCAATTATTATATCGGGTTTTCCAATAGGGACTTGACAACTTTTTTTTTAAATGGGGAACGGACCATTTCGCGGTGGCCATATGAACGAAGTCGATTTCCATTCATAAATGTTTTGATTGTACTTCAAGCCGATAATAAAGTTTTTGAAACATCTCAAATGGTTTGCGTTTTATTTTTAAAAAAAAGTTGTCAAGTCCCTATTGGAAAACCCGATATTTTGCAAGCAATTGTCTGGCAACCAAACGTTGGATTCAGAATATGAAATGACTTGTTGAAGTTTTTGAGAAATTTGAAAAAAAAGAAACGTTTTTTAAGGCTAGAGACATCGATAGGTAATCGTTCTTGTTGAGTAGAGACCATAACGCTGGTTTTCGATTTTCCCTCGAAGCAGACTGAGTCCGGTTTGTAGGCCAGAAGGATACTTACATTTTCATAAGTGCTTTTATGATATTCCTCTGATTGGAGCCCGATAATATTCATAAGACGTTTTATAAAAAAATATAATAAAAATCCTGTGGACATGAAAGCAGACTGCAGACAGCAGTACTATAGTCATATTTAAGCGAAAAAGCGGGTCTATTGTGATCGTAATTTAATGTATATTAATGTATACAAATCTGCCAAATATATATCGAGACCCAAAAGCAAAGTTAAATTTTATTTATTCGGGTATTTTACATTCCAAAGTTGCTCGTTAAAATGTATCTTCCATCTTTTTTCGTGCCTCTTGGCTAAATTCATCTTGGCGTAGCTAATATAATGTGCTTCAGTGCTTAAAAGGTGTTTGCTAAAAAAGATTAAGATCAGTTGCAATTTTATTTAACTACATTTTTCGCTGCTATGCGACGCCATTTATATACGGCCAACCTGAAATTAGAAGGAAATTTTGCAAAATGTGTTTTTTATTTAAAAACTAGGCCAGTGGATCAATAAGTCTGTGAGTTTTTAAAGTTTCCATCACAGTCTGTGTATGAAGAAAAACGATGGTAAAATTTTGATCAAACCTGGGCATTTATTTTGCAAGTTGGGACTTTTAAAAGTAGGCAAATGTATTAAATTTGTTGGGCGTGGTCACCGGTAAGCTGGAAAATGCTTGCCAACTAACGTCTTTAAATAGACTGATGTCAAATACTGCCAGATTTGAAAGTGAGCAAAATTTGTGAAAATGGGATACATGAATTCTGCTTTCTCATTCGATGCCAGTGTGTAGTCACCGAACAAAACTGTCATTAACTTTTAAATACGAGAAATGGCGTACACATTGCATTTGATTACAAAAAAAGCAATTGCGACTAAATTGTTATACTGTGGGCGTCAAAAGAAAGTGTACAGCATTGAACTGCATTTTTACAACCCTGTTAAAGCAAGGGGGTTCGATCTTTTAGTAAAATACTTATGTTATTTTTTAAGGTAGTTTATTTTCAATGAATTGCCATATAAAACTTAACAGAAAATAATGAAGTAAAAATACAATAAAAAAATTTAAAAAAATATGTCAGTTTTAAAGCGTCAAAAAAAGTGTACAACTTGCCACACATACTGTGCAACTTTCCGCTTATCGGGAAAACAACCGTTAAATTTATTTTGTTTTCTTTACAACTCATAACTAATTGATTAAAAGTGTTATTGAGTTCATTTCCATCGAAAGTTGCTTGTTGCTTAAATTATTTTTTATTAAATATTAAATATTATTAAATTACTTCAAAATGGCTAAACAAAGTGCAGTAGAAACACGACAACTTATTATTACATTAAGAAAGGAAGGAAAATCTTACCGCGAAATAGCCAAAACAGTGGGTAGATGCCATAACACGGTGAAAAAAATGTTGGACAAATTTCAAAAGTGGCTGTCCGTAGGTGATGAACGTGCTATTGTCAGGGAAGTGCGAAAAAATCCCGCGTCTAGTGCAGTAAAGATTGCTGAAAATATTACCCAATCTTCTGGAGTCAACGTTAGCGTGAGCACTATTCGGCGGACCCTCCATAGCAACGGACTACACGGAAGAGTTCCTCGCAAAAAGCCATACATTTCTGAAAAAAATCAGAAGCGAAGATTTCTTTTTGCCAAGAAGTATCAAAAAGAAAGTTATTCATTCTGGGGAAATGTTCTCTTTAGTGACGAGAGGAAATTTGAGATTTTTGGTTCAATAAAACCACCAAAAATATGGAGAACGAAAAAAACTGAATTTGAACAAAAAAATTTAAATTCAACAAGTAAGCACGGAGGTGGTTCAGTAGTGGTCTGGGGATGTATGGCGACATCTGGAGTTGGGAACCTCGTCTTTATTGACACTACAATGAGAAAAGAAGATTATCTTAATATTTTAAGAGACAATTTGCCAAGTAGTGTTGCGAAACTGGGTTTAAGTGATTCATGGGTCTTCCAACAAGACAACGACCCCAAGCACACATCGAAAATAGTCAAGGAACGGTTACTTTACCGTACACCTAAGCAGCTGGATCACCCTCCGCAATCCCCAGACTTAAGCCCCATCGAGCATTTGTGGGAGTATCTGGATAAGTAGATCCGAAAGACGAACATTTCAGACAGAGAGTCACTAAAGTCAATTCTAGTTGAAGAGTGGCAAAAAATCCCAACCGAATTGACAAGGAAGCTAGTAAAGTCAATGCCCAGACACATTGATGCTGTTTTAAAGGCGAAAGGGAAGCAGACAAAGTACAAGTCTTAAGTTTTTTACTTTAATTGAATAATGTACACTTTTATTGACGCTTAAAACTGAAATATTTTTTTTATTTTTTTATTGTATTTTTACTTTATTATTTTCTGTTAAGTTTTATATGGCAATTCATTGAAAATAGACTACCTTAAAAAATAACATAAGTATTTTACTAAAAGATCGAACCGCCTTGCTTTAACAGGGTTGCAAAAATGCAGTTCATAGCTGTACACTTTCTTTTGACGCTCACAGTATATGGTTGGTCGTAAGCACGACATTTCACATGTAATATAGAATCGAAAACGTAAGACCAATTTTCTAGTTAAATTGCCCAAATATTTTTTTTTCTAAATAGATGCCACTGTGACCGACATATGGGTAAAATTTGACACAATATATGTGTTTCAGTTCCATATGGTTTCGTATGAAATAAAAAGATTTTTTTTTCATTTTACTTTTACAGTATGTAATGTTGTTGCAAAGATGTTGGATGTTAAATTCCTTTTCCGAAATTAAAATGTCTTGTGCAGAAACGTTAAAGATGTTGCTCAGAGCCTTCTGGGAGTGGAGTTTATCGAATAGAAATGTTTGCAAGTGGTATAAACTGTTCAAAGAAGGTCGAGAATGAATTGAAGAAGAGGCATTCCCCGGACGACCATCAACTTCAACCTGTAATGATTCACGCATCAAATAAATCAAATTTATAACCTAAAAAACCCCGTAAAAGAATCCTTACTTTTCATGCATCTCTTCGCATACAAATTACCTATAAGAATTCTTTCCTAACTTATCATGAATCCCAAAACCAATTCGGCACCTTCGGTGCCGGACCAATCCCAATCTCACCAAGTGCATTTCCCCCTAGACGAATTCCTGAGAACAAAATGATTTGGTTTACATACAATGTAACTATCATAACAGGGATCGTAATCATTTCGTCGCCTATTTCTGGCGACCTATACCCAAGGGACAAAAACTAATATACGCATCTTGCGTCTTAAGGCATCAATTAAATCCTACAGCATAAGCAAATGCAAATAGGAATTGAATACCTACCCGTACCAGCGATGCCATAAACACCATTTCCCTGTAAACAAGCTAAAACCAATTAGCACAATGTTCATGATGCATTACGGCTGTCAATACAGCTGCTATGCATATTGTAGACAACGATCATCAACGGTCCCTTTGTCTTACATATCCCTGGATCCGTTTCCCAGTAACCTTCTCACATAAACAAAGATCTTCACGAGCCCTTCTTTGTTTTAGATTCGTTCCCATGGCTTTGATCCATGAAAGAACCAATGTGCACACATACATGTGTGCCGTGACAATTCACTCTATGAGATCTGTTTGGTTACCCCAAAGAGAGACTTTACATCTCTCTTGGAATAGGAAAATGCACCCCCTGAATTTCTTTTGATAGCGAATGAATATCGCCGAGTCCAATTACATCCGCCGACGACCGGCGTCGTGCCGCTCCCGCTCCCCGATGCGCACGGGGACACGAATCGAATATATCCCGCCGAGTTTCGTGTTAATAGATATTTTATATTAATGAACAACAGGAATAAAATGTTATGTTCACCCAATAGAACTTATATTAAATCCGGGATCAGTAACCGAAAATAATGTGTAAAACTCTTCTAACTCGTCAACCAATAAAAGAACCTTTAATAATAAATGAAAAGTGACTTTCAAATTATTTACTTCTGGTGGACGGTGTGCTGAGATGATGTGCTGTATTTATTTCTTTCGTTGATGAACAATTCGCGCCGAAGCTGTGTATGATGGAGGAGGAAAGTGAACCTAGTGCCCGTGACATGTACATACTTACCCCCATAGATTTGGTACCCAAAAACCATCGAATAACAATTAGGAATGGCGCTGATGTTGGTATTTCAGAGGGATCAGTCTACGTCATCTTAAATGATATTTTGAACCTGAAATGCATCAATTCAAAATCGGTGTCAGTAACACTCAATGTCTTTGATAGAGCATGGCGTTAACGTGTGCGATTTTTGGCCTTCGATCGGTCATCATGTTATTACGGGAAATGTGATTTATACATACGACCCGAAAACAATTAATCGGTCATGAAACATGTTATTGCGGAAAATACAATTTAGATCTACGCATACGACCCGAAAACAACTAATCAATCGGGAAGAATATCATGTCTAAGGTGGGCCAAGAGCGAAATACTACGTCAAAGTCGCTCAAATATCAACTGGATGTTATTATTTTCTTCTATTATTGTGGTTTTGTGGCTTATGAATACTTTCCGATGGGCCAAAAAACAAAAGCTATATACTAATCGCCGAAGATTTAGCACGTGGGCTTCTGTCTCGTGATCCCTACCATCGGATCAATTGTGTGATCCGTTTAGGGTATCTTAAGTAAACACAGGATACCCTAATTGCACTATCGGTTCGCGCGTCGTCTTCTGTGGGATCCGAATTAAACAAACGGATCACCACAAACGCGTCCGAGTGTAGTGCAGTGATATACATGGGATTCGCGCCAGAGTGTGAAAATTGTGTGGAAGTGACAAGTGCGGGAAAACTCATACCCTTTCCTTTCCTTGTGTCTGTTTTTCCCCTTTTTCGCACTTCTGTTGCGTTTCTCAGGCGTCGATACTCTCGATTGATGTATAATCTTTGGGGGGTTTTTGGTGTTTTGAGTGGCGTAATATTCGTCACGAAAGGGATGTGACCTGGATTTCGGCACGGACCTAGTGGGTCACCTACTACAAGAGCATATCACCTGTAGTGGGGTTGCTTTCGCTTATCTATCGCCTGGTCCCGCTTGCATCCTTTTCTGAGTCTGTATTGGTTTTGTGTCGCCATTTCAACGAGAATTTTACGTCGATCTGTGTAACATTCGCGGCCTAAGATGCAATTTCTCCTCTGCGTTTGGCCACGTCGGTAACCAGAAACTAGCAATCCTGGCACTAAGTGAGACTCAGGTATCAACTAATGCAGATATTTCTAATTTTACCATACCCAGTTATACCTTAGTGCCTTTGTTCTTTCCACATCGTGGTCTAGCTACATACATACGAAGTGATATTCCTTATCAGCTTCTGCCACAATATGGGGTCTGTCACAACCCAGAATTTAATTTCTCTTGGCTAAAATTTCACGTTCGTAAGCATATCATACATTACTGCTTTCTTTACAGAAGCCCAAACTTGGATAGAAATGCATCCTTTAACGAATTTGATGCTCTGTCTGATTCTATCGATAGGATCTTGACCCTATATCCGCACACTGAAATCGTCATTGCGGGTGATTTTAATGTGCATAACTCTCAGTGGCTTCGTCACTCCGGGCACACAACACCTGAAGGTCAATATCTCCAGCTTTTTGCCGATTCAAATAGCTTAGCTCAACTTGTCAATGAGCCAACACGGGTACCAGTTATAGATGGTCATCCCGCCAACACACTGGACGTGTTTTCTCACCTCCCTCCCAAACAAATACACAATTGAAGTTTCTTCGCCCTCAGGCACATCAGACCACTGTGTCGTATCAGCTAAATTTCCTCTAACCAACAGTAACGTTAATGAGAAAGCTCCCAAAAGAACAGTATGGTTCTACGAGAAAGCAAACTGAGAAGGTCTGAACGACTTTTTTGGAAAGTTAAATTGGTCGTTATTTTTCCTCAATAACAATGTTGACTCTATAGCAGACACATTGACGGACACGTTTCTGTCGATGTTGATTCTATAGCGGACACATTAACAGACACGATTCTACTTGGCATGCGGATATTTATTCCACACAGGGAGAAGAGTATCAAATCCAAGAGAAATATGTGGTTCGATTGCGGGTGCAGAGAAGCCACTCAGGCTAAAGAGTTGAGCTTCCGGTTGTATATATCAAACAATACTGAGGAAAACCGGAAAAGATTACAGAGAGCTAGAAATGACTGCAATGCGTATATTCAACGCCCCAAGTTCTTGCATGACCAGAGAGTGAGACAACAAATATTACACTCTCCCACAGGTAGTAGAAACTTCTGAGCATTCGTGCAAAACATTCAAAATTCGGTCTTCTCATCCATTCCAACGCTTATAGTCGATGACAAACCAGTCACCACTGCAATAGAGAAAGCGAATCTACCTGCCGCACATTTTGCAGCCAACTCAACCCTGCCTGATACCGCATCAGTTCCACCTCAAATTGAATAGAAGCAGCACACCATGAGCCAGATTCGATTCCGAACGCGTACCGTTGCCCGAGCACTCAAAGTGCTAAATGCACACAAATCCGCTGGTCCGGACGGCATTCCCCCAATCCACTTGAAGAGATGTTCCGCTTCACTCGCCAAACCACTGCGGAAACTCTTCCATTTGTCTTATTCTACTGGCCGTTTCCCAAATAAATGGAAGTCAGCGAACATTCAGCCAATTCCCAAAAAGGGTGACAAATCATCCCTTTCTTCTTATCGACCCATAGCACTAATTTCTATTCTCTCGAAGGTAATGGAATCATTGATTAACCGTCAACTTTCGAAATATCTAGAATCAAATGACCTCCTCAATGACCGCCAATATGGCTTTCGTAGCAACAGGTCCACAGGAGATCTGATGGCGTACCTTACCGAAAAGTGGAGCCATTCCATCCACTACCTCGGTGAAAGCAAGGTAGTCGCATTGGATATTTCAAAAGCCTTCGACAGAGTTTAGCATCCAGCCCTTTGTCAAAATTGCATTCATATGGAGTGGACAATTCCCTGATCCAATGGATAAGAGACTATCTTTCTAGCCGTTCAATCCAAGTGGTTCTGGATGCTGTCAAATCTGTCTCCCATCAAGTTAATGCAGGTGTTCCCCAGGGTTCGGTACTCTCACCCACTCTCTTCATCTTTATAAATGATCTCTTGTCAATTACTCACAACCCAATTCACTCGTTTGCTGATGATAGCACGTTGAGTTTCTCATACTCATACGAACAGTCCCGTCCAAACTCTTCGAACGTCATTACCAACCAGCAACTTATGCTTGATACATTGAATTCAGACCTCAACAAGATATATCAATGGGGATTATCTAACCGAGTAGAATTCAATGCCCTAAAAACTCAGTGCTGCCTCTTGTCGTCAAAGGTGAACCCCAAAGTAAATATACTGTCTATGAACGGCACTTGCATCGACGAAGCCAAGGAATTATCAATCCTCGGCACTCGAAGTAATTCGACTCTTAACTGGAGCGACCACATTTTTGAAGCTGCGAAAAGTGCGGCCAAATGTATTTGGTTCCTTAAAAGATGCAAAAGATATTTTACTCCATTCAACCTGGCCATTATTTAGAAGGTGTATATTCGTCCCAAAATGGAGTTCAACTCCCATATTTGGTCAGGCGCATCCAAAATTGCACTACACGTTCTCGATAGGATGCAAATACGAGCAGTGAAACTTATTGGGGGGTCGTGATGTGAGTCGAGTAATTCCGTAGTTAGAACATAGGCGCAACGTATCGTGCCTATCTCTTTTCTATAGGTATTATCACGGTCGTTGCTCAACTGAACTTGCTCAATGTGTTCCGCCTCGTCAGACATTTTCCCGCGATACCCGTCAATCTGCGAATGCGCATGAATTCACGTTAAAAGTAAACTTCAGGCGCAAAATAGATAGAGGGAGAGAGAGAGTCATTCTTTAGCCAAACCACACGAATGTGGAATACTCTACCTGATCATGTGTTTCCTCGTCGTTGTAATGTCCAGGCATTTAAGAGCAGTGCACTTCGATACCTCCTTTCCTTATCCACTTCCTCTCCTTATGCTCGCAGTGTGCTCTGACGTTTAAGGGTACTCCAAAATCCCATTTTGTGCGCGCGTTTGTCTAAAAAAAAAAATGTATATATATATCTATATATATATCTATATATATATATATATATATATATATATATATATATATATATATAGATATATATATATATTGTGACGCATATGACAATATCCGGCAGGTCTCCAAAACATAGTACTAGAATATTCTAGAAAGTACTAGAAAACGGGAGACTATGAGCAATAGAACATTCAAGACTATGGAACGGACGGAAACGAAACGCCAAATCAGAATGAGGAAAAACGGTATAAATACGTCGCACGCAGATCAAAGGGACAAGTAAGCTGTAAGTAAGCGATAAATAAAGAAGCGGAGTATAGAAGCGATAGTAATTAAACGATAAGTCTCGAGAGAAAGAAGAGTCACCGAATTATTAGCGAAATATCAAGGAACGGTTGGGCTCCTCGATAGTATAGTGGTTAGTATACCCGCCTGTCACGCTGGAGACCGGGGTTCGATTCCCCGTCGGGGAGCCTCTGGCGCAAGACTAATGACCTTGCCCGGAAACAACAAATCATTATGGAAAATTTAACAAGCCCCCAGGACTTACTTAAATAAGGCCAAGACCGGTTCCCGGTTGTAGTGCCGATAGTGATGATCAAGGAACGGTTATTATTAACAGACTAATAAAATGTTTACAAAGAAAATCGATTTAACGGTTCTTATTTATTAAAATAATTGATCCAGCGAACCCTAAGTTCGCAACACTATATACTCCAAAATCCCCTTTTCTGCGCGCATTAATGTACAAAGAAAAAGATTTCTTTATTATGGGAGCACGCCTTCTCACACAGCATTGATTCTTCGGGAGTTTGCCACTAAAAATTCGACTAATATCGTTTCACAACCACGATATTATCTGATTTCGCATCGTTTGAGTTCTGACTATTCTCAAAACTCAAAAACGGTCATTTCAAGAATACTCCTTTGACTCGATTGAATATATAAAATCTGAATCGTTGCACGTTTTGAAGGTCATTCCAGAAATGGACTCTTACAAGTTTTCCGAAGATTGTAAAAGAAGTTCGAATAAGTGCATTGTATCTGAGCGGGTTTACTTTCGAGTCAAAGAAAGAGGTTTTAAATAATATTGGGTTGTACCACATGAAATGTCCGATTTTCGCTCAGTCGGAAATAGGAAGTTCTCGGGTCAACATCTGTGCCAGAACGATAAATTTTCTTTTTTTATAAAGTAAGTTGGTACGTGTGCTTGCCGTGTCAGAATTTTCGGGTTCATTAAAAGTACTGTTTTTTTTTTGCTTGGCGCAAGGCTAATAACTAAAAACAAATTATGGGCAATTTAACAATTCTCGGATAAGGACCGGATGCCGGTGGAGAGACTTGTGGCGGTTATGCCAAACCCCACTGACTACTTACCTAAAGAACCCCCATCCCTACAACCCAGTCTGCATAAGCTTTCGCACCTTAGATGCTTCACGCATCAAATAGATCCAATTTATATAACCTAAAAGTACCTGTAAAATAATTCTTACCTTTCATGCATTTCTTCGCATACAATTCCCTGTAAGAATCCTTTCCTAACATATTAGGAATCCCAATCTCACTAAGTGCATTTCCCCCTAGACGAATTCCCGAGAACAAAATGATTTGGTTTACATACATTGTAACCATCATAACAGGGACCAAAACAAATATACGCATCTCGCGTCTCTTGGCACCAATTAAATCATACAGCATAAGCAAATGCAAATAGGAGTCCATTTCCAACTGCTGACCACCATGGTCATGCCGATTTCCGCTCTCCGCGGCAGAGGAGGCGCGTAATTATATACCCGGAGTCGCGAATTTAACACCCTCGGATTTAGTTTGAATCGTGTGAGTCGTCTGCACCATAATAGTTCAAGTGGAAGTTAATAATGTGTACCTGCTTACCTTAGCTGGTTCCCCTTGTTGCGTGCATAAGTAAATTCAGTCAATCAACGTTCGTACCGTGTTTGTTTAAAGTAACTTAAATAATCTTACCTACAAAGAACATATGAACAATAACCACAACACTTGATTTTTAAAGAGTTTAAATAAATAAAAGAACATTCATTACAACAGACATACAGTGTATTTATTTCTCCATTTTGTGTCCGCTCCACATTCCGCACTGGATCAACTGCCGCACTACTTGCCCGGGAAAAACAATTAACAATATGTGTGCTTCATTTCTTTTGAGTTGTGAGCAGTATCCGCGCGAACAATATATGATGGAGGAAGAAGAGAATCAGCGCCGTACGCCGGCGTAACATGCTTCTTCCACACAGACTTGCTATATAGGGCCAAGGCCGGATCCCGGTTGTAGTGCCGATGATGATGATGATGTTTACCATACTGTCGGCAGTTCAAATTCGTACCCTCTTCCTTTATGAAGTTAAAATGGGGCATAATGCGTCATTGGCAATAAAAAATATTAATGGCGCATTTGAGGATGTAGCAGTAAACGAACGCACTATACGACGTTGGTTTGGAAAGTTCCGTTCGGTAGACATAATTGGCCGTGGGAAGCCGGAAACGTTAGTTGACGGCGATGTTTTAAGAACAACGGCGGATGCAGACCCAACGAAATCGGTGTGGGCGATTGCACAAACCATGGGAGTATCCCCAATGAGTATAAGTCGACAACTTTCTGTCATAGGAAAGGTAAAGAAACTGAATAAGTGGATACCCCGTGAACTGAACGAGTTCCAAAAACGACTGCGCCTGGAAATCTGCGCATCGCTTAGATTAAGAAACCAAACTGAACCGTTTTTGCACCGGATAATCACCTGTGATGAAAAGTGGATTCTGTATGATAACCGTAAAAGACCTGGGCAGTGGTTGTATACAGGTGAACAACCAAAAACACACCCCCAAGCCGGAAGTTCATGACCTCACCGACTCGGCTCCGCCATTGTTCCCTGTCCTGTGCGCTCTCCTTCCACGTTCGACCATCCGATCCGATCTCTTCGAGGTCCAATCTAACATTGTCCTCCCATCTCCGTCGTGGCCGTCCTGTCGGTCCCTTCCCCGTTAGTTTACCGTCAAGAATTCTATGCACGGTCCTATTATCGCCCATTCGCGCTACGTGTCCGGCCCATCTTAATCTTCGCGACGTGATCACTCTCACTATTGTAGGTTTGCGGTATAGCTCTTCCAATTCGTGGTTGTGGAGTTTCCTCCATTGTCCTGACTCCTCGTCATATTTACCGCCAAATATACCCCTTAAAACTTTATTCTCGAATACGCGGAATTTTTTCCCTTCCCGTTTTGTCAGAGCCCATGTTCCGCACCCGTAGAGAGCAATCGACATGATTATGGTTCTATAGACACGGAGGTTTATATTCCGTGATAGCAGTTTGGATTTCAGCAGTTTACTGACTGCATGCCAACTAGCGTTGCCGGAGTGTAGTCATTTGTTAAATTCCTCCGACATTTCGTTACTGCCCCTCAGTATTGTTCCCAGATATTTAAATTCTTTGACATTTTCAAATATCTTGCCCCTGACGTTTATATGTGTTCTCTGAGGTCCACCTGCTCTCGTCGTAATCATGTATTTTGTTTTGTCTTCGTTTATTTCTAGGCCCACCTCTTCTGCTGCTTGCATGATGATTTCACACTTTTTACTTACAGTTTCTAGATTATCGCCCAAAACGGCGATGTCATGAAATACTCGAGGACAAGGTTAAAAAAACATGGTGAGACCATCCCCCTGTTTTAGTCCGTCGCGTATTTCAAATGGTTCTGAGAGATGGTTTTCTATTCTAACTCGCCCTTTGTTTTCGCTCGTGCAAATTTGAATGGGACGGCATATTTTTTCGGGATTCCCAGCTCAACTACAATATGGTAGAGTCTTTACCTTGCCACTGAGTTGTAGGCATTTTTGAAGTCAACGAACAGTTGGTGAACCGTCTCTCCGTATTCCCAATTCTTTTCCAGCAGTTGCCCTATTGTAAACATTTGGTCGCTCGTTGACCGGTTCCTACGGAATCCGCACTGGTAGTCCTGTGGCGATTCTAACAGATACACACGGTGGTGGCCTGATGGGTTGGGCTTTGGTTCAATTTTTGGTGATTCTAACTGTCATAGCGTCAGTTCGAATCACACGTTCTTCACTATCACCCCAAACTCTTTAGACCTCCCAGTATTTCTTTTGCGTACGGTGTGATTCTCGCCAGTATGACATTTGTTAGTATTTTGTATGTGGTTGGGAGTAATGATATTCCTCTGTAGTTTTCGCAGTCTGATCTGTCGCCTTTTTTGAAAATGGGGACGACCATTGAAGTTTTCCATTCTTCCGAAGTGACTTCCTTATCCCATATTGCATTAGTCAGTTGATGGATCTTTCGAGCGATTTCGATTTATGAATTTAAAATGGGGCATAATGCGTCATTGGCAATAAAAAATATTAATGGCGCGTTTGAGGATGTAGCAGTAAACGAACGCACTATACAACGTTGGTTTGGAAAGTTCCGTTCGGTAGACATAATTGGCCGTGGGAAGCCGGAAACGTTAGTTGACGGCGATGTTTTAAGCACAACGGTGGATGCAGACCCAACGAAATCGGTGTGGGAGATTGCACAAACCATGGGAGTATCCCCAATGAGTATAAGTCGACAACTTTCTGTCATAGGAAAGGTAAAGAAACTCAATAAGTGGATACGCCATGAACTCAACGAGTTCCAAAAACGACTGCGCCTGGAAATCTGCGCATCGCTTAGATTAAGAAACCAAATTGAACCGTTTTTGCACCGGATAATCACCTGTGATGAAAAGTGGATTCTGTATGATAACCGTAAAAGACCTGGGCAGTGGTTGTATACAGGTGAACAACCAAAAACACACCCCGAAGCCCGATCTTCACCCGAAAAAGGTTATGGTGACAATTTGGTGAACACCAATCCACTTTTCATTTCTTCAACCAGGAGCAGCAATAAACGCTATCAATTATTGTGACTAAATCGAAAAGTAACCTGCGTTGGTCAATAGGCACGGCCCGGTCCTTTTGCATGACAATGCCAGGCCCCATGCCTCACAAGTAACGATGCAAAACCTGTTGCAGTTGGGATTTGAAATTCTTCCGCAGCTGCCATACTCTCCTGACATTTCCCCAAGGGACCATCTTTTCCGCGATATGAATTCATTTTGCCGGTAGAAGTTCTTCCGGAACCAAGCAGAGGTTATAAAAGCCTTTGAAGATTTCATTGCCTCAGAAACTCAGCACTTCTACGAAAAATGAATATTTGACCTTGTATCACGTTGGAAAAATGTCATAGATGCCAACGGATCCTATTTTGATTGAATAAAAATGTACGGAAAAATAATTTTGGCTTATAAATTTTTACTATAAAATCGGACATTTCGTGTGGTACAACGCAATAGCAAGCAATATTATTTGAGAGTTATCCGTGATACTACAAAATCCCATTTTGTGCGCACGTTAGTGTAGAAAAAAAAAATTGATTTTTTTATCATGGTAGCACGCCTTCTCACAGTGCATTGATTCTTCGGGAGTTTTTCAGTAAAAATTCGACTAATGTCGTTTCACAACCACCATATTATCTGATTAAGCATGACGTGAGTTCTGACTATTCTCAAAACACGAATAGAATACTCTTTTCACTCGATTGAAAATATAGAATCGTTGCACACTTTGAAGGTCATTCCAGAAATGGACTCTTACAAGTGTTTCGAAGATTGTAAAAAGAGTTGGAGTAAGTGGATTGTATCTGAGCGAGTTTACTTTCAAGGCAAGGAAAGAGGTTTGGAATAACACATAAAAAAAATTGGTCTTATTTTGGACGTAGTATGTAACACAAATAGTAAATTATCAAGTTGATCAAGATTTGACAACAGTTTGTTGAGTCAGATTGCGCAAAATTGAAAATTCACAGATTTGTTGATCCACTGTCCTAAAACAAAGATAACATATTCACCAGCGGCCACTCCAAATAAGGATTTAATACTATAGTGCTGATGCACATGGAATAGACTACTACTAATATAAGAATAATTCCGGTGCTGGCTCCACCTACATGTCTGCAAATCAGTTACCATATGTATTGCAATTCTTAAAAAATATGTAATTATATAATGGAATACCTCATATGATCCAACCGGACTATTTGATTGCATATCATGCCTGCAGCAATTTGAATGATACAAAACCCCATAAAATTATGCCATGCTGCATATTTTTTCCTTTTTATTTGACTTTTCTTTAAGATAATAAACCTAAAAAAGGATACTAGAAACTGAAAAAGAAAAAAAAAACAAAAGTTACGTGTAAGATTTGACAGTAAACACACATATTGTATGGAATGAAAACTCCTAAAACTTATAGAAAAAAGTCTTTTTGGGTAACATCGCCTTTTTTAATTTGTTGTATCATGTATGAAAAATTAATGTTGTTTAATACCTTGCAATTCTACGTATTATCTAAACTGCTATACTTAATATCTTAATGTTAATAGTATACATTAACTATGAACAAGGACCTTTAATAAGAGATATTTGGAAAGCAACACTCAACCTATTTACTTAAGTTCTAAACCGATCTCTGAATATACCAAATTATGTGAGTGCTCAATTTAATTCAATTATTAAACACCTAAAACTGTTTGTGAGAAAAATAAGATACAACAAGCATTAAATTACACGTGTTTAACTAGCTACAAATAAAGATATCATTTAAAGACTATGCTTGACGATAATACTTCGCAATAACGCATGAGTCAGAAAACCGATTATCTTTTAACCAAGTTCAAATACTCTGATAATCAACACTGGAAAACTTCATATTGGAACCTTTAACTTATAAATTTATAAGCGAATTAGACAAATATTAATTGCAATCAAATTAAGGCCGTACCTGCCAAACAATCAGAACTGCTTCTAAAATGGCCATTTGAAAATGCATATTATTTATGTTGAATCTGGACTTCTCCGTGTGCTTCATATACTTTGAATAAATGATATACCACGCGATAATCATTAACGCGAACGCTATTATATGTATAATGGCATGAAGTAGTTTGAGGTATCTTGTTTTAATTGTTGGAACCAACCGATAAATTAAGACACCTAAAAAATAATTCTGCTGTAACGTAATGGGTGAAAAATACAAATTGTTTTTATACACAACTAACCATGTCCATTAATAATCAATCCTCCAATGGTCATACCTAATATGTGCCCAGAATAAAAGGGGGATGGCACAATTCCTTTTGCATCCTTTTTTTCTTCTTCGTTTTCTTCGCCATCCGCTTTTTCAACAGGGATTCTGAATTTTCGCAAACCATAGACAATTCCGACAGCTGCTATTTCTGAAATTATAAATATAACCCAGGCAAAAATGAATCTTTTTGTATTCATTTGAATATAATGTTTGTTTTTAAAAGGCAAAAATAAATGTTGTAACGATGATCGAAAGACTTATTTACTAGAATTGATACAATACTAATTGAAAAGTATCTCGTTGATAACCAAAAAAAAAAACAAATTTATTTGGTGAAGTATTATAATGTTTTTTAACTTTTATAGTAAAATAAACAATGATTGTAGTTATGGCAATTGAAGATTAATAATTATAAGTGTGCTGTATATAATATTACGATTACAAATTATTGAACCATTATTAATTAAATGTTTTTCATTTTCTTCTACTTTTCCGTCTTCTTCTTCTTCGTCCCGGTTGTATTGCTTACTATTTTAGTATTTATTGGCCTGTAGGAAACTGGAAGCCCATGACCTCGCCGACTTAACTCCGCCATCGTTCCCTGTCCTGTGCGCTCTCCTTCCACGCTTGACCATCCGATCCGACCTTGTGGGGGTTCTCTATATCACATGAAGAACCAACCCACAATTTCTTATCTTATTTCGACCGCTTTCAGCGCGTCATTTAAACTCTTATTCCCCTTATAAGCTATTCCACCCGTAAAACATATTTCAATAACGGACGCGTAGCTGAATTCATTATTCTATACAAGTAATGCATAATTGAATTCAGCTACCTTTTCGCCATACGGCAACTCCATTTCGAACCCATGAGATTTCCACCGGAAATCGCATCATGTCGGTTAGCAACGGCATAGTCTGATCAAACGACGTGGTTGAATAATCATGCAATCGCTGGGGGAATTATCAAAGCAATTAAATTAGTTCCCATGATCAGATTTCCCTAGCCAATTCGGCGTCCTATTAACTTTCCCCAGACACGCCATTCGCTGGGGATCAATGATCTCTTTTCGCAGGTGAATAGCACCAGCTACATTTTCCTCTCCTCCACAATTCTGTCTCCCTACAGTTCAATGTCGTCTGAGATCACCACATCCACCGAATTTGGTCAGTAGGTCATCCTCAGAGCTGCATTGATACATGCACACAAAAACCAAACCCACCCCGAGATCATTGCACATTGTGTTTCTGTTCTCTCATCCTCCCTTGTTCGTCGACTATCCAATTAACGGAAGTGTTCACCACGCTTCGACGGCGGGGAACATGAGAGAGCAAAAACGTAAAGACGATCTCGATTGGTTGTCCGTTGTGCAAATGCAAAACCCAAATTTCATCCCTAATTGGGATCAGTCAATTACAAACACTCGCGGAGAGTGGAGTCGGTATGTAACTACCGCGGCGTGTGCAGGCTAGTGCACACGCTCAAATCAGATTTTATTTCCCCGTGGAGTGCGTACGTGAGCTTTAAATTGTACCCTTTCAAATTAGTTCGGCTAATATTATTATATTATTATATTATTATATTATTATATTATTATATTATTATATTATTATATTATTATATGATTATATTATTTACTGGCCAGTAGGAACCCGGAAGTTCATGACCTCACCGACTCGGCTCCGCCATTGTTCCCTGTCCTGTGCGCTCTCCTTCCACGTTCGACCATCCGATCCGATCTCCTCGAGGTCCAATCTAACATTGTCCTCCCATCTCCGTCGCGGCCGTCCTGTCGGTCCCTTCCCCGTTAGTTTACCGTCAAGAATTCTATGCACGATCCTATCATCGCCCATTCGCGCTACGTGTCCGGCCCATCTTAATCTTCGCGACTTGATCACTCTCACTATTGTAGGTTTGCGGTATAGCTCTTCCAATTCGTGGTTGTGGAGTTTCCACCATTGTCCTGACTCCTCGTCATATTTACCGCCAAATATACCCCTTAAAACTTTATTCTCCAATACGCGGAATTTGTTCCCTTCCCATTTTGTCAGAGCCCATGTTCCGCACCCGTAGAGAGCAATCGGCATGATTATGGTTCTATAGGCACGGAGCTTTATATTATAGCAGTTTGGATTTTATTAGTTTACTGGCTGCATGCCAACTAGCGTTGCTGGAATGTAGTCTTTTGTTAATTTCCTTTGACGTTTCGTTTCTGGTCGTCAGTATTGTTCCCAGATATTTAAATTCTTTGACATTTTCAAATATCTTGCCCCTGACGTTTATATGTGTTCCCTGAGGTCCACCTGCTCTCGTCCTAATCATGTATTTTGTTTTATCTTCATTTATTTCTAGGCCCACCTCTTCTGCCGCTTGTATGATGATTTCACAGTTTTTACTTACAGTTTCTAGATTATCGCCCAAAACGGCGATGTCATCCGCATATGCGAGCACTTGTGCGACCCCTTTCAGGGATGATCCAGCCATGTTGTCGTCTTGTACGTTTCTGATGAAATACTCGAGAACAAGGTTAAAAAAACATGGTGAGAGACCATCCCCCTGTTTTAGTCCGTCGCGTATTTCAAATGGTTCTAACAGATGGTTTTCTATTCTAACTCGCCATTTGTTTTCGCTCGTGCAAATTTGAATGGGACGGCATATTTTTTCGGGATTCCCAGCTCATCTACAATATGGTAGAGTCTTTACCTTAGCACTGAGTTGTAGTCATTTTTGAAGTCAACGAACAGTTGGTGAACCGTCTCTCCGTACTCCCAATTCTTTTCCAGCAGTTGCCTTATTGTAAACATTTGGTCGCTCGTTGACCGGTTCCTACGGAATCCGCACTGGTAGTCCTGTGGCGTTTCTAACAGATACACACGATGGTGGCCTGATGGGTTGCGCTTTGGTTCAATTTTTGGTGACTCAAACTGTCATAGCGTCAGTTCAAATCACACGGTCTTCATTATCATCCCAAACGCTATAATTGGTGACTCACTGACGTGATCTGTACACACAGCACACACTTTCCCATAGTAAACAGAACTTCACGACACGATCACGACTTCCGCATAGAGCACTGGCACAATCGCCTGCTCCGACGTTCTCTCGTTCGCTTCGTAGTTCGCACACGAAGCTGATCGTAACAAAGTTACTGAGGAGGGAATACACATGGCGGTGGCCTGATGGGTTGCGCTTTGGTTCAATTTTTGGTGATTTTAACTGTCATAGCGTCAGTTCGAATCACACGTTAATCACTATCATCCCAAACTCTATAGTCCTCCCAGTATTTCTTCTGCGTACGGTGTGATTCTCGCCAGTATGACATTTGTTAGAATTTTGTATGTGGTTGGGAGTAATGATATTCCACTGTAGTTTTCGCAGTCTGATCTGTCGCTTTTTTTGAAAATGGGGACGACCATTGAAGTTTTCCATTCTTCCGAAGTGACTTCCTTATCCCATAATGTCTTAGTCAGTTGATGGATCTTTCGAGCAGTTCCCTCTCCTCCATGCTTCATAAGTTCTGTCGACTGCGGGAGCCTTGTTGTTTTTCAATTGATTTATTGCGTGTACAACTTCGTTGAAAGAGGGCTCTGGGATCTGAGGCTCGGCTGTACCTCTCGTGCGTTTATTTGTGGTTGATGGGTGCGCACGTTGAACAGGTTTGCAAAGTACTGGTTCCATCTTGTCACGATATTGTTTGTTTCTGTGACCAGACAACCGTTTGGGTCTCGAATTATTTTGGCTCTCCCTTGGTTCCCATTTCTAATTGAATTTATGCTGGCGTACATACCTCGGATGTTCTTTGCTCTGGCATTTTCTAGGATTTTTTCGATCCGAGTCTTTTCATATTCGCGTTTTTTTGCGTTTGAAAAGCCTCATTGTCTCTTTCCGAGTTGTCGCGTATCTTTCTGTGTCGACTTCATCATATCTTTCTAAGTGGATCACTCTGAGGCGTTTACGTTCTTCGATCTACGCCCTGCACTTAACATCAAACCAAGGTTTGGACTTAATTGTTTTCTTAAATCTTAATACCTTTTGAGCTGTTAGTTTGATTGTGTCTCTGATCATTTAGTGCCCACACTATTGGCTTGCTCTCCGTCAGTGCTCCTATTCTCTAGGATGCTAAATCTTTTCGTTAGTTCGTCTTGATATTCAGCCCTTTTGCGCAGGTCTTTTAGTTTATCAATGTCGAACTTTTTGCTCATCTCCCGTGACTCCCCATGTGGGTTTGCTGCGACCCGGCTCCTAATTTGACCCATCACTAGAAGATGATCGGAGTCGCAATCTGCTCCTCTATATGATCTTACGTCAAGGATATTCGAGTGGTGTCTTTTGTCTATGAGGAAGTGATCTGTTTGGTTACGCGTTACGACGTCGAATGATATCCTTTTAACTACCACATCTTTTGACGCTGCGAACATGATAATTCGAATTCCATTATCATTTGAAACGCCGTGAAAGCTTTCTTTACGTACAGTTGGTTGGAAGATATCTTCCTTTCCAATTTTCGCATTGAGGTTCCCGAGAAGGATTTTAGCATCGAATGATGAGATCTCATCAAATACTTCCTCTAGGGTCTCGTAGAACGTCTCCTTCGTTTCTTTGTCGATAGATCCTGTTGGGGCGTGTACGTTTATAAGTACATAATTGTACCATGGGCCCTATATTTTTAGCACCGACATTCAGTCATAATAAATGTCACATCTTTTACATGGGGCGTAATCTTCTTGCTTATGATGAAGCCAATTCCGAGGTTATGTGTATCGGTAACTCCACACGCCAGTGTAAACCCGTTTGTTTCGATTGCTTGATGAGGGACCCGGACTTCCCGAAGGGCAACGATGTCCATTTTATATTGTTTCGCATTTTCTACGAGCGTCTGTATCGCGCCTGGTTTATATAACGTCCGAACATTCCACGTCCCGACGCGTATATCCCGCTTTTTCCGTTTTTCCCGACGGCTTCTTTTTGCCGAGTCGGTGTTTTCTTGATGATTTGTTCCCTTGTGGTAGTGTCGGCTCATCATACGCCTACCGGGTTTTTTGTATATTGATTATTCATTTTGGTTGCCACGAGTCTTGGGGTTTCAAATAGTCTGCCATATCATAGCCCCTCTTTGATATGGAAAGGCCTGCTTACTGCTCTGATTCGAGCCGGTGTCACAGAGGCACCGTTATAAAACAGCCGGTATACCCCTGGCTGCAAACTATCCAATTGGCACGATGACGCGTAACACCCCGGATTAGGGGTGGTAGATCTTTGTGTGTTACTCCTCGCTTGCCTGTCTGACGTGGGTTTTCCTACTGCAAGCATATGCTTCCCTCAGCATAGCCTGAGTGATTCATTGCACTTTAAGCCCCCACACCACGTCAGGGTTTCTACCAAGCGGGAGTGTGTAAGAGGTTAGTTTTCTTTGTTTATTCTAATAATGATAAAAAAAGGAATTGCTTGTCTCTTTTTTTCTTGTTCGCCTTCTTCGACTTCCTCTTCTAGGTTCAAATAATTAAATGTTGCTTTTTTGCTCCTTATTTGTTTTTTTCGTTCCATATTTGTAGTTGACGGTAAGCCAACGGGAAAGAGACTGACAGGGCGACCGCGGCGCAGGAGGGAGGTCATTGTTAGGTTGGACCTCGAGGAGAACGGATCGGATGGTCGAACGTGGAAGAAGAGCGCACGGGACAGGGAACAATGGCAGAATCGAGTCGGTGAGGTCATGAACTTTCCTAGAGGCCAATAAATAGTAGTAGTAGTATTTGTAGTTGCTTCATCTTTGATTTTGTTTTCTTCTTTTATTATTTTCTAGTATTCCACTACATAAACCCCATACAACGCACTTGCATGCATCTTGCTTGCGTTCACACACTGTTTTGGGAGAACCTACTTTGGTTCTACATAATTTCGATAAGCACATAAACGGTCGAAATGAATAGGCACTTAAAACCAATACACCAAGCAGACCCTAAATTAATAATCACCGGTCGTGTGGTTATCTATTTACAAGTGACTTCACTCTCTAAAATGTTTTCTTTTAAATACTAATTTTCATCACAGAAATGGTGGGGCCAGGAAATGAGATTGAAAGGTTCATGCGATTCGGGCGTGGAATTTGGGTATCATGCATAAAATCATTCTCATATTTTTCCCGAGTCCAAAAACTTGTCTGGCATTCTCGTCTTTCACAGATCGTGCGCCCAATTGTCTCATCGAATCCATATCCGAAGTATGAATCAATTATACAATAACGTACTCATCAGCATAAATTCCTAAACGGTGCACCCTTACACTTCCTCACTTCATACTCACGGAAGAAGATCCACAAAAAATAAACAAAACAATGAACCAACGACGAGTAGATGAATGATCTGTGCCGAGGGATTACTCATTTCATGAATCATATGCCGATCGAGGTGACGAAATAGGCTTTTGACTAAATGAAATTATGTGGATCACCGATGACTAGGCCGGAGGAATTTTTCTGGGCCAAGACATTGCACTCTTTATGTGATATATCCCAACTGAGGTGACGAAATTGACCAAAGCGTATACACTTATTGTCATTCAAAGCTGGCTGGACTGGATCAGCGAATTGTGTGAAACGCTGTTCATGCATGTGTTATGAAAATTTAGAATATAAAACAAGTGTTTGAAAAGGTTGGGACAAAGAGTTAATATTGGACTACAGACGACGAAAGTCGCGGCAAGATAAAATAAAAATAAAGCATTTTTTTAAGAAAGAGTAAATGTATTGCATTTTTTTTAAACTCTCTCCGCTCACCAACTCTTCTCTTTTAATAAGGAAGCACGGTTGATAGACGACAATAATTTGCTGCAGCGGTGGAATACTCTAAATACCCCACTTCCAAAACAGCGTAGTGGAGGTGAAACACCAGAGTAAAAAAAAGGTTTTATTAATAAACAAAAAAGAAAGAAAGACCTAGCGAATTCCAAAAAGAAAAGGACGCGGGAGGTAAAGATCAGGCCGTAATCCCCAACTATATGGCGTGAAGCCTGGCTGGCATAACTAAAACGAAACTCAACTTCCTACAGCACAAGCATTAAAGTTTTGGCGAGCAATAGAAGCAGCAGTCACACGAGATTCACCAAGGCCAACTGAAAAAAAAGGAAAAGACAACAAGAAAAAAAGAGGAAGTATCCATCCCCTTAACAAATTTTAACATGGAGGTAAAAATTAGTCTTAATGACGTTAATATTGTCCCAGCGTTCGATGAGAACCCCAAAGACCTTAGTAAATTCATTGCATGTAGTAATATCCTATTCGAATATGTTACCGACGCAACCCAGCACCCATTATTTCTGAACATAATCAAAATCAGACTCCAAGGCGCAACTTTCGACTTTATCCAGTACAAGACTTTCTTCATATGGAAACACTTAGTAACGCAACTAGAATCCCAATTTAAAAACCAAAGATCACGATCTGCTGCATACACCGAACTTGTTTCCGGTAAGACTTAGGGAAACAGTAAAAGAATTAGGTGACAGAGTAACTCAGCTATTGTTCGCTTTAGACACTACCACAAACAGTACCATCGACGAACAAAATATGCGTTACTTAATATCTGAGAATAATAAACTAGTTGTACAAACTTTTGAGGATGGACTTAAAAATTCCACTCTCAAAATTTTAGTAAAAGCACAGTGCATGGTAGACTTATACTCAGCCATAAACTACGAGATAGAACAATCAATACGTCACACGTTTAAAAAGACAAATGGATAGAAATAGAAACTCAAGGAAAAACAAGCGATGAAATTACGAGTAACGAAGGGAGTAAAGGTTTAATGAGAGAGGCTGACCAAATGGATCATGCAAATTCCATAAACGAACCTGTGTCACTGAACACGAATTCGGGAAAAGCTATGTCTAATCATGAACTAAAGTCTGAAACCGCTTGTCTATGGGCCGGATTAGGTGGTTCAACAACCCAGAGACCTAATTTAAACTATACTCACCCCTCACTACCACTCGGCTAACTTTGAACGACGGCCAAGTAATAAAAGCCTCAGCGGAAAATAAGACTGAGCAAAACATTCAAAGAACAAAATAATGACAAGAGTGTCACAAATAATACAAAACCAAAACCAACATTTGTTTTTTCTTACTGGTCAGACAAAAAACAATCAAAAAAAAAACCTTTAATATATGGTATTAGAGATAACATAAAGTAAATCAGAGACATCATAAAACAAATAGAAACTTATATGTACTAGAAATAAGACAAAGTGAATAAAAACGTATATTAAAAAATAAAAATATGTTTTAGATGAAATAAATAAAAATTAGATATAAAAATATATTAAATCTTTATAGTACGAAACATGTATGTTAAATAAAAAAAGAAAAAAGTTAAATAAGAATTTGATAGATAGATATATAAGAATATATATATAAACTGTTGATCCGCAACGCTACCGACAACAAATGATCAATTTGAGCCATGCATTGATCGAAAAACGACCAGAATGGGCCACAAGACACGGAAAGTTGATTTTGTTGCATGATAATGCTCCGAGTCATACAGCAAAACCCGTCAAAGAAACAATAAAAGTTCTCGGCTGGGAAGTGTTACCCCACCCGCGGTAATCACCAGACTTGGCTCCTTCCGACTACCATTTTTTTCATTGATGGGACACGCATTGGCTGAGCAGAATTTCAATTCCTACGAAGAAGTCGAAAATTCGGACTCCGAATGGTTTGCCTCAAAAGGCGACCGGATTTATTGGCGTGTTATCCACAAATTGCCAGAAAGGTGGTCGAAATGTGTAGAAAGCAATGGCCAATACTTCGAATAAAATGTTTTATACTTTCCCATTTACAATTAGAGTTTTAATTTAAAAAACGCTCACTTCAGACCGGTACAACTGGTATATATATATATATTGTATCGAGCTTAGGGTTCGCTGGATTAATTATTTTGAATAAATAAGAGCCGTTAAATCGATTTTGGAATTAATATAACACGTTATTAGTCTGTTAACCACAACCGTTGCTTTTACCGTACACAACGATTTCTTGACTTATCGCTTCCGTACTTATCGCGTATTTTACTTCTTACTTATCGCTTGCTTCTCACTCGAGACTTATTACTTTCTACTTGTCCCCATGAGCTGTCTGCGACGTATTTATACCAGTTCCCCACATTCTGATTCGGTATTTCGTTTCCGTTCGTTCCATAATCTTGAATGTTCTATTATCCATAGTCTCCAGTTTTCCAGTACTTTGTTTTGGACTTTCCCGAATATTCCAGTACTGACTGTCATATGCGTCACACTACCCTCCGCCTAGATTAGTTCGTCCCGAACTAAGTTCACTGGTCTTCTGGATTAACAAAAGTCGCCAGTCGGTCACGATGTACCACTTTCATCTTGGCGTTCGGTCTTCGCCGAATCCTATAGACAACGTCGTTAATTCTTGTGAGAATCTTATATGGTCCTTCCCAATGTTGCTGTAACTTCGGAGACCTCCCCTTTTGCCGATGAGGGTTATAAAGCCATACGCTATCGCCTGCATTAAATCCGGATGCGTTGGCTCGAACGTCGTACCTTGTTTTCATCCTGTCACTGCATACCTTGATTTGCTTTCGAACCAAATGATGAATCTCATCGAGGCGATTTCTTCATTCGGCTACGTAGTCTTCGGTTTTATCTATGTACGCAGAAGAAATACTGGGAGATGGATTCCATAGGAATCGGTCAACAAGCGACCAAATGTTCACAATAAGGCAACTGTTGGAAAAGAAGTGGGAATACGGAGAAACGGTTCACCAACTATTCGTTGACTTCAAAAAAGCCTACGACTCAGTCGCAAGGCAAAGACTCTACCATATTGTAGTTGAGCTGGGAATCCCGAAAAAATATGCCACCCTCATTCAAATTTGCATGAACGAAAACAAAGGGTGAGTTAGAATAGAAAACCACCTCTCAGAACCATTTGAAATCCGGGACCGACTAAGACAGGGAGATGGTCTCTAACCATGTCTATTTAACCTTGTGCTCGAGTATGTTATCAGAAAGGTTCAAGAGGCCGATGGTCACACAAGTACTCGCATATGCGGATGACATCGCCGTTCTGGGCGATAATCTAGAAACGGTAAGTAAAAACTGTGAAATCATCATACAAGCGGCAGAAGAGGTGGGCCTAGAAATAAATGAAAACAAAACAAAATACATGATTACGGCCCGAGCAGGTGTACCTCCGGGAGCACATATAAACGACAGAGGCAAGATATTTGAAAAAGTTAAAGAATTTAAATATCTGGGAACAATACTTACGGCCAGTAACGAAATGTCAAAGGAAACTAACAAAAGACTACAATCCGGCAACGCTAGTTGGCACACAGTCAGTAAACCGCTGAAATACAAACTGCTATCACGTAATATAAAGCTCCGTGTTTATAGAACCATAATCATGCCGATTGCCCTAAACGGATGCGAAACACGGGCTCTCACAAAACGGGAAGAAAACAAATTCCGCGTATTCAAGAATAAAGTCCTAAGGGGTATCCTTGGCGGCAAATATGACGAGGAGGCAGGACAATGGAGGAAACTCCACAACCACGAATTGGAAGAGCTATACCGCAAACCTACAATAGTGAGAGTAATCAAGTCGCGAAGATTAAGATGGGCCGGACATGTGGCGCGAACGGGCAACGATAGGACCGTGCATAGAATTCTTGACGGTAAGCCAACGTGAACGAGAGCGACAGGGCGGCCGCGACGGAGATGGGAGGACAATGTTAGGTTAGACCTCGAGGAGATCGGATCAGATGGTCAAGGGTGGAAGGAGAGTGCACAGGACAAGAAACGATGGAGGAGTCGAGTCGGTGAGGTAATGAATTTCCGAGCCCCTACAGGCCAATAAATAGTAAATATCAAGCAAATTCAACTAAACGTTCAATTTTCTCTCATTGAATTCAACCAAAAAAATCCAATACGTGATAAACGAACCGTATGTTCAACACGAAATATTCCCTGCATCCAAATGTGTGGACCAAATGACCCACTTTCAAACAAAATTGTTGAGAATCATAAAATGCGTGTCTGCAATTTCATGATCCTCTAAAAATTTATTTACCCAAATTCATTCCAACAATCAGCATCATTTTCCGTTTTCACTAAACCAAGTTAAAAGACAATTTACGCCATAAAAGGAACCACATGTTCGTTTTATCGCCCACCAACATCGAGGATCATAATTGCTCATCAGCAAGATCATTTGTTGATTGTTCCTTTTTGTTGTTTCTCTTTTATTCCCAATCCGGGAAAGATAAAGGAAATGAATGGCGGGTGGCGAAAGGGCCATGCAAACAAAAAAAAAAAAAAAAAAAGTATCCATCGATCTGGACGTTGCTGTATAAAATTTATATTCACAATATTATACAAAAAATATTATAATAATTGGAAAGAAAAACGAAACATAACTTCACGTAAAAATAACCTTTACAGGTGGAAGGAAGGAAGGTGGAAATCTTCAAAAGATACCTCTAGACCGATCCAGGGGTATGCCGGGTTTTTACCGACTAAAACTACCTCCCGCCAGGCTCATATTCCCGTCGATCCCCGTGCTGGTTGGGTGAAATGATGGATTTGCAGGGAAAACATAACGCGTTGTAAAGAATGCCTTCAAACAGTTTTGGAATATATGACAGTTTGGCGATGGGACGGTAGTTACTAATATCGTTTTTGGGCCCCTTCTTATGTATGCAGGTGCCAAAGAGGATCTCCAAATACTTGGCAAGTCGCCTTGTGTACGGGATAGATTGAAGATCTTTGAGAGCGGGAGAGAGAGAGTATAGGAATATTTTTTTAAAAGGACGGCCGGAAGACCATTAGGTCCAGCGCTGAACTCGTCTTTAAGTAAGTTTAATTTTTCTTCAACTAGGTGATGCTGAAAAAGTTGAGAGATGAAGGGCCCAAGGAAGAATTCGGGCAGGACTTTTAAGTAAGAGGGGATTTTTTAAAGAAAGACGTGAAAATATTGGCCGTAATTTGTGGGTCGGTTGAAGTAATCCTGTCATAGGAAAGGGGGTTGGGATATTCGTCAGATTTACGTTTATAATTAATAAAGAGAATAAAGTTTTAAGGGGTATCTTTGGAGGTAAATACGACGAGGATGCAGGACAATGGAGGAAACTCCACAACCACGAATTGGAAGAGCTATACCGCAAACCTACAATAGTGAGAGTAATCAAATCGCGAAGATTAAGACAACGATAGGACCGTGCGTAGAATTCTTGACGGTAGACCAACGGGAAAGAGGCCGGTAGGACGGCCGCGACGGAGATGGGAGGATAATGTTAGGTTCGATCTTGAGGAGATCGGATCAGATGGTCAGGCGTGGAAGGAGAGTGCACAGCACAGGGAAAGATGACGGAGTCGAGTCGGTGAGGTCACGAATTTCCGGGTTCCTACAGGGCAATAAATAATAATAATAATAATAATAATAATAATAATAATAATAATTAATAAAGAGAAAAAAAGATTTGGAGTCATTGATCAGGTTATTTTTTGTTTCTGTGAGATAGTTGTAGTAGAGGAAGTTGTAAAGCTATGTGAATTTATAAAAGGAACCGAGATAGTTGGAGTAGACCAGGGTGAAACGTGGACTTGAGGAAGTAATTTTGAGGAAAAGTTAAATAATTTTAGATGAGGAGTTCATACGATTATTCAATGATCGGGGGCCTGATTTGGATTTTAAGGCTTTTGTGTCAGAAGCAATTGGATCTTGAGGTGGTGGCGTGGAGTTCAGGAACTGGGAAGAAGAAAAAGAAGGAGAAGAAGACGAAGACGAAGAAGAAGAAGAAGAAGAAGAAGAAGAAGAAGAAAAAGAAATATCAGAAGAAGATTAAGGAGAAAAAGAAAAACAAGAAGAGGAAAAAGAAGAAGAAGAAGACGAAGAAGAAGAAGAAGAAGTACAAGAAGTAGACAAATTGTTGTCGTCTGCCAACCGTGCCTCTTTATTAAAATGGAAGAGTTGTTTTGCGGAGAGAGTTTCAAAAAAGGCAATATGTTTATTCTTTCTTAAAAAAAATGCTTTATTTTTATTTTATTTTACCGCGACCATCGTCACCGGTAGTCCAATATTAACTCTCTGTCCTAACTATGATTAAAATCATAAATACTGTAGCGAGCTTAGGGTTCGCTGGATTAATTATTTTTAGTAAATAAGAGCCGTTAAATCGATTTTGAATTAATATAACACTTTATTAGTCCGTTAATAACAACCGTTACTTTTACCGTACACAACTATTTCTTGACTTATCGCTTCTTTGCTTATCGCTTGCTTACTCTGCTTACTTCTCACTTATTATTTGTCTCCATGATCTGTGTGCGACGTATTTATACCGTTTCCTCACATTCTGATTCGGTGTTTCGTTTCCGTCCGTTCCATTATTATTATTAATATATTATTTATAGTCTCCAGTTTTCTAGTACTTTATAGAATATTCTAGTACTTTGTTTCGGACTTTCTCGGATATTCTAGTACTGATTGTCATATGCGTCACAATACTTAATAAGCTATTGCATATTATTTTTTGCTAATTATATATATATATATATATATATATATACATACATATATATATATATATATATATATATATATATATATATACATACATATATATATATATATATATATATATATATATATATATATATATATATATTTAGGCACTCCGCAGGTTCCCATAGTTTGCATGAGAATACTAATGACAATGGACTACAAGTCATCGAACTGGCAGCATCAAAAAAACTTGCAAGTACCAGGTTTCCGCGTAAAGATATCCTCAAAGCCACCTGGCTATCACTTAATGGGGCCGGTCGCAACCAAATTGAACACGTGTTGATAGTTTGCCGCCCCTCCTCGAGCCCGATGACGGCACGAACGTACCGAGGTGCCAACAACTCGACTCGGACCACTATCTTGTTGGTGCAGATTTCCGAGCGCGGATTGCCCTACGGAGACGTATTGGATACGCGGATCAGGTTCGAATCAACACGGCTGCCTTACGCAAATACCAGTAACACCTTTGGTCATGCGTTAAGACTCGCCCTCGAAGAGCTCGACGGGGGGAGAGTAAGTCCTCGGGCCAGAATGCCGGGCGTAGAAGAGAAATGGACACGCCTAAGAATACTGTCACTAGTACATGCAACTCCATCTTAGGCAGTAGTAGTAGATATCGGAGCGACTGGTTTGATGATGCGTGCAAACTAGCGACTGAACCTAAGAATGCCGCATACCGGGCAATCCAGCAGTCTCATATGACAATCAGTACTAGTATATTCTAGAAAGTCTAAAACAAAGTAGTAGAATATTCCAGAAAATACTGGAAAACTGGAGACTATGAGCAGTAGAAAATTCGAGGCTATGGAACAGACGAAAACGAAACGCCGAATCAGAATAAGGAAACGGTATAAATACGTCGCACGCAGATCGGGAAATAAGTAAGAAGTAAGAAGTAAGCACTAAAAGACGCGATAAGTACGGACGCGATATGTCAAGAAATCGTTAAGTGTACGGTAAAAGTACCGGTTGTTATTATCGGACTAATAAAGTGTTACATTAATTCAAAATCGATTTAATGGCTCTTATTTATTAAAAATAATTAATCCAGCGAACCCTAAGCTCGCAACAATTGGGGTCAGAAGTGGGATTCATTAATGGTGAAGTAAATAAGTCTGTGAAAGTGTGTTGTGACCATGTCAGATCGACATTTGGAGGATCTTTGCGTTCCTGAGTTGAAGAAGGAACTTGAGGACCGGAATCTGGATAGCAGAGGACAGAAGCAAATTCTTCGACAGCGTCTGCAAGCAGCAATCGAGGAAGAGGATATTGATTTCGACACATATGTTTTTATGATTGGGCCAGACTGTCCGGATGGAGAAGAAACAGCGGCTCAAAATGGTGCCAATGTAACGGAGATGAGTTTGCCACAGGTGGACATTTCAGAGACGCTCAGGATGATGATGACAAAATTGGACGCGCAAGGTACAGATATTAATTCAAAATTCGACGCCCAAAATTCAAAATCCGACGCACAAGCTGCAGAATTGAATGCGAAACTGGATGCCCAAACGCAGTGGATGAAATGTAATTTTCAACACTTTAAGTCAAAAATTCGAAACGAAGTAGAAAATCTGGATCTAAAAAACGAAGCTGAATTTAAGAAAGTCACCGACGAAATAACGCGAATCGAAAAGAGACTTGAGTGTGTTGAGAGAAATAAGACATCGCCTAGCAATCAACATGACTACAAAGATACAAGGATGCAACCGCCAACCTTCAATGGAACGGGACCCATCTCCGTATTTATACGTCAGTTTGACGCCGCGGCCAATTATAATAAGTGGTCGGATGAGCAAAAGTCAACATCACTAATCTTGTCACTCCGCGGGGCGGCTGCAGAATTGCTACAAACCATACCAGCAGAGAAGCAAACAGATTTCCAAGCGGTAAGAGGCGGCCTTGAAGCTAGGTATGGCGACAACCACATGCAGCAGGTCTACCACATGCAACTGCGGAGCAGAACTCAGAAACCTGGAGAAAATCTTCAACCGGCATCGTATTGATTGCAAAGGGTCGGTTAGGTAGGGTTTCCTTTCGAAGTGATTGATGGAGAGAGAGAGTAGTCTTTCTTTTTGAGTCTGTTCTATTCTTTTTGGCAGTTGACTTCTGTTCTTTGTTCCGTGAAGAAGCAAATGAAGAACCCGTCCATGGAGGACATACTCTAATGTAATTAATTTTGTTTTGTAAAACTAGTTTAAGTGTGGATTTCAACTATTAATAAAACTGAAAGTCGTTCATGAAGGACTGCTGTTGAGTCAGTCGATTTGTTTTGTGTTTTGATTTCGGATTTCGTGTTTGATTTGGAGCCACTGACGTCGAGAAATGTTGTTGCCCTCTCGGACGTTGCTGGACTTGGGTCCTAACCTGGAACTGAAGGGAATCCAGCACGCTGTAGTGCTCCAAAAAGCCCTACCATCTTTTTCCGCCATTCCTAATCCAAAATCCCAGCAATATTACCCTAAAACCCAAAATCCTATCAAAACCTGAAAAAACCCAAACATTATCCAAAATTCGCAATAAACGAATCAAACATTCGTTTATCGCATAACATTTGCCCCCACGGCATAATTAAATCCAAAATCAGAATTAAAATTAAAATTCACAATAAACGAATCCAATATTCGTTTATTGTTCTATATTTGCTCCACAGCATCACCCAAATCCAAAATTCAGAGATTGTTATCTCTATCCTAAAAATTCCATTGAGTTAAACAAACAAAAACTCAAAAGCAGATACATTCACACATCTGCGTAATGGTTTCGTAAGAATTCAAGAAATTGATTTCTTATCTTGTGTAAACACAACATCTCGCTCGAAATATCCAAAAGATCGAGATTGTTGCACGAAAATGTGTATCTTTGAGATACAATTTTCGATTCCTTTTCCTTTATAAAGGAATGGTTTCGTGATCTCCGGGCCGCAGTTTAAATTCGTATCTTGTCCCTGGAGGAGATACCCCAGTGGGAGAAGAAATAAAATCTGAAAACTAAAACAACCCGGTTTTTCATTTCACCTGGCCTGGAAGACCAAAAGAAGAAAAGGACATTCGACCCATATCTAAGGACGTTGCTCTTCCCTTTGGACTCAAAGGAAGCACGGCAAACGAACCCTGTTGTGCGACAGGTTTTCGGGAACTTTTATAAGAGATCTCTTAGTCCTTTTAAGGATTAAGAAACACGCTTCCTGAAACCGAGAGCACAACAAAAATTATGGTGGCAGCGGTGGGATAATCCCAACATCCCCTACCAATAAAATACGAACTAGGCAGTGGATTAGACTGGTCCAAACATCCCCTACCAGAGGGAGAATACACGAGTGGGATATCTATAGATCCCGCTACCAACAGGAAAATTAATTCCGATAAAAACAGCGTGCCCGGGGCTAAACACCGGCAATAGTTACAAAATAGTAAATTTTAAATATTCTAAAGTGGTAAAAGCGTTCCTCTGGGGCATACACCGAGGAGAGGTAACAGTGTGAAAAATAACAACGAGCAGCCAAGGATAGACCGGGATTCCTGATGCAGCGGCAACACCAGGACCAAGCAGCTAGTGACGACAAACAACAGGACACCCAACAAACCTGCAGCTAGAAATCACAGGTACGAAATTTTATTATAGTAAAGTGAAAAGTGAAAAAAAATTAAATCATACGATTCCGGTGATAGTGATTGGCTCCTCAAAATAAATTCCTTTTAATTTTGAAAATTTGTAAATTGAAAGGGGATGCCAAGAACAAGTTAAATTTTGTTATTTGTCTTTCTTTTTAAATACTTTTCCGTAATTTGAAATAAAAATTTTCTTTTCACATGGGGATCAAGAAAACCCCCTAAATTTTGATTTGTGGATTTAAATGAAATTTGATCTTTTATATTTTTTTTTTCTCCTTCTCTTCTAATGAGAATATACACCACAAAAATACAAATATCCACACAAGTGCCATAATGGGATAAAAGAATAATACAAAATCAATCAAGTGAACTATAGAAATTTTTTTTTCTAGGCAAAATTTCAATATATCTTGTTACAAATAAATTTATTCGATCATTTTATCAAATTTTTACACATAGACAATATGCATATATTTTCCAAAACTATTTCAACTCATAGAAAACATTTTTAATAAACTTATAAAACCATTTTTAATTCTTATAAACATATACATATACACATTTATTTTTCAAAAATATCAACAATTTTATTCTTCAAAAGGGGACAAAATAAAAAACCCCCCACACAAAAATTAACTACAAATTTGGTTTTATTATTTATTTTTTGATATACATTTTAATTAATTATACACATAAACATATATACATACATTTTCTTTTGGGAAAATTTTTCTTACGTGACAAGCTAAAACAATAACGAACAAATCAAAATTCTTGGTCCTTGTCCTTAGCGTCTAGTTTGGAAAATTTTCTTTGGGTTGAATCTTTTCCTTTGACTCATCTGTGGCTCTTCGAAAATCCATTTTAGGTTTAGACACTTTTCCCATAGGGCGAAAAGGTGGATTCTCTCACCTTAAGTATAACAAAGGTTTTCTAATAGGATCAAAACTAACTGAGTTTGAAGACACTTCTCTTGTCGTTGGTCTTGTCTTTTCTCTTGGCCATCTTACCCAACAACGATGAAGATCTCATCTCTTGGTTCTCTACCCCCTTTCACCATCATTTGGGAAGGTCTGTTTCACAAATATGTAGTGAGCGACAAAAATAAACCGGGTACGCGTTCGCAGAGACCTGAGCCCGAGCTCATACAAAATCGCGAGGACGAAATATCGGAAACCGTACGTATGGAAACACGCGAACAGAGTTCTAGAATGAATTTTCCTATAGGATTAAACGACGTATTGGGATTCGTGCCGGTATTTAACGGTCATCCTGACGAATTAGAGGGTTTCGTCTCTTGTGGAGACATTTTGTTCTCACAAGCACAAGATGACAATCAGAAGTCCTTCATTCTAAGGGTGGTCAAAACCAGATTGCAGGGACCGGCGCGTGATTCTATCAGACATAAAATTATTTCTACTTGGGAAGATCTTGTTTCAGAATTAGAGGGAGAATTTAAAGCTCTCATCTCCAGGTCTGCTGCCCAAAATAACTTAGTGGCAACAAAACAGGATAGCAAGGAGGGTGTGAAAGAATTTTCAACTAGACTCACACACCACCTGCATGAATTGGACAGCGCCACATACGCTAGTTCACCTGATCCTGCAGTCAGAAGTTATCTTCTGGCTGAGAATCAGAGACTCGCGTTGAATACGTTTGAGGATGGGATACGAAATTCCAGCCTCAGAATCTTGGTAAAGTCTCACAACGCCCCAAATTTAAAAGCAGCCATCAGCTACGCTTTAGAACAATCTCGAAGATTAGGTAACGATAACTCAATGCTAACTTCCACTAACAATTTTAGAAATAACCAACAAATTGCTTGTCAAACATGCAACAAGAGGGGACATACTTCTGCGACTTGCTATCGCAACACTAATTTTCCTAATTTCGTCCCCCAACGCATTAAGACAGAGGTTGAACGTCTCCAATGCACATACTGTCGAAAGTATAATCACACTCAGGCAGAGTGCAGAACCAGGTTAGCTCATATGCGAAACCAGGACCAACCTTCAACGAGTAGAAATCCTTTCAGAACTCAGCCCAATCAGTCTCAAAATAGGACAATAACAAACTCGCCCCGCATTGAAAATCGTAATACCCGACAAAATCAAAACATTAACAGGGTATCCAATTCACAACAGGGAAACGAACTCACTCGGGCAGCGAGCAACGGCAATCCTTCTCGAGTGCAGACAATCGCCGATATACACCCCATCCCGATGTAAATTTTGAAATGCGCGTATTTTTCTGCCCTGAATTTAAGGAGCCAGTAATACGTGTAAAATTTAATCCATCGGATAAACAATACTCGACTTTCCTTATTGATACAGGCGCCGACATCAGCCTGATCAAATTAGATAATCCTTATATTGAACAATCTGTAGACAATTCAGACCCAGTGACTATATCCACCATTGCTGGGAAAACGGCCAGCACATGCGGAAAGGTATTGGGGGAGTTCGAATTCAGAACTGATAGGCACTCCATACCCTTTAAGCATAATCTATTTGTAGTGGGAAGCAATGTAGACTTCCAACACGATGGCATACTGGGAAGCGATTTCCTCACGAAGCACCAGTGCCACATTAACTTTGAAAAGGGATTCCTTAAATTCGCTGTGAAGATGAGAACCATGGTAGAACTCGAGCAGCCTTTAGGGAACAAAAATGAGGTCAAGGAAAATATTCAGAATGCCACGCCTTACGAGGTGTCTTCCACGGATAATACAGGCATTCTTGAAAAATTGGATAACACCGTTCGTGAGTCAACATCCGAATCCGTTTGTCTACGGGCCGGATCTGATGCTGTGACAAACACAACGAAACCAACCACCCTTGAATCTTCCTCTCCCCATTTAAATAAAGCTTGTGGTAACAGAAAAGGTAAGGAAACTGCCGAAAAACTGAGTTCAGGAAAACATGAACCTGAAACTCGAATACCCTCAGTAAATTTAAAACGAAATGCCAAAATCGACTACATAAAATTGCATTCACGATCTCAACAAATAATGGAGATTCCATTTAAAGGAAAACTTAGTCAAGAACTGATAATAACAAAATCCGAGATCATGCCAGGGATATATCTGGGTAATAGTTTGACAACACCACAGGACAACAAAATAAAGGTGTTACTAATGAACACATTAGACACCGATCAAGAAGTAAGCACCAACGACATAGAAGTCGAATGGGAAGATCTGGATGACTACAATGTGTTACAGGCGGATGAAACTAAGAACTTTCTAAAAAATAGGCTTGAACGGCTAGAATCACTCCTAGAGTTGCGTCATTGTAACCAGGAGGAAAGGAAATCTATCCTAGACATCTGCCGCAGATTTAACGATCTCTTTTACTTAGAGGGCGACCATCTCACACACACTGACGCCATAGAGCATCAGATCATCACGGAAGAAGGAAAGCCCCCACTTTACATAAGACCATATCGCCTCCCAGATAGCTCGAGGCAAGAAATCCACAAACAAGTGAACGAAATGCTTCAGGATGGCGTGGTACAACCAAGTTTCAGTCCTTGGAATTCCCCTCTCTTACTAGTACCCAAGAAGGCAGGACCTGATGGGACAAAACGGTGGAGAGTGGTTGTCGACTTTAGAGCCTTAAATAAAATAACAGTCGGAGATGCATATCCATTGCCCAATATTACCGATATTTTGGACCAGCTAGGAAAAGCTAAATATTTTAGCACTTTAGACTTAGCAAATGGTTTCCACCAAATACGCATGGATAATAGAGACAAGGCAAAAACAGCGTTTAGCACACCCTTCGGACATTACGAATATAATCGAATGCCCTTCGGACTTAAAAACGCACCCGCCACATTCCAAAGGCTTATGAATAATGTACTCATGGGTCTCCAAGGAATAGAATGTTTCGTCTATGTAGATGATATTGTAATTTACGGATACGATCTGAACGATCACAATTCTCGACTCACCAGAGTTTTCGAGCGATTACAAAGGCACAATCTGAAAATGCAACCAGAAAAGTGTCACTTCATAAGGAAAGAGCTCACCTACTTGGGGCATGTTATTTCAAAGGAAGGTATAAAACCAGATCCAGAAAAAACTAAAGCGGTGAAAACGTTTCCAACGCCCAAGAAACAAAAAGATGTAAAATCTTTTCTCGGTTTTGTGGGCTACTACAGAAAATTTATCCCAAATTTCGCTGAACTGGCAAAACCTTTAAGCAGATTGCTCAGGAAGAATGTTCCATTTCATTGGGATGCCTTTTGTGATGAGGCATTCACAACTCTAAAAAGAAAGGTTATTACCCCACCAATACTGGCTTATCCAGACTTTAACCGGGAGTTTATAATAACTACGGATGCTAGCAATGTTGCGTTAGGAGCAGTGCTATCTCAAGGTACAATAGGACAAGATAAACCTATTGCTTTCGCTAGCCGAACTTTAAACGACGCAGAAACTCGATATACAACATCCGAAAAGGAATTATTGGCAATCGTTTTTGCACTAGCCCAGTTCCGACCATACGTTTACGGACGAAAATTTACTATAGTCACTGACCATAGCTCTCTACAGTGGCTTATAGGACGAAAAGATCCTACATCCAGACTTATGCGATGGAGAATTCTACTCGAAGAGTATGAGTACACAATCGTCCATAAAAAAGGAAAGCAAAATGCAAATGCTGATGCTCTCAGCCGTATAACAACGACTACCCCAGTCAATCCCATTAAAAATAATATCCTCGTCACCACACGAAGTAAAGCCAAACTCGAAGAAGATGTGGCTGCACAATCATACAAAGATACTACCAATCTTGTATGGCAAGAACAAACAGGGTCTATCTATACCAAGAAAAAACTTGGACTACGTATCATAATCCTCCCATTGATAGACTCTGCTGAGGAAGAAAACCTGGCAGGAAGAATTCCAAACTTCACCAAGCCAGACGTAGGTAAAATTACGTTTCATGAGCAAGATGGGTTATGCGCCATCACATTGCCATTGCCTTTCAGAAACCTAAGCGACCAGGAAACCGCTAAGAGTTCCCTTATTGATCTGAAGAAGATTTGCGAAGACCGGAATTTCAATTCCATTGGAATTTTAGTGCCCTTCATAGAAAACGAATCAAAAGTAGCACTCAATAACTTGCTAAAAGAAACTTTTGCTCACCTCAACGTGACAATGTACGTTTTCTCCAATAAAAAGAAGCTTTTAACAGATCCTAACGAAATACAAAAGTTACTCGCGGAATACCACAACTCACCTTTCGGAGGACACCAAGGAGCCACCCGAACAATCAATAGATTGAAGCAAAAATATTACTGGCGCACAATGACCGCTGACGTCGCGGCGTATATTCGAAAATGTGCTTCCTGCCAGATAAACAAAAGTGGAAGGAATCCTAGAATTCCTATGAAGATAACCACAACAAGCTCAAAACCTTTCGAAAGAATTGCTTTAGATATAGTAGGACCATTACCAGTCAGCTATAATGGAAATAAATACCTACTAACGTTTCAAGACGATTTGACTAAATTTTCAGGAGCTTACGCACTGGCCAGCGCCGAAACCAAGGACGTGGCCAGAATTTTCGTTGAAAATATCGTCTGCCAGCACGGCATACCATCTTCTCTATTAACTGACCGAGGTGCAAATTTTCTCAGCGCACTTTTTAAGGACATCTGTTCCTTACTCAAGGTCAAAAAACTCAATACAGGACCCTATCATCCACAAACAAACGGAGCACTAGAACGGAGCCATAGAACTCTGGTGGAATACCTCCGCCACTATGTAAACCAGGATCCTCTCACTTGGGACACCTGGATACCTTACGCAATGTTTGTGTACAATACTACACCCCACAGTAATACAGGCTACACGCCGCATGAATTACTATATGGTTTCCCAGCCGAAATACCCAGTTCTCTCAGACAAAACCCCGAAAGCACTTATAACTACGACCATTACGCAAATGAATTAAAAATGCGATTACAACATGGTTATCGTACAGCTAAGGGAATACTGATAGAGAAAAAACAAAAATCTAAGGCATACTACGACCAAAAAGTAGGCCGTAAGAAATTTAATGTTGGCGACAAGGTTCTATTAAAGAATCACTCAAGACCTAACAAACTAACCTCCCTGTGGAAAGGCCCCTACGAAATTGTAAAGATCCTATCCGAAGAAAATTCAATCCTCAGAATAGGAAAAGGAACCCGAATAGTCCACAACAATAATATAAAACCATTTGTGGATTAGGCAATCACAAATAAGAAACCCAAAATAAATAAAATAAAGGTTGAAGGAAAGTAAATGTATAGATGTATTTATAACCTTACAAAAACAAAAAAAAGAAAAATAAATGTTAATACGTAAAAAAAAAAACCTTAGAAAAATCATAAAGTAACACTGTACGAAAATACCACGATAATGTATTTAAAATTTGCCTGCAAAATTTTTCTTTTCAAATACTGTTACACGAATAAATAATCTTGTAAATATTATAGAATATTTTAAATAACCGAAATAAACAAACAAAACAAAAAATATATCTATAAAGAAAAATATATATACAACTAATAATGTTAAATTCACCTCTTAACAAATTATTGTTCAAAAACGAAATAGATAGATAGAATAAACAAAGAAAATTTATAAATTCAGGAGATAACAAATAAAATATAACAAGAAATTAAATCTCCACATAACTCATATGTTTCAAAAATAGAAGTTTCAAAACTATACTATAAACAAATATTGACTATTGAAAAATGTATTATACAAATATTTTAATCAACCATCACTAACTTAAATAAATAAACGCCCGACTAATAAGGACAATGAAAAAAAAAAGAACAAAAATAATATATGTAAATAATGAAAATTTATACGAGTATATAAACAATGAAAATTCTATGTAATATACAAATTGTAAGAATAAACCATAAAAACCTTACTTATCTATGTATCTTTTTACAAATAGTACTTTATAAAAATAAAAACAAAAAAATCACTCAAAGTTAAATTTAATATAATGAATTCAAATACTTATGTAATTATAAAACATTTTACAATTAACCTTACACGCAGAAAATAAGAAAATATTTACTTTAAATCAAAACGAAAATTTTTAGAATCAAATGTTTCCTTCTAATACAATGTTTAACCAACATGAAAAAAAAAACAAATTATATGAAATTTTAAAACCAAATGTCTATTGTACATATAACCAAAACCAAACTAAATGAATATACCCTTAACTCAAAATAAAATACTTTATATAAGAAAACTTTATTTTGGATAACCAAGAATTACTGTTAAACACACCTATACTAAGAAAATTCAAACCTTAAAAACAAAATTATGTTTGTACAAAATTTCAAAAGAAAATATTTTTATTATATAAATAACCATTGTGGAAACTTGGATACACGACCATAAATACGAATACATAAATATTAAGAAAAAAAAAAACAAAGAACAAAAATTACACACTTATAATAAATATTGTATACATAAAGCTACTATGTTAGAAAATATCAGGCATATGTAACGGAATCACGATACTATCATCCTTATTCCCAATCACACCATTTTCCAGAAAATTAATCTCATAAAGATCAATTTTCTTTTTTTCAAGGAGGGGAGGATGTAGTGCTCCAAAAAGCCCTACCATCTTTTTCCGCCATTCCTAATCCAAAATCCCAGCAATATTACCCTAAAACCCAAAATCCTATCAAAACCTGAAAAAACCCAAACATTATCCAAAATTCGCAATAAACGAATCAAACATTCGTTTATCGCATAACATTTGCCCCCACGGCATAATTAAATCCAAAATCAGAATTAAAATTAAAATTCACAATAAACGAATCCAATATTCGTTTATTGTTCTATATTTGCTCCACAGCATCACCCAAATCCAAAATTCAGAGATTGTTATCTCTATCCTAAAAATTCCATTGAGTTAAACAAACAAAAACTCAAAAGCAGATACATTCACACATCTGCGTAATGGTTTCGTAAGAATTCAAGAAATTGATTTCTTATCTTGTGTAAACACAACATCTCGCTCGAAATATCCAAAAGATCGAGATTGTTGCACGAAAATGTGTATCTTTGAGATACAATTTTCGATTCCTTTTCCTTTATAAAGGAATGGTTTCGTGATCTTCGGGCCGCCACACTTCACTTCGGAACGTTCATGCAGTCAGACATACTGATCGTGTGCTCGTGTACAACCAAGTTTGAAAAAAAAAAAAAAAAAAAAATTGAATTCGTAGACGTTAAGTCGTCGACGATCGACCGCGTTCACATCGAACCTTATGAAATTATAATTACAAAAAAAAAAAAAAAAACACGTGTAATTTTCGCTGGATGCCGTAGTCGAAATCTGTCTTCACAGATGCCAGACAACGACCCGAGCGCTACCCGGGAATATCTATTGGAACGGAAGAGAAGAGCCATTGAAACTCTTCAAAACTCATCTAAGAAGACCACAAAATTGGAAAATCCAGGAAAACACATGGACTACGAACAAAAATTCCACGAAGCCGTGGAATACATCCAACAGCTTTCAGCAGAGGTGAAACAACTCCGGGAGGAAATTCACTCCCTTAAGCAACCCACCCAAAACACCGACGATGCCAGTATGGAGATGACGCCTTCTCCCAGCTTACACCATAAAACATCTCCACCCAAACAACAATCATCAGCCCATAAGGAATCCACCAAACAAGCCAAGCCAGCACCGAGTCCCCTGCCTGCCCAGCACAAAAACGAAAGACCACCGCCAATCTACATCAGAAACCCGACCAGCACCAAAGCACTAATTCAAACCCTGCAAAATGCCCTGGGTCACCGGAATTTTAGCACCAATGCAAAAGGATCTAGGACTTCAATAACAGTCAGATCATTACTCGACCATGATAGGGCAGTTAAAAAACTGTTGGAGGAGCAATATCACTTCTTCACCTTCCAACATCCGAACAGCAAACCAGCTACCTTTATTATAAGGCACATCGATCCCGAATGGACCAACGAAGAAGTGGGCCTGGAAATCGCAAGGATATGTCCACAAATAAAGATCAATAAGCTGGACTACTTCCAAACACCGTACATGAGGACAAACAACGTAAAAAACCTCCGGATCATACAAATCCCACCTAATCAGGACATCAAGCAACTTAAACAAATTAAATATTTGTTTACCCAAAAAATCGCAATCGAAGAGCCCCACAAACAAGAAATTCTTCATTGTAAGCGATGCCAAGAATCAGGACACTTGGCGGTCTCATGCCACCAGCAAAGACGTTGCGGCAGATGCGCAGAGGAACACGAACTCGAGGAATGCAAGGTAAATCCACAAGGCCTGGAACCTGAAACAATACAAACCGTCAACGCTGATGGATCCATTACCAACAAAAAGATCACAGTTAAATGCTGTAACTGTGGAGGCCCTCATCCGGCAAATTTTTCCCAATGCCCTCAGAAGCTAAAACTTCTGGAAAGACGGAAATTAGCATCAACTATTAAATCAACAACAACAACAACAAAAACGAAACCAACAGTATTGCAGGAAACGAAGTCAACCCGACCCGGAATATCGTACGCGGATGCAGCAAGAGGAAACCTCAACACTACCACTCCCCCTAACAACAATACTGAAAACTTCAATCTAGACATCATGGGATACATCCAAAGCTTACAAGCCATGCTACCTTCGCTGAGGAAGATGTCAGAAATAGAGAAAAAAGGTCAGATTCTTTCACTAATAACTTCCCATATTCTTTCCAGCTCTCTCTAAACTAACCATTATCTCCCTCAACACAGAATCCATTTACTCTAATATACGTAAGCAACACCTGCGGTTGTTTGTTGAAAAATTTTCCCCAGATATCCTCTTCCTTTCAGAGACCTGGCTCAAACCAAATTCCCGAGTTTCCATTCCCAATTATACTTTTGTTTCTAACCCCAGAACTAATGGATCCCACGGAGGTACCGGCATCTTAATACACAAACAATTTCAATTCAGTGAAATTAGATTCACTAATATATTCAGCATTGAATACACGGCAGTTAAACTTTTTTGTGAGAACAATAAAGTGCTCGTCTTAGCATCCATTTATATTCACCCTTCACGACAACCAGATTTCCCAGATGCTGACATTTCGCAGATAATCCAACAGTCTGTTCCCGCTCCATTTATAATCGGGGGAGACTGGAATGCTCGTCATACAGCATTCAATGATAATAAATGCAACAAATATGGTCGTCAGTTGCTAGCACTCCTCCCATCTTATCCATATACATACATTGACCCCCCATTACAGCCAACTCGTGTCACTAGCACAGCAAAGTCAACAATCGACTTCTTCCTCAAGTCCGATGATGTTCACTCAGCGGGTCCACCTACAGTCTCCTTTATATTTCCTTCTGATCATGGTTCCGTTCATACCACGATCCAAATCCCCTCTTTCGACCTACTCTACTCGTCAAACCCTGTCCCAAACTTCACCAAAACAAATTGGAGAAAAGTCAATAGGGACATAGCGATAAGTTTCTCTGACTTGTATATCCCTGAAGCATCTAACTTGCTCCCTATTGAAATCGATCACGCATCTTTAAGAATAGAGCAAATTCTTAAGGAGGCTCTCAGCAACAACACCCCGACAACCATTCCTCATAACTATTTAGGAAAGCCTTTGCCCAGCATCCTAACCAAATTATTGCGCCTTAAAAAGCAGCTCCGCCGTAAACTCCATACAAGATACTGTCCCTTTATTAAAAGCCAAATCCAACTCCTATCCACTCTGATAAATGAGCAGTTGAAGAAGTTCGCAGATGAAAACTACATCTCCACACTTAAAAATATCAAACCAAATCGGGATCTTTTCAAAAACATCAACCAATTAACTGGTCGTAAATATAAACCCCGAATTGATCATCTCATCAACCCAATCAGCAATAATATTGCCCAGTCCGATACGGACATAGCAAATTGCCTCGCAGAACACTTCGCAAAGATTCATGAGCAAAATAATTCTCTATCAACTCCCGGCTTCGAGAACACAGTAAACGAATACATCTCAAACAGATTATTCACATCTTTTACTCCTTTCATCGGTGAATTTAGCAACACGAACATAGCTTCACACCCCTTAGACACTACAAATTTTCTAACTGCAGACGAATTATCCGAGATCGTAAGATCAGGAAATAACAAAAAGTCAACTGGATTAGATGGAATCCCACGCCTTCTATTTAAAAGACTACGCCCACAGAATCTACTTCCCATCCTCATTCTTCTTAATCAAATAATTAATGCATCGCACTTCCCAGAGAACTGGAAAACTGCGGTAGTAATTCCTATTAAGAAGCCCGGTAGTAGTAATAGCCCTTTCAATTATCGTCCAATATCCCTATTAAGTACATTAAGTAAGATACTGGAACGCAAGATCTACCAAAATCTTCTCTCATTTGCCAATGAGAATGCCCTCATCCCTAACTGTCAGTTCGGATTTCGTAAGCGACAATCCACATGTCATGCTCTACTAAAACTTACACACGATGTTACAACTGGTCTCCAAAACCAAAGCCCTACTGTGTGTATATCTCTCGATATTTCTAAGGCGTTTGATTGCGTCTGGATCTCAGGGCTTCTGTACAAACTGCACTCCATATTTAATCTAAACTCTCACACAACAAAGCTCTTAGCCTCTTATCTTTCTGACAGAAAATTCGTTGTGAGAATAAATTCTTCCGTCTCAGAAACCCACAACATAACCGCGGGTGTTCCCCAAGGCTCTATTTTAGGGCCAATTTTATATCTGTTATATACCGCGGATATTCCTCAACCCGTATCTCCTAATGTTGTGATGCTGAATTATGCTGATGATACATTAATTTACTCTAGCAGCAAATTTGTTAAGGCTGCAAGAAATCGAATTAACAACTTTCTCCCTAACCTATCATCATACTTCAATAAGTGGAAAATTCACCTTAACCCAAATAAAACGCAGCTCATAGTGTTCAAGGGCAAACACGAGCACTGTACAAACAACACTAGACGCTGCCACAACAAAATTAAACTTAACCTAAACAACACTCTAATAAAACCCTCTAAAACCCTAAAATATCTGGGAATCACTTTTTCTAATAACTGGTCTTTTTCCTCCCACATTAAAAATTCCCTTCAAAAAGCCACAATTCAGCTTAATCTCTGTAGAAGAGTAATGTGGAAACCTAATAGTCTCTCTCACAAAGTCAAACTGCTCATTTACAAACAGATTATCAGGCCCACACTCAAGTACGCGTGCCCATTGTGGTACCATATCACTCCCTCCCAAATGGAGAAATTACGAGTATTCGAAAGAAAATGCTTTAGATATGTCTCTGGGTTACATCGTCGTCCTAACTCCTATAAGTACTATAGTAACGTCGAACTCTACAATACCGCTGGTATTGAGCGCCTCGATAGACGATTCCTCGAGCTATCTATCAAATTTATCGAAAACCTACAAAATAATCCCAATCCCATAATAACCTCGCTCTTAGAGAACCCTCTAGATATCAGAACTAACTACCCCAACTGTCTCCACACCAGAGCTATCTTCGCCTTAGGCAGACTGGTAAATGATTCAAACGAGATCATATACCACAACACCGAAGTTACCCCCAACCAGTTCAAATACTCTAACGTCCAACCATTTCCCAACATCCTACGTTTTTCCAACGAACAACCGGAAAGAAATACTCTTCCTCAAACCCATAACTGACCTCATTCCACATCCTTTAATTCATTAATCCCATTAATTATAAAACTTTGTTTTGTTTATAGCTCATTTTATAATAATCAGACTAAGTTAGGTTAAGTTATATTTATATTTATATTTAGGGTTAAGTTTAGATTAAGTAAAGTAAAAATAAGTAATTCCTGGTTTTCTGACCTTTTCCAGGAAGACAAAACCCTACAAATGTATAAACACACATCTAGCCTGTAACTCTTAAAACATTGTTTGGAAAATGTATTATAATAATAATTACATGTAAGCGATTGTCACGAATTTAATTTTAAGTCACTGTATTACTTAAATGTACAAATTTTAATTATGGTTAATAAATACAGTTTTAAAAAAAAAAAAAAAAATGATCTCCGGGCCGCAGTTTAAATTCGTATCTTGTCCCTGGAGGAGATACCCCAGTGGGAGAAGAAATAAAATCTGAAAACTAAAACAACCCGGTTTTTCATTTCACCTGGCCTGGAAGACCAAAAGAAGAAAAGGACATTCGACCCATATCTAAGGACGTTGCTCTTCCCTTTGGACTCAAAGGAAGCACGGCAAACGAACCCTGTTGTGCGACAGGTTTTCGGGAACTTTTATAAGAGATCTCTTAGTCCTTTTAAGGATTAAGAAACACGCTTCCTGAAACCGAGAGCACAACAACGCATCAAAGTGGAGAGTACCGGTAAGCCGGCTTAAAATCATTAAATAGTTTCTTGCTGCAGCGGAGGCGAGATAACTGGTTCGGGCGGAACAGTTTGTGCCCGTATCACTGACCGCTGCTGCGGTACACAACGAAACGGCATGAACAGCAAGAACATCAGCTACCGGAGAAGATATATATAGTTTGCAACAACGGGCGACCACTGGTGCTCCAAAGGAGGAAGACATAGATTGCCTGCAACAATTTGACGAAGAAAAATAATAACAGTCCATATGAACTTGAGGCTCAGTGACGCATACCCTAAGAAGACAGTGACCCTTCTACCTAACTGCAATCCATCAGTGGAAGAGATTATGGATTAATTCTGATTCAGTGCGGACTAGTGTATTTGATAACCGTGGCATTTCTTCAGAGGGCGTGCAGGATATTCATGTATATATTTACCACATAAAATATTACTTCAACTGGCAATGCGGACAACATTTATATCTACAACAAACTGCCGTGAGTACCCCTTTTTGGGTATCGATCTCGAGATGAGAATATAACATTTACATATATGAATATATTTACCAAAACACAACTTGAATATTATATACAAAATTCAATGTATAACAACACATAACAGCTTAAATATTGTAGAATCGGCACATCACCTACCTTATTAACAATAACAAATATATATGCAAGTATTATTGAAACACAATATAACAGAACATACCACAATATTAAAATATCAAATATTAAACACACATACACAGATACTATTAACAAAATATACAACAATTGGTATATATAAATGCATGAATGTTAAAAAATACTATAACAAACTGTTACAACTATATTCAACCGTATAACCCATAACACTTGCAACAGGCCTTTCGTTTGGCAGGAAAGAAGACGACTAATGAAATACTGGCGTTCGCATTGGCATATGAATCTACTAAATTGGCTACCAGGAGTACATATAGAGTCCGTCAAATTGTTGTCGTCTATCAACCGTGCTTCTTTATTAAAATGAAAGAGTTGTTTTGCGGAGAGAGTTTTAAAAAAAAAGGCAAATTGTTTATTCTTTCTTAACAAAATGCCTTATTTTTATTTTATTTTACCGCGACCTTCGTCACCGGTAGTCCAATATTAACTCTCTATCCTAACTATGATTAAGACTGTAAATACTTATTTGTATCTAAAGGTTTACGTTTACAATTTTTGTGTTTTTTTTTTTTTTTTTTTTGTGAATACTTATTTGTGTACCATGGTTTTGTTATAGCATATTATTTTTTGTTAATTATATTGTAGCGAGCTTAGGGTTCGCTGGATTAATTATTTTTAATAAATAAGAGCCGTTAAATCGATTTTGAATTAATATAACATTTTATTAGTCCGTTAATAACAACCGTTACTTATACCGTACACCTGACGATTTCTTTACTTATCGCGTCTTTTACTTCTTCACTGCTTACTTCTCACTCGAGACTTATCGCTTGCTTCACTTTCTTTTTTTATTACTCCTTACTACCGCACTTATCGCTTGCTTCACTTTCAACTGTGTGCGACGTATTTATACCGTTTCCTCATTCTGATTCAGCGTTTCGTTTCCGTCCGTTCCATAGCCTTGAATGTTCTACTGTTCACGGTATCCAGTTTTCCATTACTTTATAGAATATTCTAGTACTCTGTTTCGGGTTCTCTAGAATATTCTAGTACTGATTGTCATATGAGTCACAATATATATACCTAATGCACACATGTATATATATATATATATATATATATATATATATATATTGTGACGCATATGACAGTCAGTACTGGAATATTCGGGAAAGTCCAAAACAAAGTACTGGAAAACTGGAGACTATGGATAATAGAACATTCAAGATTATGGAACGGAAGGAAACGAAATACCAAATCAGGATGTGGGGAACTGGTATAAATACGTCGCACACAACTCATGGGGACAAGTAGAAAGTAATAAGTCTCGAGTGAGAAGCAAGCGATAAGTAAGAAGTAAAATACGCGATAAGTACGGAAGCGATAAGTCAAGAAATCGTTAAGTGTACGGTAAAAGTAACGGTTGTTATTAACGGACTAATAAAGTGTTATATTAATTCCAAAATCGATTTAACGGCTCTTATTTATTCAAAATAATTAATCCAGCGAACCCTAAGCTCGCTACAATTGGTGTCAGAAGTGGGATTAATTTTTGTTTAAGTGAATAAGTCTGTGAAAGTGTGTTGTGACTATGTCAGATCGACATTTGGAGGATCTTCGCGTTCCTGAGTTGAAGAAGGAACTAGAGGACCGGAATCTGGATAGCAGAGGACAGAAGCAAATTCTTCGACAGCGTCTACAAGCAGCAATCGAGGAAGAGGATATTGATGTCGACACATATGTTTTTATGATTGGGCCAGACTGTCCGGATGGAGAAGAAACACCGAGTCAAGATGGTGCCAATGTAACGGAGAAGAGTTCGCCACAGTTGGGCATTTCGGAAATGCTCAGGATGATGATGATAAAATTGGACGCACAAGCTCCAGATGTTAATGCAAAATTCGACACCGTAAATTCAAAATTGGACGCGCAAGCTACAGATGTTAATGCAAAGTTGGATGCCCAAAATTCAAAATTCGACGCACAAGCTGCAGATCTGAATGCAAAATTGGATGCTCAAACGCAGTGGATGAAATGTAATTTTCAACACTTTAAGGAAGAAATCCAGTCAGAAATTCGAAACGAAGTAGAAAATCTGGACCTAAAAGTCACCGAAGAAATAATGCGAATCGAAAAGAGACTTGAGTGCGTTGAGAGAAATAAGACATCGCCTAGCAATCAACATGACTACAAAGATACAATGATGCAACCGCCAACCTTCGATGGAACGGGACCCTTCTCCGTGTTTATACGCCAGTTTGACGCCGCGGCCAATTATAATAAGTGGTCGGATGAGCAAAAGTCAACATCACTAATCTTGTCACTCCGCGGGGCGGCTGCAGAATTGCTACAAACCATACCAGCAGAGAAGCAAACAGATTTCCAAGCGGTAAGAGACGGCCTTGAAGCTAGGTATGGCGACAACCACATGCAGCAGGTCTACCGCATGCAACTGCGGAGCAGAACTCAGAAACCTGGAGAAAATCTTCAACAGTTGCAGGCAGACATTTAGCGATTGGCAAACTTGTCTTATTCAAATATGACTAAGGAATTTCTGAACGAGGTAGCAATGGATGCATTTATAAACGCACTCCAAGATCGGGACTAGCAACAGGCCGTTCGCTTGGCGGGAAAGAAGACGACTAATGAAATACTGGCGTTCGCTTTGGCATATGAATCTGCTAAACTGGCTACCAGGAGTACATATAGAGTCCGAGAAATGTCCGTCCAGGAATGTTCCTGCCAAAGAAGCGGGCATGTACAACGGAGGACCCCGAGACCTGATATGAAGTGTTGGACATCCGGCGAAGTCGGCCACATCTCTGTTGACTGTATGAAACGTTGACGAATGAATGAAACATCAAGTGAGAATTGTTGTTCATGCGCTGATTATAAGAGGAGACTATCAACGGAGCAACCTGACGTCAATAGCTCGGGAAACTTGTAAGGGCAGACTTTACGGGGCGAAAGTCGCCTGGTGGAATTTGCAGCCCCAGCATCGTAACTGTATCACAACTCCAAGGGGATAACCAAAGTTTGGTTATAACTACGATTGATAATGCCAGGACAACAACAGTGACAATCGACACTGGAGCAACGAGGTCCATAACTCGGCCGGATGTCGTCGGCAAAATAATTCTTAATAAAAATAGAAGATACGCTTTGAAGACTGCCACAGGAGAATGTTTTACAGTCTACGGAGAAGTGTAGAGCATAATAGTGCTGGGCAATATTTCCATCTCCCACAAATTTTTGGTTGCCGATATTACGGACGAATGCATTCTTGGAATGGACTTCATGAAGAAGCACCAAGTTGTTCTAGATATCGGTCAAAGAACACTGCGAATCGGTAACTTGGAGGTTGCTATTACATTGCAGGATGAACAATTGCGAAGACTGAAATGTTATGTGCGTGAGGAGGATGAGATCCCACCTCGTTCGGACTCGGTAATTTGGACCAGTCTCGAGAGTGATTCCGGTGACAATCGATTTTACATCACCGAAGCTGTACAAAATCAGCGTAAGGGGAACATCCTTGTTGGGAAAGCCCTTATCGATGCGAAGAAGCACATCGTACCTGTCAGAGTACTAAATGCGTCCAAGGAGCCGGTCGCAATAAGAAAACGAGAGGTAAACGCAGAATGTCCACCCGTATCATTGATAAGCTCAATTCCGACAAGGGGAGAGGACCATTCAATTCAACAGCCCTCTGGTGCATCCTCTGCATCTACAGACAAAGAAAAGGCAAGCGTAAAATCACTCCTGAATGATTTTTCTGATATTTTCTGATAGACAATGTCGTTAATTATTGTGAGAATCTTATACGGTCCTTCCCAATGTTGCTGCAACTTCAGAGACCTTCCTTTTTGCTGATGAGGGTTATACAGCCGCACGTTATCGCCTGCATTAAACCCGGATGCGTTGGCTCGACCGTCGTACCTTGTTTTCATCTTGTCACTTGATACATTGATTTGCTTTCGAACCGAATGATGAATCTCATCGGGGCGATTTCTTCATTCGGCTACGTAGTCTTCAGTCTTATCCATGGCGTCTGGAGGTATTCGGAATCGCAGTTCGGCTGGTAATCGTATCTCTCGTCCAAATATAATTCTTGCTGGAGAATGGCCTGTCGTATCGTGATTAGCCGATCTATAGCTCATGAGAAAGGTTTGTACACTTTTGTCCCAATCTCGTTGGTGATCACTAACGACCTTCGATAAATACTCTTTCATTGTTCTGTTGAACCTTTCGATCATTTCGCCTGACTGCGGATGTAAGGGGAAGTCCTGGTTTTCCTTACGCCCAGTGCCGCACAGATGCCTTGCAATATCTGTGGTTCGAAGTTTCGGCCTTGATCGGAACGAAGCTCACAGGGAACTCCATATCTGCTGATCCAATTATTGATAAGGTACTCAATGGCGGTTGTTGCTTCTTGGTTTGGAATTGGAAGGACTTCCACCCACTTGCTGAAGTATTCGATGATAACCCACATGTATTTGTTGTTGTCGTTTGTTTTTGGGAATGGTCCTGAGATATCAATCGCAATTCGTTCGAAGGGGGCACCCACGTTGTACTGCTTCATAGCACTCCTTGGTTTTGCTGTTGGTCCTTTTGTCGCAGTGCAAGTTGTGCACTTCCTACACCACGACTCGACGTCATCTCTCATGTGAAGCCAGTAGAATCAAGATCGTAATTTTGAAAGTGTCTTATTAACTCCCAGATGTCCGCCGGAGGCACCCTCGTGCATTTCTGTTAGCACATCCTTCACTTTTGATGATGGAACTAGAATCTGCATTCGATGGGATTTTCTGTCCGCGGCTTCCCATTTAGAAACGCTTTAGAATTCCATCTTCCACCAGCAAGGAATTCCATTGTGCCCAATATGCCTTAAATGTTCCACTCTTGTCGGAAATATTGTTCCAAGTTGGCCGCTCGTTCTTTTCTTTGTGTTCCAGGATTAACGACATATCTTCATCCTGAAGTTGAGCTGCGCGTATAGTATCACTCGTCCACCCATCTAGTACTTCTACTTGTACATTTCGCAGGTCGTACGCCTCTTCTTTCTCTTCCGCCCTATGACAATGTTTACAATCTGGCTTACATGGTCTTCTTGATAGAGCATCAGCGTTATTATGCACCTTCCCTTGACGGTGGGAAATTTGGAAATCGTACGTTTGAAGTCGTTCGATCCATCGAGCTATTTGTCCTTCCGGATTCTTAAAATTTAACAACCATTTAAGGGCGGCATGATCCGTCCGAAGGTGGAATCGACGTCCGTAGAGGTACTTATGGAAATTCTAAACGGCTTCTACGGCAGCCAGCAGTTCCTTTCTTGTTGCGCAATAATTTCTCTCTGGCTTAGATAGAACTCGACTATAATATGCGACAACTATCTCTTTACCATCGACTTCCTGCGACAACACTGCTCCGATTCCTGTGTTACTTCCATCAGTATCCAATATAAATGGGCGATCCGATCTTGGGAATGCCAATGTCTTACATAACTCGGCCTTCAATGTGTTGAATGCTGCCTCACACTTTTCTGTCCAATTGAATTTCTTGTCTTTACCCGTTGGTTCGTGTAGGATTATAGCCACGTTGGCGAAACCTTTAACAAACCGTCGGTAATATGTGGCTAATCCAATAAAACTTCTCAACTGTTGCTTGTCTTCTGGGGTAGGCCACTCTCGGACGGCTGCTATCTTATCAGGATCCGTTTGAACTCCTGCAGATGAAACGATGTGTCCCAGGAATTTTACTCTCCTTTGGAAGAGTTCACATTTCTTCGAATTGAGCTTTAAGTTGGCCTGTCTTAGTCGTTCGAAGACGGAGCGCACATTATTGATGTGTTCTGGTAAATTCCTTCCAACAACGATGATATCGTCCAAGTACACAAGACACGACTTCCATGTAAGTCCCCGTAGAACACTTTCCATTAATCGTTCAAACGTTGCTGGAGCATTACACTATCCAAAAGGCATCACGTTGAATTGATAAAGTCCGTTTCCGGTAGTAAACGCTGTCTTCTCCTTGTCCTCCTCCTTCACTTCCACTTGCCAGTAACCGCTTTTTAGGTCCAGTGTTGAAAACCACTGAGCTCCAGAAAGGGTATCTAGTGTGTCGTCGATTCGAGGAAGTGGGTAACTGTCTTTCTTCGTAACGTCGTTTAACCGGCGGTAGTCGACACAAAATCTAGTTGTCCCATCCTTCTTCTTGACGAGCACTACCGGCGAAGCCCATGGGCTCAATGATTTCTCGATGACTCCTTGCTCTTCCATCTTTCGAATCATGTCGCCTACTTCTGATTGTTTGGCCAACGGCAGTCGACGAGGTGGCTGTCTTATAGGTCTTGATTCAACCGTGTCAATGCGATGTTTAACTATACCGATGCCTCCGAATTTATCATTTCTGTCACAAAAATATCAGAAAAATCATTCAGGAGTGATTTTACGCTTGCCTTTTCTTTGTCTGTAGATGCAGAGGATGCACCAGAGGGCTGTTGAATTGAATGGTCCTCTCCCCTTGTCGGAATTGAGCTTATCAATGATACGGGTGCACATTCTGCGTTTACCTCTAGTTTTCTTATTGCGACCGGCTCCTTGGACGCATTTAGTACTCTGACAGGTACGATGTGCTTCTTCGCATCGATAAGGGCTTTCCCAACAAGGATGTTCCCCTTACGCTGATTTTGTACAGCTTCGGTGATGTAAAATCGATTGTCACCGGAATCACTCTCGAGACTGGTCCAAATTACCGAGTCTGAACGAGCTGGGATCTCATCCTCCTCACGCACATAACATTTCAGCCTTCGCAATTGTTCATCCTGCAGTGTAATAGCAACCTCCAAGTTAACAATTCGCAGTGTTCTTTGACCGATATCTAGAACAACTTGGTGCTTCTTCATGAAGTCCATTCCAAGAATGCATTCGTCCGTAATATCGGCAACCAAAAATTTGTGGGAGATGGAAATATTGCCCAGCACTATTATGCTCTACACTTCTCCGTAGACTGTAAAACATTCTCCTGTGGCAGTCTTCAAAGCGTATCTTCTATTTTTATTAAGAATTATTTTGCCGACGACATCCGGCCGAGTTATGGACCTCGTTGCTCCAGTGTCGATTGTCACTGTTGTTGTCCTGGCATTATCAATCGTAGTTATAACCAAACTTTGGTTATCCCCTTGGAGTTGTGATACAGTTACGATGCTGGGGCTGCAAATTCCACCAGGCGAGTTTCGCCCCGTAAAGTCTGCCCTTACAAGTTTCCCGAGCTATTGACGTCAGGTTGCTCCGTTGATAGTCTCCTCTTATAATCAGCGCATGAACAACAATTCTCACTTGATGTTTCATTCATTCGTCAACGTTTCATACAGTCAACAGAGATGTGGCCGACTTCGCCGGATGTCCAACACTTCATATCAGGTCTCGGGGTCCTCCGTTGTACATGCCCGCTTCTTTGGCAGGAACATTCCTGGACGGACATTTCTCGGACTCTATATGTACTCCTGGTAGCCAGTTTAGCAGATTCATATGCCAAAGCGAACGCCAGTATTTCATTAGTCGTCTTCTTTCCCGCCAAGCGAACGGCCTGTTGCTAGTCCCGATCTTGGAGTGCGTTTATAAATGCATCCATTGCTACCTCGTTCAGAAATTCCTTAGTCATATTTGAATAAGACAAGTTTGCCAATCGCTAAATGTCTGCCTGCAACTGTTGAAGATTTTCTCCAGGTTTCTGAGTTCTGCTCCGCAGTTGCATGCGGTAGACCTGCTGCATGTGGTTGTCGCCATACCTAGCTTCAAGGCCGTCTCTTACCGCTTGGAAATCTGTTTGCTTCTCTGCTGGTATGGTTTGTAGCAATTCTGCAGCCGCCCCGCGGAGTGACAAGATTAGTGATGTTGACTTTTGCTCATCCGACCACTTATTATAATTGGCCGCGGCGTCAAACTGGCGTATAAACACGGAGAAGGGTCCCGTTCCATCGAAGGTTGGCGGTTGCATCATTGTATCTTTGTAGTCATGTTGATTGCTAGGCGATGTCTTATTTCTCTCAACGCACTCAAGTCTCTTTTCGATTCGCATTATTTCTTCGGTGACTTTTAGGTCCAGATTTTCTACTTCGTTTCGAATTTCTGACTGGATTTCTTCCTTAAAGTGTTGAAAATTACATTTCATCCACTGCGTTTGAGCATCCAATTTTGCATTCAGATCTGCAGCTTGTGCGTCGAATTTTGAATTTTGGGCATCCAACTTTGCATTAACATCTGTAGCTTGCGCGTCCAATTTTGAATTTACGGTGTCGAATTTTGCATTAACATCTGGAGCTTGTGCGTCCAATTTTATCATCATCATCCTGAGCATTTCCGAAATGCCCAACTGTGGCGAACTCTTCTCCGTTACATTGGCACCATCTTGACTCGGTGTTTCTTCTCCATCCGGACAGTCTGGCCCAATCATAAAAACATATGTGTCGACATCAATATCCTCTTCCTCGATTGCTGCTTGTAGACGCTGTCGAAGAATTTGCTTCTGTCCTCTGCTATCCAGATTCCGGTCCTCTAGTTCCTTCTTCAACTCAGGAACGCGAAGATCCTCCAAATGTCGATCTGACATAGTCACAACACACTTTCACAGACTTATTCACTTAAACAAAAATTAATCCCACTTCTGACACCAATTGTAGCGAGCTTAGGGTTCGCTGGATTAATTATTTTGAATAAATAAGAGCCGTTAAATCGAGTTTGGAATTAATATAACACTTTATTAGTCCGTTAATAACAACCGTTACTTTTACCGTACACTTAACGATTTCTTGACTTATCGCTTCCGTACTTATCGCGTATTTTACTTCTTACTTATCGCTTGCTTCTCACTCGAGACTTATTACTTTCTACTTGTCCCCATGATTTTTTTTTTTTTTTATAAAACGCTGTCTTTATTGACCATTATAAGTTTAGTTACATAAGTTTACAGCTAACTTAACTAAGTTGTGACAATTTTACTTACAATGTCTAGAACATTTTTTCAAGTAGTATTTAATTTGAGGTCTTACGTCTAAAGAGATTTATTCCAGATGGAATTTACTAGTAGGACTCCTGGAAAGGTCATGAAAACCAGGATGGATTATCTATGTTTACAATAAATATTCTTAAAACTACTTATCTCTACTTAAATCTAGCTTATATCTAAGGTAGTTAAATAAACTCACATTTAGCAATGTAGAACAATTTAGCCTCGTCTTAAGCTTAAGTTGAGATTTCATACTTTACATACCCTAAGGAGGGAAGGGAGCGGCAGAGGGAGGTCTCTCCACCGACTGCTCGTTAAAGGAAAGAACCCGAGAAAAGGGTTGAATGTTTGAGTATTTGAAGTGGTTAAGATCGGTTACCCTGTTATGGTAGATGATTTCGTTCGCATCATTTACTAATCTTTTTGCGTAGAAGAGAGCTTTTAAATGGAGTGCATGAAGATAGGGATTTGATGCATTGTGGCTGGGGAGGCTAAGGGAATTGATGAGAGGGTTTGGATTGGCTGACAGGTTTTCAATGAATCTTATCGACAATTCCAGGAACCTTCTATCCAATCTCTCCAGGCCGACGGAGTGGTATAGCGTAAGGCTTCCGATATATTTGTGGGAGTCGCGCTGTCGACGTAGCCCTGTGATTAGTCTGAAACACTTCCTTTCGAAGATACGAAGTTTTTCCATTTGAGAGGGAGAGATATGGAACCAGATGGGACAAGCGTAAGTAAGTGTGGGCCTGATGATTTGTTTATAAAGTAGAAGTTTGACTTGTTGAGAGAGACCATCTGCCTTCCACATTACTTTCCGACAAAGGTTCAGCTTTGATGGATGACATTGTTTATGTGAGTCGTGAAAGAGAGATTATTTTCGAAAGTAATGCCCAAGTATTTTAGTGATTTAGATGGTTTTATGAGGGTGTTGCAGAGGTTCAGTTGGATTTTTGAATGGTTACGTACCGTGTTATTGGTACAGTGAACGTTTCTACCTTTAAATACAATCAACTGAGTTTTGTTGGGGTTTAAGCGGATCTTCCATTTAAGGAAGTAGGAGGAAAGAATTTGGAGGAATTCATTTACGCGGTTTCTGGCAGATAATACGAGCCTGCTGCTAGAGTAGACAAGGGTATCGTCTGCGTAGTTGAGGATTCGAGTATTCGGTGAGAGGGATTGAGGAATATCAGATGTGTATAGTAAGTATAAGAGGGGGCCCAGAATGGATCCTTGGGGGACTCCTGCTGTTATTGAGTACGTCTGGGAAAGGGTGGAATTTATCTTGACCATGAATTTCCTATTTGATAGGTACGAGTAGAGAAACTTGGAAGTGTGATTGTTGAGACGATATGTGGAATGTAATTTGTACAGAAGACCCGCAGTCCACACGCTGTCGAAAGCCTTGGATATGTCAAGGGAGATACACACAGTGGGGCACTGGTCGTTAAGAGCCATAGTGATGTCGTGAGTAAACTTGAGGAGAGCGTGACATGTTGAGTGTTGTGCACGAAAACCGAATTGGAAATCAGGGAGTAATGAGTTAGTTTCCGCGAAGGAGAGTAGGTAATGGTGAATTTTTAATTCAAGTAATTTGCTTAAATTATTAAGTAGTGAGATGGATCGAAAATTGGCCGCCATCAGGGATGCGCCTGATTTTTTAATGGGGATGACTATGGCAGTTTTCCAAGACTCCGGTATGTGACCAGCATTTATTATGTGGTTTAGCAGGGTCATGATGTATAGTCGATTTGAAGGGTTAAGGTTTTTGAAAAGCACATGTGGAATTTTGTCCAAGCCGGTTGAGTTTTTATTGCTACGAGAAGATATCATTTGGTTAAATTCCTGTGGTTGTAAAAAGAAGTTTGTATCGGTGGGTTGATTGTCCCCATGAGTTGTGTGCAACGTATTTATACCAGTTCCCCACATCCTGATTCGGTATTTCGTTTCCTTCCGTTCCATAATCTTGAATGTTCTATTATCCATAGTCTCCAGTTTTCCAGTACTTTGTTTTGGACTTTCCCGAATATTCCAGTACTGACTGTCATATGCGTCACAATATATATATATATATATACATGTGCGCATTAGGTATATATATTGTGACGCATATGACAATCAGTACTAGAATATTCTAGAGAACCCGAAACAGAGTACTAGAATATTCTATAAAGTAATGGAAAACTGGATACCGTGAACAGTAGAACATTCAAGGCTATGGAACGGACGGAAACGAAACGCTGAATCAGAATGAGGAAACGGTATAAATACGTCGCACACAGTTGAAAGTGAAGCAAGCGATAAGTGCGGTAGTAAGGAGTAATAAAAAAAGAAAGTGAAGCAAGCGATAAGTCTCGAGTGAGAAGTAAGCAGTGAAGAAGTAAAAGACGCGATAAGTACGGAAGCGATAAGTAAAGAAATCGTCAGGTGTACGGTATAAGTAACGGTTGTTATTAACGGACTAATAAAATGTTATATTAATTCAAAATCGATTTAACGGCTCTTATTTATTAAAAATAATTAATCCAGCGAACCCTAAGCTCGCTACAATATAATTAACAAAAAATAATATGCTATAACAAAACCATGGTACACAAATAAGTATTCACAAAAAAAAAAAAAAAAAAAAACACAAAAATTGTAAACGTAAACCTTTAGATACAAATAAGTATTTACAGTCTTAATCATAGTTAGGATAGAGAGTTAATATTGGACTACCGGTGACGAAGGTCGCGGTAAAATAAAATAAAAATAAGGCATTTTGTTAAGAAAGAATAAACAATTTGCCTTTTTTTTTAAAACTCTCTCCGCAAAACAACTCTTTCATTTTAATAAAGAAGCACGGTTGATAGACGACAACAATTTGACGGACTCTATATGTACTCCTGGTAGCCAATTTAGTAGATTCATATGCCAATGCGAACGCCAGTATTTCATTAGTCGTCTTCTTTCCTGCCAAACGAAAGGCCTGTTGCAAGTGTTATGGGTTATACGGTTGAATATAGTTGTAACAGTTTGTTATAGTATTTTTTAACATTCATGCATTTATATATACCAATTGTTGTATATTTTGTTAATAGTATCTGTGTATGTGTGTTTAATATTTGATATTTTAATATTGTGGTATGTTCTGTTATATTGTGTTTCAATAATACTTGCATATATATTTGTTATTGTTAATAAGGTAGGTGATGTGCCGATTCTACAATATTTAAGCTGTTATGTGTTGTTATACATTGAATTTTGTATATAATATTCAAGTTGTGTTTTGGTAAATATATTCATATATGTAAATGTTATATTCTCATCTCGAGATCGATACCCAAAAAGGGGTACTCACGGCAGTTTGTTGTAGATATAAATGTTGTCCGCATTGCCAGTTGAAGTAATATTTTATGTGGTAAATATATACATGAATATCCTGCACGCCCTCTGAAGAAATGCCACGGTTATCAAATACACTAGTCCGCACTGAATCAGAATTAATCCATAATCTCTTCCACTGATGGATTGCAGTTAGGTAGAAGGGTCACTGTCTTCTTAGGGTATGCGTCACTGAGCCTCAAGTTCATATGGACTGTTATTATTTTTCTTCGTCAAATTGTTGCAGGCAATCTATGTCTTCCTCCTTTGGAGCACCAGTGGTCGCCCGTTGTTGCAAACTATATATATCTTCTCCGGTAGCTGATGTTCTTGCTGTTCATGCCGTTTCGTTGTGTACCGCAGCAGCGGTCAGTGATACGGGCACAAACTGTTCCGCCCGAACCAGTTATCTCGCCTCCGCTGCAGCAAGAAACTATTTAATGATTTTAAGCCGGCTTACCGGTACTCTCCACTTTGATGCGTGCTGGATTCCCTTCAGTTCCAGGTTAGGACCCAAGTCCAGCAACGTCCGAGAGGGCAACAACATTTCTCGACGTCAGTGGCTCCAAATCAAACACGAAATCCGAAATCAAAACACAAAACAAATCGACTGACTCAACAGCAGTCCTTCATGAACGACTTTCAGTTTTATTAATAGTTGAAATCCACACTTAAACTAGTTTTACAAAACAAAATTAATTACATTAGAGTATGTCCTCCATGGACGGGTTCTTCATTTGCTTCTTCACGGAACAAAGAACAGAAGTCAACTGCCAAAAAGAATAGAACAGACTCAAAAAGAAAGACTACTCTCTCTCTCCATCAATCACTTCGAAAGGAAACCCTACCTAACCGACCCTTTGCAATCAATACGATGCCGGTTGAAGATTTTCTCCAGGTTTCTGAGTTCTGCTCCGCAGTTGCATGTGGTAGACCTGCTGCATGTGGTTGTCGCCATACCTAGCTTCAAGGCCGCCTCTTACCGCTTGGAAATCTGTTTGCTTCTCTGCTGGTATGGTTTGTAGCAATTCTGCAGCCGCCCCGCGGAGTGACAAGATTAGTGATGTTGACTTTTGCTCATCCGACCACTTATTATAATTGGCCGCGGCGTCAAACTGACGTATAAATACGGAGATGGGTCCCGTTCCATTGAAGGTTGGCGGTTGCATCCTTGTAGTCATGTTGATTGCTAGGCGATGTCTTATTTCTCTCAACACACTCAAGTCTCTTTTCGATTCGCGTTATTTCGTCGGTGACTTTCTTAAATTCAGCTTCGTTTTTTAGATCCAGATTTTCTACTTCGTTTCGAATTTTTGACTGAATTTCTTCCTTAAAGTGTTGAAAATTACATTTCATCCACTGCGCTTGGGCATCCAGTTTCGCATTCAGATCTGCAGCTTGTGCGTCGGATTTTGAATTTTGGGCGTCGAATTTTGAATTAATATCTGTACCTTGCGCGTCCAATTTTGTCATCATCATCCTGAGCGTCTCTGAAATGTCCACCTGTGGCAAACTCATCTCCGTTACATTGGCACCATTTTGAGCCGCTGTTTCTTCTCCATCCGGACAGTCTGGCCCAATCATAAAAACATATGTGTCGAAATCAATATCCTCTTCCTCGATTGCTGCTTGCAGACGCTGTCGAAGAATTTGCTTCTGTCCTCTGCTATCCAGATTCCGGTCCTCAAGTTCCTTCTTCAACTCAGGAACGCAAAGATCCTCCAAATGTCGATCTGACATGGTCACAACACACTTTCACAGACTTATTTACTTCACCATTAATGAATCCCACTTCTGACCCCAATTGTTGCGAGCTTAGGGTTCGCTGGATTAATTATTTTTAATAAATAAGAGCCATTAAATCGATTTTGAATTAATGTAACACTTTATTAGTCCGATAATAACAACCGGTACTTTTACCGTACACTTAACGATTTCTTGACATATCGCGTCCGTACTTATCGCGTCTTTTAGTGCTTACTTCTTACTTCTTACTTATTTCCCGATCTGCGTGCGACGTATTTATACCGTTTCCTTATTCTGATTCGGCGTTTCGTTTTCGTCTGTTCCATAGCCTCGAACTTTCTACTGCTCATAGTCTCCAGTTTTCCAGTATTTTCTGGAATATTCTACTACTTTGTTTTAGACTTTCTAGAATATTCTAGTACTGATTGTCATATGAGACTGCTGGATTGCCCGGTATGCGGCATTCTTAGGTTCAGTCGCTAGTTTGCACGCATCATCAAACCAGTCGCTCCGATATCTACTACTACTGCCTAAGATGGAGTTGCATGTACTAGTGACAGTATTCTTAGGCGTGTCCATTTCTCTTCTACGCCCGGCATTCTGGCCCGAGGACTTACTCTCCCCCCGTCGAGCTCTTCGAGGGCGAGTCTTAACGCATGACCAAAGGTGTTACTGGTATTTTCATTGCGTAAGGCAGCCGTGTTGATTCGAACCTGATCCGCGTATGCAATACGTCTCCGTAGGGCAATCCGCGCTCGGAAATCTGCACCAACAAGATAGTGATCCGAGTCGACGTTGGCACCTCGGTACGTTCGTGCCGTCATCAGGCTCGAGGAGGGGCGGCAAACTATCAACACGTGTTCAATTTGGTTGCGACCGGCCCCATCAAGTGATAACCAGGTGGCTTTGAGGATATCTTTACGCGGAAACCTGGTACTTGCAAGTTTTTTTGATGCTGCCAGTTCTATGACTTGTAGTCCATTGTCATTAGTATTCTCGTGCAAACTATGGGAACCTGCGGAGTGCCTAAATATGTATATATATATATATATATATATATATATATATATATATATATATATATATATATATATATATATATATATATATATGTATGTATATATATATATATATAATTAGCAAAAAATAATATGCAATAGCTTATTAAGTATTGTGACGCATATGACAATCAGTACTAGAATATCCGAGAAAGTCCGAAACAAAGTACTAGAATATTCTATAAAGTACTAGAAAACTGGAGACTATAAATAATATATTAATAATAATAATGGAACGGACGGAATCGAAACACCGAATCAGAATGTGAGGAAACGGTATAAATACGTCGCACACAGATCATGGAGACAAATAATAAGTGAGAAGTAAGCAGAGTAAGCAAGCGATAAGCAAAGAAGCGATAAGTCAAGAAATAGTTGTGTACGGTAAAAGTAACGGTTGTTATTAACGGACTAATAAAGTGTTATATTAATTCAAAATCGATTTAACGGCTCTTATTTACTAAAAATAATTAATCCAGCGAACCCTAAGCTCGCTACAGTATTTATAATTTTAATCATAGTTAGGACAGAGAGTTAATATTGGACTACCGGTGACGATGGTCGCGGTAAAATAAAATAAAAATAAAGCATTTTTTTTAAGAAAGAATAAACATATTGCCTTTTTTTAAACTCTCTCCGCAAAACAACTCTTCCATTTTAATAAAGAGGCACGGTTGGCAGACGACAACAATTTGTCTACTTCTTGTTCTTCTTCTTCTTCTTCTTCGTCTTCTTCTTCTTCTTTTTCCTCTTCTTGTTTTTCTTTTTCTCCTTAATCTTCTTCTGATATTTCTTTTTCTTCTTCTTCTTCTTCTTCTTCTTCGTCTTCGTCTTTTTCTTCTTCTTTTTCTTCTTCCCAGTTCCTGAACTCCACGCCACCACCTCAAGATCCAATTGCTTCTGACACAGAAGCCTTAAAATCCAAATCAGGCCCCCGATCATTGAATAATCGTATGAACTCCTCATCTAAAATTATTTAACTTTTCCTCAAAATTACTTCCTCAAGTCCACGTTTCATCCTGGTCTACTCCAACTATCTCGGTTCCTTTTATAAATTCACATAGCTTTACAACTTCCTCTACTACAACTATCTCACAGAAACAAAAAATAACCTGATCAATGACTCCAAATCTTTTTTCCTCTTTATTAATTATTATTATTATTATTATTATTATTATTATTTATTGCCCTGTAGGAACCCGGAAATTCGTGACCTCACCGACTCGACTCCGTCATCTTTCCCTGTGCTGTGCACTCTCCTTCCACGCCTGACCATCTGATCCGATCTCCTCAAGATCGAACCTAACATTATCCTCCCATCTCCGTCGCGGCCGTCCTACCGGCCTCTTTCCCGTTGGTCTACCGTCAAGAATTCTACGCACGGTCCTATCGTTGTCTTAATCTTCGCGATTTGATTACTCTCACTATTGTAGGTTTGCGGTATAGCTCTTCCAATTCGTGGTTGTGGAGTTTCCTCCATTGTCCTGCATCCTCGTCGTATTTACCTCCAAAGATACCCCTTAAAACTTTATTCTCTTTATTAATTATAAACGTAAATCTGACGAATATCCCAACCCCCTTTCCTATGACAGGATTACTTCAACCGACCCACAAATTACGGCCAATATTTTCACGTCTTTCTTTAAAAAATCCCCTCTTACTTAAAAGTCCTGCCCGAATTCTTCCTTGGGCCCTTCATCTCTCAACTTTTTCAGCATCACCTAGTTGAAGAAAAATTAAACTTACTTAAAGACGAGTTCAGCGCTGGACCTAATGGTCTTCCGGCCGTCCTTTTAAAAAAATATTCCTATACTCTCTCTCTCCCGCTCTCAAAGATCTTCAATCTATCCCGTACACAAGGCGACTTGCCAAGTATTTGGAGATCCTCTTTGGCACCTGCATACATAAGAAGGGGCCCAAAAACGATATTAGTAACTACCGTCCCATCGCCAAACTGTCATATATTCCAAAACTGTTTGAAGGCATTCTTTACAACGCGTTATGTTTTCCCTGCAAATCCATCATTTCACCCAACCAGCACGGGGATCGACGGGAATATGAGCCTGGCGGGAGGTAGTTTTAGTCGGTAAAAACCCGGCATACCCCTGGATCGGTCTAGAGGTATCTTTTGAAGATTTCCACCTACCTTCCTTCCACCTGTAAAGGTTATTTTTACGTGAAGTTATGTTTCGTTTTTCTTTCCAATTGTTATAATATTTTTTGTATAATATTGTGAATATAAATTTTATACAGCAACGTCCAGATCGATGGATACTTTTTTTTTTTTTTTTTTTGTTTGCATGGCCCTTTCGCCACCCGCCATTCATTTCCTTTATCTTTCCCGGATTGGGAATAAAAGAGAAACAACAAAAAGGAACAATCAACAAATGATCTTGCTGATGAGCAATTATGATCCTCGATGTTGGTGGGCGATAAAACGAACATGTGGTTCCTTTTATGGCGTAAATTGTCTTTTAACTTGGTTTAGTGAAAACGGAAAATGATGCTGATTGTTGGAATGAATTTGGGTAAATAAATTTTTAGAGGATCATGAAATTGCAGACACGCATTTTATGATTCTCAACAATTTTGTTTGAAAGTGGGTCATTTGGTCCACACATTTGGATGCAGGGAATATTTCGTGTTGAACATACGGTTCGTTTATCACGTATTGGATTTTTTTGGTTGAATTCAATGAGAGAAAATTGAACGTTTAGTTGAATTTGCTTGATATTTACTATTTATTGGCCTGTGGGGGCTCGGAAATTCATTACCTCACCGACTCGACTCCTCCATCGTTTGTTGTCCTGTGCACTCTCCTTCCACCCTTGACCATCTGATCCGATCTCCTCGAGGTCTAACCTAACATTGTCCTCCCATCTCCGTCGCGGACGCCCTGTCGGTCTCGTTCACGTTGGCTTACCGTCAAGAATTCTATGCACGGTCCTATCGTTGGCCGTTCGCGCCACGTGTCCGGCCCATCTTAATCTCCGCGACTTGATTACTCTCACTATTGTAGGTTTGCGGTATAGCTCTTCCAATTCGTGGTTGTGGAGTTTCCTCCATTGTCCTGCCTCCTTGTCATATTTGCCGCCAAAGATACCCCTTAGGACTTTATTCTTGAATACGCGGAATTTGTTTTCTTCCCGTTTTGTGAGAGCCCGTGTTTCGCATCCGTTTAGAGCAATCGGCATGATTATGGTTCTATAAACACGGAGCTTTATATTACGTGATAGCAGTTTGTATTTCAGCGGTTTACTGACTGTGTGCCAACTAGCGTTGCCGGATTGTAGTCTTTTGTTAGTTTCCTTTGACATTTCGTTACTGGCCGTAAGTATTGTTCCCAGATATTTAAATTCTTTAACTTTTTCAAATATCTCGCCTCTGTCGTTTATATGTGCCCCCGGAGGTACACCTGCTCGGGCCGTAATCATGTATTTTGTTTTGTCTTCATTTATTTCTAGGCCCACCTCTTCTGCCGCTTGTATGATGATTTCACAGTTTTTACTTACCGTTTCTAGATTATCGCCGAAAACGGCGATGCCATCCGCATATGCGAGTACTTGTGTGACCATCGGCCTCTTGAACCTTTCTGATAACATACTCGAGCACAAGGTTAAATAGACATGGTTAGAGACCATCTCCCTGTTTTAGTCGGTCCCGGATTTCAAATGGTTCTGAGAGGTGGTTTTCTATTCTAACTCACCCTTTGTTTTCGTTCATGCAAATTTGAATGAGGGCGGCATATTTTTTCAGGATTCCCAGCTCAACTACAATATGGTAGAGTCTTTGCCTTGCGACTGAGTCGTAAGCTTTTTTGAAGTCAACGAATAGTTGGTGAACCGTTTCTCCGTATTCCCACTTCTTTTCCAACAGTTGTCTTATTGTGAGCATTTGGGCGCTTCTTGACCGATTCCTACAGAATCCATCTCCCAGTATTTCTTCTGCGTACGGTGTGATTCTCGCCAGTATGATATTTCTTAGTCTTTTGTATGTGATTGGGAGCAATGATATTCCTCTGTAGTTTTCGTAGTCAGATCTGTCGCCTTTTTTGAAAATGGGGACGACTATTGAGGTTTTCTATTCTTCCGAAGTGACTTCCTTATCCCATATTGTTTTAATCAGTTGATAGATCTTTCGAGCGGTTGCCTCTCCTCCCCCCCTCATGCTCCATAAACTCTGCCGGTATGGAGTCGACTCCGGGATCCTTGTGTTTTTTAATCGATTTATTGCGTTTACAACTTCGTTGAAAGAGGGCTCTGCGATCTGAGACTCGGTTGTATGTACGTCTGGTGCGTTTATTTGTGGTTGATCGGTGCGCACATTGAGCAGGTTTTCAAAGTAATGCTTCAATCTTGTCACGATATTGTTTGTTTCTGTGACCAGACAACCGTTTGTGTCTCGCATTATTTTGGCTCTCCCTCGGTAGCCATTTCAAATTGAATTTATACCTCTGCTATTCTTTGCTCTGGCATTTTCTAGGATATTTTCGATCCGAGTCTTCTCCCGTTCGCGTTTTTTGCGTTTGAAGAGTCTCATTGTCTCTTTCCGAGTTGTCGTGTATCTTTTTGCGTTGAATTTATCATATCTTTCTAAGTGGATCACTTTGGGGCGTTTACGTTGTTCCACCTTCGCCCTGCATTCATGGTCAAATCAAGGTTTAGACATAATTGTTTTCTTAAATCCTAATACCTTTTCGGTTGTATGTTTGATTGTGTCTCTGATCGATGTCCATTTGATGTCCACATTATTGGCATCCTCTTCCTCACTGCTCCCATTCTCTAGGATGCTAAATCTGTTCGTTAGTTCGTCTTGATATTCAGCCCTTTTGCGCAAGTCTTTTAGTTTATCAATGTCGAACTTTTTGCTCGTCTCCCGTGACTGCCCATGTGGGTCTTTTGCGAGCCGACTCCTGATTTTGCCCATTACTAGAATATGATAGGAGTCGCAGTCTGCTCCTCTATATGATCTTACGTTAAGGATATTCGAATGGTGGCTTTTGTCTATGAGGAAGTGGGTCTATTTGGTTACGCGTTTCGCCGTCGGGTGATATCCATGTGGCTTTATGGATTTGCTTGTGCTTGAACATCGTACTTTTCACTAACAGTTCTTTTGACGCTGTGAACGTGATAATTCGAATTACATTATCATTTGAACCGTCGTGTAGGCTTTCTTAACCTATAGTTGGTTGGATGATATTTACCTTTTCAATTTTCGCATTGAGGTCCCCGAGGAGGATTTTAACATCGAATGATGAGATCCCATCAAATACTTCCTCTAGGGTCGCGTAGAATGTGTTCTTCGTTTCTTCGTCGGTAGATTCTGTTGGGGCGTGTACGTTTATAAATACATAATTGTTTATAAATACATAAATTGCACATCTTTTACATGGGGCGTAATCTTCTTGCTTATGGTGAAGCCGGTTCCGAGGTTATGTGTTTCGGTACCTCCACACGCAAGTGTAAACCCGTTGGTTTCGATTACTTTATGTGGAAGTCGGATTTCCTGAAGCGCGACGATGTCTATTTTATATTGTTTCGCGTTTTCTACGACCGTCTATATCGCGCCTGGTTTATATAACGTTCGAACATTCCACATGCCGGCACGTATATCCCGCTTTTCCCGTTTTTCCCGACGTCTCCTTTTTGCCGAGTCGGTGTTTTCTTGATGATTTGTTCCCTTATGGTAGTGGCGGCTCATTTGTTTGATATTGAATGCAATATTAATTTGACGATATTTTATGTATGGGGAAAATGCTAGGGCTTCATCCTTCAAGTGGGTGGTTTCGTGTGTTTCGCTATTAATATTGGAGGTTGGCTTCAAAGAGGTAAGTATTAAGGGGTGGAAGGTTTTGCGCGTAACACACTCCCCCATCTCTCTATACACGGACGACACTAAACCTTTCAAGACGAGCCACTCTTCTCTCGACTCCTTACTTCTCCACATGGATCTCGATAGCTTTTCAACTTGGTGCCAAAACGACTGCCTCGAACTTAATATTACCAAATATCACTCAATCACTTTCTCATGTAAATAGGAAAATATTTGTTACGCTAAACCAAACTATGGGAGAAAATTGAAATATTAGAAAAATGAACACAAAATACTGCTAGGCATTATGAATTTCCTAGTTATCTTTACGGCTTTCCTTTTTCTCTTTGCTCTCTGTCATGCAATACAGTTAGGTTCGTCCTGTGAACTGTGAGGATTTGGGGGAAGTTGGATATTTAATCACAAAATTAGTTAGAATTCCACAAATAAATCCTAGCTTTTGTGTTCCTCCAGCATGAGTAGTTGCTGCAGCAATGCTTGAGGAACGGTAATGAACCACATTGGTTTAGAAACTTAAATGTGTGATAATTTAGACCCTCCATAAGTCTGTTGAATATTAGGCGGCCTTCTTAAAAAAAAAAGCCCCCCAAACGGAATGCAGATTAAATAATTCGTTTTTTAGTAAACCAAAAATTATTGCATTAAATCGTATTCACACAAATCTGTTTTGTACTCCATATAATGATGAAAGATCTATTACATTATTTAGCTTGTGCTGTCAAGTGGTAAGTCACTCTTTCAATTATAAATTCGAGGAGTACGTTGCATAGACAGGTTAATAGCGTTCTGAGTTTGTGCCCATTAATTTCATTCTATTTGCATGCCCGATTTATAATGGGGGACGATAATAATGAAGATAGTTGGTTGTATGGATCGTTAAATCGAGACCAGGGGACTTTGGAGCGTAACAAATCTGAAGAAGAAATACTTAAAGAGGAATTATGTCCTGATGCCGATGCTGAGCCGGATAACACTGAAAAAATCGAACAGAAGGATGAAAGTCTTGACGCTGACACACAATTTGAACCACCTCCACCGACTAGTACAGAAGTAGACGACATAATTGGATCCATAGATGGAAATATTGCGCATACAAAAGAATCCAAAGAAGATCCCGCTCATGAGATGGAGGAACATGAGCAGATAGAAGCGGCCGTGTCAGAAGAACTTGCCATGAATGCATCGGGAGTTAGTGAACACGATGAAGAATTAGAACCCAATGAAAAAATCAATGATGAACAAGACAAACGTAAAGGTGAAGTAAACAGTGAGGATGGAAATGACGACGATGATGATGAAAGTGACGATGACATTAATGTTGTAATCGGCGACATAAAATCTGGACCAAGCTATAATATAAAGCAACGCGGTAATCTGCTGACAAACAGTAATGCGGCACCTCAGGAGAAGCCAAAGCCGACTCAAGGCAAATTTAGCGTGGAGGAATTCGAAAGTATAGGCACGATAAATGGTGTGCCGGCAATGGAGTATAGCATCGATTCGTTAGATGAAAAGCCTTGGAGGAAGCCTGGAGCTGATATCACGGATTATTTTAACTACGGTTTTAACGAAGATACCTGGAGAGCTTATTGCGAGCGGCAGAAGAGATTTAGGCTAAACGAAAGCGGGGTTGGTTTACAAAATCTCACGGTGCAAACGATTGTCCATCAACCGAGCCAGGTGCATAATATGGTCGACTTGAATCAACAGAATAATAGAACATTGACACCGCTTTTGAGTAACGAGAGTAAGCATATGATGCCGCGCCGAATGGGTGCGAATGGTACACCGCACCCTGCAAAAGAGAATGTTATTCAAGTGATGACCGCTGAGTGTCGTGAATACAGTCGAACAGGGGGGATCGTTGGGCAGAATAATTTTATACCAGAAGATCCTTTCTTCGATCAAGATCCATTCGATGGTTATGACTATGAACCAACGCAAGATTCGCAATGGGCGAACGAGAACCCTGATTGGATGCCAACTGGTATTAAGGAACTTACTCCTGGACCGGGACACAACGTTGCTCCACCAGGAACTATTCGTGTGCCAATGCAGCCTTCTATGATGGGTCCTCCTATGCGACACCCAATGGGCCCACCACCTCACCCAATGAGTATGGGTCCTCCCATGGCAGTTATGGGTGGAGGTATGGTGCACAATATGCGTCATATGGGGCCACATAGAATGATGAATATACCTCCACCGCCACACATTATGCCTGAAATGGATTGGGATGTTGATGAGCACGAACACATGCAATATCGCCGAGAGAGAGATCGAGAACGTGATCGGGAGAGAGAACGTGGACGGGATCGGGACAGAGAACGTGAACGTGAACGGGATCGAGACAGAGATAGAGACCGCGAAAGGGATTGGGAAAGGGCATCTGAACGAGAAAGAGATCGGCAAAGGGAGCGCACAAGAAACGATGAGGTAAATACAATAAATCTTGGTGAATTTATATCTGATATCTGGTGCCATTTCAGGAGTCAGAAAGACCCGAAGAAGAACGTGAGAGAAAACGTCGCGATAGGGATCGAGATCATGAGCGTGACCGTGATCGCGATCGGGAAAGGTGAGAAATTATTTATTGGTATGAGGACCTTTATAACTTCTAATCTAAATTGTTACAGGCCATTACGCCGAGAGAGGTCCAGAAGCCGTGAGAAGTCAAGACGTCGCTCAAAGAGTCGCGACAAGGAAAGAGATCGTGAGCGGAAAACTCGCGAAAAGAAAAAGCATCGTAAGGAGAAGGAGGAAAGTGAATAAGATTCAAAATTCGTCTTTACGATCCTCTGCATTTCATTGTTACATGTGCTTTCATTGAGTCCCATGTGATTACAAAATTACGTCGAACATTTTATAAGTAAAACACGGCCAAATTATTAAGTTAATATATATTGACAGTTAACAGCCAGCCATATACTAAGAAGGCATAACGGGCGACAGCAAGCCAATTACCAGGATGAGGCATGCAACTGTCCTTTAGGAGGCAGGCAGATCATTTGCCGCTTTTATTTTATTTCGGTGTAAAAGTCAAAGAACATAACTGGCGCAGTCGGCATTCCTCTGTTTTGTATAACTAAGTGGGAGCGCAAGCGGACAAACATGTCTATGAGATGCAAAACAAAGTATAATGAAGAGACGTTTAACAATGTATGAAGGAACGAGCCACACTCTACCAAGCGTTTCGAAAAGAAAAATAAATTATAATGATAGAACAACAATTAGTTTTAGCTAAACTGGAATTAAATAAATAAATATTAATTTTATTATTGATCCACTCTATTGAATCAGAAGCATATGAAGTTCGACTTAATTATAAATAAATGTAACAAAAGCTATTTAGAATCGAAATGAATATTAAAATATACGATAATATTAAAAATTAGAGTGAACCAACAAATACCAAATATCAACATGAATAAATTATACCTCGATAAAAAGAAAAACGGAAGCCTTCCTATATTTGAGGCTGACATTGAAATAAAATGTTTAAAAAGTTAAAAGATGAATAATGTCAATACTTTTCTCATGACATTAAAGGAGAAAAAGATTTTAAAGCCGTCTTGTTTGGTTTGGGCGAAGTAGATGCCGCTAAACTTAAAAACGAACATTCATCGCGGACTCAAATGCGAAGACGTTAAACTGGTAACAAAAAAAAATATCTGCATTATACAAACATACTATACATTGATTCTTTTGAAAGTGGATCTATAAACTCTGAATTAAAAAGAAGAATGTACAATATATTTGCCATAGGGAAGTGTGCTGGAATTACCAAAGAAACAAATGGACTCTGCGTAGTAGGCTCAAATCTTTGGCTTCGGGGAGAGAAACTGTAATATAAAAACTCATTGATCAAATTGTCCTGGTCCACATACAACAGACGAGTGCAAAAACGCAGATGCTCTCAAATGCGCAAATTGCAGTGAGACATAAATCCACCGACACTAAGCATCAGTCCCACTCGTTGTTTGGAGATGAGAGCGAGAGTGACAGCTAAATCAAATCGTATGCCATCTCGCTCTCACGCTAGCCAAGGTGCTGATGCAACAGTTACCACACATACACCCAGCGTCATGAATTTGAGTGATTTCCCCGCCTTACCTCTAAGAAATTCGCAGAGAAGAACGGAGACCGTCAGCATCCACAAAACAAATGCTTGGTAGAATCAAGTGGAAGTGCCGTCAAACAGCAATAACAAAAACAAAATTCTGGATAACAACGTTCTATTCACTATTGAAGAACTTAACGCTCTTACTATGGAAGTGATCTCCAAACTAAGTTCATGCAAAACTAGGATCAAACAATTTAACATTGTCACACAATTAGCTACTAAGTTTCTGTACTCTAATGCTAAGTTATATGTCATTAAACTGTATAAAAGTTGTTACGTGAAATGCCAGAGGTATCAAGGAAAAACGTGTAGAATTTATTAATTTTCTAATTGACAAAAAAAAATCCATATTGCACTTCTAACTGAAACTTAATTGGCAATCGAATAATGGAATTCGAATTATCACGTTCGCAGCGTCAAAAGATCTGGTAGTGAAAAGCACGATGTTCAAGCACAAGTGGACGCATTGACAAACACGATTCTACTTGGCATGCGGAGCTTTATTCCATACAGAGTAAAGAGTATCAGACCCAAGACAAATATGTGGCTCGATTCTGGGTGCAGAGAAGCCATTAAGGCCAAAGAGTTGAGCTTAGAGTTCCCCCTAACCGTCTACTATCAGAATGTCAGAGGTCTCCGCTCCAAAACACATTCCCCCTCCTTCGACATACACGCTCTGGCTGAGACCAACCTTATCCCTAGTATTAATAGTCTTGAACTACCCCCCCCCCCCCCCCCCCCCCCCCCCCAACCAATGTTTTTCGCGATGATAACGCTCATCAAGAAGATCCCAATTCCCCATGCCGTGGGGTGCTGCTTGCCACACATAACAAACTCGCTTCGTCTCTAATTGCCATCTCTTCTCCGGATCTTGACTACGTCGCAATAAAAATCGACAAGCGCCCTAAGTCTCTTTTCATTATCTGCTTCTATATATCTCCTTCGCGACCCAGCGTGTCATACGAACTCGCAATAGAAGCGGTAGATAACCTAACCGAGTTAAGCACCTCAATCGACGATATCGTCGTTCTTGGCGATTTTAACCACCCCCATCTCCAATGGGCGTTGGCTGACGAACAAGCCTTCTACGTCTCAAACCCCACTAGCTCCAAGGAACGTATTTTTATAAACGGTCTCACCGACTCATGCCTCCATCAAGTAAGCAATCTCCCAAATCATATGGGGAGACAACTGAACCTCGTGTTCACAACGGACCCACACAAGTCCTCAGTTGCGCCTAGTCCACACGCCCTCTCCACCTTTAATAATTGCCACCCCCGCTGCTCTTATCCATATATCTTGATCATGAAACCCAGCCTTCTCTATCTCATGACAGATTTTCCTACAACTTCCGCCTTTTAAATGAGCATCTTAGCAAAACAGCGTTTCGCTTTGATCATTTGGGGGGAGAAGAAGTAACTGCCACTCTCTATAAAGAGATCTACTATGCCGTCGCCTTATATGTACCCTATTCTCGTCACAGGTCATCGGTTTCATCGCCGCCATGGTACAACCGCACACTCCGCACTCTTAGGAACAAGAGAAATAACTTGTGGAACATTTCCTCAAAACGCGTTCCTTCCAAAACTACTCCAACTATCTCGGTTCCTTTTATAAATTTTTCGAGCTCTACAACTCCCTCTACACCAACTACCTTACAAAAACACAATCTAATTTAATCAATGACCCCAAATCTTTTTTCCACTTCATAAACTACAAACGTAAATCCGACGCCTATCCTAACTCCCTTTCTTATGGCGCGACTACTTCAACCGACCCCCTAACTGCTGCCAATCTATTCGCTTCGATCTAATCTAATTTGATCAATGACCCCAAATCTTTTTTCCACTTCATAAACTACAAACGTAAATCCGACGCCTATCCTAACTCCCTTTCTTATGGCGTGACTACTTCAACTGACCCCTAACTACTGCCAATCTATTCGCTTCGTTTTTCAATAAATCCTTCACAGACATTTCCTTCGAACACAATCCGTCTCACTTCAAAGACTTGCCCGAATTCTCGGCCCCTTCACCCCACAAATTATTCAGGGTCACGTAGTTGAGGAGAAATTAAACTTATTCAAAAACAAGTTCAGTCCTGGCCGTGATGGACTCTCGGCTGTATTTTTAAAGAAATGCTCCACTTCTCTTTCCCTCCCGATATCAATGATATACAATCTATCCCTTTCACAAGGTATCTTCCCTAGTATTTGGAAATCCTCCTATGTCACCCCCATACATAAAAAGGGACCTAAAAACGATATAAGCAACTACCGTCCCATCGCCAAACTGTCTCATATCTCCAAACTGTTCGAAGAAATTCTTTATAACGCGTTATCATTCCGTTGTAAATCCATCATCTCACCCAACCAGCATGGTTTCCTTTCGGGCAGGTCGACCACAACAAATCTGATCGAGCTCTCATCCCATACTCTCCGTGCCTTAGAGAATGGCAACGAAGTCGATGTAATCACCACCGATTTCAGCAGGGCCTTTGACAAAATCTCCCATAAACTCATCCTTTTTAAGCTGCCCTCCCTAGGTTTCGAACCCCTATTAATCAAGTGGTTATCTTCTTATCTGAAAGATCGATGCTACCGTGTCAAATTCAGATCCTCCCTGTCCAATCCTTTTCTTCCCACGTCAGGGGTTCCGCAAGGCAGCCATCTAGGTCCCCTCCTATTTATCATTACCATCAATGATGTTGACTCCATTATTAAATACTCATCCATCTCCCTCTCTGCGGACGACGCCAAACTCTACAAAACGATCATCTCTCCTCTCGACTTCTCACTTCTCCAAACGGACCTCGACAGCTTCTCAACTGGGTGCCGTAATAAATGCCTTGAACTCAACGTTGTAAAATGTCACCACCACCGTCTCTCGCAAACGTCCCCCTGCCCCCACGCTACTCATCATCATCATCATCGGCACTGCAACCGGGAGCCGGTCTTGGCCATACTTAGCAAGTCCTGAGGCTTGTTAAATTTTCCATAATGATTTATTTTTTCTGGGCAAGGTCATTAGTCTTGCGCCAGGGGCTCCCCGACGGGGAAACGAACCCTGGTCTCCCGGGTGACAGGCGGGTGTACGGCCCCCACGCTACTACTTCCTGCTAAACCAGCAGATATCATCTGTACCCTCGATACGGGACCTCGCGATCTTATTTGACAGGGAGCTTAGCTTCATCCCGCATATTGATTATATTATTCTTTAGGGTCAACTCTGTCCTTGGGCTTGTGAAACGCTGGTCTAAAGAATTCTCTAATCCTTACGTTTCCCGTTCTCTCTACACAGCCTTCGTCCGCCCCCTTCTTGAATACGCCAGTCAGGTCTGGTCCCCACACTACTCGTCCCATGTACGCACAATCGAAAGCGTGCAACGTCGTTTTCCAATGGTAGTCGCATTGGATATTTCAAAAGCCTCCGACAGAGTTTGGAATCCAGCCCTTTTGTCAAAATTGCATTCATATGGAGTGGATAATTCCCTGATCCAATGGATAAGAGACTGTGGCGGTTCTCGCGAACGGCACAGCGTATCCATTCATTACCACCAGGTAATCTCCCTCGAGTGCCCTATATCATGAAAAGCGTGTACTTACTCCATAGGAAAAACCCTGTAAAACAGCAATGATTGCGGACATAAAATGGCACCAGCAACAATGCTAGAAATCTAAAAAGCAGTTTGGTCGCATCATCACGCGACCAACATGAACCCAACCAAATACACAGTACATGTCTCGGGTCGCATTCCTCTACATTGAAACGCAACTGGGTGTGCCTCTTGGCAACCAATATTGCCCGTACAATATCTGCACGATATTCGTTTGCACGCCAGCCATACACCTGCAGGAAAGTGTATCTTTCCTCTGCATAGCATGCCCATATCGATCGGTCATGCGACAGACCGAGACATGAGGCATCCGGCTGACGCCCAGGCAATCGAGTTCGCAAATGGAAATTTACCATCAGAATTCGACTGCGAGGATATGCCCGCGAGATGTGCACGATCAGCGATAATGCTTTACGCAGTCGTTGATCGTGTAAACATTTCAACCCCTGTGCGAACTTGCAATCATGTAGATTCAGATGATCCCATGTCTACATGCTAGGGGATACACACGTTAAGTTGCGGAAGCGATTATCGTGTGTGTGTATTTCACCCTTTTTCTTGTTGCTTAACCAAAAAGCTTAATCGCACCATATATGGTCATCGAAGCGATGGATGGAATTTTAGTGTTCTGTCGTTTCGATGGCCGAGGTCAACCTCGATTCGGATTCCGTGAGGGCAAGTCGTGCCCTCACATTAATTTATATCCCTCTTGGGCCGTCCCAAGGGATTTATTTAAACACAGTCGTGGAGAGAAATTGAAAAAGGTTGAGCTAAAACAGTCGTGGTGCGCCATATACTTTAAAATGAATATCTACAGTGTTCTTCGTAATGAATTTTTTTGAGTTATACATTAAATGGAAAAATAAGAACTACAACGTATATCGTATATCTATAGTCTGATTAATAATACTTTATAGTGTAAAAATAAGAACCATAACGCATATTGAATTTGTACAGTGTTCTGTTTAATGAATTTTTTTCTGAGTTATACATTATATCGAAAAATAAGAACTACGACGTATATTGTATATTGTAGCGAGCTTAGGGTTCGCTGGATTAATTATTTTGAATAAATAAGAGCCGTTAAATCGATTTTGAATTAATATAACACTTTATTAGTCCGTTAACCACAACCGTTACTTTTACCGTACACAACGATTTCTTGACTTATCGCTTCCGTACTTATCGCGTCATTTATTTCTTCACTGCTTACTTCTCACTCGAGACTTGTTACTTTCTACTTCTTACTCTCTACTTGTCTTCATGAGCTATCTGCGACGTATTTATACCAGTTCCCCACATTCTGATTCGGTATTTCGTTTCCGTCCGTTCCATAATCTTGAATGTTCTATTATCCATAGTCTCCAGTTTTCCAGTACTTTGTTTTGGACTTTCCCGAATATTCCAGTACTGACTGTCATATGCGTCACACTACCCTCCGCCTAGATTAGTTCGTCCCGAACTAAGTTCACTGGTCTTCTGGGTTAACAAAAGTCGCCAGTCGGTCACGATGTACCACTTTCATTTTGGCGTTCGGCCCTCGCTGAATCCTATAGACAACGTCGTTAATTCTTGTGAGAATCTTATATGGTCCTTCCCAATGTTGCTGTAACTTCGGAGACCTTCCCTTTTGCCGATGAGGGTTATAAAGCCATACGTTATCGCCTGCATTAAATCCGGATGCGTTGGCTCGAACGTCGTACCTTGTTTTCATCCGGTCACTGGATACCTTGATTTGCTTTCGAACCAAATGATGAATCTCATCGAGGCGATTTCTCCATTCGGCTACGTAGTCTTCGGTCTTATCTATGGCGTCTGGAGGTATTCCGAATCGCAGATCGGCTGGTAATCGTATCTCCCATCCAAATATAATTCTTGCTGGAGAATGGCCCGTCGTGTCGTGATTAGCCGATCTATAGCTCATGAGAAAGGTTTGTACATATTTGTCCCAATCTCGTTGGTGATCACTAACGACCTTCGATAAATACTCTTTCATTGTTCGGTTGAACCTTTCCATTCCGTCTGACTGTGGATGAAAGAGTGTGGTCCTGGTTTCCCTTACGCCCAGTGCCGCACAGATGCCTTGAAATATCTGTGATTCGAAGTTTCGGCCCTGATCGGAATGAAGCTCACAGGGGACTCCATATCTGCTGATCCAATTATTGATAAGCTGCTCAATGACGGTTGTTGCTTCTTGGTTTGGAATTGGAAAGACTTCCACCCACTTGCTGATGGAATCCATGATAACCAACATGTATTTGTTGTTGTCGTTTGTTTTTGGGAATGGTCCTGAGATATCATTCGCAATTCGCTCGAAAGGGGCACCCACGTTGTACTGCTTCATAGCGCTCCTTGGTTTTGCTGTTGGTCGCAGTGCAAGTTGTGCACTTCCTCCACCAAGACTCGACGTCATCTCTCATGTGAAGCCAGTAGAATCGAGATCGTAATTTTGAAAGTGTCTTATTAACTCCCAGATGTCCACCGGAGGCCCCGCCGTGCATTTCTGTTAGTACATCCTTCACTTTTGATGGCGGGACTAGAATCTGCATTGATGGGATTTTCCGTCCGCGGCTTCCAATTTACGCTTAAGAATTCCATCTTCCACCAGCAAGGAATTCCATTGTGCCCAATATGCCTTAAATGTTGCACTCTTGTCGGAAATATTGTTCCAAGTTGGTCGCTCGTTCTTTTCTTTATATTCCAGAATTAGCGACATATCTTCATCCTGAAGTTGAGCTGCGCGTATAGCATCACTCGTTCACCCATCTAGTACTTCTACTGGTACATTTCGCAGGTCGTACGCTTCTTCTTTCTCTTCCGCTTTATGACAATGTTTAAAATCTGGCTTACATCGTCTTCTTGATAGAGCATCAGCGTTATTGTGCACCTTCCCTTGCTGAATTGAGCTTATCATTGATACGGGTGCACATTCTGCGGTTAAATCTCCTTTTCTTATTGCGACCGGCTCTTCGGACGCATTTAGTACTCTGACAGGTACAATGTGCTTCTTCACCTCAGATTGTTCCGTTGATAGTCTCCTCTTATGACAAGCGCATGAACAACAATTCTCACTCGATGTTTCATTCATTCGTCGACGTTTCCTACAGTCAACAGAGATGTGGCCGACTCAGCCCCATGTCCAGCACTTCATAACAGGTCTCGGGGTTCTCCGTTGTACATGCCCGATTCTTTGGCAGGAACGTTCCTGGACGGACATTTCTCGGACTCTACATGTACTCCTGGTAGCCAGTTTAGCAGATTCATAAGCCAATGCGAACGCCAGTATTTCATTAGTCGTCTTCTTTCCTGCCAAACGAATGGGCTGTTGCAAGTCCCGATCTTGGAGTGCGTTTATAAATGCATCCATTGCTACCTCGTTTAGAAATTCCTTAGTCATATTTGAATAAGACAAGTTTGCCAATCGCTAAATGTCTGCCTGCAACTGTTGAAGATTTTCTCCAGGTTTCTGTGTTCTGCTCCGCAGTTGCATGTGGTAGACCTGCTGCATGTGGTTGTCTCCATACCTAGCTTCAAGGCCGCCTCTTACCGCTTGGAAATCTGTTTGCTTCTCTGCTGGTATGGTTTGTAGCAATTCTGCAGCCGCCCCGCGGAGTGACAAGATTAGTGATGTTGACTTTTGCTCATCCGACCACTTATTATAATTGGCCGCGACGTCAAACTGGCGTATAAACACGGAGAAGGGTCCCGTTCCATCGAAGGTTGGCGGTTGCATCCTTGTATCTTTGTAGTCATGTTGATTGCTAGGCGATGTCTTATTTCTCTCAACACACTCAAGTCTCTTTTCGATTCGCATTATTTCTTCGGTGACTTTTAGGTCCAGATTTTCTACTTCGTTTCGAATTTCTGACTGGATATCTTCCTTAAAGTGTTGAAAATTACATTTCATCCACTGCGTTTGAGCATCCAATTTTGCATTCAGATCTGCAGCTTGTGCGTCGAATTTTGAATTTTGGGCGTCGAATTTTGAATTTACGGTGTCGAATTTTGCATTAACATTTGTAGCTTGTGCGTCCAATTTTATCATCATCATCCTGAGCATCTCCGAAATGTCTAACTGTGGCGAACTCTTCTCCGTTACATTGGCACCATCTTGACTCGCTGTTTCTTCTCCTGCCGGACAGACTGGTCCAATCGTAAAAACACGAAGATCCTCCAAATGTCGATCTGACATAGTCACAACACACTTTCACAGACAATAATTAATCCCACTTCTGACACCAATTGTAGCGAGCTTAGGGTTCGCTGGATTAATTATTTTGAATAAATAAGAGCCGCTGAATCGATTTTGAATTAATGCGACACTTTATTAGTCCGTTAATAACAACCGTTACTTTTTACCGTACACTTAACGACTTCTTAACTTATCGCTTCCGTAGTTATCGCGTCTTTTACTTCTTCACTGCTTACTTCTCACTCGAGACTTATCGCTTGCTTCACTTTCTTCTTCTTACTCTCTATTTGTCTTCATGAGCTGTCTGCGACGTATTTATACCAGTTCCCCACATTCTGATTCGGTATTTCGTTTCCGTCCGTTCCACAATCTTGAATGTTCTATTATCCATAGTCTCCAGTTTTCCAGTACTTTGTTTTGGACTTTCCCGAATATTCCAGTACTTACTGTCATATGCGCCACAATATATATATATATATATAGAGACACATATGACAATCAGCTGTGATATCTGGCAGGTCTCCAAAACAAAGTACTAGAATATTCTAGAAAGTACTGGAAAACCCGAGACTATGAGCAGTAGAACATTCGAGGCTATGGGACGGACGGAAACGAAACGCCGAATCAGAATGAGGGAAAACGGTATAAATACGTCGCACGCAGATCAAAGGGACAAGGAACTATTTACACGGCGTGTATTGGTACAAAAATGGAGTTCAACTTCCATATTTGGTCAGGCGCACCCAAAACTGCACTACACGTGCTCGACAGGATGCAAAAACGAGCAGTGAAACTTATTGGGGACCCAGCCGTAAGTCGATCAATTCCGCCCTTAGAGCACATGCACAAGGTATCATGCCTATCTCTTTTCTATAGGTATTACCACGGTCGTTGCTCAACTGAACTTGCTGAATGTGTTCCATCCCTTCAGATATTTTCCCGCGATACCCGTCAATCTGTGAATGCGCATCAGTTCACGTTGAAAGTGGACTTTAGGTGCACAAATAAACATAGAGTGTCATTCTTTAGCCGAACCACACGAATGTGGATGTGTTCTGCCTGATCATGTGTTTTCTGGCCGTTGTGTTGTCCAGACATTCAAGACCAATTTACATCGACACCTCCTTTCCTTATCCACTTCCTTTCCATCCGCTCGCACTGTGCTCTGACATTAAAGGGTAATTCAAAATCCGCTTTTGTGCGCGCGTTAGTGTAAAAAAAAAGCAAATTTATAAAGCCAATTGGATATCACCCGACGGCGTAACGCGTAACCAAATAGACCAATTCCTTGTAAACAAAAGACACCAGTCGAATATCCTTGACGTTAGATCATATAGAGAAGCAGATTGCGACTCTGATCATCTTCTAGTGATTGGCAAAATTAAGAGTCGGCTCGCAAAAAACCCACATGGGCAGTCACGGGAGACGAGCAAAAAGTTCGACATTGATAAACTAAACTTGCGCAAAAGGACTGACTATCAAGACGAACTAACGAATAGATTTAGCATCCTAGAGAATGGGCGCACTGACGAAGAGCAAGCCAATAGTGTGGACACTAAATGGACATCCATCAGTGACACAATCAGACAAACAGCCCAAAAGGTATAAGGATTTAAGAAAACAATTAAGTCCAAACCTTGGTTTGACGTTGAGTGCAGGGCGAAGATCGAACAACGTAAACGCCTCAGAGTGATCCACTTAGAAAGAGGTGATGAAGTCAACGCAGAAAGATACGCGACAATTCGGAAAGAGACAACGAGACTTTTTAAACGCGAATGGGAGAAGACTAGGATCGAAAAAATCCTAGAAAATGCCAGATGAAAGAATATCAGAGGTATGTATGCCGGCATAAATTCAATTAGAAATGGCCACCGAGGAGAGCCAAAATAATCCGAGAGACAAACGGCTGTCTGGTGACAGAAACAAACAATACCGTGACAAAATAGAAGCAGTACTTTGAAAACCTGCTCAATGTGCGCACCCATCAACCACAAATAAATGCAGCAGACGTACATACAGCCGCGCCTCAGATCCCAGAGCCCTCTTTCTACGAAGTTGTAGACGCAATAAATCGATTGAAAAACAATGCTCCCGGAGTCGACTGCATACCAACAGAGCTTGTGAAGCATGGGCGAGAGGCAACCGCTCGAAAGATCTATAGCGTTTTGGATGATAGTGAAGAACGTGTGATTCGAACTGACGCTATGACAGTTAGAATCACCAAAAATTGAACCAAAGCGCAACCTATCAGGCCACCGCCGTGTGTACGAGTTCGATTTCTAAACTCAAGTACATTCGACTGATGTGGATTTTGTTATGTTATCGCTATCGTATACGGCTCTGATACATTTTCTTATTCGATTTTTGTTCGGTGTTCTTCACAATTTGCTTGTGTATTGTGTATGTATCTGTTACAAACGCCACCTTACTCCCTCCTCAGAAACTTTGTTACGATCAGCTTCGTGTGCGAACGACGGAGCGAGGAACGAGCGAGCGAAGAACAAGCGAGCGAGAGATCGTCGGAGCAGGCGACTGTGCCGGTGCTCTATGCGGAAGTCGTGATCGTGTCGTGAATAGCTGTTTTACTACGGGAAAGTGTGTGCTGTGTGTACACAGATCACGTCGTAGTCACCAATTATAGCGTTTGGGATGATAGTGGAGAACGTGTAGTTCGATCTGACGCTATGACAGTTAGAATCAGAAAAAATTGAACCAAAGTGCAGCCCATCGGAATTGATAGCACGGGGTCACCAACAAGGGTAGCGACATAAAAGTCTACCACTTCAACACAAACATATACGGCAAATAACGCCACAACAGAACGTGTCCAGCCCTACCTACTTTAGCGGGTTTTGTCTTCGCATTTAGGATATTCTTGGGGAAGTATTCCACCGAACACTGTTCAGACAAAAGGAAAGAATAGAACGGAACACGGAAAACACTGCCACAAATAAAACACTGAACTTTACTTTATTTTTTTGTGGTTTATTTAGGTTTGTTCTTACTTTTACACTGATTTATTTTGTTTCTTTATTAATTTCGAACTCGCTTTATTAGTAATTGTTTCATGAGAACTCGCGCTGACACACTCTGGACTACTTTCTCGTTTTTACAATACTCCGATACCTCTACCGCGAATGTTAACTCTGCCCGTTTTTCGTTACGTGGATACCTCCTCGTTGGAGTTTTGTAACTGTACTCTATTTCGACTATTCTTTGTCCTGCGGTTTCCTGTTTTGTCACAGGCCAGATGTGCGGTTGCACCCGCACACACGGACGCGGATGTTGCTGCCTGTGTGGCCGAAGTTCTTCCTGGCTACCCGGAGTTCACACATTCTGTCGAATCGATCGGTGTATCTTTGGTGTGGTTTATTATTCCTAGCGATCCCTTTTTGGCCACAATAATTATCTTCGGTTGCGATAATTATATTTGCTTTTCCCTAAGGGAACAACGTTTTAGTCAATTGCTGTTTCTCCGCAATGGCTTTGTTTGGACACGTGCGCTTTTCGGTTTTGGGATCTTGTAAGGAATTAGAGGTGCTAATTGCTATTTGCGTACATGACAGATATGCATCATGCTGCTGGTGGTTTTAGGGAATTGCATTGATTAGATGAAATTGCGTAAATGGATTTGAATTGAATGGATGAATTGAATTCAATATTAGGAAATTTTGAACGTTAAGTTCGATTGGTTTTTACTATTGAATTCAATGTTGGGGTATTTGGTATGTTACCTTTGTTTCTGGCGGAAGAAAGGACGTTTGAGGAACGTGTCTGCGGGCACGAGTAATGGATATAGGTGCGTATGCTCCTTGGTGGAAAGACGATATCTCAACCTATAGTGGGTTGTGTGGTTCGTAGATCCGCCACAGATCCACCAACTGATTAAAACAATATGGGATAAGGAAGTCTCTCTGGAAGAATGGAAAACCTCAATAGTCGTCGGCATTTTCAAAAAAGGTGACAGATCTGATTGCGAAAATTACAAAGGAATATCATTGCTCCCAACCACATACAAAATACTAACAAATGTCATACTGGCGAGAATCACACCGTACGCAGAAGACATATTGGGAGACTACCAATGCGGATTCCGTAGGAACCGGTCAACGAGCGACCAAATATTCACAATAAGGCAACTACTGGAAAAGAAGTGGGAATACGGAGAGACGGTTCACCAACTGTTCGTTGACTTCAAAAAAGCCTACGATTCAGTCGCAAGGCAAAGACTTTACCATATTGTAGTTGAGCTGGGAATCCCGAAAAAATATGCCGCCCTCATTCAAATCTGCATGAACGAAAAAAAAAGGGGCGAGTTAGAATAGAAAACCACCTCTCAGAACCATTTGAAATCCGCGAGGGACTAAAACAGGGGGATGACCTCTCACCATGTCTGTTTAACCTTGTCCTCGAGTATATCAGAAAGGTACCAGATGAGAACATGGTCGGATCATCCCTGAACGGGGTCACACAAGTGCTCACATATGCGGATGACATCGCCGTTCTGGGCGACACTCTAGAAACGGTAAGTAAAAACAGTGAAATCATCATGCAAGCGGCAGAAGAGGTGGGCCCAGAAATAAATGAAGACAAAACAAAATATATGATTACGGCGGGATCAGGTGGACCTCAGGGAACACATATAAACGTCAGAGGTAAGTTATTTGAAAAAGTTAAAGAATTTAAATATCTGAGAACAATGCTTACGGCCAGTAACGAAATGTCGAAGGAAATTAAAAAAAAGACTACACTCCGGCAACGCTAGTTGGCATGCAGTCAGTAAACTGCTGAAATCCAAACTGCTATTACGTAACATAAAGCTCCGTGTCTATAGAACCATAATCATGCCGATTGCTCTATACGGAAGCGAAAGATGAGCTCTCACAAAACGGAAAGAAAACTAATTCCGCTTATTTGAGAATAAAGTTCGATGGTGATTTGTGCCATGAACCTCTTGTATGTCCCGTGGAATCGATGGCGACGAAACCTTGCCTCTATACGATAGGATGCATTGCGATTTGCAGTCACAGAGTCAGCCAATTGATCTAGGTTGGACTTGTAATTTCGCAATCCAAGGTCAATGGTCATTTTTCGCACCCCTCGGAACTATGAGGCATTCCCAAACTGGCTCGTAAGATCATTTTGGTTGGCGACCCCTGATTTAGAGTTTGCTCTAACTTTGTTGTATAACATTCAGTTTGTGCCCGAAGAAAATTTTCTCAAATAATAGTTCGATATTTTCTTGCTTCCAAGACTACTGTGGGTGAGAACGCAGTAATAGATTCACCTCAAGACCCCACTAATCAAACGTTCTCATTTGACTCCGGTAATAGTTACGAGTTATAGGGAACAGGGATGACATAGTAGTACTCTCGTTAAATGTATGAAATTGACTTAAAGTTACGAATAAATTCAAGGCATCAATTTTTCTAATTAAATTTTGTTATCAATCGAAAATTTAAAAAAAGAAACAGTTTTTCTTAGACGCAATCCGCCTGTCACCCCAGACACCACCCAAGTAAACTTGTATGCAACTTTGTTTTTGTTTACAACTGACAATCGAGTTTATCAGCAAGTGTCGAAGACAAAAGACTGTCAACGCTTGTCAATAGAAAAGAAATAAAAAGTGTAAAAGATGGAAAACAAGATGGGGAAATAATTTTAGTTTTAATGTAAAACATATTTTTATACGTACACAAGACTTTGCTTTGTTTTTGGTGGTTTGTTACTTTTATCGACACGAATAGACATAGACATCGATTAAAAACAAAACCCCAAATAACACCAATTGTTCAATCAGTGGAAACAATAACATTCGAGTGCATAAAAAAATCAAAACATCTCAATATAATTGCGTTCATTTATTTCGTCCGCGATGTGGATTCAACCGAAGGAACTTTTGCTCCCAACTGCATTGTGGTAAGTCCAGTAATAAGTGTATATCCTAAATTACGTCACAGGATTAAATTTCTGTGCACTATAAATGTAATCACAACCAATGGATATATAATATGCGTATTGTTAAATCTCTTATCTTACCAAATATCGAAAAGGGTTGCTGAAATGAAATCAAAATACTTTGTTTTACAAAAACGCCGGGGCCATGGAGAATCTCGAGGTCTTTCGTCGCTGCTTGTTGGAACATTGGACAGTGTATTCGACACCAGACCAGCCCCTTATAGGATTTTACATCAAACACCGTCATCAGAGGTCTTTTATGGTAAGTTCTAGATTCTACAAGTGTTCGTTATAAAGTAAACAATGAAATTGGCTCCAGTTTTGCTTATTGTAAGCATTGTGTCATTGCAGCAACGATCGTTATCAATCCTAAATTGAAATTTGTCTACAATGCAAATAGAGGTCTCTTTGTCTGCTGCGAGCTCAACTAATGTTCGGCTTTCTCGCCCTATTAACTGGGCCAGATAAGTGCACTTTATGAAAAGAATACTCAGTTCGATAAATGCTAGCTTGAGAACACAACAGACTGTTTTCTTTTTGTTGTTTGTGAAATTTTATCTGCGTATTTTCTTACTGTATATATTTTTTTATTTACAATTTGGTTCCATTTTTGAAATGAATAGTTCTATCAAGAAAGAACCCTTTGATCAAGTTCTTCACTCTCATTCTTTATTTCCGATTCAATTCTGAGGAAGATGATGTTATAAAGGTCATGGTCAATTACTGAAGATTCGAATTCCTATATTTCTTAAATATTAACCCAAAGCAGTCTAGACCCCGCTCATATAATTTTGTTCAAATAAGGGTTTTTTGTTAATATAATATCCTTACAAAAACACCATGTTGTAGGAATATAAGGGAGAGGCATATTTTATATTATTATACAGTGTGCGTTTTATGTTTAAAGTCTATATTGTTTAGCCGTCGTTTTAGTTTGGATGGCATTTGTGGAGAGTGGTCGATAACTTTTTATTGTGGAGTACCTAATGTCTCACAAACGTGTTGAAATTATTAAAATAATTTATTAAGATAATTGTTTCATCATCATCATCGGCATTACAACTGGGAACCGGTCTTGGCCTTATTTAGCAAGTCCTAAGGCTTGTTAAATTTTCCATAATGATTTATTTTGTCTGGGCAAGGTCATTAGTCTACAATGCAAATAGAGGTCTCTTTGTCTGCTGCGAGCTCAACTAATGTTCGCCTTTCTCGCCCTATTAACTGGGCCAGATAAGTGCACTTTATGAAAAGAATACTCAGTTCGATAAATGCTAGCTTGAGAACACAACAGACTGTTTTCTTTTTGTTGTTTGGGAAATTTTATCTGCGTATTTTCTTACTGTATATATTTTTTTATTTACAATTTGGTTCCATTTTTGAAATGAATAGTTCTATCAAGAAAGAACCCTTTGATCAAGTTCTTCACTCTCATTCCTTATTTCCGATTCAATTCTGAGGAAGATGATGTTATAAAGGTCATGGTCAATTACTGAAGATTCGAATTCCTATATTTCTTAAATATTAACCCAAAGCAGTCTAGACCCCGCTCATATAATTGTGTTCAAATAAGGGTTTTTTGTTAATATAATATCCTTACAAAAACACCATGTTGTAGGAATATAAGGGAGAGGCATATTTTATATTATCATGCAGTGTTTATGTTTAAAGACTATATTGTTTGGCCGTCATTTTGGTTTGGATGGCATTTGCGGAGAGTGGCCGATAACTTTTTATTGTGGAGTAGCTAATGTCTCAACAACGTCTTGTGATTATTAAAATAATTTATTAAGATAATTGTTTGTTGTTGCTTAAATGAGCGACGGAGCACATTTCCACTTAGCTGGCAGAATATCTATTGGGACAAAGGAAACCCTCGAGTATTACATCAAAAAACACTACACTCTCGTAAACTATCAGAATTATTGAGTCATATTTCTTTGGCGATGCTGGAGGCAATCCTGTAACAGCAACTGATGACCCCGAGCGGTGTATGTTGTAAAACTTTCTTGTGTCACAGTTGGACCAATTAGACCTACAGAACATTTGGTTCCAACAAGACGATCAGATCACATACAGCTCATGCTACGGTGAGAGTTTTCTGACAAAAAAATCCCAGCCATATAAATATAAAAAAGTGATATCGACTCCTCGGGCTCCTCTATAATATAGTGGTTAGTATACCCGTCTGTCACGCGGGAGACCGGGGTTCGATTCCCCGCCGGGGAGCCTCTGGCGCAAGACTAATGACCTTGCCCGGAAAAGAACAAATCATTATGAAAAATTTAACAAGCCTCAGGACTTGCTAAATAATGCCAAACCGGTTCCCGGTTGTAGTGCCGATGATGATGATGATATCGACTGATCATTTGAACTTGCATGAAAAGGTATATACCGACAAATCAACCACAAACTTGAGATTTAAAGACTATACCCAAAACGAAAATGTTGAAATGACACCCGATTTTTTTTTAACATACTGTGTTTATTTGACCAATAATCAATGTTTACATTAAGTACTACAGCTAACTTATAATTCTAGTGATACAATTGTTTACATGCATACATTACACATTTTTCAAACATAACTGAATGTGTGAATAACTATTCGAGTATTATAGGTTTTGTTACGTTAATTTAACCATTTATTAAGGGTAATTATATTAAATTGTAAGAAAAAGGGAACTTACTGTGGATTGACCGTTGACGGTCTCTGAAGCGGTTGTTGTTGCTGCTGGCTCGTTGCAGGGGGCGTTGAGTAGGCTGCTCCCCTGTTCAGCTTCAGTTGTGCTTTTCCTTTTAATTCTTCTTAGTATTCCTTTTATTGATTTGTTTTATTTCTTCTTAAACTTGTTTACTTCTTCTATACAGGTTATTACTTAGTACTACACTCCTGTACCTTTTAATTTTAATTTAAAATTATAGATCTTTGTTCCCTTGAGGTTTTACGAGTATCCCTTCTCGTGAAAGTTTTTACGTTAAATGACTTATTTATTTTTTTTTTGCCGTTGACGTTTTAAATTTTTATTCGACGCCAACACCGGTTTTTATGATTTTCTCTGCCAAGTAAATTTGCATAAAGTAGTTTATGCAAATTAACTACTTGTCGAGTTGTTCTCCGTTTAAAGGTAACGAGGGGAATTTAACGAAAGGGGATTAGTGGATGTTGGGGGACCTGGACTCAAGGTCGGCCCGTAACAATACCTTCCCCCCTTAAATAGTGATAGCTTCATTCTTAAAAGAGGAATGAAGCTTGGCTACAAAAGTATCAAACTGTAGCGTTGATCCTTACACCGTTTGTGGTGTATTATCTTCCCTTGTTTGTCGTGGTCTTGTCTGCTTTTGGCTTCCTCTATTCGTAATAGGGTTTCAGCCTTTTATTGTGCACCACCACATTTCTTCTCCCTACCTTAGCGACGCTGTTTACCAGACTATTTATTTGCACTATTTTATAGGGACCCCTCCATATGGGAGCTAGTTTTCCTTGCTTTTGTGCGTTCCGTATTAAATCTTTATCGCCCACATGGGGCGTGAATGGGCGTGTCTTACGGTCGTAGTACTCTTCCTTCTGGAGGAACTTGCATTTCTCCGGTTGCAACTTGAGGTTGTGGTATCTAATTTGATCGAATACTTTCCGGAGATTGTCATTATGGTGTTCTAGGTTTTTCCCATATATGACAACGTCATCCAGATAAACAAAGCATTCGATTCCTTGCAAGCCGGTTAGGGCATGGTTCATGATTCTCTGAAACGTAGCTGGTGCCCCCTTCAGACCAAATGGCATACGTTTGAACTCATAATGCCCGTAATTTGTGCTGAACGCTGTCTTACTTCGATCCTTCGGATCTACTAAGACTTGGTGGTAGCCGCTGGCTAAAGCGAATGTGGAAAAATAGCGTGAGTGACCGAGCTGGTTTAAAATGTCCTCTATTCGAGGGAGAGGGTACGCGTCTCCGATAGTTTTGTCGTCCAGTTTTCTGAAATCGACCACAACTCTCCATCGGGTTTTTCCATCGGGGCCCGCTTTCTTAGGAACCAAGAGTGGTGAGTTCCACGGACTTTTGCTTGGTTGAATGATGTCATTCTCCAGCATATCCCGTACTTGCTCGTTGGTCACCTCTTTCTTGCACTCAGGCAGACGGTACATTCGTTGATTTATCGGTGCTTGATCCTGTATCACCGGTATCTCATGCGTTATTGCACTGGTATATGTTCGGAGGTCACCTTTAAGGTGGAAAATATCATTGAACTCCTCACATATTTCCACTAGGGATTGACACTCTTGAGGACTTAGGTTTTTACCTAAGTGGAGTTCCTCGTGTAATTGTGTCAACCTTGGATATTTTGGTAATTCCTCTTCTGAGAATAAATGTCGGATGTACTGGAGGTTTTCTCCCTCCGAAGGTTTTTTATCCGCATTGTATTCCGTAGAACGGTTGTCCTCATTTTCCAGCGGAAAGGTGGAAAAGTCCTTCATTGGATGTAACTCCACCATGATTCGGTCTATGGTTTGGAGGTAGTTTGTGATATTGAGTACCTCTACTTGGGCACACTTCGCTTTCCCTACAATACAACTGGATATGAAAATCCCTGATTGCATTTGTTTAGGTACTAGCACTACCTCTTCCCGAATTTGTATGGGAAGTCTCAGCATTTTTCGTGAACGTGCCGGTATTATTACCGGTTTGTCCAAAAAAATGTCTACCTCCGAAGCGTTTGGCAGTGATTGTTTCACCACTGTTGCTTCTTTGTTAGCTTTCTTTGGTTTGTCAGCTATTAATGTGGGGTTGGAATGCTTGGAGCCTGACAAAATATCGCCCCCTTTCTCCTGTTTGGGTAGGGTGTCCGGTGTATTTCCGACCGCGGTCTGGATCTCTATGGATCCCCTTGGCTCGGATTCCCGACTGGCTGCCTTATGTCTTGGCGTCCGCTTCCTACCTTTTGTAAATTCAACGGAAAAACTTACCGGATTTACATTGGTTTGGGAGAATTCCAAACAATTCCCGGGTCCGTTGATTTTACAATTCCTAGCTAGGAAGTCGTTTCCTAACAACCCATCTTCTGACAATCCCGGTAAGGAGTCCATTACCTGAAAGTTACAGGAGATTGGTTGGGGCAGTTTGAATATTCCCTTACAAAAGCCCCTAGACTTTCCCTTTCCAAAAAGCGTTTGGAGAGTAGTGGCCTTTTTGGTATCCAATGCTATTCCATTTTGGAGTGCCTTCAGCTTAAGAAGGCTGATCTCCGCACCTGTGTCCACTATTAGACATGTAGTGTTTCTACATCCAATGTCTAACGGGAGCTGGACTATTGGAACTTTTGTTGACGGTTGAGGACAGTTTTCTTTAATTGGTGGCTTTAATTCGGTCGGGTTGGGGAATTCCGGCCCGACCTCTGGGAGTTTTCCGACTTCTCTCATTTTGCTTTTAGTCGACACACTGTCGCCGTGTGGTTTTGTCGCTTGCGAAATGTGCACCATTCACCGTTCTTCTGTCGCCGATGCCCCTTTTTTTTGGCGTCTCTGACGCGTCCGTAGCGGTTGAATTCGACTGGCTACGGTTCGATTCGGGTCGATGGCGTTGTAATCGGTGTTGGCGTTGTTTTATTTTTCGAGCCTCCGAGTGTTCAGTACTGCTCGTACTAGTACTACTCTTGGCTCGTGTCTGTTTATCGCCTTTGCCGCGTGACTGTTTGTTGTCCTTGGTATTTTTTCTTTTTTGGACTGTTTGCCATTCTGTATTGACCGTGCATGTCTTTGGGGTGTGGTCGCTAAGTACAGACTTAACCACATTGGGTGTGTCTGTTGGCTTTTGTGGTTTTATCCACTTTGCCTTGATACGACACTCGTCCCCCGTGTGACCCTTTCGGCCACAAAACTCACAACAACATCGAATGCTGTACACTCTACGATTTGATGCCGTTGCTTGTTTCGATGGGGATGGTCGTTCCTGCCCTTGGTTTGAGGTATTCACAGGTGACTTCCCTTGGGCCTGTGACCTTGGTGTGGGTTCGGGATTGTCTGCCTTCCTTTGTGTACTTAGTGTCCGACAATCCTGGACATCGTGTCCATATCGATCACACTTTGTACACTTTGGAGTGTTTCGGCGTTGAAGGCATTCATCGTATACATGCCCTTTCCTATTGCAGAAGCTGCAAGTCATGCGTGTAACCCATGGGCTTGGTGTACGCTTATCTCTACCTTGACTAGAGGAGTCACTGAGATAGTCACCTCCGCCTCTTTGAAAGTGTCGTGGTACCTCGGGCTTCTTTGGTTTAGACCCTGTTGGTCTTCTACTAGAAGTGTGTGGTGGTGTATCCGACCTAAACGGGTTTTTCCCAGGTTGTGGGCTGTTACGTGCGTCCGCCACCCCATCAATCAATCGTTTTGTAATTATAATATGATTTTGTTTTAATGTGGTCTGATGGTAAGGTGGTGGAAGAGTTGCGCGATCCACAAGTGAGTGTTCGAACACGCCCCGATTCGGGTGTGGATCGTGCAGCTCTTCGAGTTCGAATTCGGTTTTCGAGGTGGATGTCGATGAGCGAGAGAGAGCAGGAGGAACCTTAAATTCGGTTTTTTTTGTGATTCCGTTGTCGACGGTGCTTTATGATGCAGTTTTGGAGTCATCAGTGAAAGAGGAAAGAAAAGGAGATTATCCCGTTTTGTCAAAGAGTAACATTTTGTAAAGTAAAGTTTCTAAAATATAAAAAGAAAAATAACAAAATTGTAAAGAAAAGTTTGTAAATGTAAAAAGTAGACCGAATAAATTGTGAAGATAAGTTCCAAAAGAAAACCGAGATTGACTGATCTGATTGGAGAACGAAGCAGAGGTTGGAATTTTTCCTGTCCTGGTTAAGGAAGAATAAATTGAACCGGGCGAAACATTTGGGGCTCCACAAGGTAGTACAGAACTGCACAGACCTGAGCCGATCGAGACAGGATTGCTGAACAGGTAACCAATTTACAATTGAATAAAATAATTTTCTGTGGACAAAACATCACAGGGCGTGTAACGGGGTGAGATCGTTCTGGGAATCTAGTATTAGAGTTCGTATTCTTTGTCTCTACTACCCGAGACGCATCGTGTCTAGGCCTATTCTGTCTTTGTCTCGATTCCTGGGGGTTTGGTCGAGTATCCCCGTAGTTCCTATCTAAAACCCTATTTGTTTGCTCCGGGGGATCTTGTTCACCCTCCCAATTGTAGAATGGATTATTCCTTAACATTAATTGCCTATTCGGTGAGATAGGGGTATGGTATTCGTCGTTCCTTTCCGGTGAAGGTGACTGGTCATGATACCTGGTTGGTATTTCGAAGCATCCACTCTCGCTCTTCATCTATCGGAAAAAAGAGAAACGATATTTTTATTTATTTTATTATTTTATTATAACGGCTTCTTTTCTTTTAACCGAGCCGCTAGTTACGCTAGTCGGCGTAGGGACGTTAGAGCCTCGGGGCTCTTCCACCACTGGATTTGTATCCCCGTCGGATTTGATACAACCTCAGCTGGTGGTAACCGGCTGCGCCAAAATTGTTACGTTAATTTCACCATTTATTAAGGGTAATTATATTAAATTGTAAGAAAAAGGGGACTTACTGTGGATTGATCGTTGACGGTCTCTGAAGCGGTTGTTGTTGCTGCTGGCTCGTTGCAGGGAGCGTTAAGTGGGCTGCTTCCCTGTTCAGCTTCAGTTGTGCTTTTCCTTTTAATTCTTCTTAGAAGGGGATTAGTGGATGTTGGGGGGACCTGGACTCAAGGTCGGTCCGTAACAGTTTTAATATTAACAGTTTTCCTGGAAAAGGTCAGAAAACCAGAATTTTTATTTTTTAATTTAATCTAATCTAATACTTAACTTAACTCTAACTTATTCTAGCTTAACCTAATTTATATTATAATAACTTAAATATGTAATGTGAATTGGGGAATATAGGGATTGATGGTTAAGGAAGTAGGTTGGCGTGGGATATGGTCAGTTAGTGGTCTCGGGTGCGGTAACGCTTTCCGGTTGTTCATTAAAACGCAGAATGTTGGAGAATGGTTGTATGTTACAGTATTTGAACTGATTGGGTGCCAGCTCGGTTTTATGATACACTACCTCGTTGGAGTCATTAACCAATCTTCAAGAGGTAAAGAGACTTCTGGTGTGGAGACAATTCAGATAGTGAGCCCTGTTATCTAGAGGAGTTGGTAGTAGTGAAGTTATTATGGGGTTGGGATTATTTGGGAGGTTTTCAATAAATTTAATAGACAGCTCTAGGAAGCGTCTATCGAGACGGCCAATATTAGCGGCATTGTATAGCAAGATGTTATTGTAATACTTGTAAGAGTTGGGTTGTCGATTGAGGCCAGTGACCAGCCTGAAGCATTTCCCTTCAAAAGTGCGTAGCTTCTCCATTTGGGCTGGTGTTATATGATACCACAGTGGACACGCATCTGTGAGTGTGGATCTGATTATTTGTTTATAGATCAGCAATTTGACTTTGTGGGAGAGACCGTTGGGTTTCCACATCACTCTTCTACAGAGATTCAGTTGTATTGTGGCTTTACGTAAAGTATTTTCAATGTGGATGGAGAATGAAAGGTCATTGGAAAAGGTTATTCCCAGATATTTTAAATTTTTAGAAGGTTTTATCTAGGTGTTATTTAGTTTGAGTCTATTTTGTTGTGGGTGCACCTTGTGTTGTTTGTGCGGTGCTCATTTTTACCCTTAAACACTATAAGTTGGGTTTTATCAGGATTTAGGCGAATTTTCCATTTATTGAAGTATGTTGATAGATTTGGGAGGAAGTTATTAATGCGGTTTCTTGCCTCTTTTACAAACTTGCTCCTGTAGTAGACTATGGTGTCATCAGCGTAATTCAAATTACGGTATTGGGTAATTGAGGCTGCGGTATGTCTGAAGTATAGAGGAGGCATAATAGTGGTCCAAGAATTGAACCCTGCGGTTATATTATACGATTGGGGGAATGAAGAATTTATTTTCACCATGAATTTTCTACCAGAGAGGTAGGAGGTGAGAAGTTTGGTGGTGTGGGTGTTTAATCCAAATATGTAGTGCAGCTTGTAAAGCAGTCCTGAGATCCAAACACAGTCGAATGCTTTAGATATGTCGAGAGAGATACAGACCGTCGGACTTTGGTTTTGAAGATTAGTTGTGACATCGTGCGTTAGTTTTAACAGAGCATGACAGATGGAGTGTTGTGAGCGAAAGCCAAACTGGGAATTTGGGATAATAGCGTTGTCATTAGCAAATGAAAGGAGATTTCGATATATCTTTCATTCCAATATCTTGCTTAATGTGTTTAATAACGATATCGGACGATAGTTGCTCGGGTTGTTGGAAGGCCTGGACTTACTGATAGGGATTATAGCCGTGGTTTTCCAGTTATCTGGGAAATGTCATCCGTTAATTATGTGGTTGAGAAGAACGAGAATAGAGACTAGATTTAACGGAAGTCTTTTATAAAGAAGGTTTGGAATTCCACCTAAGCCTGTCGACTTCTTGTTGTGTGATGTTATAAATTCAGATAATTCGCCTGCTGTTAGGAAGATCGCATTATCCAGAGGATGAGACGCTTTGTTTGCTTCGTTGAATTCCGCAATGAAAGGGATGAAGGATGGGATTTTGGCGGATTTATGTTGATTATTTAACTTTGGCGAATGTATCTGTCTATAATTGGTGCAGTGTTCCGCCGAACACTGTTCGCAAGAAGGAGAGAATCACACTGGAACACGGACATCAATGAATCACTGAGAAGTTGTTATATTTACAAACGTATTTTTATTATTTCTCTTTGTTTGTTCTGGGAAAATTAATTACATCGGTTTTGATTATAATTCAACGTAGGTGAACTCGATAAATAGCAACACAATGTCTGCCCGCGAATTTTACTTTTTTGGTTCTTAATTCTAATTTTGCTATTCACGTTACTAATTTACACGTCCCGATTAACACGGTACACACTCGACTGACACTAACTTCCCATCACCCAACAATGGTGGTTTTGTACACCTCCTCTTTCTAATTCTATATGTCGACTCCCTGGTGCTCGAAATAAACTCCTCAATCCGGAACCTCAATGTAGACTTTCTCCTCTAGACGGATGCTCGCAGTAGACTGTGTCTGTTCAAAAATATATCCCGATTTACATCTCCGATCGGTATCTACACAGGGGAAAATTTCCCATAATATCTGCGCTCTGTATCTCGTATACTGTAGGAGCATTTTCCCATTCAATCTGCTAACAGAATTTCCCGATGTATCTGTTAGCAGCATAACATTCATCATTATCACCATCAGTGGTGGTGATCGAAATTCAGTTCGACGGTTGTCTATTGTGTGCCGCATTACCTACATAGAACATCTGGCGCGCACGCCGAAGATATTCGGTGATTGTTTGGAAGTACAGTCCATGGGTCTTGTTTGACTTCTAGTTACAAATCGAAATCCATTAGATCTTTCTAATGGTGTGAAATTCAAAAAGGAACCGTGGGATTGGAGTAGTTCCTTTTGTTGGTTTTACCGTCATAAATATTCCCGAATTATCTCGTTGAGATAATTACGTTTGCCTAGAATTTGGCAGCGGATAAGCGAAATGCATTATTGTATGAGGTTGCCGTTTCCTCTGTTTGCACGACGGATTTGGGTAGTCTTTACTCGCACGTGCATCCGTTGGTCGGCTAATTTACCGACGTTAGCGATTCCTTGTAACATCATGCAGATGTTCAGGATTTTTGATTTTTCAGTGCTGGAGTGCGGCGCATTTCAGTCTTTGGGATAAGATGAATGGATGTTTTAACCTTTGTTTCAGGTATGATGAACTATGGTTGTTGAGCTTGACGTTAAAAGCTTTGGGGACGTTCAGTTCCTTGCTTTTTGGTGTCGGGCTCAACGTTGGCTGTGAGTTACAGGCTCTATGGTGGGACTTTGGGAAACGCGTCTGTGAGCGCGGGCAACGATCTCGGGTAAGTAAGTTTCTTGAAGGTAGGAACCTTACCTGCGCCGGCTTGTGCGTTCGTAGAACGCTACAGGATCATTGTGCGTGAGATGTAGTCGTTTACATCACCATCATCGGCACTACAACCGGGAACCGGTGTTGGCATTATTTAGCAAGTCCTGAGGCTTGTACAATTTTTGCATAATGATTTGTTTTTTCCGGGCAAGGTCATTAGTCTTGCGCCAGAGGCTCCCCGACGGGAGCTTAATTGTGTTCAAATAAGGGTTTTTTGTTAATATAATATCCATACAAAAGCACCATGTTGTAGGAATATAAGGGAGAGGCACATTTTATATTATTATACAGTGTGCTTTTTATGTTTAAAGTCTATATTGTTTAGCCGTCGTTTTAGTTTGGATGGCATTTGTGGAGAGTGGTCGATAACTTTTTATTGTGGAGTAGCTAATGTCTCACCAACGTGTTGAAATTATTAAAATAATGTATTAAGATAATTGTTTGTTGTTGCTTAAATGAGCGACGGAGCACATTTCCACTTAGCTGGCAGAATATCTATTGGGACAAAGGAAACCCTCGAGTATTACATCAAAAAACACTACACTCTCGTAAACTATCAGAATTATTGAGTCATATTTCATTGAAGATGCTGGAGGCAATCCTGTAACAGCAACTCATGACCGCCAGCGGTGTATGTTGTAAAACTTTCTTGTGCCTCAGTTGGACCAATTAGACCTACAGAACATTTGGTTCCAACAAGACGATCACATCACATGCAGCTCATGCTACGGCGAGAGTTTTCTGACAAAAAAAATTCCAGCCATATAAATATAAAAAGTGGTGATATCAACTGATCATTTGAATTTGCATGAAAGGGTATATACCGACAAATCAACCACAAACTTGAGATTTAGGGACTATACTCAAAACGAAAACGTTGAAATGACACCAGAAGTTTTGCGAAATTGTTATGAAAATGTGTTTAAAAGAGCTCGCCTTTGCCCGACGCCAATTTGCAACCGTTTGGCCGACCAAAGTGGACTTAAGCAGACATAAACTTATAGTCTACATACCAGGCGTATCGATCTCACAACGCGAAAGATTTGATAAAAAACCATGATTGGATAATGCGCGACATAAAGGCAACATATAGGACAAAGTGGGGGAAATATAATAGCGATAGCTGAGTGTATGTGGTGACTAAGATGATTTCGGTAAGATATGCCATGAAATCTCCTGTCGGCCTGTTGCTACGAAAGCTATACTGGGGATCGTTAAGGAGATCATTTAATTCGAGCCATGTGAGTAGGGCTTTAGAATATACTTACAGTTAGGCCGGCTTGTGGTAGGAGGTTGTGGCGTTTCTAACAGATACACTCAATACACAAAGCAAATAGTGAAGAATACCGTAAGAAAATCGAATATGAAATAAACATCAGCCGTATACCAAGTAATATAAATAGGCCAATAAATAGTAATAGACTCATTAAAAAACTCACTTGCAAGATAGGGATAAAAAATAATTAGCGTCTTCCTAATCCGCGTCTCGACTAGACGTCGGGCAGTCATTAAATTAATGAGTGCAACGTTCGTCCTTCGTCGAACCCATTTTTAGCATAAAAAGAAGAAACTAATAACGTATTTTTTTATCTGTAATGGAAATAGAAAACAGAGACAGTCTAACCAACGTCCAAAACGGACGTATAGAATCAGGCCTCGCCGACTCGACTCCACCATCGTCACCGGTCCTGTGCACTCTGTTTCCACGATCCGACCTCCTCAAGGTAAAATCAAACGTTGTCCTCCCATCTCCGTCGCAGTCGTCCTGTCGGTCACTTTCCCGTTGGTCTACCGTCAAGAATTCTACGCACGGTCCTATCGTTGTCTATTCGCGCCACATGGCTGGCCCATCTTAATCTTCGTGACCTGATTACTCTCACTATTGTAGGCTTGCGGTATAGCTCTTCCAATTCGTGGTTATGGAGTTTACTCCATTGTCCTGCCTCCTCGCCATATTTACCGCCAAAGATACTCCTTAAAACTTTATTCTCCAATACGTGGAATTTGTTTTCTTCCCGTTTTGTGAGAGCCCATGTTTCGCATCTGTAGAGAGCAATCGGCATGATTATGGTTCTATAGACACAGAGCTTTATATTGCGTGATAGCAGTTTGGATTTCAATAGTTTACTGGCTGCATGCCAACTAGCTAGAGTAGAGTATAGTCTTTTGTTAATTTCCTTCGACATTTGATTACTGGTCGTCAGTATTGTTCCTAGATATTTAAATTATTACCTTTTTCAAGTGTCTTGCCTCTAACGTTTGTGTGTTCCCTGAGGTCCACCTGTTTTCGCCGTAATCATATATTTTGTGTTATCTTCATTTATTTCTAGGTCCACCTCTTTTGCCGCCTGCGTGATTATTTCATTGTTTTTACTTACAGTTTCTAGATGTCATCCGCATTTGCGAGCACTTGTTTGCGACTCCGTTTAGGGATGTTGTCGTGTTGTACCCTTCTGATAACATACTCGAGCACAAGGTTAAAAAGACACGGTGATAGGCCATCTCCCTGCTTTAGTCCGTCCCGGATTTCAAATGGTTCTGCGTGGTGGTTTTCTATTCTAGCTCGCTTCTTTGTTTTCGTTCACGCAGATTTGAATGAGGGCGGCATATTTTTTCGGGATTCCCAGCTCAACTACGAGGGTTGCCTCTTATGTTTCGGGATTTGGCAACCCTAGTGTTGCAATCCGGCAATTGACAGCTCTGTCGTAAAGTTGGACATTTTTGAGGTTATACGCACTCAGAACGTTTTGACATACGAGCGCTATTTGTGTTGTTTACAGTAACTTAAAAGATTCATCTCGGCCCAAAAATGGAATTAAATCGTCAACATTTTCGTGCGATTATTTTTTACAACTTTCGGCGTGGATTAACTCAGCAACAGTGCATGGATGAACTTAATTCAATTTTTGGCGATGAAGCTCCGTCAAGGACCAGTGTTTATCGATGGTATGGTGAATTCAATCGTGGTCGTAGTTCACTCCAAGATGAATTTCGTGAAGGTCGTCCAAAATCAGTTGTTGTTCCGAAAACCATTAATGCAGTGCGCGAACTGATATTGGAAGATCGTCATGTGACCTATCGTGAGATTAAGACAAACTTAGGAGTTAGTGGGACCAGCATACATTCAATATTGCATAAACATTTGACTGTAAAAAAAATTTGTTCGCGTTGGATCCCACACAATTTGTCAATCGCCCAAAAAAAGGGTCGTGTCAATTGGTCGAAAGAAATGCTCAAAAAATACGGTCGCGGTGCTTCGAAACACGTCTATGACATCGTGACAGGTGATGAATCGTGGATTTACGCGTATGAGCCCGAAAGTAAACAGCAGTCGACTGTCTGGGTGTTTCAAGATGAGCCAAAAGCAGTTGCTGCATTCAGAATGCATGTGTTGGAGATACCTCAATCAGAGTGGCAAAAGTGCTTCGACAATTGGTTCAAACGCATGCAAAAGTGTATAGATCTTCATGGGGAATATTTTGAAAAACAATAAAGTGATTTTCGATGATCAATATTTGTTTTTGTTCTCTCTAATCCCGAAATATAAAAGGCAACCCTCGTACAATATGGTAGAGTCTTTGCCTTGCGACTGAGTCGTAGGCTTTTTTGAAGTCAACGAATAGTTGGTGAACCGTTTCTCCGTATTCCCACTTCTTTTCCAACAGTTGCCTAATTGTGAACATTTGGTCGCTTGTTGACCGGTTTCTACGGAATCCGCATTGGTAGTCTCCCAGTATTTCTTCTGTGTACGGTGTGATTCTTGTCAGTATGACATTTGTTAGTATTTTGTATGTGGTTGGGAGTAATGATATTCCTCTGTAGTTTTCGTTGTCAGATCTCTCGCCTTTTTTGAAAATGGGGACGACTATTGAGGTTTTCTATTCTTCCGGAGTGACTTTCTTATCCCATATTGTTTTAATCAGTTGATGGTTCCTCCGAGCAGTTGCTTCTTCTCCATGCTTCATAAGCTCTGGCGGTATGCAGTCGACTCCGGGAGCCTTGTTGTTTTTCAATCGGTTTATTGCGTTTACAACTTCGTCGAAAGAGGCCTCTGGTATTTGAGGCTCGGCTGTATGTACGTCTGGTGCGTATACATACCTCTGATGTTCATTGCTCTAGAATTTTCTAGGATTTTTTCGATCCAAGTCTTCTCTCATTCGCGTTTTTTGCGTTTGAAGAGTCTCATTGTCTCACTCCGAATCGTCACGTATCTTTGTGCGTTGACTTCATCATATCTTTCTAAGTGGATCACTCTGAGGCGTTTACGTTCTTCGATCTTCGATCTTCCATCTGCACTCATCGTCAAACCAAGGTTTGGACTTAATTGTTTTCTTAAATCCTAATACCTTTTGAGCTGTTTGCTTGATTGCGTCCCTGATCGTTGTCGATTTAGTGTCCACACTATTGGCCTCCTGTACCTCACTACTCCCATTCTCTAGGATTCTAAATCTATTCGTAAGTTCGTCCGATATTCAGTCCTTTTTCGCAGGTCTTTTAGTTTATCAGTGTCGAACGTTTTGCTCGTTTCCCGTGACTGCCCATTTGGGTTTGCTGCGAACTGACTTCTAATTTTACCCATCACTAGAAGATGATTGGACTCGCAATCTGCTCCTCTATATGATCCTACATCAAGGACATTCGAGTGGTGTCTTTTGTCCACGAGGAATTGGTCTGTTTGGTTACGCGCTACGCCGTCGGGTGATATTCATGGGTCTTTATGAATTTGCTTTTGCTTGAACATCGTGCTTTTCACTACCAGGACTTTTGACGCTGCGAACGTGATAATTCTAATTCCATTATCATTTGAAACGTCGTGTAGGCTTTCTTTACCTATAGTTGGTTGGAAGATATCTTCCTTTCTAATTTTCGCGTTGGGGTCCCCGAGGAGGACTTTAACATCGAATGATGAGATCCCATCGAATACTTCCTCTAGGGTCTCGTAGAATGTGTCCTTCGTTTCTTCGTCCGTAGATTCTGTTGGGGCGTGTATGTTTATAAATACATAATTGTACCATGGCCCCTGTATTTTTAGCACCGACATTCGGTCATTAATAAATGTTACATCTTTTACATGGGGCGTAATCTTCTTGTTTATGATGAAGCCGGCTCCGAGGTTATGTGTATCGGTACCTCCACACGCCAGTGTAAATCCGTTGGTTTCGATAACTTGATGTAGGAGTCGGACTTCCTGAAGCGCGACGATGTCCATTTTATATTGTTTCGCGTTTTCTACAACCGTCTGTATCGCACTTGGTTTTATAACGTTCGAACATTCCACGTGCCGACGCGTATATCCCACTTTTTCCGTTTTTCCCCACGTCTTCTTTTTGCCGAGTCGGTGTTTTCTTAACAATTTGTTCCCTTATGGTAGTGTCGGCTCATCACACCTATGCCTACCTAGTTTTTTGTGGGATTGTTTTGTGTATATTAGTTATTCATTTTTGTTTCCACGAGTCTTGGGGTTTCAAATGGTCCACCATATCCGAGCCCCGCTTTGATATGGTAGGGTCTGCTTACTACTCTGATTTGACCCGGTGTCAGAGAGGCGCCGTTATAATACAGCCGGTATACCCCTGGCTGCAAACCATCTAATGGGCACGGTGACGCGTAACACCCTGGATTAGGGGTGGTAGATCTTTGTGTGTTACTCCTCGCTAGCCTGTCTGACATGTGTGGCCCTACTGCAAGCATATGCATCCGTCAGCATAGCCTGAGTGATTCATTGTACTTTACGCTCCCACGCCACGTCAAGACTTCTAGCAAGCGGGAGTGTGTAAAAGGTTAGTTTTCTTTATTTATTCTAATAATGCTAACAAAAGGTCGTATATTCCTATTAATAACGCTGACACTCACCACCGGAAAAAGAGAGACCGAGTGCCCGCCATGCGCTCTTTATATACTGCATACTCAAGGAACAGTAAAGTTAGTGTTCGTTCAGTGCCCGAGAACACAAGTAGACGTCCGCCATGCCAGAGTCGGGGTTACACTGAACAGAATTGTTCTTGACCATTTAAAATTAAGGCTATTTGTGGAAAGGTGTATTACACTTGTTTAATTTGAACACACAAGTTTTAATTTTATTTATTAAATTCGTTCCTTAGTTATTACAAAATGGTCACTTAACTAATTGCACACACTACTCACGCAATTTTACAGCACACACGATCAACTACACGACACCCGTCTTCTTTTTTTTTTACACTAACCCGCGCACAAAAGGAGAATGTAAGTGTTTTTCAACCCACCAAAAGTAATGATTAGTGAACTTGTAAATCCAGTTCGAAATATGAACGGCGTTGAAGCCCAGCAAATTGAATATCGATGATGGAACTCAGCAACGAGACATGAAAAAACAATGTAATTAGTTTAAATTCAAATCTTTCATTTTATTGAAACGAATTCACCTTTCAAAAACTTTCAGAGCCAATCCATTTAACAAAACTGTCATTAAACCCGAACAAAAAGCAGTACCGAACAACTTAATTTTACCGAATATTAAAACGAGTAAAAACTGCACCTTAATTCCGTCATCTTGTGCCAGAAAATCTCCTCCGCTCCCAGTTGTGCTGATCTCTTTTCAAGAATTCAGCAATTCCAGCAACGGGGTCTGCTATCAGCTAGCTGAATTATCTCCGTAGTCAGCGAGCACTTCGAAAAGCATTCAGCAGCATAATCGAGTCTCTGGCACAACTTATAGTTGCATACTCTCCGGCGCTGTAAGATGATATTTCGCCGAGTCAATTGAATTGTTTGACTCAATTACTTGATGCAAATTGTTATGCAAATGTTATGCTGTTGCTTCTGCAACATCTTCCCGGGCCGGCGACGGTGGACCAATAGGTTTTTTTCTTTCCTGTATTGATGATATGTATCAGCGCAATGATCGTCTTGGGCGCGGTTAGCACGAAATGTTGCAATTGAGACTGTACTTTTAAATGTTGTGTCGATCGTGAACCGGCACGGTGCAACGGTAGGGTGGCAATTGTTTGACATTGATTCCATTAGTGGGTCTGGATTATCAATTATATTTGACTTTGTTATAGTGGCATGTTTATTTCAAATTATAAGTGTGTGCGGGTGTGTGTGTGTGTGTGTAGTAGGCTAAGTTGGCCATAGGGTGCTAACGTAGTTGTCTTCCTTGCTATTGGTGGCATTGTACTTCCGTGTGGAGTTTGGAAACTAAATAGTGCATAGTTGGATCGAGTCCCTTGATCGATCCTTAGACGATACCATGTTGTTCCCATCAACCGCGCTTTCGGATTGTAATCGCATGTCTGATTACGACTGATGAGATTCACCAACCATTTGCTGATTAGAGGTGATGAGAGTAAAATGTAAATGGGTTGTCGCTGTTTTGGCTCGGAATCGTTCTCATGATGTCATGGGATGATTGTGTATTCCTCGATTGATCTTGTGGCAACGATTGTGCATGCTGCATTTCCATCAAGGTCCATAAAATCTTCTTCGTCTTCCATAATGCCACATAGCTATTCCCGCGATCAAGTTTTGTACGTGCTACTGGTCGTGGAGATGTTCCTGATTAGTAAGTATCGGTGTTAAATTGGTAGCTGTTGAATTACTAACCGAATTTGGAAGATGTGGCTTGAGATGATGCCACCGTCATTGTCGTTGGGGGGATCATTCAGATGATAGAACTCGTGGACACAGCTATAGGGAGAGGATTTGGTTTTCTCTTCCTTTTATGCGGTTTAGGATTCCGCAACCTAACCTCGTGTGTGGGGTTCTCGTTTTTCTTTGTTTGCGATGGTGGAACACATTCGCTAATTTACCAGTGCTGATGTGCTGTGAGCTTGATGTCACATTTTCCAAATTAAATGGTGTAGAAATTTTAACCTGTTCAGGAGTTTCTGATTGAACCATTTGCGATTGACGAGAACCTGCTGGTGAAGCCATGCCAAACAACTGGATAGTCTGGGCTGGCATAATAGCGGAGGTTGTTGACATTTGTAAATCTGCTGCATGTGGTGGAGGAGGTGCCTGAAAGGCGACATTTGCCGTCTCGGTCGCGGCAACGATTTGGTGAGTATTTATATTATTCCAATGGTTGAGGTCCATATTTGGGTTGATTTGATTAAATCCTGGTAAGCTCCGTTGAAACTGCGTCGGCAATTGTGCAACGATCGGACCAGTGAAACCATTTGACATTTGTATTTGAGCGATGTGGTTGTCATTAAGTTGACGTGGTAATTGTGCAGCCACACCTTGGTTCGGAATGTGGCCGTTTAGAACCAGCTGAGAGGTGCATAAAATAAAGCCGATGATTCAGCATGAAATCCGCTTCGTTGTGTTAAATTTGGCTGTGCAACGTTGTAATTGATAGATTGTGAATTCGCCATCTTCTGAGTATGGCCAACCTGTGCCGATATCAGAAATGTTGGAGTAGCTGCCAACTGCATAGGACCGTCTGCGTTTAGAGTCAGAGACGATTGCTGTGGCTGATGTTGTTGTAGTTGGGGATGTGTCTCTCTTACGCCGCTAATGCCACGGCTTGGCGTTGGGCGAATTTCTCGATGAGAACTGATCTTTATGCGGGCAGCATTGCCTGAAGCCGCATTCGATCTACTGGTTGAGTGATTGTGTTGAAAATGATGTTTTTGGTGGCTATTGCGCCCGCCATAGAGGTTATCTTGCTGGCCTTGAGGACGTGACGAAGTCAATATGTTCCTTGAATTGAGAGAATTCTCTGAATTTCCCATAAGACCAGAATTATTTGTATTGTCCGCTTGATATTGATTTGTGGGGATTAATTTTCCGGTATTGTTGAATACTCTGGAATTGTGGTTGCCATCAGACGATTCGAATTTCTGACGTCGCAGTCTCAGAGCGTAATTCTCAGTTGATGAAACCGGACTATAGCCATGACGCGCAGTCATGGTTTGGAGAGCAACATTATCTGCATGATGAATTTCATCGCAAAGTACATGCTGCTGCTGCGATTGGATTTGGTCGGCACCTCCTTTCCTTATCACTTCCTCTCCATCCGGTCGCACTGTACTCTGACATTTCATCATCATCATCATCGGCACTACAACCGGGAGCCGGTCTTGGCCTTATTTAGCAAGTCCTGAGGCTTGTTAAATTTTCCATAATGATTTATTTTGTCTGGGCAAGGTCATTAGTCTTGCGCCAGGGGCTCCCCGACGGGGAATCGAACCCCGGTCTCCCGGGTGACAGGCGGGTATACTAACCACTATACTATCGAGGAGCCCAGTCGACGAATATATACCTTGTAAATAGTGGCCAGGTTTGTGGGAGTCTTGGGGATCCGATACATTTGGCCGCACTTTTCCCAGTTTCAAAAATGTGGTCGCTCCAATTAAGAGTCGAATTAATTCGAGTGCCGAGGATTGATAGTTAATGACGGACAGCGAGACACTAGCCACATATTCAAAAGATAAAGCTAATATGTTCACGAATTTATTTTCCGCGAATTCAAACCTCGACGCCGGTCTTTTGTTGCCACCTGTGATCCCGCCAGAGCGTTTTTCGATGCCGAATGTGAGGTTCCGCCCGGGTAATATTCAACGGATTCTACGTAGACAGGACTATAAGAAGACAACCGGCCCTGACGGAATACCAGCAGTAGTCCTTAAGAACTGTGCTCCTAGAACTGTCGCCGGTTCTTGGCAGGCTTTTCCGTTTACCTTATGTGCGGAGGACATTTCCTGCCTGCTGGAGAGTAGCTCGTGTTCAGCCAATCTCAAAAAAGGGGAAAAGGTATCTCCCACATAATTACCGGCCGATAGCATTACTGTCTATGTTATCTAAGGTGATGGCATAGCTCATCAATGCCAATGTAATTTAGTAATTGGAGTGGAACGGACTTCTGAATGATCGTTAATATAGATTATGTGGCAGGTGGTCCACGGGAGACCTTTTGACCCTTATAACCGATATGTAGACATCTACGCTTGGAGGGCATGGTGAGTCAAGATCGTATTGAATATCTCCAATGCTTTTGACCCGGTCCGGCACGGAGCATTGCTGAGCAAGCTGTGTTCATACGGACTTTCCCAGCAGCTTTGCGACTGGACGAAGAGCTTCCCCGAAAATCGATCGATCCGGATTGTTGTAGACGACCAGTCTTCGGATCTATCCTATTAATTCGGGGGTCCTTCACGGTTCCATTTGGCTCCAACCTTACTTTTGCTTCACATAAGTGATTTGTTGGAATCAACGTATAACCGAGTGTTCAGTTTTGTGGATGATAGTACGCGTGTTTCCTCTTTTTCGAATGATCGGGCGATTAGTACTTCAACGTCGCATCAGCTGAGATGTAGCCAGATCGACTCTCTGGATTAGGATCTGGATAAGGTCCTGCAGCGGGGAAAGGCCAATCCCCTCGACTTCGATCCAACGAAGACACAATATACAACATTCATAAAGCAAAGTGGATCATCGGTTCCACAGATGTTGATGAAAGGCCAGGCCTTCGAAGCTAGGGATAGCATGAAATTGCTCGGCGTCACGGTTTGCTGGAATGTATCATGGGATAAACACGTGTCGAACATCAGCGGGTCCGCCTAGGAAAACTGAGTTATCTTTTTAGAGCCAACAAATATCTTATTCCTCCCCAACTTTTTCTGTATAAATCCCAAATTACACCCGCGCTCGAATATTGCTCTGCTTTTAAGCATACCCTTAACCTACTTGAGAGCATACAAAGACGAGGGATTCGCCTGATCGGGGACTCGGCGCTGACGTGAGGACTACAGTCGCTATCACAACCAAGGCGCGTAGCTGACCTCCGTTTGTTTTACAGATATTAACACGGGTACTGTTTTTCGGCGATTCGTGGTATTGTTCCACGCAATTCGATTTATATGCGTTCCACAAGACAGTCCGACTGATCCCACCAGTTTGTGATTCATATCCCTACGGCGCGAAAATATCTGTATCAGAACTTGTGTAGTATCCCACTACATAAACCTCATATAACGTAATTATCATATCACACACAATGCACTCGGAATCGTTTCCTCTATAATTATCAATCCAACGGATCGCACCAATTTCGGTTCATCTCTCGACGGCGCAAACATCTCTGCTTCAGAACTCGTTCCGTTACAGAGTGGGGACGCTGTGGAATTTCCTATACGCGCGAGTGTTTCCGGAGCATTACAATCTGCAACTATTCAAAAAGAACTGCAATCGTTATTTGGTGGCATCTCGGGGCGCCGTGCCAGCGCTATATGTTCGCCTCTCCTGAGAGATATATAAAAAAGACGAAGGTTATGTTTTCGTTGATGTAGAAAGGAGTTACCAAGAATCCTCCGTTGATATGTATAGTAGCAGATAAGACACTTTCCTTGGATAGTGGTAGCCAAACCTCTCATCGAATTTAAGGATGTAAATGTGATGTATAGTAGATCAAGACCTAAGTTGATAGAACAAATAATCGGAGAAGCTTTTGGTTGATACCAAGGAAAACGTGTAATATAATGTAATGCGCGTAGTATATAATCTAAATTTTTTTTTGTTAAATAAATAATAGCAAATATTTGTCGCTTACTTTTTTAGAAATAGCAATCGGCCTAACCCAAGAAGAAATCATTAAAGACTGGGAATGGTTGGCTGCCAATCTCTTTAAAATGCTTAATGAAATGGAAAATGAAGAAGAAATCACGAACTTTACAATATGCAAAATACAATCTCTGTATGCTCACTGCACCCAAGCAAATGAATGTGGGGAATCCGCAAATTTCAAAGTGATAGCCGCCAAATTTCGGACTTACTTCGACATGCCTGAGGAGGAACAACTGGTTAACACGTATTCCTGCAAGTATGTTAAAATGCTGTTATTATATGTTATCGTTTTTTTCATTGTATTTTTATACAAACATCTTGTTTTTCTTTTTAATTACTTTCAGTTATGTGAAGAATAAGATACCTCGGCAAGGACAATTATATATATCTTTGAATTATATCGGCTTTTATTCCTTCATGTTCGGAAATGTTGTTAAGTTTGCTATACGATTTTCTGAACTTGAGGAAATTAACAAATATGGAAATCTAATATCTCTCAAGACGATTAATAACATGCAATATAAATTCACAGTTCTCTTTGACCACGGCGAAGCATATGATCTAATGGAGCAACTAAACAAGATGGCGATTGAAAAAATGATGCAGGTTAGCAAAATAAATCTTTTTTCTTTATTTTCCGATTTTAATTATCTTGTACGAGGCGCATTCAAAAAGTAACAGACATTTTGTTGCTCCTAGAGAATCTTTATTTAATTAGTCTTTATAAAATCATCAATTTTGTCATCTTCAAAGAAACCACTTCAAATACACATGTGCCAGGCTTTTTTCTAGCATTTGAAGGACCTCTGGAACTGAGTTGATAGTATCCCTCTGCTGTTATCTAATCAATAGTGGCAAAATGTTGTTTTCCTCTAGGCTCTATTAAAATCGAGCATAAAAGAGAGTGGCATGGTTTATTATACACATTAAACCACGTATAAGTTTTTGACTGATAAACTAGCTATTGAAAGTGACTGTATATACGAAAATAAGCCCGGAGCATTTGTACCAAAAAGATAAAAAGATAAAAAGATAAAAAGATGTTGTCTTGTTTAAAAATCTTATTAAAATGTGATATTAAAAAATGGCCGTTACTTTTTGAACACACCTCGTACAAAATAGTAACTTGTTGTCGTTTAGCCCATTTCTTTATTCCTCTATTTTCACATTCCTCTCTTTATTCCTCTATTTTCACATTCTCTATCTTTTTCCTTTGGTCCTCTATTTGTCATTTTTCCCGTTATGTCCTTTTTTACTCTGCCCCATGTTTCCTTTTTCCATTCATGTTCTTCCTTTTTCTCTTTCTAATTCTGTGCTTAGAGAAGGGTTGTTCTCTTAAAAAAAAAACAAATTAGAAGGCCGGCTTAAGTGAAACAAGGTCAAATGTGTCCTACATCTTTTCTCTGGCTTCTTGTCATCTTGTGATAACCAGAATCACCCACATCCGTGAGGATGTTGGGCTCGGTTTCAAGATATCTAAAAGAGAAAGGGGGGAGGTATCTAAGGATAGTGTGGACAGGGTTAGTTCAATTGTTCTCTAACTACTTGGATGGGGGGATGGTGGGAAAGAAATCGTACAAGACCGGTAGGTGTTGAGTGTGGTAGATCACGTCTTTGGCGTCTGATAATCTGCGCTTTACTGATCGCGAAATAAAAATGTGCCGCCCTTTTATACTCTGGATCATCGGGATTTGTCAACTTTTATTAACGCAGATCATGTCTTCGACGTCTGATAATCTGCGCTTTGGTCGGTGTGTCTATGTTTGTGCTGTCTTGTACTGTGCGTGCGTGTGTGTGGTGTGTTATCTGTAGACTATATGGGATGGGTCCAGGAATCCTCATTTATAGAGGGGAATGTTATTGAGAAGGGTGGTTTCTTCAGTTTTAGTAGTTCAGTTCAGTACTGAAGACGAAATTGTTGTGGTCGGATCCGAGGAGATCGAAAAACAGAAGGGTCAACAACGCAAGACTCCCGTACAAGTAGGTTCTCGTTGTGCTGGATGCTTTCGAGGTACTTGTATGCTAGTTGTAGCAAGTACTCATCGATAGGGATAATGGGGGCGCTTTCGTATAGGTGAGAGTTGGGGTAATGGCGACCGTCGGACCTTCTGGAGTGGTTGATGCATCTTCTGAAGAGTTTCCTTACGAAAACTCGAAGTCCTTCCATTTGGGGCGAAGATGTACAAGACCATATGGGAAATGCGTACGATATTCCAGATCGGATTAGCTGCTTATAGCAGAGAAGCTTAACTTTGGTGTCAACTTTGTTGCTCCACTTCAAAATGTTGTGCAGTTGCTTAGACCGACCGAGGCCCCTTTGAAGGATGTGGGTCACATGTTTGATGAAATTCATTATTGGGGTATAAACGACCTTAAGATATTTCATCCTGTCCTGTGATCTGATCGTAGTATCTCCTATTTGTATTCGAATATTCTGTGAATATCGAGAAGTAGGTTGGGAATGTTTACTACTTAGAATTATAGCTACTGCTTTGGTTGGGTTAAGTCAAATTTTCCATCGACTGTAATACTGATACAGTTCGTCCAGATGACGGTGAGTCGATTTGTTGGGAGTTTAGGGCTTTTGGATAACGTGTACACTAGGAACTCATCCGCATAGCATACCTGGTTTCTTTTCCCGCCCACAGGGCGAGGAATATCTGAGGTGTAGATATGTAGATATTAAATAGGATGGGGCCTAGAATGAAGCCTTGCGGTACACCTGCAGCGGCGTTGAAAGTTCGGGATAGCTTTCCATTCACCCGAAGTTCTGTTTCGAACGAACTGGCAGCTGATACTACACAGCGTCGTACTAAGACTGTAGCGTCTCTAACAGATACACACACAATTCACATCAGTGGAATATAGTTGAGTTTAAAAATCGAATTCTAAACACGGCCAGTAGCCTGACGGGTTGCGCTTTGGTTCAATTTTTGGTGATTCTAACTGTCATAGCGTCAGTTCGAATCACTCGTTCTTCACTATTATCCCAAACGCTATAAGACCACTGTTCACCAATTTAAAGACGAAACCTTCGATTCACGTCGTGTCGAAAGCCTTTTCGATGTCCAGGCTCACCGCAATTGTGGGTTCCTTATTAAAGAGGCGCACGCAAACATGGTTTTGAAATACATTGAGAGCCATAGTGGGGCTGTGCGCTCTTCTAAATCCAAATTGGAAATCAGGTATGAGGTTCCTGGCACTGATAAAGTTGTTTAGCTTCTCGTATATGAACTTTTCATATATTTTGCTGACCCAAGTGAGGAGCGAAATGGGACGAGGGGTGAGGGGTGATACGTTGGTTTTCCGACTTTTGCTTTTTTTTTTTTTTTGCACAATCGCGCGCACAAACGGGGATTTTTGAGTACCCTTAAAAGTCGGAGCACAGTGCGAGCGGAAGGAGAGGAAGTAGATAAGGGAAGGAGGTATCGATGTAATTGGTCTTAAATGCCTGGACATTACAACAACGAGGAAACACATCATCAGGTAGAGTATTCCACATTCGTGTGGTTCGGCTAAAGAATCTATCTCTATGTTTGTTTGTGCGCGTGAAGTTGACTTTCAACGTGAACTGATGCGCATTCTCAGATTGACGGGTATCCCGGGAAAATGTCTGAAGAGGCGGAACACATCCAGCAAGTTCAGTTGAGCAACGACCGTGATAATACCTATAGAAAAGAGATAGGCACGATACGTTGCGCCTATGTTCTAACGACGGAATCGACCAACTCACAGCTGGGTTCACAATAAGTGTCACTGCTCGTTTTTGCGTCCTATCGAGCACGTGTAGTGCAGTTTTGGATGCGCCTGACCAAATATGGGAATTGAACTCTATTTTGGGACGAATATACGCCTTGTAAATAGCGGCCAAGTTGAATGGAGTGAAGTATCTTTTGCATCTCTTAAGGAACGCCATGCATTTGACCGCACTTTTCGCAGCTTCAAATATGTTGTCATTCCAGTTAAGAGTCGAATTAATTCGAGTGCCGAGGATTGATAGTTCCTTGGCTTCGTCGATGTAAGTGCCGTTCATGGACAGTGTATTTACTTTGTGGTTCGCCTTTCACGTAAGGAGCCAGCACTGAGTTTTTAAGGGATTGAACACTACTCGGCTAGATAATCCCCATTGATATATCTTGTTGAGGTCGGAATTCAGTGTATTAAGCATAACCTGCTGATTGGTATTGACGTTCAAAGAGTTTGGTCGGGTATGTTCGTATGAGTATGAGAAACTCAATGTGTTATCATCGGTAAACGAGTGGATTGGGTTGTGGGTAATGGACAAGAGATCATTTATAAAGATGAGGAAGAGAGTGGGTGAGAGTACCGAACCCTGGGGAACACCTATGTTAATTTGATGGGTGGCAGTTTTGACACCATCAAGTACCACTTGGATTGAACGGCCAGAAAGATAGTCTCTTATCCATTGGATCAGGAAATTCTCCACTCCATATTATTATTTATTGGCCTGTAGGAACCCGGAAGTTCATGACTTCGCCGACTCGACTCCGCCATCGTTCCCTGTGTTACGTGGTAACTTCCCCCATTCCCATTGTCCCACCGGGTTAGAAGATTTTATTGTTAATGTGATTGTAAATTGTAATTTGAAAATGGTAAAGTAAGGGAAAAGCACATGATCCACATGGTGAATGTACGAACATACATTTGTTGGGTTGTGGATCATGTGGAAGCAGCTGTGACGGGCTCCTTTTCGGAGTGGAAGGAAATTCGGAGAGAGTAGAGAGAGAGTCTTGTCTTGTTCGCGGTGAAGAAAAGACTGAGAACTGGTGCGCGCTGGTCGCGACGAAAACGTTCAGAAAAAGAAAAATTTTAAATAGCACTATGCGAGAGAATTTCCGCCAAAAGATAAAGAAGAGTATAAGTTTGTAAATTATTAAATACATGTAAAGAGTTTAGTAAAAGTCCTAAAATCTGTCCACTCGTGGTCGGACCGTAAAAGGTTGATTGTAAAGTTCACGGTGAAAACATCAGATAAAATAAATTGAATAACGATTGGATGCCCTGTTTCTGTTTGCTGTTTCCTGTTGAGATACTCAAAGATTTGAGCCACAAGTTGAGGATTCTTGGCCCGGCAGCGGGAAACGGTGAATTTTTAACGTTTGTTTCACAGGTGATAGAGGGTCACAACGGTGCCTCGCAACCACGTTAAGCGATATGCCAACGGCTGCAAAAAAAAAAAAGGAAAAGGTGATTTCAAGTCTTGACACTGATTCGACTCCAAAAAAATAGTACAACTCTAAATATTCGAACTGTGTGGTTAATAACACCATAACTCAGCATTTCAACTTTGTTATTGTTCATACAACAACTCGCGCAGCCGGTTCTTGCTGCCTCAGAGGAAATATATATATAATATTGAACTAGAAGAAGGCGATACCCATACATATATCTAATACTGAACTAGAAGAAGGCGACATCGATACATATATATAATACCGAACAATTGGATCCCAAGACAAAACAGAACAACTGGCGTATAACCTTTAATACTACAGCCACTTCTGACACCAGTACTTCAATTCAGTCGCCGCTTCGAAGGCACTGGGGATTGCTCTTAATAATACCATAAATGCAAACAACCCTTTAATATTACAATTGGCGACAGATTTAAACAATTTAATACTACACCTGTCCTGTGCACTCTCCTTCCACGCTTGACCATCTGATCCGATCTCCTCAAGGTCAAACCTTACATTGTCCTCCCATCTCCGTCGCGGCCGTCGTACCGGTCTCTATCCTGTTCGTCTACCATCAAGAGTTCTATGCACGGTCCTGTCGTTGCTCATTGTCGCCACATGCCCGGCCCATATTAATCTTCGCAACTTGATTACTCTCACTATTGTAGGTTTGTGGTATAGCTCTTCCAACTCATGGTTGTGCAGCTTCCTCTATTGTCCTGCCCCCTCGCCCAAGATACCGCTTAAAACTTTATTCTCGAATACGCGGAGTTTGTTTTCATCCCGTTTTGTGAGAGCCCGTGTTTCGCATCCGTATAGAACAATCGGCATGATTATGGTTCTATAGACACGGAGCTTTATATTCCGTGATAGCAGTTTGGATTTCAGCAGTTTACTGACTGAATGCCAACTAGCGTTGCCGGAGTGTAGTCATTTGTTAATTTCCTCCGACATTTCGTTACTGCCCCTCAGTATTGTTCCCAGATATTTAAATTATTTAACTTTTTCAAATATCTTGCCTCTGACGTTTATATGTGTTCCCTGAGGTCCACCTGCTCTCGTCATAATCATGTATTTTGTTTTATCTTCATTTATTTCTAGGCCCACCTCTTCTGCTGCTTGCATGATGAGATCACAGTTTTTATCCACAGTTTTTAGATTATCGCCCAAAACGGCGATGTCATCCGCATATGCGAGCATTTGTGTGACGCAGTTTAGGGATGTTGTCGTGTTGTACCTTTCTGATAACATACTCGAGCACAAGGTTAAAAAGACACTATTCCTCTGTAGTTTTCGTAGTCAGATCTGTCGCCTTTTTTTGAAAATGGGGACGACTATTGAGGTTTTCCATTCTTCCGGAGTGACTTCCTTATGCCATATTGTTTTAATCAGTTGATGGATCCTCCGAGCAGCTGCTTCTCCTCCACGCTTCATAAGCTCTGGCGGCATGCAGTCGACTTCGGGAGCCTTGTTATTTTTCAATCGATTTATTGCGTCTACAACTTCGTTGAAAGAGAGCTCTGGTATCTGAGGCTTGGCTGTATGTACGTCTGGTGCGTTCATTTGTGGTTGATGGGCGCGCACATTGAGCAGGTTTTCAAAGTACTGCTTCCATCTTGTCACGATATTGATTGTTTCTCTGACCGGACAGCCGCTTGTGTCTCGAATTATTTTGGCTCTTCCTACTCCATAGGAATGTAATTTTGGTAAAAGGATGGATGCCAAACTCTGTCGAAGGCTTTCGAGATATCCAGTGCAACAACCTTGCTTTCTCCGAAGTAGTGGATGGAATGGCTTCACTTTTCGGTAAGGTACGCCATCAAATCTCCTGTGGACCTGTTGCTACGAAAGCCATATTGGCGGTCATTGAGGAGGTCATTTGATTCCAGATATTTCGAAAGTTGACGGTTGATAAGTGATTCCATTACCTTGGAGAGAGTATAAGTTAGTGCTATGGGTCGATAAGAAGAAAGGGATGATTTGTCGCCCTTTTTGAGAATTGGCTGAATGCTCGCTGACTTCCATCTATTTGGGAAACGACCAGTAGAATAGGACAAATGGAAGAGTTTCCGCAGTGGTTTGGGAGTGAAAAGGGACATCTCTTAAAGAAGTATGGGAGAATGCCATCCGGGGCAAGGGAATTTGTGTGCGTTTAGCTCTTTGAGTGCGCGGGCAACAGTACGCGTGCGGAAGCGAATCTCGCTCATGGTGTACTGGTTATGCCGAAGTTGAGGCGGAACTGACGTATTAGGCAGCGTTGAATTGGCTGCAAAATGTGCAGCAAGTATATTCGCTTTCTCTATTGAACTGGTGACTGGTCTATCACCGACTATTAGCGAAGAAATGGATGAGGAGACCGAGTTTTGGATGTCCTTCACAAATGCCCAGAAATTTATACTACCTGTGGGAGAGTGTAGTATTTTTTGTCTCACTCTCTGGTCATGCAAGAACTTTACGTGTTGAATATACGCATTGCAGTCATTTCTAGCTCTCTTAAATATTTTCCGGATTTCCTCAGTATTGTTTGAATTATACAACCGGAAGCTCAACTCTTTAGCCTTAATGGCTTCTCTGCACCCGGAATCGAACCACATATTTCTCTTGGGTTTGATACTCCTTACTCTGTGTGGAATAAAAGTTCGCATGCCAACAGAAACGTGTCCGTCAATGTGTCTACTATAGAGTCAACATTGTTATTGAGGAAAAATAACGACCAATTTAACTTCCCAAAAAAGTCGTTCAGACCTTCCCAGTTGACTTTCTCATAGAACCATGCTTTTCTTTTGACCGTTTTCTCGTTAACGTTGTTGTTGGTTAAAGCAAATTTAGCTGACACGACACAGTGGTCTGAAGCGCCCAAGGGCGAAGAAACTTCAGTTGTGTATTTGTGTGGGTGCGAGATGAGAAACAGGTCCAGTGTGTTGGCGGAATGACCATCTATATTTGGTACCCGTGTTGGCTCACTGACGAGTTGAGTTAAATTATTTGACTCAGCAAAGAGCAGAACATACTGACCTTCAGGTGTTTGTGTCCAGAGTGGCGAATCCACTGAGAGTTATGCACATTAAAATCACCCGCGATTTTCGTGTGGGGATATAGGGTCAAGATCTTATCGATGGATTCAGATAGAGCACCAAATTCGTTGAAGGATGGATTTCTATCCAAATTTGGGCTTCTGTAAAGAAAGCGGTAATGTATGATATGCCTACGAACGTGAAGTTTGAGCCACGAGAAATTAAATTTTCGATTGGAGCAGAGCCCATATTGTGGCAGAAGTTGGTAAGCAATATCACTTCGTATGTATGTAGCTAGACCACGATGTGGAAAGAACAAAGGCACTAAGGTGTAACCGGGTATAGTAAAATTAGAAATATCTGCATCAATTGATACCTGAGTCTCACTAAGTGCCAGGATTGCTGGTTTCTGGCTACCGACGTGGGCAGACACAGGAGAAATTGCATTTTAGGCCCCGAATGTTACACAGATCGACGTGAAATTACCGTTCCATTGAAATGGCTTGACACAGAAAACCAATATGTTGGTTTTCCGACTTTTGCTTCCAAGCTAGGTAAAGTACCCCATGTTGTATGCATGCTTGAACAGAATGGAGAGCTTTATAAAGAATAGTGCAGAAAGCCTTCGCAACGAGTGGCACAACTTGTCGATACTGGGTGACTTCTTAGGGTTTCGAGATTTAACTAGGTTCTCTGGGGTATTTGGTGTGACGAAACCGTGATCATTATTACGTGTGTCGTCGAGGTACGCACTGTTAGCTGAGTTGAAGACAACTATTGGCTCGTTAAAGTTTTCTAATTTATTGTGAACCTCTGAACTAATGATTTCATTAGTGTCCGGATCGCCACCCTCGAGAGTGAGCTTGTGATTATTTTCAAAGGTCACTCCGATGATTTTTGCTTTATTAGCATCATTATTATCAAAAACACCATTGTGTATGAGTGGCCCAGTGATACGAGAAGTGCCACATATATTTTTAACATTTTTATAAACGTTCCGATCCATCTGAATACCCTTCAGTTTGCCTTCCAATTGTCGGGTACGGTTGTATTGCATTCTCTGTTTTATCAGTGTGCCACTATTGTGAATAATGGATCGCAATAATGGATCCTTTTGGGTAAAGCGGTGACGATATCTCATTCTGCAGAGCTTTTTACGCTCCCGAATGAGACGAACTGTCGTCATGGGGAATCTGATAAGTCTTTTCAACTTTGTACTTCAGGACATGAGTCTCCGAAGTTTCAACTAGAATCTCGTGAAGTCGAGTTGCAGCATTATTTATCTCAGCCGTCGTTAGGTTCCTGTCAGTGGGTAGAGAGAGTTTGTGGAGTTTTTCGTTCAATGTGACATTGAAGTTGTCCCAATTTGTGCGACCATAATCGGGTATGTATCTGATAGTACGCGATAGTTGCGAATGATCATGGTCACATCATTGTGGTCAGATACACTCGCCGATACTTGAGGAGGAGCGATTTGGGGTAGTAATTTGCCGATATCTTCAGGATTAATGGGGCCATTATTGGTTTTATGCGAGTGGTATATGCACTATATATTCACTGTACCATTATTAGCTTGATGCAGTTCAACTCCGGAGACCTCTATGGACTCAAAATGTGGGAGGTCAATAGCTTTATGTCGAAGTTCGCTATTATCTAGTATACAGGTGCCACCTCTGCTGATGGTGGGGCCGCCAGTGAGGGTTCGATCTCTTCGAATCATTGCTAAGTTTGGGAAAACAGGACGGTGACATAGATGCAACCCAGTTTCGGTTACAAGAACCATGTGCGCCCGGTTATCCTTTATGAAGTCAGAGACTATCATACGCTTTGATAGCGAAACGAGGGAGTTGACATTTATAAGGATAACTTTAATTTTGGGATCCATTTTGAAGCGTAAGTCTTACATATGCCGTGAAAAGCAGTGCATCCCTCCCAGCCTCGGTTATTAGTTTTTCATATCGGGGTCGAATATCTTCAATCAAGCGGGAGAGACTAAGTAGTTTCTCGAGCATTGAGGATTACCCCCTTGAAGGGTTTTGTACCGCCGGTTGAATTTGTGACGCAGTGTTGGCCTGTACGGCGGAACGTTTAGATACTTGATTATGTTTTTAAGGGGGAGGAGCTGGGAGAATTTTTGTATTTTTGGTTTGTCGTCCTTTAAGCATATCGGCGAATGTAAACCCATTTGGGATGAAATTTTGTGCGGCCTGTTTTCCGAAGTTGACTTGACTGCTTATGTAGCTCGAGTGTTCTTGGATCTTTGAACTATTTCTTTATATTTAGGACAGTTCCTATAACTGGCCGGGTGTCCTTGGTTGCCGCAGTGCTGCAAGGTGGCAAAATTATTTCATCCTGCACACTTGTTGTGGGATCGTATTTTGCTGTTGGGAGTTCGCACTTGACAACGTAATGGGCGAAGGGAATGCGTAATAATTCACCTTCTCGGCCTTGAAGTTGTCGTTAACCTTGCGGTGGGTCTGTGGGGGTGAAGGACGTGGTGCCGACGTACGGCGCGTGGTTGCCTTGTCCCCAGCGATGTTTGACGAGAGTCGTTCGCAAGAGTACCCACGAGAGAATAAGCGGGCACGGAACTAAAAGATAAACACTCGTGTATCGTTGTTGTGGTTGTAGCTTTATTTCCTTTATTTAAATTTACACTAGTCCATACGTCGTTCTTATTGTTCAAACCTTCTTGGTTTTACTTAGTCTATTCAATTTTACACAAGTTTTGGTGTCCTTTTAGGACTAGGTTCTTCTTTCTCTTAGCCTCGAAGTGTGACGGCGGGTTACGCAATAACTGACATTTATTCACAGCGCGACAGGCGGGTTGGTCGTTATTTTATCTTTGCAAAAGGAGTTCAAGCGAAAACGGTAAGGGGAAGCCGTATCCCGCAAGACTTTCTTCGAGTAAAATAAAACTTCGGCTGCGCGAATGAATTAAAGCAGTGTGGCTCTTGCGATTGTGCACCGTTTGGCGGATGGATCCCGACTGACCGGTACTAGGAGGGGGATGTGCGCTTGATTGCGGTTGGCTAGCGACTACTTGGTGTACGCGCGTTGGTAGGTTAACGACGACTAACTGATGAATGAGAATGATTCATTCAATGCGTCGTGGCGGTGCGTCATAGCGAAATTAGGCTCGCTGCCAATTACAAGGAATTGTGGACGAGTTGCTATGCCTGCTTAAGAATTTAGTTCCAGCGAATCCTTGCCGTATAAGCTAAGTTGGATTCGTTGGTTGGGTATTCCGGGGAATTGAAAATGCTTAGGTGCAAGCAAGGAATATCGTTTAGATGAAATGTTCACCGAAGTAATTGCGGGGAAATGTGCGCGGCTTAGTTAGTTGGTAATGTTCCGTTGAGGATTTGGATATGCGTTTGTTATGGCATATGAATTTCGGGGAAATTGGTATTGCTTGGTCACAATCAGGAAATATAGATAATTGACCGAAGCAATTTTGGGAAAATGAATGCCGGGATGATTAGAATATATTCGGTTGAATTATATTCTGTTGGAGGTTTGGAAAATGTCTTTTATTGCAGATTGGGAGATGGGTTCTTGGTAAGTATGGGATGTATGCAAATGCAGATTGCGCTGTTAGCGGTCAAGATTGATTGACATTGTGGGTTGGTTCTCCATGTGGTATAGAGAACCCCTACAGGTCTCCCTATCATAGATTACTATTTTGTTTAGGGATGGGCTTAAGGTCTTTGCCTTGAAGTTGGAAATCCCTGGTCGATTCATGTCTCCGACGAAATCCTTCGGGTTGAGGTCCCATGCAAAGACCCCGGGTTGTTGTTTCTTCCTAGAGACAGGTGGACGGCCCTCGACCGCTGCTTATTTGTGGTTATCACGGGGATCGACATTTTTTTAAGGACAGAGGTCTACTGGAGGGCAGATTAATGTTGGCAGCGGTGTTTTGCGCTTGGGCCCTGCATGGATTTAGGGCGGGGGTACGCGAATCACCGTCGTCCGTTGAGCTGTGGGGGTAAAGTATTTTAGTCAACGTATGACTCGGATTCACTTTATCCCCAACCGCCACTGGTCCAAGAGTGTTGCTAAAAGTTCGTAAGATATCCAAGAGGGGCAGGAATAAATGAAAACGCTGGCGTGTTGTTTTTTTTTCAAATTGTCAAATGATCCTTTTCTTTTATTTCATTTAGAACTTATTATTAATATAATTAAATTGATTTATATAAATTTTATACAAGTTAAAACACTTCAATATTATGAAATTGATTTATATACATTTTTATACAAGTTGAAACACTTCTTTCTCGACACTGTGACCGCTGTAATTAATAATTTGACTCAAATGCATCTGAGCACTGTGGTGTTGAGATGTGACTCGCGAAACGTGTATGGCCACGACCGTAGTTGAATATCGACTGGGTTAAAACAGACACGAAATTAAATTTTCCTCCGAGCGGCGGCGTGACCGACCGCGGGTGTGGTTGAGTAATTACTGCCGGGATTAGGGATGAAGATCGGGATTTTTGATTTGAACCACAAGCAACCAATCGAGATCATCTTTACATTTGCGCTCTCTCATGTTCCCCGCCCATCGAGGTGGATAAACGCTTCGGTTAATTCGATAGTCGACGGACAAGGGCGAATGAGAGAACCGGAACACAGTGTGCCATGATCCCGTGGTGGATTTGGTTTTTGTGTGCATGTACCAATGCAACTCAGGATAGCCCACTGACCTAATTCGGCGAATGTGGTGATCTCAGAGTGCATTGAATTGTGGGAAGATAAAAATGAGAAGGAGGGGAAAATTATTCACCTGCAAGAAGAGGTCATTGATCCCGAGCGAATGGAGTGTCTGGGGAAAGTGAATAGGGCGCTGAATCGGCTAGGGAAATCTGATCGTGGGAACAAAATTAAATACTTTGATAATTTTCTCAGCGATTGCATGATTATGCAACCGCGTCGTTTGTTCAGACTATGCCGTTGCTAACCGACATGAAATACGGTTTCCGGTGGAAATATTATGGGTTAACGAAATGGAGTTGCCGTATGGCGAAAAGGTTGGTTCTCCATGTAGTATAGAAAACCCCCATAGAGCCATCAGAACTCTCGGTGATGATTTCCAGACGCGGACGTGAACTCTGATTCCGAATCAGGAGATTCCGAACCGTTACTGAACGGAGATGGGGCTGAGATGGCTTTTAATGCCGACAATTTATTTTTGAGGACGGCGTTCTCAGACCTGATAAACTCGAGGTCCTCTTTTAGTCTCTTTATGAGAACCATTATACCCTGATTGCGCTGGCGGCCCACACCACGAGAAGAACAGGTGTCCATTTATGAACAGTAGATGAACATCAAGATAAACGATACTGCAAGAATTGAGACTGCAAGAGCACGAAAAAGGTACAAGAAACACGAGGAAGCCAAGGAAAAAGTAAAGAGCAAACAAACAAGAACCAAAAAAAGAAACAAACAAACCCAATAAGCAACCTTAATTGGGGAATTAAGACAATTAAATAAAGAATAAAGAATTAAGAGTTAATAATAAAACTATTAGCAAACAGTAAAAAAAAAAAAAACAAATACGTATTAATTAAATACATTACAGCGACACGATATTTTCGTGTGTGGATTCCCGTGTACTATAAAACTCGAATTTTGAGGCTTGACACAAGTCATTAAAATTGGACTGTTTGCTTTGTACGATCCATTTTATAGAACGAATACCGACCACTTTGCAATGATGAGTATGTTTCACGTATGCGTGTATGTTGTGGATATATCTTGTCTTGAAAAAAATGTGTATGGCGAACTGGTTAAATTGTGAGTATAGGTCTCCGAATCAAAAATCCATTGCCCTTTTATACAAATCTTCGTTGAGATTTGTATGTGAGAAACTGGGCAAAGGGATGGGAAATTGAATCTATTTTTTAAAAATACACTTCTGTCTACAATGCATGTGGAGATAAAGATTGTAGGAATTCTGAAATTGTGTGTATGCGAACCAAATGGACGTTTGGTTTATTTAACACGTGGTTTGATTTGGTTGTGGAGGATTTTGTTTATGCATGAAAAACGAACATTTGGTTCATTTATCGCGTATTTGTTTTATCCTTTGGAATTTGGGAATTGATAATTGAATATTTGGTTCAATTTGTCTAACATTGGATTGAATGTTAGTTTGGGGATTTAAATGTATGGTATTGCAGGTGGGTGTGTACGGTGATATAGATAAATGAAATATGTGTGGAGGAGGGAAATGGTAGGCCTTGTAGAACACGAATTAATGATCGTCTTAGATGACGGCTTGACAGTGATTTTCGTCCATCTTATTGACGGGTAATTCCGCGACTCATATTTTTAATTTCAATGCGTCTGGTGAGAATGAAGCTTGGACTCAGATTCCTGTATACATGCCCGGCGAGGACCAAGCACCAATAGCAAATATATGTTGTATATCTTATTGGAATGGAATTATTTGCTGTAAGTAGCACAGTATTTCCTCTGTGCCGTCATCGATTTTTTCTAGATGGGGTGTCTGGATTTCAAGATCCGCCTGCATATGAATTTTCATGCACATTGATTGCATGGTATGTTGACTAGAGTTAATCAACATATGGGGATTCACATGATGGTGAACCCAGTTAATGGTTGGCGGAGGTAAGTATTAGGGGATGGTAGGTGTTTTTGGGACTCTATAAGTTAATCAAGCAGGTGAATCACGCTCGATACGAAGTCCAGAAGCTTGGTTTCTATGAAGGACCCTACATAACGATCACTGTCACGGAATATATGAAAAAGTGGAACCCTCCATTCAATGAAGCTTCAGGATAACCGATTGTGGGATAGGACCAAACAACAGACACTATACCCCACAATATCACACCACAGTGGACGAATGCTACAGAGAACGGTACAATAACATAGGACAGTACGAACGAGACATATAGACATCTCGCAACCCGTTGGCTTTTAAACTAGAGTTAGAGTTTGGCATCAACCGAGTGTGTGAGCATCGTTCTGCAAGACGAAAATAAGTCTATATATTTTATATAAATATATATATACATTTTTTTTTTGTTAATGCCTTTTGGCGTACAGGGAGTCTTGTGTTTTTATAATGACAATAGTCAATAATTAAGAGGGCTTCCTCGTATAAAGTTTTGCTATTTGATACAAAATACATATATTTTTACTATTTTTTTAAATTATCTATTGATGTGACAGCCGTTCTCATTTTTTTGTCAGATTTTTGTGTTCAGTTTTTGATGGCAACTGGCCACCTCTACAACGAAGAGGTATCCCTGTGGCGGTTAGCGCGAACGCCACTGCCCACCTGCCTACTTACCACCAGGTAACCCTCTTTTCGCAGGCTTTCGGCGCCAGAAAATTGAATACTTACCTGCATTAGCATGTAAAATAACCACAAGCCCGCTGATACAAGCGTATGAGCAATACATGCATCTTCCTAAAAGTAGAAATGCATAAAGCACGAAAATCATGTCATGATGACCAAGCACAACGTAGTTGCAATGGTAAGAAACTAAATAGCAGAGGAGAGCATGGGACACCTGCACATCGATCTGGTAAAAACATCAACCAACGATCGGATGTGGCAGAACAACCAAGAAAAACATGATGCGGTTGCGCAAGCCTGCGACTAATTCCTGGAATTACTAAGAAGGCGCGCAAACCGACGAAACCTACAACGCATGCCCTTAAAAGGACACATCTCAACAAATACAAATACGTGAGATATAACGCATGCCCATGTAGCAGCATCACATTGCACGTATAAGCAATATGAACGTCCCTACACATAAAATGGTACAACGAGTAAACACACGCAATGGCGCTCACCCCTGTGCGCATAATAATAAAAAATACACACAGGCAGGGGTACGATGCGGTTACCCACACCAAGGGATGTGATGTGTTTTGGTGGCGAGAGTCAATCCCGAGGAGCTGGAAAAGTTAGTGAGAAAAAGGCAATGAATGAGCATGGAACGTTTGCGAAACTCTTGTTAAGAACAATAAGATCGTTGTTACAGTGCACCGCATCCTTGCAGTACTTTCGCGAAACTCTTGTTAAGAACAATAAGATCGTTGTTACAGTGCACCGCATCCTTGCAGTACTTTCGCGAAACACCAGTTAAGAACAATAAGATCGTTGTTACAGTGCACCGCATCCGTGCAGAACTTTCGCGTGTCCGCCGCGAGCATTGGACGTTTACGAAACTCGTACCGAAAGTAATAAATTGTACTTAGTGTTAGCAAGTATATTAATAATTGTGTCACACGTCGAGTGTTCAGCAATTCCATAAATTGTACTTAGTGTTAGTAAGTAAATTAATAATTTTGTCATACGTTTAGTGTTTACCAAAATATTAAATAGCACTTAGTGTTAGTGAGTAAGATAATAATTTTGTCACACGTCGAGTGTTCAGCAATTCCATAAATTGTACTTAGTGTTAGCAAGTATATCAATAATTTTGTCACACGTTTAGTGTTTACCCATATATTAAATTGTACTTAGTGTTAGTAAGTAAATTAATAATTTTGTATCACGACTAGTGTTTATCAGTTCAATAAATAATTCCCGGTGTTTATGAATTCAATTATTTGTATGTATCTCGGAATCGTTAATTCATTCAATCATCTGTAAATACCAATTATATGGGAATTCGATTTTCTTTAGTGTAAATCTCTTAGGACATAGAATTTAAATATCAACCATTTGGGACGATAAAGAGACTGGTCGTAGAAATACCCGCGTTGTTATTAGAGACCCCACAGGCTAACCACGAGCCTGATTGTCTTCCGAACCTGCCAAACTGGGTGAACCCGTTTACACCGACGGTATTAGAGAGTGGGGCGTCTTGGGGAACCTGTGTCGGACCGGCACCCTACCAAGGCACACCAACAAACCCACAATTGGTGACCTACCAAGTGAGGAAGAACACACAACCTGACAAACGAACATCGAAGCAACCACCAAAATCACTACAAGTGGAGTCAGATCGCAGCACTATCCGCAACACATTGCTAGTAACGACACCTGACGAAACCAAACTCTCAACGTTGGACTCCAGGTGACGTAATTAATTTTTTTTTCTTTTTTCTCCTTCTCTCTCTCCCTATTATATCTATATATACGCTGAGCTCCTTCAGAGCCAGCTAAAACACAATATTGTCTTCTCCTTTCAATGTATTGTAAGAATAGCGATAGGGAATAACCGAATTTAAAAATATTTATTTGTAATTAAATGGTACAAACGTTCACCACAACAAATTCGCGTAGTAAGCCCCGTCCGGGCATCGAGAAATCGGAACTAATACGGATTTAGCACCGGAAACTATTCAGATTAAATTAAGCAACCCACACCTACACTGTTCACTCGTTCACCATCACAACAGCTCCGGGCAACGGGCTTTCCGCCAACTTGGCAGAGCCTTACCTTCTCCCTACAGCCTTTTCCTGCAGTTTCTCGTGGTTCTCGCGTTTCGAGTAGCGACCACCAACCTTTTGTAGAAGATGGCTCAGTTTACGAGGTCAAGGAGGGCTCAACAGGAGCCCCAACCGGGAGCGCTGCGGGAATCGCTGACCGAATCGCCGACGGCGCCTCGGGCGGAGCTGCAGCGGGAGCTGGAAGTACCGCGTCCGGAGTCCCCGGCCTTCGTGGACGCCCTCGGCGTAGAACAGCCCACGGACTCGCTGCATGAAAAAGCCCGCGACTCACGCCCTCACAGAACGGAGTTCCCGTTATCCGCTGGTGCGACTCCAACAGTGCAGGCACTACATGTTGCCTCACGCGACTTGCGCTTGCCTCCTTTTGACGAGGAAGAATCGGAGCTCTGGTTCACCATGGCGGACCTCATATTCGAGGCAGCGGGCGTGAGCGAGGAGAGACCACGTGCGCTTGAGGTTATGAGGGTTTTAAACCGAAACCAGCGTACACATGTGGCACACATTATAAGAGCTCCTGGTAACAGCCCGTATACAAATATGAGGGAAACGCTCCTCAATGCGCTCGAGGAGTCAATAGCCAGGAGGCACCAACGATTGTACAACGAGACTAATTTTACAGGGATGAAGCCATCGCATTTTCTCACTCATTTGCGGTCTATAGCGGGGAAGGGGATCTCAGATGATGTCATCAGACCCCACTTCATTAGGGGTCTTCCGCAACAAGCGCGTCCTACTGTGATCGCTCAAACCAATCAAAGCCTGAGTTGGCTGGCTAAGATCGCAGATGCGATCGTAGAGGGCGCTGACCAACGAGAGGAGTCCCCCGCCTTTCATGTGGCGACCATTAATCGTCCGGAGGAAGCATCTGCGCGATACTACGCCTCGCCCCAGAATATTCCGCGCGAAAAGGGAGGCACCAACGCGTCACAACCACTCGCCACAGACTCGGCACGGGCTTTGGCGCATACTCGGGACGCAGAACAACCCCACTTCCGGCAACCGGGACCCTCGCGCTATGAATTAAGTTTACAATGCGAAATCGCACAATTACGGGCCGAATTACGAGACTTCGCGCGCACGGCCCAAAATCGCCCAACATATCAGAGGCCCCAGACCCAGCCCACAGCTGGGCAACGCGAAAACCTGAGAGGTGCCACTAGCACGCGCGGGAGACCCGCGCCACAGCCCACGGCGAACCCTCAAAGGGCATTAACACCCGCATGGTGTTCATATCATCGGCGGTTTGGGGCAAAGGCCCGCAAATGTACACAACCCTGCGGGTGGACGCCCATAAAACCAGCGACAAATGCGAATTTAAACTAGGACGGCCGACCGCAACCTCAGCGCAAACGGTCGGCACACTCCAAGTAAGCCGCTTAACAATCAAAGACCCGAGATTGGATATAAGTTTTACGGTCGACACTGGCGCCGACATATCAGTCTTACCTAAGTCATACGCTTCGCAAAATAAAACGCCTAGCAGACTCCAATTACTAGCAGCGAACAACACATCCATAGCTACTTACGGACGTAAGTACCTACGACTGGATCTAGGTTTGCGGCGCTCCATAGGTTGGCACTTCATAGTGGCCGACGTCTCCGAACCATTAATAGGGTCGGACTTACTATCGTGCCACAAATTGCTAGTCGATACCGCGAACAATAGATTAGTGGAACAACGGCTACTCGGTCATCCGCCTGGGGAGGCCCCACGGACGCCACACGAGGCCGACATCACATGCGATGAGATTCCGGCTCTACTGGAAGAGTATAGACACTCGACAGTACCACTTCCCAACCAGGAGCACATAGAGTCCGGGGTATACCATCACATCGAGACACGGGGTCCACCCGTAAGCCAACGTCCGCGTCGACTAGCACCAGACAAATTGCGCGCAGCACGCGAAGAATTCGACTACATGCTGGAGCAAGGAATCTGCCAACCTTCAGTAAGCCCATGGGCCAGTCCGCTTCACCTAGTTAAGAAACGAAGCGGCGAATGGCGCCCGTGTGGCGACTACCGACTGTTAAACGCGGTCACAATCCCGGACCGATACCCCATCGCACACTTGTATGATTACTCATACAAATTGCGCGGATGCACAGTCTTCACGACCCTGGACCTCGCCAGGGCATACCACCAAATACCAGTGGCCCACGAAGACATCCCAAAAACCGCGGTCATTACCCCTTTTGGACTATATGAGTTCAAGGTAATGACTTTCGGCCTTAGAAACGCCGCACAAACATTTCAAAGGTACATCGATTCAACTCTGCGTGGACTGGATTTTTGTTACGCCTACATCGATGATATCCTGATTGCGTCCCAAAACCGAGCGGAGCACCAGCAACATCTTAAACAAGTGTTAGAACGACTCCGCCGTTACGGACTTATGATTAACCCAGACAAATGCCAAATTGCCAAAGAGCAGGTAAGCTATTTGGGTTATCATATCAACAATCGGGGTATTCGGCCTCTCTCGGACAGAGTTAAAGCTCTCAGCGAATTCCCACGTCCTACCAACGTTCGCGAATTACGACGTTTCCTGGGCATGCTTAATTTTTACCGGCCGACATTACAAAATGCCGCGCATGTCCAGGCCCCTCTAAATGAATATTTAAAGGGGGCAAAAAAGAACGACAAACGCCCAATCGTCTGGACGGAAGCAGCAAGTAATGCATTCCGTCAGTCGAAAGCGCAACTTGCAAACGCCACCCTGCTGTGTTACCCGGCAGAGGGCGCACAGTTAGCAATACAATGCGACGCGTCGGACACCGCAATTGGGGCGGTATTGGAGCAGGAGAGCGACGGTAGCTGGGAGCCGCTGGGTTTTTTCTCTAGAAAGCTCAGTACGGCAGAACGCAAGTACAGCACCTATGACCGAGATTTATTAGCCATATACAGTGCTATCAAATACTTTCGACACATGGTCGAGGGTCGCCAAGCGATCGTCAGAACGGACCATAAACCATTGAGCCACGCCTTCCGGAAGAAATCCGGAAATGCATCGCCGCGACAGGAGCGGCATCTGGACCTCATAGGCCAATACGTCACCGAGATAAGGTACGTTCCTGGTAACCAGAACGTAATAGCAGACGCACTATCTCGCATAGATGTGATTCAATTGCGCGCAGCCTTAGCTGACGCTGACTTGGAGCAAGCCCAAAAAAACGACAGCCAACTTAAAGCTCTCGTAACAGCAGACACAGCACTGGAACTGCGTAGGTTCGCTGTCGACACCAACGGGAAAACCGTTTGGTGCGACGTCTCAACGGGTACAGTCAGGCCATACATTCCTGCGGTGTTGCGTAGGGGCATTTATGAGACCTTTCATAGCCCAGCTCATCCCAGCGGGCGCGCGACGGCTGCGGCGATTCGACGTAAGTTCGTTTGGCCACATATGAATAAGGACCTCACGAGGTGGGCGCGGGCGTGTCTCAAGTGTCAACGTTGTAAGATAAGCAGACACAACGTACTGGAACCGGCACAATTCAAGCTGCCCGAGGCGCGTTTCGCCCACGTACACATCGACATAGTCGGCCCTTTAACTCCCTCCAGAGGATTCTCGTACCTGCTCACGATGATAGATCGCTTTACGCGATGGCCCGAGGCTACCCCATTACGCGTGATAACCGCAGAGAGCGTGGCTCGGGCTTTCTACTCAACGTGGGTAACGCGTTTCGGCGTTCCCACAACACTTACCTCGGATAGGGGACCTCAGTTCGAGGCTACGATCTTCAGACAGCTTACGGAGTTGCTGGGTTGTCAAAGAGATCGTACGACACCATATCATCCTGCTGCCAATGGAATGATAGAACGTTGGCATAGATCATTGAAGGCCTCCTTAATGTGCCATAATGACACACAGTGGTTCGACGCACTGCCCACAGTCCTCCTTGGTTTGAGGACCAGCATGAAGGAAGACCTGGGCGCCACAGCAGCCGAGCTCACTTACGGTACCAGCCTCGTTTTGCCTGGGGAGCTTTTCGTCGACGGCGAGGCACCTGCGGAGCTGACGAAGAGCGTGGGTTACCTGCGTGATTTGATGCGGAAAGTACGACCAAGACCGGTTGCCCGACACGGGTCAAAGAGAGTTTTCGTGCATCCAGAGTTGCGCACCTGTACACACGTTTTCGTTAGAGTGGATAAAGTAAAGAAACCACTCGACCCTCCGTTTGAGGGCCCGTTCAAAGTGATTAAAAGAATCAGCGAACGGGTCTACGAGTTGGACATGCGTGGAAAAGCAGCCACAATCAGCGTGGAACGGTTAAAACCTTGTTTTTTGGAAGAAAGTAACCAGGGCTGCACTTCTCACACTACTGAGGTGCAGAAAAAGACGCCGCCGACCACGGCGGGCGTGCCAGATCAATATAAAGGGCCCATTACGCGAAGTCGTAAACGACTGCGCACTCGACAAGTGTTACCACCAGGATGGTAATAACAGAACCCCATAGGGACCAGTCGCGTGGCCAACTAAGAGCACGCCTCACTCTCAACACCTCTTCGTTTTTGTTGTATTTTGGTTTTATCGTGACTATGTCACTGGGGGGGGGAGTACGGTGGCGGTTAGCGCGAACGCCACTGCCCACCTGCCTACTTACCACCAGGTAACCCTCTTTTCGCAGGCTTTCGGCGCCAGAAAATCGAATACTTACCTGCATTAGCATGTAAAATAACCACAAGCCCGCTGATACAAGCGTATGAGCAATACATGCATCTTCCTAAAAGTAGAAATGCATAAAGCACGAAAATCATGTCATGATGACCAAGCACAACGTAGTTGCAATGGTAAGAAACTAAATAGCAGAGGAGAGCATGGGACACCTGCACATCGATCTGGTAAAAACATCAACCAACGGTCGGATGTGGCAGAACAACCAAGAAAAACATGATGCGGTTGCGCAAGCCTGCGACTAATTCCTGGAATTACTAAGAAGGCGCGCAAACCGACGAAACCTACAACGCATGCCCTTAAAAGGACACATCTCAACAAATACAAATACGTGAGATATAACGCATGCCCATGTAGCAGCATCACATTGCACGTATAAGCAATATGAACGTCCCTACACATAAAATGGTACAACGAGTAAACACACGCAATGGCGCTCACCCCTGTGCGCATAATAATAAAAAATACACACAGGCAGGGGTACGATGCGGTTACCCACACCAAGGGATGTGATGTGTTTTGGTGGCGAGAGTCAATCCCGAGGAGCTGGAAAAGTTAGTGAGAAAAAGGCAATGAATGAGCATGGAACGTTTGCGAAACTCTTGTTAAGAACAATAAGATCGTTGTTACAGTGCACCGCATCCTTGCAGTACTTTCGCGAAACTCTTGTTAAGAACAATAAGATCGTTGTTACAGTGCACCGCATCCTTGCAGTACTTTCGCGAAACACCAGTTAAGAACAATAAGATCGTTGTTACAGTGCACCGCATCCGTGCAGAACTTTCGCGTGTCCGCCGCGAGCATTGGACGTTTACGAAACTCGTACCGAAAGTAATAAATTGTACTTAGTGTTAGCAAGTATATTAATAATTGTGTCACACGTCGAGTGTTCAGCAATTCCATAAATTGTACTTAGTGTTAGTAAGTAAATTAATAATTTTGTCATACGTTTAGTGTTTACCAAAATATTAAATAGCACTTAGTGTTAGTGAGTAAGATAATAATTTTTGTCACACGTCGAGTGTTCAGCAATTCCATAAATTGTACTTAGTGATAGTAAGTAAATTAATAATTTTGTCATACGTTTAGTGTTTACCAAAATATTAAATAGCACTTAGTGTTAGTGAGTAAGATAATAATTTTGTCACACGTCGAGTGTTCAGCAATTCCATAAATTGTACTTAGTGTTAGCAAGTATATCAATAATTTTGTCACACGTTTAGTGTTTACCCATATATTAAATTGTACTTAGTGTTAGTAAGTAAATTAATAATTTTGTATCACGACTAGTGTTTATCAGTTCAATAAATAATTCCCGGTGTTTATGAATTCAATTATTTGTATGTATCTCGGAATCGTTAATTCATTCAATCATCTGTAAATACCAATTATATGGGAATTCGATTTTCTTTAGTGTAAATCTCTTAGGACATAGAATTTAAATATCAGCCATTTGGGACGATAAAGAGACTGGTCGTAGAAATACCCGCGTTGTTATTAGACACCCCACAGGCTAACCACGAGCCTGATTGTCTTCCGAACCTGCCAAACTGGGTGAACCCGTTTACACCGACGGTATTAGAGAGTAGGGCGTCTTGGGGAACCTGTGTCGGACCGGCACCCTACCAAGGCACACCAACAAACCCACATCCCCATCAGGTTTCCTTAGTTTTCGTCACTTTCTTTCGTTAAACATATTCCAGCACTTTCTTAAGTTCTTGGTCTCTCTTTTATTTATTTCTGCGTGAATTGTCATTAACATACAACATTTATATTTCTTTTATTAAAAGGATCCAGAAAGTCCGATAATTGATCATGAATCAGCGATTTTTCATCGATTTGGCAAGAAATCATCCTCAAAAAAACCATTCCTACTTCGAGATTTGACTGTACGACAAAAATCCGAAGAATACCGGATGTACTTCCGATTACCGCAAAGAGAAATTGTTGATGGAAGGATTAAAGGTAATAATTGGATGGAATAAGTTTAGGTAACGATTTAACTACGGAATTTATAGCAAACCTGTGGACACCCTATGCAAAGCGATATGTGAGTGGAAACTTGTATTTATCGACGAATTTTCTATGTTTCCGCAGCGATGTTACTGATTTAGTAAGTTTAGTTGTGCCTTTAAAGAAAATCATGGTAAGTCGTTTATGTGGAATCGATTTCATTACTATATAATCAAATTTTTTTTCCTAAATTATCGTAGAGTGCCGAGAAAAAAGATGATGGTCCAAATCGGCATGATAATCTGATTATTCTTTCCACCTCGGAAAACGCTCCTTTTGTGTTTTCGCAAATCGTTGACCGAGACGTTCTTACGCAAAGAATTTCCGGTTTACTTTCCAACATGCACATGTAAGTGTTTTTGTCGCTACAATTTTTGACCATAAGATTTTTGTATACATAATATTTGTTTTCAGACCAAATGGCAGAGTGCGCGCAAAATACGATATTTCGTGGTCAAAACAAACGGCCTTGATGCATACTTTCAAATCAGGACTAACAGAGGAAATGCAAAAAATACAGGACGAAAAGGTAATATAAAGCTTGTGCCATGCTAAAGCTATTTTGCCTTCATTTATTTATGTTTGTTGTCAAAATAAAATTCTGAAAATGTTGCTCAATTTGCCTGGCGTTATACGAACATGAACTTCATGAAAATGCCAACGTTGAGCTACTAGAATTCCTTATTGGCAAAATGAACTGTAACTTTTTCGTTAATTGTTCTTTTTCTGACAATGTTCTCCTTCTCGTTTCTCGTCTTGCGTTATCCTAGATTAATACTCATGTACTTTTCTTTATGAAAATTCTATCGAGCTCATTATTACATAAAATAAGCGGAAACCTGTGCAATATTAATCTTAAGATTCAAATAAGGGTTTTTTCTTGTAGTCTTCCCTTAATTATTTATTATTTATTGAAATTGTACTATTATCATTATACAGATTTAAGATTATAGTTGTAAAAGAATTGCTGTTCTAAATCTCTAAAAAACTAGTTGCAAATTCTTAAATTGTTTTTACTGGATTATTTACTTCAATAAAAATTGAATTGAAAAAAATCCCTGTTGGTGATGCAATCAGCATCAGCACACAAGCACTCAGCACAACGATCAGCCGTACGCCGATTGCAGAAAAAACCACTCAGGAGAAAACGAGTGAGAGTGAAGTACAGTCAGGAATCGAGCGAACGAGGAGACAGCTATGTGCTATAAAACGCGAGCGCAGCGGTGAAGCAGCAGCCGTTATCAAAAAAAGGAAGATGTATCGCAGTTCGGACGTGTACGGAAACGTGTTTACACGTGTTTATAGAGATATATAAACAAAACTCCATCAATAACACTGATGGCGTCCATATGGAAGAAACGTCCCTTCAACCCCTCAATTCGAGTCACAGCCAAGGCGAACTACCCACCAAACTTCCCAAACAAATAAGGCCCTCATAAAATAAATTACCCGCTCAAGCCAGAGTAGAAACAACAACGAAATCAACCGCGAGAAATGAAAGACCCCCGCCAATCTACATCAAAAACCTGACCAGCACCAAAGCTATAATTCAAACCCTGCAAAATGCCCTGGGTCACCGGAATTTCAGCACAAATACAAAAGGATCTAGGACTTCCATAACAGTCAGATCATTAGTCGATCAAGACAGAGCAGTTAAAAAACTGTTAGAGGCACAATAGCAGTTCTTCACCTTTCAACATCCGAATAGCAAACCAGCTACCTTTATTATAAGGCATATCGATCCAGAATGGACCAACGAAGAATTATGACTGGAAATCGTTAGGATATGTCCACAAATAAAGATTAATAAGCTGGACTACTTCCAAACACCATACATAAGGACAAACAACATAAAAAACTTCCAGATCATACAAATCCCACCAAATCAAGATATCAAGCAACTTAAACAAATTAAACATTTGTTTACCCAAAAAATCGCAATCGAGGACCTCCACAAACAAGAAATACTGCATTGCAAGCGATGCCAAGACTCAGGACACTTGGCGGTCTCATGCCACCAGCAAAAACGTTGCGGCAGATGCGCAGAGGAACACGAGCTCGATGAATGCAAGGTAAATCTACAAGGCCTGGAACCAGAGATGGTACAAACCGCCAAGGCCGATGGATCCATTACCACAAAGAAAATTACAGTAAAATGTTGTAACTGTGGAGGGCCACATCCAGCAAATTTCTCTGTGTCCTCAGAAGCTAAAACTTCTGTAAAGACGGAAATTAGCAATGTCAACAATTAAGCCTTATGTCAATGACCGGGTACCCGGGTCGCAATTTCACGATTGCATTTCGCATTTCGTCGCAATTTCACGATTGCTCGGCCTAGTAGACGAATTTCGGTCTCAAGTCTTAGATCATCTCCATTCAAACGTTTCTGAATGATAATTACGAAATTTCAATGAAAAAAAATTTTATTTTTACTTTCAAATTGACATTTTAAAAAATTGTATTCTGTATTCCACGACCGGGTACCCGGGTACCATTTAATGAGAATGATGAAGAATGATGCAAAATTGAATGTTAAATAGTTAATTAATAATTAATTATTGATAATTAACTATTTAAATAACTAATAATTAATGAAAAACAATAAAAATGCATTTAAATTAACAAACAAATTTATTCAGAAGGACTTCTGGGACATGCATTACATTCAACCAACGTAGTTGCGTGTTCGTCGCAAACCGGCATTTCACATTGCCGACACGCCTTTCTTGTTTTTCGCCGCTTTTTCAGAGCCTGCGATAAAAAAATGTGGCAACAACCAGTGGCCTTTTTTCTTCCTGTACTATCCAGGGGCGGACATGCTGTCTGGGTCGGCGCATCATCAAATCTGATAAAACGTAAGATATTCCAAAAACGATTGATACTCATTGTGGCCCTGTATAAAGGGAATGATGACGTTTTCCACATCTCTGTAGTATGGTCTTTGTTTCCATTATTGACCCCTGCTGCAATTAGAATTGCAAAAAACGAATACATCTCTTGACGATTAACATTTTTCCACGTTCTCGACGGTCGATTTGAATTGTTTGCATTCCACTCTCGGATAACTAGATCTGCCTTCTGATTAGTGTAACGAGTAATCAAATCCACTATTTCGTGAGTAACAATCCTTTTGAATGTTTCAGCCGCTGAGAGTGTTTCGGTCGAGCGATGGGGACCAGCTCTTTGTCTCACAATATTGTGACGGAGAGTTTGAGTTGTGTTAGGAGGTGTTTTTTGCCATACAGTTTTATCTTTCGCGACAAACGTACATCCAGTTGAATCTAGAAAAAAGAATAAAAATAATAAGAACGCGTTGTGCATGAAAAATTAATAAATAAAACGAAAAGAATTATTTTTACCTGCAGTTGAAACTGCGTCGACATCTCCGTTCGTATCATTGTCATCTTCGCTTTCAGAATCGTCAATGGCTGCTTCAGTTGTATCATTTTCGTCCGCGCAATATTCTTCGTTATCAGATACCTCGTTTTCATTTCGCTCGTCAGGAATCCAATCATCGTCATCACTATCAGAAAGGTTTATGCTGTCATCGTCAGATTCACTACACACGCTTTTCAAGTAGGCATCTCGTTGTGCATTACATAATCTAAAAACAAAAATACAACAACAAAATTATTTAATATTATTAAATACATTAACAACATTAATTTTAATACTATTACCTGTTGAATTGCGCACGTGTCAACAAAGTCGTCATTTTAAAGATGCTCGGATGCACAAAGGACGCTGACTGAACCACGCTTTCTCTAATGTCGGATTCGAATGGTTTCACCATAAACTCGCAAGTTATAAATAGAAAGTTGACCGTACAAGTTATTCGTCAACCGAATACTCGAGATCCCTCTAGCAGGTGTAACTGAATTTGTTACACACCTGCCCATCCCGACCTTGCTCTGCGCCGATTTCAATAGGCTTTTTTTAGCCGCAGATAGTCAAAATTCTTTATATTTATAAAAAATAATTATATAAAATACATAAAATATTCACAATATATTTGTTTCTGATAAACAAATTAAAATCTATTGCAAAATATTTGTTTTAACATTGTTAAAACAATGTTTCTATATGTGGGTACCCGGGTACCCGGTCATTGACTACTGTCGGTAAAGTTGGTCATTGACATAAGGGTTAACCCAACAACAACGAAACCAACACAAGCATCAATCAATAAAAATCCGCCAAATTGGTGACCCCGACGTGATATAAAGTAAAGTGATACACGCGGCCAGTAGCCTGATACTTCATTGCTTCGCTTCTCACCCGTTTCTCCGTGTGTTCAATTCACCATCTTCACTATCCTTGCTTAACACCATAATTGGTGACTCCGACGAGATCTGTACACACAGCACACACTTTCCCATAGTAAACAGAATATTACTACTGCAAAGACGGAAATTAGCAATGTCAACAATTAAACCAACAACAACGAAACCAACAGTATTGAAGCAAAGTTAACCCGACCCGGAATATCTTACGAAGATGCAGCAAAAGGAAACCTCAACACTACCACTCCCTCGAACGACAATATTAAAAATTTCAATCTGGACATCATGGGTTACATCCAAAGCCTACAGGCCATGCTTCCTTCGCTGAGGCACATGTCAGAAACAGAAAAAAAAGGTCAGATTCTTTCACTAATAACTTCCCATATTCTTTCCAGCTCTGTCTAAACTAACCATTATCTCCCTCAACACAGAATTTATTTACGCTAATATACGTAAGCAACATCTCCGGTTGTTTGTTGAAAAATTTTCCCCAGATATCCTCTTCCTTTCAGAGACCTGGCTCAAACCAAATTCCCGAGTTTCCATTCCCAATTATACTTTTGTTTCTAACCCCAGAACTAATGGATCTCACGGAGGTACAGGCATCTTAGTACACAACAAATTTCAATGGAGTGAAATTACATTCACCGAGATATTCAGCATTGAATACACGGCAGTTAAACTTTTTTGCGAGAACAATAAAGTGCTCGTCTTAGCATCCATTTATATTCACCCTTCGCGACAACCAGATTTCTCAGATGCTGACGTTTCTCAGATAATCCAACAGTCTGTTCCCGCTCCATTTATAATCGGGGGAGACTGGAATGCTCGTCATACAGCATTCAATGATAATAAATGCAACAAATACGGTCGCCAGTTGTTAGCCCTCCTCCCGTCTTATCCATATACATACATTGACTCCCCATTACAGCCAACTCGTGTCACCAGCTCAGCCAAGTCAACAATCGATTTCTTCCTCAAGTCCGATGATGTTCACTCAGCGGGTCCACCTACAGTCTCCTTTATATTTCCTTCTGATCATGATTCCGTTCACATCACGATCCAAATCGCCTCTCTCGACCCACTCTACTCGTCAAACCCTGTCCCAAATTTCTCGAAAACAAAATGGAGAAATGTCAATAGGGACATAGCGAAAAGTTTCTCTAACTTGTACATCCCTGAAGCATCTAACCTACTCCCTGCTGAAATTGATGAAGCATCTGTAAGAATAGAGCAAATTCTAAAGGAGGCTCTCAGCAATAACACCATTCCTCACAACTATTTAAGAAAGCCTTTGCCCAGCATTCTAATCAAATTATTGCGTCTTAAAAAGCAGTTCCCCCGAAAGCTTCATACAAGATACTGCCCCTTTATTAAAAGCCAGATCCAACTCCTATCCACTCTGATAAATGAGCAGTTGAAAAAGTTCGCAGATGAAAACTACATCTCCATCTCCAGATGCCATCAAATAACTGTTGCAGTTCTTTTTGAACAGTTGCAGGTTGTAACGCTCCGGGAACACTCGCGTGGGAAGGGAGTTCCACAGCTTCCGCGCTCTGTAACGGAACGAGTTCTGATACAGGGATGTTCGCGCCGTCGGGAGATGAACCACAAACGGGTGCGATCCGTCGGATTGTCTTGTGGAGCGCATATAAACCGAATTGCGTGGAACAATGCCAAGAATCTCCGAAGAACAGCACCCGTGATAATATCTGTAAAACAGACAGAGGTCGGCTACGCGCCTTCGATGTGATAGCGACTGTAGTCCCGACGTCAGCACCGAGTCCCCGATCAGGCGGATCGCTCGTCAATGTATGCTCTCAAGTAGGTCGAGGGTATGTTTAGGAGCCGAGCTCCAAACATGAGAGCAATATTCGAGCGCGGGTCTAATTTGGGATTTATATAGGAGAAGAAGTTGGGTCGGAGTAAAATATTTCTTGGCTCTAAAAAGATAACTCAGTTTTCCTGAGGCTGATCTGGCGATACCCGATACGTGTTTATGCCATGATACATTCCCACAAACCCTGACGCCGAGCAATTTCAAACTTTCCCCAGCCTCGAGGGCCCGGCCACTCATCATCAGCTGTGGAACCGATGATCCAGTTTTCTTTGTGAATGTTGTATACTGGGTCTTCGTTGCGTTGAAGTCCACGAGATTGGCCTTTCCCCACTGCAGGACTTTATCTAGATCCTGATTGAGAGAGTCAATCTGTCTACATCTCAGCTGGTGCGACGTAGATGCACCAATTGGCCGAACACTCGAAAATGAGGAAACAAGCATACTATCATCCGCAAAACTGAACACTTTGTTATCCGTTGTCTCCAACAAATCATTTATGTGAAGCAAGAACAAGGTTGGAGCCAAAATAGAACCCTGGGGCACCCCCGAATTAACAGGATACAGATCCGAACACTCGCCGTCCACAACAACCCGGATCGATCGATTCTCGAGGAAGCTCCTCGTCCAGTCGCAAAGCTGGTCGGAAAGCCTATACGCACGAAGTTTGCTCAGCAATGCCCCGTGCCAGACGCGGTCAAAAGCCTTGGAGATATCTAATGCGACCGCCCTTGATTCACCATGCCGTTCAATCGCAGATGTCCATATATCGGTTATAAGTGTCAAAAGGTCTCCTGTGGACCGCCTGCCACGGAATCCGTATTGACGATCATTCAGAAGACCGTTGCACTCCAAATACTTAACCAACTCTGTATTGATGACTTTTTCCATTGCCTTAGATAAAATAGACAGTAATGCTATCGGACGGTAATTTTGTGGGAGACACATTTTTCCCGTCTTTGGGATTGGGATTGGCTCGAATTGATCATCTCATCAACCCAATCAGCAATAATATTGCCCAATCCGATATGGACATAGCAAATTGCCTCACAGAACACTTCTCACAGATTCATCAGCAAAATAATTCCCTCTCAACTTCTGGCTTCGAGGACACCGTCAACGAATACATCTCAAACAGATTATTCCCATCTTTTACTCCTTTCATCGGTGAATTCAACAACACAAACAGAGCTTCACACCCCTTAGGCACCACAACTTTTCTAACTCCAGACGAATTATCTGAGATCGTAAGATCAGGAAATAACAAAAAGTCAACTGGATTAGTTGAAATCCCACACCTTCTATTTAAAAACCTACACCCGCCGAATCTGCTTCCCATCCTCGTTCCTCTTAATCATATGATTAATGCATCACACTTCCCAGAGAACTGGAAAACTGCGGTTAGTAATTCCTATTAAGAGGCTCGGTGGTAGTTTAGCGGATTTTGCGAGTTGAATGTCGATGAAGTGTTCCGCCGAACACTGTCCACCGCAGAGGGAAATACACAAGCGGAGTAAAACACGGTGGCCAATGAAGCGACGAACTACTTTTAGGTGAACCAGGCCTGTTTATTTAAATAAATGAAACACCGAACTATTTTTAGTGTATACTTTTTGTTTATTAACATTTTTTCTTTCCGAGTTTACATTAGTTCACAGATTCTCATTAAGCACTCCTGACGCTTTCACTGTATGTTAACTTAAGAACTTTGGACACACATTAGACTCGCCTTTCTCTTTAATTTTAAATTTTAAGTCGCGGTTATCCCTGATACCGTATCCGTCTCGCGGTTCGACCTCCTCGGTGGGGTTCGCCGTCCGTTGCTCGAAGTAGACTAACCTTCCTTTTCTAATTAATTTTTCTATCCATCTACCATTCTCTTCCCCTCATCTGAAAGACAAATTTCCCATCTCGATTCTCATTACCTTATCTGTATCTTGTTCGAAAAATCGAGTGTACCGCCACTCATTTCTCTATGCTTTCATGGGCTCTGTTTGCGTTACCCATCTGGCTTCCGACAACAAGAATTTTTGTGTGCTTCATAGGCGTTACGATGTTTATGATCGCAAGAATTGTTGGTCGGCGGGCGAATCGCTAGGCCTTTGTTTGCGCACGTGCGCTTGGCGATTTGGGATCTTGCGAGGAATTTACGCTGCTAATTGCTATTAGCTACATGAGGAGATATGCGTTATTCTGGTTGTTTTCAGAAAAATGCGTCTAATGGATGGAATGAGTAAATGGGGGAATTGCATTGAATTGAATTAAATGGATGCATCGAATGGATGCGGTGAATTCAATATTAGGAAATTTTGAACTTTTAGTTCGATTGGTTTTGACTATTGAATTCAATATTGGGTATTTGAAATGTTACCTTTTGTTTCATATGTGGCCAGACGAATTTGCGTCGGACGGTTGCTACGGTTGCGCGTCCACCTGGATGTGGAATGTTTCGTACACATTCCTTCGGAGGTTTTCTTGGATGTGGGGGCGAGCTACCCCTGTCGAAACATCGCACCAGACTTCGTCTTTTGAGCCATTGAAAGGAGGTTTACGCATAGCTAGTGCTATCTCCGCTTTCAGTAGGGACTCGAGTTGACGGTCTTCTCGTTGCGCTTGTGCCACGTCGGCATCGTCGATTTGCGCACGGAGTTTAATTGCAACGATACGCGAAAAAGCGTCTGCAATTACGTTCTGAGGTCCTGGAACGTATTCGATTCGGGTGCTAAATTGACCGATGAAATCCAGGTGCCGTTCTTGTCGCGGGGATGAGTTTCCCGCTTGTTTTGGAATGCATACACCAGTGGTTTGTGATCAGTTTTGATCGTAAGCTGGCCTCCTCCAACCATGTGACGGAAGTACTTCACTGCGCAGTAAATCGCTAGTAACTCCCTGTCGTAGGCACTGTAGCGTCGCTGGGTCGGGTTCAATTTCTTTGAGAAGAAGCCCAGCGGTTCGAGTACGGCCCCAATTGCAGTGTCGGAAGCGTCACACTGTATGGCCAATGGGGCTCCTTCGATGGGATGTCGAAGCAAAGTTGCGTTCGCCAGGTGCTCTTTCGATAAGCGAAATGCTTGGTCAGCTGACTCGGTCCACTGAATCGGTCGTTTGTCGTTGCGCTTGGCTCCTACTAGGTATTCGTTCAGAGGAGCCTGGACCTGTGCGCCGGTTCGGAGAGTTGGGCGACAGAAGTTTAACATGCCCAGATAACGCCTAAATTCTCGCACATTCGTGGGGCGAGGAGATTGCATTAATGCGTCCACCCTGTCTTGTAATGGGCGAACGCCTTAGCCGTTTATGCAATAGCCAAGGTACTTGACCTCTGATTCTCCGAGGTGGCACTTGTCTTGGGTTAATTGCCTGGCCGAAATCTCGGAGGCGCTCGAACACTTGCTTGCAATGGGAGCGATGTTCGGTCATGTTTTTCGATGCTATGAGTAACATATGTCATCGATATACGCATAGCAGAAGTCAATTCCGCGGAGAGCTGAATCTATGTAGCGCTGCAACGTTTGCGCTGCATTTCGAAGACCCAACGTCATCACCTTGAACTCGAAAGGTGTGGTTACCGCGGTTTTTGGGACGTCTTCGGGAGTCACCGGAATTTGGTGGTACGCCCTCGTAAGGTCGAGGGTCGAAAAAACTTCGCGCCCCTGCAGCTTATACGAAAAGTCGTGCAGGTGCTCTATGCGGAAATCGTGATCGTGTCGTGAAGAACTGTTTTACTACGGGAAAGTGTGTGCTGTGTGTACACAGATCACGTCGTAGTCACCAATTATAGTGTTTGGGATGATAGTGAAGAACGTGTGATTCGAACTGACGCTATTGACAGTTAGAATCACCAAAAATTGAACCAAAGCGCAACGCATCAGGCCACCGCCGTGTGTACGAATTCGATTTTTAAACTCAAGTATATTCCACTGATGTGAATTGTTATGTTATCGCTATGGTATAAGGCTCTGATGCATTTTGTTATTCGATTTTCGTTCGGTGTTCTTCACTATTTGCGTGTGTATTGTGTGTGTATCTGTTAGAAACCCCACAAGTCTTTTTAAGTTTGTACTTCGGGACATGAGTCTCAGAAGCTTCAACTAGAATCTCCTGAAATCGAGTTGCAGCGTTATTTATCTCAACCATCGTTAGGTTCCTGTCCCACTCATACCGGACAACCCTCGCTTTGTATAGGCTAGCCACGCCCCCGTTCGACTGTCCACTCCCGAGTCTGATATTTAAACAAACAGGGGGCCCCTGCGTTCACTTGTTGCATCGAGCAGCTGATTCGGGCGTTTAGTCGGGTCCGTGTTGTCCTCGGTCTCGTATGTTACGTCGCCAACAGTGGCGCTTATTCTTTGTTCTGGCAGAGGCGTCTCCTCCCTCCATCCACGTTCTCGGAAGATTTGTTATGTTATCACTATGGTGTACAGCTCTGATGCATTTTCTTATTCGGTTTTCGTTCGGTGTTCTTCACTATAAGCTTGTGTATTGTGTGCATCTGTTAGAAACACCACAGTAGTAATAACCCATGCAATTATCGTCCAATATCCCTATTAAATACACTAAGTAAGATACTTGAACGCAAGATCTATCAAAATCTTCTCTCATTTGCCAATGAGAACGCTCTCATCCCTAACTCTCAGTTCGGATTCCGTAAGCGACAATCCACATGTCATGCTCTACTAAAACTTACACACGATGTTACAACCGGTCTCTAAAACCAAAGTCCTACCGTGTGCATATCTCTCGATATTTCAAAGGCGTTTGATTGCGTCTGGATCGTAGGGCATCTGTACAAACTGCACTCCATATTTAGTCTAAACTCTCACACAACAAAGCTCTTAGCCTCTTATCTTTCTGACAGAAAATTCGTTGTGAGAATAAATTCTTCTGTCTCAGAAGCTCGCAACATAACCGCGGGTGTTCCCCAAGGCTCCATTTTAGGGCCAATCTTACATCTTGTAATGTTAGGGGGTTTTCGTCGATAAGAAATGGTAAGACTTAGTTTAATTATTGTACGAAGTTGCCATGTAATGATATGTATATGATCGCCTTTAAGGGTAATTGGCTGGAAAGATATAACCTTCATAATCTGTAATGGTCTACGATAAAGCTTCCCTAATGGTTTTCTGTTTAAGTGCAGCGCATTGAAATTGGATGGCGATAGCGCCGCAGTTGATGAATCAAATTCCACAATAGGTTTTTGATTGATTTATTATTGAAATTGTTGGGGTATTTATACTCCCAACCAACCACTCAATTATTCACAAATTTCTTAATCTACTTATACAATTTTGCTTAACAAGCCATTTCATTCTTAATTCATAATTCACTCAATACAATTTGCTTATCATGCTATTCTATTTTCTATTACCAGCTTGGCACATAGTGTAAGAACAATGACATGATTTGACACAATTAATTTGTGAATCCCTCGCTAGTGGCAAGCTCGTAAGCTGGTGTCATATGATTCTTTCAAATCGTAACTGAAGCAATTCGTTTCTTTTACTCAATGAAAAGAATCGACCTTGAATTATTGTCGACAACGAATGCCGGTTTCGGGACACTTGGTAATTGTGACAAGGGCAGTTGATTCATTTGATATTATTCTTCATGGTCATTTCATGGAGATGTTGTTACACTACAATCTGCTATTCCTCAACCCGTATCTCGTAATGTTGTAATGCTGAATTATGCTGATGATACATTAATTTACTCCAGCAGCAAATTTGTTAAGGCTGCAAGAAACTGCATTAACAACTTCCTCCCTAACCTATCAACATACTTTAATAAGTGGAAAATTCACCTTAACCCAAATAAAATGCAGCTCGTAGTGTTCAAGGGCAAAAACGAGCACTGTACAAACAACAGTAGACGCTACCACAACAAAATTAAAATTAAACTAAACAACATTCTGATAAAACCCTCCAAAATCCTAAAATATCTGGGAATAACTTTTTCTAATAACTTTTCTTTTTCCCCCCACATTAAAAATTCCCTTCATAAAGCCACAAGTCCGCTTAATTTCTGTAGAGGAGTCATGTGGAAACCTAATAGTCTCTCTCACAAAGTCAAACTGCCCATCTACAAACAAATTATCAGACCCACACTCACGTATGCGTGCCCATTGTGGTACCATATCACTCCCTCCCAAATGGAGAAGTTGCGAGCATTCGAAAGAAAATGCCTTAGGTATGCTTCTGGGTTACATTGTCGTCCTAACTCCTATAAGTACTATAGTAACGTCCGACTCTACAATACCGCTGGTACAGAACGCCTCGATAGACGATTCCTCGAGCTGTTTATCAAATTTATCGAAAACCTACGAAATAATCCAAATCCCATAATTACCTCACTCTTAGCGAACCCTCTAGATATCAGCACTAACTATCCCAACTGTCTCCACACAAGAGTTATGTTGACCTCAGGCAGACTGGTAAATGATTCAAACGAGATCATATACCACAACACTGAACTTACCCCCAACCAGTTTAAATCCTGTAACGTTCAACCATTCTCCAACCTTCTATATTTTTCCAACGAACAACCGGAAAGAAATACTCTACCTCTGACCCATAACTGACTTCACTCCACGTCCCGTAATTCTTCATCATCATCATCGGCACTACAACCGGGAACCGGTCTTGGCCTTATTTAGCAAGTCCTGAGGCTTGTTTAATTTTCCATAATGATTTGTTTTTTCCGGGCAAGGTCATTAGTATTGCGCCAGACCTGTAATTCTTCATCATCATCATCATCATCATCGGCACTACAACCTGGAAGCGGTCTTGGCCTTATTTCGCAAGTCCTGAGGCTTGTTAAATTTTCCATAATGATTTGTTTTTTCCGGGCAAGGTCATTAGTCTTGCGCCAGAGGCTCCCCGACGGGGAATCGAACCCCGGTCTCCCGCGTGACAGGCGGGTATACTAACCAGTATACTATACCTGTAATTCTTATATCCCCTTAATTATAAAACTTTGTTTTGTTTATAGCTCATTTATAATAATCAGACTAAGTTAGGTTAAGTTATATTTATAATTAGGGTTAGGTTTAGATTAAGTAAAGTAAAAATAAGAAATTTCTGGTTTTCTGACCTTTTCCACGAAAACGAAACATAAATGTATAAACACACATCTATCTTGTAACTCTTGAAACATTGCTTGGAAAATGTATGTATTATTATAATACATGTAAACAGTTGTTACAAAATTAATTTTAAGTCACTGTATCTCTTAAATGTACAAATTAAAATTACGGTTAATAAATACAGTTTAAAAAAAAAGTGAAGCAGCAGGAGTCGTAAGGAACTTCTAACGAAAAGGCCTTGTTCAAGACCAGCAAAGAGAAGCAGCGGAAAGTACAGATTTGATCAGAATTCTCATAGGAATTTAATAAATAATAAATAAGCAAATTTATTGCAACGCGTTGTTTTGCTCATCTTCTCTCCTTGGTCGCGTTTCCATTTTTTGTAGGTTAGGGATCTGTACTGGGCAAGACTCAAATGCCCGTTTCATCCAGAGAAGAGTCCGGCTCTGGAGGTATAATCCCTCGAATTACGAAAGCATCGTTGGCCGGCCAGTGCCGGAAAATACAGTCCACTAAAGGGAGAGACTGAGGCGTCGCTAGAGAAAGCGCCGACCGCGATTTCAGTTTTTCTCTTCGTTTCAACAACAATCCCTATTGGAGAAAGTACTGTGGCATCTCTAACAGATACACACAATTCACAAGCAAAAATAGTGAAGGACACCGAACGAAAATCGAATAAGAAAATACATCAGAACCGTATACCTAGCGATAACATTAAAATTCACATCAGTGGAGTATAGCCGAGTTTAAAAATCAAATTCTAAACACGGTCAGTAGTCTGATGCTTCACTGCTTCGCTTTTCAACCGTTTCATCGTGTGTTCAATTCACCTTCTTCACTATCCTTGCTTAACGCTATAGTACCTCCAAATGAATCTCATGATATTAGGGTGAATGAATAAGAATGTGGGGATTGACCGAGCAATGGTATTTGAAATAACTACCAAAATTAGCATAGTATTTTCAGTGAGGTCATGAACTTTCGGGTTCCTACCGGCCAATATATAGTAGTAGTAATTTTCAGTGCCAACAGAAATTTAATATTTATAACTTCTTCCAGTTAAGTCGTTGGGAAGGGCATTTTCGGGAATTTGGACGTGGCATATCAATGTTCCGCACCACAGACGTTATCAATTTAATAATTGAAGGCATTCCAGATAAGTTAAGGCAAGAAATCTGGCTAATATTCTCAGGTGCAATACATGAAAAAGACATGAACCCGGGACTATATGAAGACCTTGTGGAAAAGGTATAAATCAAATGACATTTCATACTTCGTTAATCACCAAAACATGTTTCTAGTCTGCATCAATAAAAAACTCCCCGATACACGACGACATCGATCGTGATTTACATCGTTCCTTGCCGGAACATCCCGCATTCCAACAACGAGAAGGAGCCAGTGCAGGAATAAATGCACTCCGACGAGTTCTACAGGCATATGCCCTACGAAATCCACAAGTCGGGTATTGTCAAGCCATGAATATCGTCTCTTCAGTATTTCTGTTATTCTGTGATGAGGAGAGTGCATTTTGGATGTTGGCGAGCCTTTGCGAAAGTCTGTTGCCGGTATATTATAATGACAAAATTGTTGGCGCCCAAGTGAGTTATTTGAGGGATTTGTGGTATTTGTTGTATGACAATATTCTGCTTATTCTCATTACAGATAGACCAAGGAGTTCTAAACGAGTTGGTTGAAACATATTTACCTGACTTACACACCCATTTAGATGAACTGGGGATCATTAAGATGATATCAATAGCTTGGTTTCTGACAATATTCCTGAGTGTGATACCATATGAAAGTTCTTTGCAAATAATCGACTGTTTTTTCTATGACGGTGCGAAGATCATATTTGTGGTAAGTAATAAGTCAACAGTATAATATATCTCGTGAGTTAATCCCATCCTGCTATCTGAATGGAGAACTACTTTACTTCCTGATTCATTTAACTAAAAAGAGGGCATTATTACATTTCACATAATATATATGTTTTTTGTAATGATAGGTACAAGATAAAGGGATTACTAATGATAGGTACGAGATAAAGGGCCTGCGCCCTGTGAGTAGGGCGTTAGAATATATTCACAGCTAGGCCGGCTTGTCGTAAGATGCGACTAAAGGCCGAGTGGTAGCCGGGGTACCAACGCCCTGTGCGCTCGGTGAAATACCACCCCATCAAGCTTTAGGCTCCGTGAAATGGTCAGGAGAAATCCCTGGCCATCTTTCGGGGCTTGGCTGATGGACCGGTTCGAGAAAAGGTTGGTTAGGTGGTAGTCGGTCCCAAGGTGAGATACCACCCCGTCACGCTGTACATTCCGCGATATCGCCGAGAGAAATCTTCGGCGGTCTTTCGGATGTGTGGCTGATGGCCCGGACTGACACGGAGATATGTCATGATGGTACCTTCTGATATAAAGAATTCCAAAAGTAAACTAGTCTCCCATTCGGATCTCCGGGTGGGGGGGGGGGGGGGGGGGGCTATGTCAGGTGGAACATCATGCAGATATCATGATAAATAATGGAACTTTGAGAGGCTCGTCATCGCATAACCGGGCTCGCTCTCGAGACTCTCCCCACGCTCGACTGGTGGCGGCATTTTGTAACATCAGGGGCATCGGTTTCACCAATAAGAATGTAAACACCGTCCACCAATATTTGCAAACAACGAAACCTGATATACTTGCCCTAACTGAGACGCAGGATACGACTTACATTCGAGATTTCGTTTTAAGGGCGAAGTCTGCGTCTTCGCGCGGTCTAATCTGGCTTGCCAGAGGATGGATGCGTTAGAACCCAATAATATGGACATCATATGGTTTAGGGTCGTGCTGAGGAATTCCGTTAAATTTCTTTGTTGTCTTTACCGAATGACCATCGACCCGCAAAATTTTTCGGACATCTTTCACATACCGTCGACTGGATACAGATCAACCACCCAGCTTCTGAAATTGTTTTCCTTTGCGATTTTAATGTGCACAATTCCGCCTGGTTGTTACATTCTAACAGAACCGACGAGGCTGGGAGGCTGGCGGAGATGTTTGCTGTAAGCCACAACTTTACTCAACTCGTGGGGGAGCCAACACGAGTGCCGGATGCCCGAGGCGATTATGCGAACACCTTGGATCTGTTTTTAACATCCGAACCGAGTATTTATAGGTAGAGGTTTCTGCGCCACTGGAAAACTCAGATCACTGCTTGGTATCTGTGGTGCAAGCACTTGCATATCAAGCGAATAGCCGGCCTAGGCAGCTTCGCCGTGTATGGAAGTATGGGGCTGCTAACTGGGACGATTTGCGGGATTTCTTCGCATCCTTTCCATGGTCCGAGGTGTGCTTCGGAAAATCCGATGTTAACGCTTGCGCGGAGTCGGTATCACAGATTATTCTTCTGCGGATGGAGATGTATATTCCACATTCCATCAAACGAAGTTCGTCTGATAGACCTTGGTTTGATAAAAAATGCGAGCTGTTTACAGCGGCAAAAAATAGAGCTTTTAAGCAATGGCGCTCCAATCCCACCGATGTTAACAGAACGAATTTTGTTAGAATCAGAAATGCGTGCAACCAGGCGATTGATACCGCGAAGAAGGCTCACAACGACAGGGTGATCAATAAGCTCCTTCGGTGCCCAACTGGTTTGCGCTCCTTCTGGTCAGTGGCAAAAGGTGTCAGCGGTAACTTCACATCGTCCTCTTTCCCCCCGTTGGTGACAGACAGCGGGACGTTAGTCACGAATACAAAGGATAAAGCTAATGTGTTCGCGAATTTATTTTCCGCGTATTCAAACCTCGATTCCGGCCTTTTGGAGCCACCTGTATTCTCGCCGGTACGGTCCTCCATGCGGGATGTGAGATTTCGTCCGCGCACTATTCAACGCATTTTACGTGAACTGGATTGTAGGGAGGCAACCGGTCCGGACGGAATACCAGCAATAGTCCTTAAGAACTGTGCTCCAGAACTATCGCCGGTTCTTGGTAGACTCTTCCGCTTATCTTATCCACGGAGGACATTTCCTGTCTGCTGGAAAATCGCTCGAGTTCAGCCAATCCCAAAGACGGGAAAAAAGTGTCTCCCACAAAATTACCATCCGATAGCATTTCTGTCTATTTTATCTAAGGTAATGGAAAAAGTCATCAATACAGAGTTAGTTAAGTATTTGGAGTGCAACGGACTTCTAAATGATCATCAATACGGATTCTGTAGCAGGCGGTCCACGGGAGACTTTTTGACAATTATAACCGATATATGGACATCTGCGATTGAACGACGAGTCAAGGGCGGTCGCATTGGATATCTCCAAGGGTTTTGACCGCGTCTGGCACGGGGCATTGCTGAGCAAACTTCGTCCATATGGACTTTCCCAACAGATTTGCGACTCGACAAGGAGCTTCCTCGAGAATCGATCGATCCGGGTTGTTGTGGACGGCGAGTGTTTGGATCTGTATCCTGTTAATTCGGGGGTGCCCCAAGGTTCTATTTTGGCTCCAACCTTGTTTTTGCTTCACATAAATGATTTGTTGGAGACGACGGATAACAAACTGTTCAGTTTGGCGGATGATAGTACGCTTGTTTCCTCCTTTTCGAGTGTTCGGCCGATTGGTGCATCTGCGTCGCATCAGCTGAGATGTAGACAGATTGACTCTCTGAATCAGGATCTAGATAGGGTCCTGCAGTGGGGAAGGGCCAATCTCGTCGACTTCAATGCAGCGAAGACAGAATATACACCATTCACAAAGAAAAGTGGATCATCGGTTCCACAGCTGATGATGAGTGGCCGGGCCCCCGAGGCTGGGGAAAGTTTAAAATTGCTCGGCATCACGGTCTGTGGGAATGTATCATGGCATAAACACGTGTCGAATATCGCCAGGTCAGCCTCAGGAAAACTGAATTATCTTTTTATAGCCAAGAAATATTTTACTCCGGCTCAACTTTTTCTCCTATATAAATCCCAAATTAGACCCGCGCTCGAAGATTGCTCTTATGTTTGGAGCTCGGCTCCTAAACATACCCTCGACCTACTTGATAGCGTAAGGAGACGAGCGATCCGCCTGATCGGGGACTCGGCGCTGACGTCGGGACTACAGTCGCTATCACATCGAAGGCGCGTAGCCGACCTCTGTCTGTTTTACAGATATTATCACGGGTACTGTTTTTTGGAGATTCTTGGTATTGTTCCACCCAATTTGGCCTATATGCGCTTCATAAGACAATCCGACGGATCGCACCCTTTTGTGGTTCAACTCCCGACAGCGCGAACACCCCAGCATCAGAACTCGTTCCGTTACAGAGCGGGGAAGCTGTGGAACTCCATTCTCACGCGAGAGTTCCCGGAGCGTTAAAACCTGCAACTATTTAAAAAGAACTGCAACAGTTATTTGGCGGCATTTCGCCGCTATAGGTTCGCCTCTCCCGAGAGAAAAAAAAAAAAACTTTAACTTCTAAATAACAATTTGAAAAACATTCTTTTCATTTAGGTAGCCTTACAAATTTTAGAATGGAACCGCGATAAACTGCTTCAATGTCGTGACGATGGCGAGGCTATGGAACTTTTGGGCGAATATTTACGTGGTATTTACAATCCCAACTATCAATTGTCTGAAACGCGGCAAACGCAAACACACCACAGTCAATCCATACAAACATTAATTCATGAAGCCTACACGAACTTCGGAACTCAAATATCTGTTCAAAAAATCGAAGAGCTGCGGAACAAGCATCGTCGTTTAACAATACGACGATTCGATATCGATACCGAAAGAACCTTAGTAAGACACCATGCTGACAATGTTTACTTTAACAGCGATGAACTCCACATGCTTCTTACAATAATAAGGGAAGAGAAAATGGCTCCAAAAAAGATCCAACAAAAAACCAATAATTTGGGTGAACCTCCGATATTCGTCCCCAAATGTGGAACGGTTAACGGTGAATTAGGAAAGGACTACGATACGCGTGCAGAACCATATTGTGTCGATTATGATGTTTTCAGAGTTTTGTTCCATGAATTGACACCGTGGAAAGTTTGTCGTTCAATTGACTTGGCAGAGAAGCTCTTCAGGGTAAGTTTGATTTTCACTTAGAGTCAATGTGTATACAATTTTTGTGGTGCTTTAGTTAACAGATAAAAAGAGCACGGGAGTGCTGGAGTTTACCCAGGTAATCAATGCTCTAGGTATTTTGTGTTCGAGTAAATATACGGAAAAGCTGAAACTCTTATACATTTTACATTTGCCACCGCTTTTGAGTAAATCCGAAATCGAACAGGTTAAAAAACCAAAGAAAAACAAAGATGACGCTGAAGTTGGCATCGAAGCTGAAGATTTCTTTGGGTTTGTCTAACACTATCAATAAATCTCCTTTAACTGTACCGTTTATTTTTCAGTGACGACCCCTCCGAATCCATTGAAGCTTTACCATCACCGACCGACAACAATTTCGATGAATGCGGATTTGCGCTAATATCACCACAATTAATACCTGGTGCTTTAACTGAAGCAACCAACTCTGCTCCCGATCGTGGCACCCCCAATTTGTCCATTTTTAATACACAGACTCCCCAAACCCGAATGTCTACATTTTACGTAGATTTACCGACCGATCGCCTAGGTGATCAAGGTCAATTCGAATCTATTGACACATTTTCCGACATAAGCGATCTTGGAGCGAAGCTCCACCAACTAAATATGGAAACAATGTCAAACTTTTCTCAGTTATCACAAACAGAGATCGCCAATACGAAACTTGAACATCATACATCGAGAACCGACTCTACAACTGACACAAAAAGTCTAGGCAGCTTAAGATACTTCTTAGACCAACAGTATAGTGGCAGTTCACCCAGTAAGGTTATGCCGAAAATGAAGAAATCAAACTTTCAACTGCTTTGGCGGAGCCTGACGGAGATTGTCGGCGAGCAGGATAAGGAGATGAAAGATGCGTGTATGTGAAAAAAACTTTCAATAATTGATACTCCCCCTTCCTGTGTGCTGTGTATTGCTAATGTTCAATAAATTGTCCTTTTGCAGATGATAACCTCATTGAAATAGGACACCAAAACTGCTGCACTTTCAAAAAGGACACTAGTATAGAGAGTTTCACTCAAATTAGCTTCAATGGGAATGGAGAAGAGGTAAGACTGATCATCTCTTAGGCTCCCAGAAGAACACAGCAATACATATTCATTTCTCTCTTTTTTGTTTTCTTGTGACTCTACTAAGCCCGACTCCAATGGAAACCCCACGACACCAATGGAACCACTTTCCACGACTCAACTCTTTATGGAGTTGGACAGGGAACTACGTCAAGCAGATGCCGCAAATGCCACTTCATCAGCTACGCCATCTACGGTACCAAATGATGATGAAAATTGGGAAATAACAATGAACCAATTTATTCCTACGGTGTTGTCAGTGAACTCCATCGTACAAGCATTCTATACATGCACTCCAATCAAAGAAAATGTGGAGCGTATGCAAAAGAATCGCAGAAAGTGCGTTGCGTCCAATTATTAAGCAAACAGTAAACAGGAAACGTGTAATTTTGAAGCGCCTACAAAAACGCATTGCTTTTACCATATGTCTATTACATGAAGTAGTTAACCATTCACAAAGCGGCTTTAGGAAATATTTTTATTCCAACCTGCTTAACGTAAACGTATTTCACATGTCGCCGCTCAGTAAGGTGATTGATGATAACCAGAGCTATACGGAACATTTTCTTATTAATTTTATTCACTGTTTTTATAGCAACTTTTCGGTTTTCCATATTATATATTTTTCTAAGAACCGTTAGTTGAATGTATCTATTATAAACGAATTATATTTAAATATGTAAATTAATCTATCGGGAGGACGGAATATCCACATAATAAAGAATTCGTTCTTATACTGTTCTTGTGCTGTTGGTGACAATGAAGATATTTCAATGAATACTTTTTTTTACGAGAATATTCTTTGCCATTCTGTATGCAATATATTCCGGACGGTCTTCGGCCATTAGTGAATTTGATTTGAGGCCGTACTATGAGTTGGGTCGCTTAAAATAACTAAGGTAGGTTTTAAAATAGTAGGCCATTTAAGGGGCTATTTTGGTGTAGAGGACCAAATTTGAATGTTTTTTTAGAATTGTGTTTAAAAAAAACGAACAATATTTTTACTATCGGGTTTTTGCCCAATATTTATTTATAACATAACAAAATTTAAACAAAAATGTCGAAAATTTCCTAAATTCCTGGGTGGTGAAGTGCTGGGTTGAAACAAAAGCCTGCGTCCTGTGGTGTATTGGGAGGGGAACGCGGTGGAACGACGTTCCCTTACCCTTTTTCAGAATCGGAACGCGTTCCAGTACTTTTTTAGTAGACATTTTTTTAATTGCAAATGAAAATTATATTTTAAATTGGCGAATTTGAAAAGCATTTCAAAAAATATGTTAACTAACAGAGTATTTATCTTACTTTTTGTGTTAATTCATATATTTATTTTATTTATTTAAGTGTCAATTTATTTAATGTTATAATTTGTTTGTTTGCCTTGTGTGTAAACCCAATTCGGTTTCGGTGGTGTAGACTTTCACAAGTTTCGAAGTCGAACGCCGTCGAAGTCGAATTGCGGTGTCAGTGTTGACAGGAGGAGAAACAGTTTGTTTTTGAAAGAATTAGAGAGAGGTCAGCGGAAAAGTGAGATATTTTGAGGAAATTTAAATATTTTAAAAGATAAAAATATATTTTAGTGCTAATTAAATAATTTAAGTTAAAGTAATTAAAATGTAAACGACCCACTTTGGGCAGTTTCTTTGGAAAAAAACTTAAAACGCAACAAGAAGAAAATGTACAAGTGCTCGAAACTAAGGAAAATCAAATGAATATTCCATCAACATGAACAGAAAATTTTCAAAAAGAAGCAGAATCTCCAGTAATAAACTGGCCGAGTATTTGGACTGCAGAATATACTTGGCTAAAATGCGATTCCGGAAAATTAGGATGTCTGAGTTGTTCGGCAATTCAAAATTTATGACCTTTAAAGGCGCAGGGGGTAAGCATCTCCAAAGAATGGAGTGACACTCAGGTATCAGCTTATGGAAAGGATAAAGCTGCACAACTAACTTCTTTGCGAAAAAAAATTCACAAACGTAACAGTATTTCACATACAACAGCTGAGAGAATCTTAAAAGAGGCAGACGAGCAAAAGCTTGAAATTATTGTAGATAAGTTGAATGATTCTGAAATTTGTAGCACCAGTAAGGTTTTTAGAACTGCTTATTATATTGCTAAACATGATCGTCCATATTCTGATCATTTTGATTTATTAAAACTTCAGGAAATGAATGGATCTAATATAGCTCGCGGACTACGATCTAGATTTAGTGCTACAGAAATAATTGATCATATAGGAATTCAAATGAAATCCAAAATTTGTCAACAAATAGTAAAAGTTGAAGGAAACTTATCTATTATCATAGATGAATCGAACACTTTAAGTAAAAAATCAGGTCTTATTATATATTTAAAATGTGAGATCGATAAAATGAAAGATCCTCATTTCTTGTTTCTTGATTTAATTGAACTGCAGGATCAAACAGCTAACACCATAACAGAGGTTCTCTTAAAATGTTTGGAGAAAAATGGTTTTGGTGATAATTATTTAAAACACCATTTAATTTCATTTACAAGCGATGGGGCCAGTGTTATGTTAGGAAGAAAATCTGGAGTAGGAAGAAGACTAACACGGAAATATCCGAATCTAATTACATGGCATTGTCTAAACCATTGGCTCGAATTGTCGGTAGGAGATGCTATTTCTGAGGTTAATGGGGTCAATCATTTTCAAATATTTATGGACAAGTTATACTCCTTATATAGTCAATCTCCGAAAAACCAAAGAGAAATTGAAACATGTGCAGCTGCGCTCGGTGTGGAAATTAAATGTATTGGACGTATATTTAACGTCAGATGGGTGGCCAGCTCCTTTAGGACTGTATCAGCAGTTTGGCGGAATTGGTCATCTTTATCCCATCATTTCGAAAATGCGAGTAAAGACAACAACCGCACTAAGACGGAACAATCCGTGGTCAATGGATTATATAAAAGAATATCATCGAAACAATTTATTCAAGATTTGGCCTTAATGTATGATGTTCTATTCGAGCTATCTATTCTATCAGAAGCATTACAAAAAAGAGAAACTTCAATAGTATATGCAGACAAAATGATTCGCCGCACAATCATTTATTTAGGACATTTAAAAAATCCTGAGAAAGGAAAGAAGTCGTTGGAAGCAGCTTCTGCTTGTGAAATAATGCAATTATCTTCAATTACGTTAACAGATAATAAAATGGCAAAATTGATTCACAGAAATCAATTCCTAATTAGTATTATTAATAATATGAGGAATATGCTAAACACCAAGTCAGCAAGTTGTTTAGATTCAGACGGTGGTGGTTTTAGCAGCATGAATTTAATTGTAACGGAAAGAAGATCACGCATTTTTATTGATCATGTTGCAAATTTATTGTTTATTAAACTTCATGGACCATTCTTGGAATTTGGGAATACAATTTGCTACGTAAAAACCTGGTTGCGTTCTCATCGATCCGCTACTGACCAGCAAACTAAAAGAGCAGGGGCAAATGATAAAAATGTGTGTGATCCTATTTGGGATTTTTTTTTGTACACCACAAGTGTACTACACAATAATATCTTTCTGATTTTCATCTTTTTTTGAATACCATTTTTTTGTGTTCGTTAATATTTTGTATAGTAAGAATAAGAAAAAATAAAAACTTACATGGAAAAAAATAGTTTGCTGAAAATAGGACTTTTTTTGCTCCCACTATGCGTTCCCTTACTTCTTATTTTACCAATACAACACTGCCTGCGTCCTGATTGACATGATTTTGACTCTTCTAATTATCTGAAAAAAAAAACCAAAAATGGATTTTAAATCACTGAAGGTGTTATAATCGTCCTTACCTCGAAGAAATAAAAAAAAAAATTTCGCAAAATGGCAACTGTTTGAAAAACAAGTTGATTTTTCTTATTATTTTTTTCCGGATATTAATTTTTTAAAAACAGTAAACACTTTTTTTTTAAAGCTTGATAGGGACTTTAGAGGGTGTGTACCGAATTTCAAGTCAATCGGTTCATTAAAACTTGAGATATCGTGTCAATAGACTTGAAAAGTGGTTTCGAGAAGAACGCGTTTAAAAATTTCAGGATATAGTAGCTTCAAGTGACATAATAGTTGGCAATGCAATCACGCCAACACAAACTTCCACGAAGAGCAAGGAAAGTGCCAGCACACAAGCATTCAGGAAACGACGATCAGATGTACACCGAAGTGCGGAAAGCCACTCGAGAGGAAAAAGGCACTCAGGAAACGAGTTCAAGAAAAACCACCCAGGAGAAATCGAGCAAACGAGAAGAACAGAATTCAAGAAACGAGCGAACAAGAAGACAGCTGCGGGCTATATAAGGCGAGCGCATCGACAGAACACCCATCATGGGCTCATGTCAGATACATACCCGATTATGGGCGCACTAATTGGGACAACTTCAATATTACACCAACTCTCTCTCCCCACTGACAGGAACCTAACGACGGTTGAGATAAATAATGCTGCAACTCGACCACGAGATTCTAGTTGAAACTTCTGAGACTCATGTCCCGAAGTACAAACTTGAAAAGACATCAGATTCCCCTTGACAACTTCATTCTTCATCTCACTCGGGAGCGTAAAAAGCTCTGCAGAATGAGATATCGTCACCGCTTCACGCAAAGGGAACCACTATTGCGACCCATTATTCACAATATTGGCACACTGATAAAACAGAGAATCCAAAACAATCGTACCCGACAATTGGAAGACAAACTGAAGGGTATTCAGATGGACCAGAACATTTATAAAAATGTTAAAAAGATATGTGGCACCTCGTATCACTGGACTAATCATGCACAACGGTCTTGTTGTCAATAATGATGCCAATAAAGCAAACATCATCGGAGAGACCTTTGAAAATAATCACAAGCTCACTCTCGAGGATGGCGACCCGGAAACTAATGTAATAATTAGTTCAAAGGTTCACAACAAATTAGGCAACTTTAACGAGCCAATGGTTGTTTTTAACACAACTAACAGTGTATACTTCGACGACACACGTGATAGTAGTCACGGCTTCGTCACACCAAATACCCTACAGAACCTAGTTAAATCTCGAAACCCCAAGAAGTCACCCGGTATCGACAACATGTCCTACCACTCGTTGCGAAGGCTTTCTGCGTTATTCTTTATAAAGCTCTCCATTCTGCTCAACCATGCCTACAACGTGGGGTACTTTCCTCAAGCTTGAAAGCATGCTGTTGTCTGCCCAATAGCAAAAATTAGGAAACCAAATTATCACCCCTCAAATTTTCGTCCTATTTCGCTCCTCACTTGCATCAGCAAAATATAAGAACAGTTCATATACGAGAAGCTAAATAACTTTATCAGTGTCAGGAACCTAATACCTGACTTCCAATTTGGATTTAGAAGAGCGCACAGCACCACCATCGCTCAACATATTTCAAAACCACATTTGCGTGCGCCTCTTTAATAAGGAACCCACCATTGCGGTGAGCCTGGACATTGAAATGGCTTTTGACACAACCTGGATCGAAGGTCTCGTCTTTAAATTACTGAATACTGGCCTCAGTAAAACACTGTGTAGTATCATCTACCAGTTCGTTTTAAACATAACCTTCCAAGTTCGAGTGAATGGAAATCTTTCCCGAACTTTCAACGCCGCTGCAGGGGTACCACAGGGCTCCATTCTAGGCCCCATTTTATTTAATATCTCCACCTCAGATATTCCTCGCCCTGTGGACGGGAGAGTAAACCAGATTTGCTATGCGGATGACGTCCTAGTGTACACGTCATCTAAAAGCCCAAAACTCGCAACAAATCGACTCAACCGTCACCTAGACGAACTGTATCAGTATTACAGTCGATGGAAAATTCGACTTAACCCATCCAAAGCAGTAGCTATAATTCTGAGTAGTAAACACTCCCAACCTACTTCTCGATATTCACAGAATATTCGAATAAAAATAGGAGATACTACTTTTAGACCACAGGACAGGATGAAATATCTTGGGGTCACTTATACCCCAAAAATGAATTTCATCAAACATGTGACTCACATTCTCTAAAGGGGCCTCGGTCGGTCTAAGCAACTGCACAACATCTTGAAGTGGAGCAACAAAGTTGACACCAAAGTTAAGCTTCTCTGCTATAAGCAGCTAATCCGATCTGGAATATCGTACGCCTTTCCCATATGGTACTGCATATCTTCGGCTCAAATGGAAAGGCTTCGTGTTTTCGAAAGGAAATTCCTCAGAAGATGCACCAATCACTCTAGAAGGCCTGACGGTCGTCATTATCCCAACTCTCGCCTATACGAAGGTGCCTGCATTACCCCTATCAACGAGTACTTGCTTCAATTAGCATACAAGTACCTCGAAAGCATTCAGAACAGCGAGAACCCACTTGTACGGGACTCTTGCGTTCTTGACCCTTCTCTCTCTCGATCTCTTCGGATCAAACCCCCACAATTTCTTCTTCAGTACAAAACTGAAGAAAGCACCCCTCCCAACAACATTCCCCTCTATAATAGAGGATTCCTGGATCCATCCCACAGGGTCTACTGTTAACAAACCACACACACGCGGACGCACAGTATAAGACGGCACAAGCACACACACCGACCAAAGCGCAGATTATCAGACGCCAAAGACATGATCTGCGTTTACTACTACACTGAAGACCTACCGGTCTTGTATGATTTCTTTCCCACCATCCCTCTATACAAGTGGTTAGAGAACATTTGGACTAACACTGTCCACACTATCCTTGGATACCCCCCTTTTTTCTTTTCTTTTCAGATTCAGACCGAGCCCAACATCCTTACTGATGTGGGTGATTCTGGTTATCGCAAGATGACCAGAAGTCAGAGACAAGATGAAGGACACATCTGTCCTTGTCTCGCTAAAGTCGGCCCTCTCACCAACCCTTTTTTTTGTTTTTTTTTTTATAGAACACCAGGGACATTCACATTCGAGTCGTCGTGCCGTGTGTTCATCACTGCAACCTTCAAGTCGTTCTCACGTGTTTATTGTTATTCATACATTTCGCGTGTGTATATTAAAAGAATGTTTCTATAATGAATGGGAAACGAAACTAGAAAATTGTGAAAGCATTTGTGAGTTTGTGAAGGTGATACAGGGATGAATACAGAGGAATACAGTAGAAAGCATTTACTTATTGCACAACTCCGTTGATAGGCGATGACCCAAGCCATGCACTGGAGTTCATAACAGAACGAAAAAGGAAAGCTCTAGACATCTTACAGAACGCACCAGTAAAAACATCCCTAAACATGGAGAGAACAATCAGCCCCGCAAATTGTAAACAAAAGTTCGAGGAAGCATTGGAAACCATTAATCAATTAACAGTTAAAGTGAAACAACTCCAGGAACAAATATATAAACAAGATTCCATCAATAACGTCCCTTCAACGCCTCAATTCGAGTCACAGCCAAGGCGAACTACCCACCACACTTCCCAAACAAATAAAGCCCTCATCAAATCAAATACCCGCTCAAGTCACAGTAGAAACAACAACGAAATCAACCGCGAGAAGTGAAAGACCCCCGCCAATCTACAACAAAAAACCTGACCAGCACCAAAGCTATAATTCAAACCCTGCAAAATGCCCTGGGTCACCGGAATTTCAGCACAAATACAAAAGGATCTAGGACTTCCATAACAGTCAGATCATTAGTCGATCATGATAGAGCAGTTGAGAAACTGTTAGAGGAACAATATCAGTTCTTCACCTTCCACCATCCGAATAGCAAACCAGCTACCCTTATTATAAGGCATATCGATCCAGAATGGACCAACGAAGAATTAGGACTCGATATCGCTAGGATATCTCCACAAATAAAGATTAATATGTTGGACTGCTTCCAATCACCATACATGAGAACAAACAACATAGAAAACCTCCGGATCATACAAATCCCACCAAATGAAGATATCAAGCAACTTAAACAAATTAAATATTTGTTTACCCAAAAAATCGCAATCGAGGATACCCACAAACAAGAAATACTATATTGCAAGCGATGCCAAGACTCATGACACTTGGCGGTCTCATGCCACCAGCAAAGACGTTGCGGCAGATGCGCAGAGGAATACGAGCTCGATGAATGCAAGGTATATCCACAATACCTGGAACCAGAGACAGTACAAACCGCCAACGCCGATGGATCCATTACCACAAGGAAAAGTAAAGTAAGTAAAGTAAAATGTAACTGTGGAGGCCTTCATCCAGAAAATTTCTCCCAATGTCCTCAGAAGCTAAAACTTCTGCAAAGACGAAATTTAGCAATGTCAACAATTAAACCAACAACAACGAAATCAACACAAGCATCAATCAATAAAAATCCGCCAAATTGGTGACGCGGCCAGTAGCCTGATGCTTCATTGCTTCGCTTCTCACCCGTTTGTTTCTCCGTGTGTTCAATTCACCATCTTCACTATCCTTACTTAACACCATAATTGGTGACCCCGACGAGATCTGTACACACAGCACACACTTTACCATAGTAAACAGAACATTACTACTGTTACGTACGTCGGCCACCACCATCATTTGATAATTTGTGTTTAACATAATTTTGTTTTAAAACAGTACGATGGTAAGGTGGTGGAAGAATTGTACGATCCAGAAGTGAGTTTTTGAACACGCCCTGATTCGGGTGTGGATCGTGCAGTTCTTCGAGTTCGAATTTATTTTTCGAAGTGGACGTGAGTGGAGAGCGAGAGAGATGGAGGGTTAACATTTTAAAAAAGAGACGGTTTTGAGATTCCGTTGGTTGAGGTTGAAAAAGGAACAGAAAAAAAAGAAAAAAGAACTTACGGTGGTTAAGAGATAAAAACTCGAAAAATTAAAAGGAAAAAGTAAAGTAAAAAGGCTAAATGTTGTAACACTAAAAGTTAATAAGAATTAAAAGAAAAAGTAAATAAGAAGTAAAGTTGTTGAGCTCGTGTTTTACTCCGTCAATAAAAGAAGCAAAAGGAGAACATCCCATCGCTTGTGGTGCGATTGGATTCGCCTATTCGACTTCTCTCTAAAATCACCATTTGGCGGTGGTCACCCTGGTCGTGAAAGAGGAAGAACCCAAAGAAGAACCAAGGTGGTGGAGTAGCCGTACAGAAGAAGAGGAGTCCTAACTGGAGTCTCTGAGAACGAAATAATAGACGCCCCACTCTGGACTAACCACAGGTAAACCATTTTTAAAATCTGAATTTCTGTGGCGGAAATTGTCACAAACTGGCGCTGCGGACAGGATCCGAGGAAGCCTGAGATTCACCTCGTAAGCGCTTGAAAAACCCGGATCCAATAGGAACCTGTGCATCGCACCTGTACGAACTGGCGACGATCGTGAGCGGAGAGGCCTGCACGGTGGAAGGACGGAAGGCGGAACGTGAACGTTTTTTTTTTTTTTTTCTTTTCTCTTTTGTTGTGAATTGATTGAAATTAGTTGTTTATTTATTTATTTATATTTTTTTTTGTTAAATGGAAAACTTGTGTGTTAATTGCAGTAGAATTGTTTTGATTTTACCCTTAAGTGATACTTCGATGTCGTTTATTGATTGTTGATTATTGTTCTGATTTATTTATTTGTTAACTGAGTTTTGGCGTAATCGATCTCCAAATTTTTGTTTGGAGCCGGGATTCTGCTTTTCTTTCCTTTTCAGCTTCGCGTGTATTCGAGGTGTCTAAGTTTCGGTGTTATTGCTGCATCGTCGCGTTTGATTTTCTTTTGTCTTCTCGGGTTCTTTTCCTTTTCTCTCTCTCTCTATTCTCGGGCGGTGTAGTGGTCATTTGTGTTGTGCAGTCTTTCGTTCGTTCGTTGGAGGGAACGTGTTTAATATTATTTATTTTATTAATTTTGTGGTTAACGTGTTGAGTAATATCTCTCTTTGTGTTGACGTGTGTATGGTTGTGTTCGCTTCCCTGCTATCGGTTGGTTCTGCCGCGTTCGGGGTGGTTCGCTTGTTGAGGGCGTTGGAATTATTGTTGTTGTTTGAGGCTATATTTCTTGTTGGAGCTCGGAGTTAGACTGTGTTTCCTACCACTAATTTTGTGGTTTTTTCCCCGGCTTTACTGTTGGCCATAGGGCTTGTCGTGGTTCCGGGTTTGGTGGAGAGAAATTCTGAGTGTGGTTAGAGGACCGGCAGATGCAGACAAGGCAACGTCAGAGAGATGACCGAGAGGGCACTCCTGCCCGGGCACGACCCGAGGCATTTCCCGAGCCGCCGGTTGACGAGGTGGATCCGGAGGCGTTCCACGATTCGAGGGACGAATTTGTGGACGACCGATCGCCAACACGCCCCCCTCCCACCGTCGGTAAACGGCCTGTCGGGAGCATGGAGGACACGCCGATGCCCTCGTACTTTAAACTGGGCCCACAACCATGTCCTGTACGGACCATGCTGGGCACAGATAGGGTTTTCGGCCTTGTGTCGAAGGCGGTCCCCATGTTTTCGGGACAGGAAGGACCGGATACGGCCGAGAGACTCTCTTCGTTTCTCAAGGGCTGTAGAAGGACCTTGGATGGGCTGGCGGTGGAGGAGGAACATACCTTCCTCCGGTGGCTGCCCTCTAGGCTGAGCGGCGAGGCCTATCGGATGTTCGAGGAGGGACCACCCACGACATTCCTTGAAGCGGAACAGCGTCTTAGAGAGGCCTACGAACCCCGGGTGTCGTATGAGGAGTTGTGTGCACAACTTTCCAAAATGCGACAACTTCCTTCCGAGGATGCCACAGGCTTCGTTTCCCGAGTGAAGCGGGCTGTGGTACGGTGCGAGGAGGCAGCTGAGCGCTTTTATGGTCGCCAGGGTAGGTCCGTCTTCGCCAGCCAGCTTGAGGGCATGGCCAAACCGGTGTTGGTAAGGGGTCTGGGGGAGGAAGGACTAAAGCACTTCCTTCTCACGTTGGGTAATGTCCCTTTTCGTAGCCTGGTGGACCACCTGACCGGGTTTGAGCGAGCTCGAAAGGAAATGCTGAGGCAGGACGACCTGTTTGTAGATGCGCGGCACGGGATCGCCAAGCGAGCGTCGGAAACACTAGAGTTAGGACCGGGAAGTTGCTCGACCCTTTTGGAAAATTCATCCTCCACTTTTAGGGATTGTACCGCGGCGCCGGCGCCGGTTTTATCGAACTTAAATCCCCGGGCGGTGTCATTCGTGTTGCCGGCCGAAGAGCCTGATAGTCGTTGGCGGGGGGAGGATAGTTTCGTTCGGGAGCGGTCGTACGGGCCTCTCAATTATCGACGGGATGCTGGTGCCTATGCTCCGGCCTCCTCTGGCGAGGAAGCGTGGTCAAATACCATGCCGAGCCAGAGTGGAGAGTCGCAGAGCTTGGCTCAAGGGGCGTATGTGCCTGGAGATCGATCGGGTCGGGACAATCCGGTCCGGGATCCGGTTGGTCGATCGGCGCACCCCCTGGAATCCCAGACCATATGCAATTTTTGCCATCTGAGAGGTCACGTATACGACGAGTGTCTACAAAGACGAAACACTCCCTTCTGTCGCGAGTGTTGGCGGTATGGCCACGACATAGTGGACTGCCCGGATCGTCCGACGAGGACGCGCGGTCCCCAGACCACATACAGGGGTAGAGGTCAGCAGGGCGGATTCGCACGGCAGGAACCGCCTCATCAGCGACCACAGTTTCAGCGGAGAGCCCTACCAGAGCCGCAGCCCCCGTCTACGGGCGGCGGGCCGGCGACATCAGGCCCCAGAGTATTCAGCGTCCGGTGCTGTTGCGAGTTTTGTGGCCGCCAAGGTCATAGCTTGCACGGGTGCGAATACAGGCAAAGGTGGGAACAACAACAGAGTTCCCAGGGTTCTCCCCACAAGCGGCACGGCGGAACAGCACCTCTTGCGAGCCGAGAGCAAGACACCCGTGTGGAGACTGGGGCGGGCGCGAGAAATAGGCGCAGAGGGCGTCGGAGGCAGCGTCGGCGAAATCGAAGCGCCGGTAATGGTAGCGCGAAGAGTAGGGATTCCCGGAAAGCAGGTGGAGATGATGGGCGACGATCGTCCGTGTCGAGCGGTGGCGGTAAGCGACCCGACTCCATGGACTCGAAGTCCTCAAAGACGGATGCGAGACATGATGCCGCATCAGGCAGCGCGGGGAGCCGGGAATGGCAGCCCCGGCGCATTGGGCCCAAAGTGGGCAGAAAGAATAGCTCCAGTTCCGCTAGTTCGGTGTCCAGTGGGACTCCCGAGCGGAATATTCCTGAACGGGGGAGCGGAACATTGTGCGAGTTTTGCGGTCGACCCACTCACAAGGCGGCAGAGTGTCGACATAAAGCAAAATGGGAGAGTTCGGGAAACTCCCCAAGATCGGGCCGGCAAGATCCTACCCGACCGCACTAAAAACGAAACCCAGCTCCAGCTGTTCTCAGTTTTCGCCGACTCGAGTCCCGATTGTCGCTCTCCCTCTAGACATTGGCCGTAGGAACCCTACGCGCCTAATCGTGGACACCGGCGCTGAGATCAGCCTGTTGAAGCTGAAGGCACTCCATCCTAGATATGGCATGGATGTGGATAAATCTACAACGCTCCAAGCGCTGTTCGTCAAAGGCAAGTCGAAGGGATGCTGCACTGGGAATTTCAAGTTGCACCATGAGATTCCCTGCAGTTTCCAAATAGTAGACTCCTTGCCGGGTTTGGAGGAAGACGGATTGTTGGGGTACGACTTCCTGTCTCGGAATTGTAAGGTAGACGGGCCGGGTGGTTGTTTGGTTTTTCCCCGAACGACCGTAAATCCCGTGCCATTCTCCATTCAATTTGTCAACTATGGGACGGGAAGGGTTGAACATGTGGCAGCCAAACGGGGAGACGTGCCAAAGGGATCTGTTAAGGTCGATACTGCGGCAAGTACTCGCCCGGAGACCCTACCCATACAGGGGAGGGCTGCGAAAAGCTGTTCAACCACGTGCTACCCACGAGGTCATCCGGATGAACCCTGAACAGCGGACGTTGGTAATATAGTTATTAGACAACACCTTTAATAAAAGAACAAATAAGGGAAGGATAAGCCTTCCTATAACTTGGAGCCCCTGATCCTAGCTGGCCAGACTCTGGTTACCCCCCGGAATCTTCGTCCTTGTGACCTTCGTCGAGGGATACCAACTTGAGAGTCTGACGAAAAGTCTTTAAGGCCAGGCCTAATGCTGCAGGCGCAGTCCCAGCGCAGACTGCAGAGGCAAACCCCAGTGCTGGGGGTTGGATCGCAAATATGCAAGTGCGAAAGCGCACTATAATGTCGGGTGATGGTAGGTTTTGCCGCCGAAACGGGACAAACCCCCGACCTACCAACCCATGGACCGGGGCAAGTACCGAGTCCAAAAACAGGAGAATAAAAGTAAATATATAAGAGCGGGACGTTTTCGCCGGCCGGGTGACATTTTGGAGTGGTTGAACGAGAGGGGATCACCTCGCCTTGGCGGGGGAGTCCTAACCGGATCGTGTGGGCGGTCGAGCTTTTGGTCGGACCATCGGATTGAGTGTCGGACCCGCCGCGGACGTTTGTGTTGTCCTTGGTTTTGTGGAGTGCTTGTCTGTTGTTCCCCCTCTTATATTAATACCTACGTGTTATTTATTTATTTATTTATTTATTTGTACTAACCCCCATATATAAGTAGTATAATCCCTACTAACATTAGCACTTAAGCATGTAGACTAATTAATTTATTTATTTATTTATTTATTGTTACTAACCCTAGCATATAGGTAGCCTAAAATCCTTACTAACATTAACCCCTAAGCATGTAGACTAATTTATTTATTTATTTATTTATTTATTTGTTGATTGGTCTGCTGACTGTTTGTTTGTTTGCTCTCCGCCGTCCACTCTCCGGCGTGACATTCCTCTCCTAAGAATGCCACGCGGTCTTGTGGGGGGGGGGGGGGGGGGTGTTACGTACGTCGGCCACCACCATCATTTGATAATTTGTGTTTAACATAATTTTGTTTTAAAATAGTACGATGGTAAGGTGGTGGAAGAATTGTACGATCCAGAAGTGAGTTTTTGAACACGCCCTGATTCGGGTGTGGATCGTGCAGTTCTTCGAGTTCGAATTTATTTTTCGAAGTGGACGTGAGTGGAGAGCGAGAGAGATGGAGGGTTAACATTTTAAAAAAGAGACGGTTTTGAGAATCCGTTGGTTGAGGTTGAAAAAGGAACAGAAAAAAAAGAAAAAAGAACTTACGGTGGTTAAGAGATAAAAACTCGAAAAATTAAAAGGAAAAAGTAAAGTAAAAAGGCTAAATGTTGTAACACTAAAAGTTAATAAGAATTAAAAGAAAAAGTAAATAAGAAGTAAAGTTGTTGAGCTCGTGTTTTACTCCGTCAATAAAAGAAGCAAAAGGAGAACATCCCATCGCTTGTGGTGCGATTGGATTCGCCTATTCGACTTCTCTCTAAAATCACCATTTGGCGGTGGTCACCCTGGTCGTGAAAGAGGAAGAACCCAAAGAAGAACCAAGGTGGTGGAGTAGCCGTACAGAAGAAGAGGAGTCCTAACTGGAGTCTCTGAGAACGAAATAATAGACGCCCCACTCTGGACTAACCACAGGTAAACCATTTTTAAAATCTGAATTTCTGTGGCGGAAATTGTCACACTACTGCAAAGACGAAAATTAGCAACGTCAACAATCAAACCAACAGTATTGCAGTTAACCCGTCTCGGAATACCTTACGCGGATGCAGCAAAAGGAAACCTCAATACTACCACTCCCTCTAATGACAATATTTAAAATTTCAATCTGGACATCATGGGTTACATACAAGGCCTACAAGCCATGCTTCCTTCGCTGAGGCATATGTCAGAAAACGTCAGATTCTTTCACTAATCATCATCATCATCGGCACTACAACATGGAACCAGTCTTGGCCTTATTTAAAAAGTCCTGAGGCTTGTTAAATTTTCCATAATGATTTGTTTTTTCCGGGCAAAGTCATCAGAGGCTCCCCGACGGGGAAACGAACCTCTTTCACCAATACCTTCCCATATTCTTTCCAGCTCTGTCTAAACTAACCATTATCTCCCTCAACACAGAATCCATTTACTCTAATATACGTAAGCAACATCTCCGGTTGTTTGTTGAAAAATTTTCCCCAGATATCCTCTTCCTTTCAGAGACCTGGCTCAAACCAAATTCCCAAATTTCCATTCCCAATTATACTTTTGTTTCTAACCACACGACTAATGGATCTCACGGAGGTACCCGCATCTTAGTACACAAAAAATTCAATTCAGTAAAATTAGATTCTCCGATATATTCAGCGTTGAATACACGGCAGTTAAACTTTTTTTGTGAGAACAAAAAAGTGCTCGTCTTAGCATCCATTTATATTCGTCCTTCACGACAACCAGATTTCGCAGATGCTGACGGTGCTCAGATATTCCAACAATCCGTTCCCGCTCCATTTATAATCGGGGGAGACTGGAATGCTCGTCATACAGCATTCAATGATAATAAATGCAACAAATATGGTCCCCAGTTGGTGCATGCACATAACGCCAAACCAACCCTAGGTCATTGTGCTTTCCCTTTTGGTTTCTCCATTCTTCCTATGCCCAGCGACGGCCGAATGAATGCACAAGTGTTTATTCACCTCGATGAGGCGGAAAATTTAATGAATGCATGAGAGAGCACGACGGTGAATAATTAATCGTCGTGCAAATCCTAAATGCCAATTTTCATACCTGATTGGGATCAGTCAATAACCCTCCACCATCGCGTGCACACGCTACGTCGAGCGTTCACACGAGTAGTCGTAATACAATCATCACTGCGATCAGTCACGTCGCTTGCCGAGTCGATTTATATCCATTTGAGATGCACACCCCCCGATCCCAAATAAAGTCTCTACGCGAGTACAATCGATTCTCATTATTAGTGAAATTCCTTTGTTTTGTTCCATTCCTCCCTCTGTGAACTGTTGTTAAATTGAATGTGCTTAAATACGCCAGGCGCACTGGTGCAATTAAACGGTTTACAAACAGGATAAAGAAAGACAAAATGTATTATACTTAAGTGATAATTCAATTCGTATTAAGAACAAAAAAAGGATCTTTATCGAAGTGTAAAAATAAAGAAAATAAATCACCATCACCAACAAAATAAATTGTGTTTGATTTTACTACACTCTTCTTGATGAACAATTTGCTTTGAACAATTGTTGGGGATAGAAGTGAAACGAGTGCCCGTGTTTGGCACAACTACTTTTACCCCACTCTATCCATATACGATTACAGCCAACTACTGCCACCAGCTCAGCCAAGTCAACAATTGACTTCTTACTCAAGTCCGACGATTTTCACTCAGCGGGTCCACCTAAAGTCTCCTTTATATTTCCTTCTGATCATGGTTCCGTTCACACCACGACCCAAATCCCCCCTCTCGGCCCGCTCTACTCGTCAAACCCTGTCCCAAACTTCTCCAAAACAAAATGGAGAAATGCCAATAGGGATATAGCGATAAGTTTCTCTAACTTCTATATCCCTGAAGCATCTAACCTACTCCCTACTGAAATTGATCAAGCATCTGTAAGAATAAATATGATGAAGTCAACGCAGAAAGATACGCGACAATTCGGAAAGATACAATCAGACTCTTCAAACGCAAAAAACGCGAATGGGAGAAGATTCGGGTCGAAAAAATCCTAGAAAATGGCAGAGCAAAGCACATCAGAGGTACGTATGCCGGCATAAGGTCTATTAGAAATGGCTACCGAGAGAGAGCCAAAATAATTCGAGACACAAACGGTTGCCTGGCCACAGAAACAAACAATATCGTGACAAGAAGGAAGCAGTACTTTGAAAACCTGCTCAATGTGCGCACCCATCAACCACAAATAAACGTACCAGACGTACATACAGCCAGATCCCAGAGCCCTCTCTCAACGAAGTTGTAGACGCAATAAATCGACTGAAAAACAACAAGGTTCCCGGAGTCGACTGCATACCGGCAGAGCTTATGAAGAGGGGACACCAGCTGATCAAAACAATACGGGATAAGGAAGTTATTCCGGAAGAATGGAAAACTTCAATAGTCGTTCCCATTTTCAAAAAAGGCGACAGATCTGATTGCGAAAACTACAGAGGAATATCATTGCTCCCAACCACATACAAAATACTAACAAATGTCATACTGGTGAGAATCACACCGTACGCAGAAGAGATACTGGGAGACTACCAATATGGATTCCGTAGGAACCGGTCAACAAGCGACCAAATGTTCACAATAAGGCAATTGCTGGAAAAGAAGTGGGAGTACGGAGATACGGTTCACTAATTGTTCGTTGACTTTAAAAAAGCCTACGACTCAGTCGCAAGGCAAAGACTCTACCACGGACGGGCTAAAACAGGGATGTGGCCTATCACCGTGTCTTTTTAATTTTGTGCTCGAGTATGTCATTAGAAAGGTACAAGACGACAACATGGCCGGATCATCCCTGAAGGGGGTCGCACAAGTGCTCGCATATGCGGATAATATCGCCGTTTTGGGCGATAATCTAGAAACTGTAAGTACACTGCTTTTACTCATCATGCAAGTAGCGGAAGATGTGGACCTAGAAATAAATTAAGACAAAACCAAATACATGATTACGGCGAGAGCAGGTAGACCACAGGGTACACATATACACGTCAGAGGCAAGATATTCGAAAAAGTTAAAGAATTTAAATATCTGGGAACGATACTGACGGCCAGTAACGAAATGACGAAGGAAATTAACAAAAGACTGTATTGCGGCAACGCTAGTTGGCACGCAGTCAGTAAACTACTGTCACGTAACATAAAGCTCCGTGTCTATAGAGCATGTGCGGGTTCTCTATATGACGCCGAGAACCAACCCACAATTACAACCACAATTTCGCCCACAGACCGCGCACAACGTCAATCCCAATCCCATTTGATGGCCTATATCACCATAAAAGGTACCCTCCCAAACGACGCATAACCTGAATTCATCCTTCCATGCAGATAATGCATAACCGAATTCAGCTTTTTCAAGCCATATATGGCAACATTATTTGATAAACCACATGAGATTTCCTATCGGAAATCAAAACTCTCATGCCTGGTTAGCAACAGCGAAGTGTGGGTAAGCGACGCTGTTGCTACATAGCGAAATGGCTTGGGTTATCACAAATTCCTTTAGTATTTTTCCCACGCCGATATTATCCCAAGCCATCGCGGTGTCCTTTGTCCTGCGCCAGACACGGCTATTCGCAGGGGATCAATAAACCCAGAGTCAGATGAAAAGTATAAGAAATATACTTTTCAACCCACCCAATTCCCCTTCTCGGAGTGCATTTTTAGTTCTGCACCCTGAGAGCAATTCTAATACGAAACTGAGTCATCCGGTCACTTTGTTGGTCTCGCTTTCGTTGCATGCGAAAGAAAAACAACCCTGAAATCGTCATGCTCTCGTTGCAGTTTTCCCATTCTCCCTAAGTTTATTGACTGTTGGATAAATTCGCAAGAGTTTATTCGCCTTAATGGGTGGGGAAATGGAAGAATGCGGATGAGTGCGCGATCAAGAATGGTTGATCGTGTGGGGAAAGAGTCCGAAGGTAAGCTGCTGGAGTTAGTCGAAACCCAACCACCGCAGCGTGCGCACGGGAGTGCGCATACCCTCGGGTGTGTAAAATAAGTCGAGTTTCAATCATCATAGAGTGCGCACCGTCGAGCGGTAACGAGTCGGAATTAATACCCAATCTGTATACCAGTGTCCAAGAAACAATCATTTTTATGGGTTGCGTATTGTGAAAGAAGTAGTGTAAATTGTTAGCATAATAATAGCATTAAATCAAATATCAATTGCAAAGAACAAGTTGTGAGTTTTTAAACCCGGTTACATTGTGGCGACTAATGACCTTGCCCGGAAAAAAAAACGAATCATTACGGAAAATTTAACAAGCCTCAGGACCTGCTGCTAAATAAGGCCAAGACCAGTTCCCGGTTGAAGTGCCGATGATGATGATGATAATGACATTGTGGCGGTTCCGCCAAACCCCACGGCCCACTTACCTGAAAAACCCCCATATCCGCAACCCTACACCCATTGTCCCCCGCCAATGCAATCGCATGGGCACCTGAAAATATTTCTTTTTCCGAGGACAATTAATGCATGCATTACCTAAAATTCCTAAAAAGAATTTTTTTTACAAGGGCATTCATACATGTATCAATGCGTTTTTGCATAAGCGACCAAAAACTGAATTTCCAATTCGACACTTGCGTCGCCATAGATACCATGTTACCTTGACACAGATGGTATATACAAACCGTCATTGTATAACCATCTAACCTGCCTTGCAATGACTTGCAACTATCGATACAGCTGCAAGCACTTTACCCAGAATTGGTTCTTTGTTTGAATCTCCAAACAAGCATCGTCTTCGTGCATAGCCCGATATCCTTAGTGGAGGGGATACCTACCACGACACCACAAACTCACACCAAAAGCACGAGATGATTATCGCCGAGTCCCTTACCATCCGCTGGCCACGCTGGTCGCACGAACTCCCGCTCTCCGGTGGGCACGGAGACGCGTACATACCCGAATATACCTCGGAGTCAATGCCGAATAATAAGAGTAGTTGTCACATCTCGCTTAACAAAATAGCATAGCCAACATCAATCGAAAGACGACGACCATCGAAAATTGTATTGACACCTTAACTGTCATAAGTCGTACGTTCCAGTTTCGTCCAGTTATCGTTCTGCAAGGCATAGCCCCGCCTACTTCCGTTCATCAAAGGACTTTCGTTAAGATGGCGGACATTAAGGATTTCAATGGCGAAGATCCTTCCACAACTCGTTCTCTTCTTCGTTCGTCGCTCGCAAGATTAGCAGTCGATTTGGTAAGGTCGAGTTTTTGTATTTCGTGTCGTGGCACATATGCTAATTTGCATGCGCATAATATGTTCGTTTTCGATTGCCTCAGAACAAAAATAAACTGTCGGATAATAAAACATTTCATGTCTTAATCATTATTTCGAATCGCTCGTATTGCCTAACATTTTCGAATTTATACGGTAAACGCACCGTAAAAATACATGGTCCTTCGAGCCGGATCGGTTTGCATTTTTTTTAGAATCAGTGCTATTTTCGGATGGCGGACATTAAGGATTTCAATGGCGAAGATCCTTCCACAACTCGTTCTCTTCTTCGTTTGTCGCTCGCAAGATTAGCAGTCGATTTGCTAAGTTCGAGTTTTTGTATTTCGTGTCGTGGCACATATTCGTGTCTTAATCATTATTTCGAATCGCTCGTATTGTTTAACATTTTCGAATTTATACGGTAAACGCACTGTAAAAATACAGTAGTTCTACTTGAATAAATTAAAACCGACGTGTGTGTCGTGATTTCGGTGAAGCTGTAACAATTATTATGTTTAAAAAATTATCTCTAACTATATTAAATAAACAGTGCTCCTGAACATTAATAATAACAAACCTGTGTGTTGGTGTTTTATTTCTCTCGGGCGGCATCTGCGTGTCTTGCTGCGTTTTGGACTTAATCCTTGACAATTCGGTTTGGCGGAATTTTGATAAACAACGGAATGTTAGTGGGACGAGGTAGAACTCGCACCCATGCCGGTGCAACAACCTCGTACCCTACAACATCAGCAACCAAGTAAATTCAATAAAATCCTAACAATAAATTGTGTTTTATTTTGGTGAACAATTTGCGGCGAAACTACAGTGGGTATTTAGTGAACCTGTTCCGTGCCGGCACCACACACTAAATAAACCCCCACAAGCACACCCCCCGCCGAGCGTAACCCGTGGGCGCAACAGCGAGTAGCTATTATTTTAGTTATATTAATTTTGTGTGCGAAAATTCGGCAACAGTTGTGGAGGATTTAAATTTAAACGACTACCCCAAAGTAGTAATTATAGGTTACCTATACGTCTAGGATAAAAACTTGTGTTACATGCATGCCCATGATAGATGTCTGAAAAACACGGAGAGAAAGAAATACTCTTGAATTTTCCTTAATATTATTTGTATATATAGATATATATTTTAGTTTGGTTAAATAATAATAACATCGTAATAGCTACAAGATTATTACAGACTACATTTCTTACATTAATTGTCAATACATCCTTGTCTTTTAAGGTTTAACAAATTCAGTTTACACCCGATTTACTAATCAGATGGCCATTATCTATGTACAATTCCACAATAAAAACTTGTTAACATTCTTTCTTATTGAAAATTCCTTAGGTTCGATCTAAACCTCTAAACTCTACCTCTCCAGTCAAAGGGTAAGTAGTTAACATATTTCATCGCAAACGAAATGTTTAAAATTTGCTTTTTCAATATTTGATTTTTAATTTCTGTTTTCTTTTGTAAATAGTGCATGTTTTAGTTTTAGTATATTTTAGATGTATCTCTTAAGTCAGTCTGTTTAGTTTCATCCTCTGATTAATATTTTAAATCGTCTTTTACTTAAAGCTTTCATTATCTATTAGCTTCGGCACACTACACGTACTTATATGATATATAAAATACTTCATGCATTTTATTTGCAAACTATTATTATCAACAGGTATCTAGTCAGTCTACGTCAATTTTTATCAACATACCTCATTTCGTTTCTTTTTTTAAATATTTTTCTTCTTTTTTATAATAAAATGTATAAGAACCAAAAAAAAAGGAATTTATTGCAACTTTAGGGGGAAAGAGATTTTTATTTACAGAAGTATGATATGATGACCTTTACTATTGTAAAAAACAAAAATTAACTGAAAAATGTCGTAGTGTCTGCGAAAGGTCAATTCTATTGGAGAAATTAAATACAACATTTTTTACAATGGTTATATTACTTATATAGCTTTATAGTATTATTGTTTTGTTTATTTATGTTTAAGATATTATCATCATCATCATCAGCACTACAACCGGGAACCGGTCTTGGCCTTATTTAGCAAGTCCTTAGGCTTGTTAAATTTTCCATAATGATTTGTTTTTTTCCGGGTAAGGTCATTAGTCTTGCGCCAGAAGCTCCCCGACGGGGAATCGACCCCGGTCTCCCCTTAAGATATTATACGTCGTTTTTATACTATTATTTATTATTTAGGCTATATTCAATTATATATTATTGCAACTATAATGCCTTTTTTTATATCCTTAGTTTAATTTTAATTTTTATGTAGTTTATTTTAACTTGATATTACTTTACTTATTAAAATATTATACTAGATAAACCCCACTGATATCTGTTGCTGAGATCCGTATTCAATGAGCTCAGCCTACATTGGTGGTTGAGTGGGAAGTCTGAAGGGCTTATACGAGTACAAGCCTGCTGTCACCAGCAAAACAGTGGTTTCTTTTTTGAGGTTGTAATCAATAATAGGAGCATATTTTACTGTTCGAATGAGTGAGAAAAACAACATTCTGCCAGAAAATGAATTGATTGAGCGTGATGGGTAATAGCCCCATTTATAAGAATGGCAAGTACCATATACTGAATGACGGTACGGAGCCCCGCCGAACGTCAGTATTAATTCTATGTGTCTATCTAAAGCCTCTTGGATTAAGTACCCCTTGCACCATTGTATCTTAAACTTGCTACGGAGTAAGCGCCCCGTGGTAGATATCCTCTCCAATAAGGATATCGTTTTTACCTACCACCAGAGAAACGTAAGGTCTCTCTTGGTGGTATGTGTGCGATCGTTCAGATCTGTGTGGTTTACACGTGCTCGAGGGCAATGGGTAAACGAAGCAGACAGGCGGTAAAGACAAAAGGGAGAAATGACCAAATGCGGCGTTGGTAATGCTGGTCATTGTTTACGCGATGCGTCGTCGCTATTATCGACGTTGGGAAAAAAAGGTGCTAATGGGTTGTTGGACGAAACAAATCCCCTGCTAGCATTTGTATATGCAAGGAGATTCGTTTGTGGCAAACGACTTCTATCTTTGCATTGTTTATTCTTTGAATTCAATTGATGCCAAGAGACGCGGAATGCGTATTTGCTTTGGTTTGCACATTGTGCGTGTCAGAGAATTTTATGGCTGGGAGAAAAAGGTCGCCGGCCAATGTGTACATAAAGAAATTTATCGTACACATGGCGAAGCTGGGAATAGGCGACGCAAGGCTAATATTTCCTGATATGCGGTTGTATTATATATAACCGATGAATTTTCTTTCAGGTAATAAAGAATTTTCTTTCAGGTAATAAAGAACTCTTAAAGGAATTGAATTGTATGAAGTGACACAAGAAAAGGTAAGAATTCTTTTACAGGGACTTTTTAAGATTATAGAGTTGATCTATATAATGCGCGAAGCATTTACAGGTGCTAATACTGTTGCATTAGCAGAAACTGATGTAGATTGGGTTGTAATAATGGGGGTTTTACTGTAAGTAGATAGTGGAGTTTGGCGGAACCGCCACAGAGCCACTCGCAACCAAATTGACCACGTGTTGATAGATCGCGCCCACTCCTCGAGCCTGATAACGGTACGAACGTATCGAGGTGCCAACGTCGACTCGGATCACTATCTTGTTGATACAGTTTTCCGAGCGCGGATTGCCCTACGGAGACGTATTGCATCCACGGATCAGGTTCGAATCAAAACGGCTGCCTTACGCAATGAGAACACCAGTAACACCTTTGGTCATGCGTTAAGACTCGCCCTTGATGAGGTCGAAGGAGGAAGAGTAAGTCCTGGGGCCAAAAAGCCGGGCGTAGAAGAGAAATGGACACGCCTTAAGAATACTGTCATTAGTACTGCCAACTTCATCTTAGGCAGTAGTCGTAGAGATCGGAGCGACTGGCTTGATGATGAGTGCAAACTAGGGACTGAACGTAAGAATGCTACATACCGGGCAATGCAGCAGTCTAATAGGACGCGGACACGCGAGGAGCAATACAGAGAGCTCAGAAGATCTGAAAAAAGCCTACACGGACAAAAGAAAAGTGCCTGGGAAAAAACCTTGTCTGTGAAATAAAGAAAAGTAGAGAGAAGTCCGCACCAGGCGCGGAAGTTCTACCAAATAATCCGTAGTATGACGCGGTACACACCACGCTGCGCTTACTGCAAGGATGAAGGGGGTAATCTGATCAGCGTTCCTGAAGGCTTTCTGGAGCGATGGGAAGTGCACTTCAATGAATTGCTAAATGGCAGGCTCACAGAAGAATTGGAGGCTCCAACAATGCGAAATCAAGATCAAATGCTGCTGCCACCAACCATTGAGGAAACATTAAAAGCCATACGACAGCTTAAATCAAATAAAACCCCCGGAGCTGATGGCATACCAACTGAGCAGATGAAACAAGGAGGGACAGCGTTACATCACGCAATTCATGAGATCGTGGTGCACGTATGGGAGCAAGAGGAGATGCCGGAAGATTGGCGTCGCGGAATAATTTGCCACATACATAAGAATGGAGATATCACACTGTGCAGCAACTATAGGGGTGTAACATTGCCGAGTACCGCCTCTAAGATACTCTACACAAGATCGGATAGCCCCATACGCTAAAGTCATTATTGGTCAATACCAGTGTGGCTTCCTCCCAGGAAAATCTGCGATTGATCAGATATTCACCCTTAGGCAGGCGATGGAAAAATGTCTGAAATTTAAGATTCCATTATATTATCAATTCATAGACTTTAAGCCTGCCTACGATAGCATAACCAGGGTAGAGCTATATAATGCCATGAGAGAGTTCGGCATTCCAAACAAACTGATACGGCTTTGTTGGTTGACCATGGCCAACGTAACTAGTCAAGTCAAAATAGCGGGATTGCTGTCTAAACATCTTTAATGGACTCCGACAAGGGGACGGTCTGGCCTCCTCTTCAACCTGGCGTTGGAGAAAGCAATCCCTGACTCTGGCGTTACAACTAGAGGGACTATTGTCACCAAGTCCAGCCAGATACTTGCCTACGCAGATGACATCGACATCATCGGTACATCCGATTCGGCTGTACAGGACTCCTTCACCCAGATCGAACAGTCGGCTCGGACTGCACATTTATGAGGCAAAAACTAAATACATAGTGGCAACTTCTATGAAGTGTAAAAAGACTGCACATTAATGAGGGGGAAACTACGTACATGATGGCAACTTCTGTGAAGAGAAGACCTAACGTTGGTCAAATTAACCAGGGTAGTGGAGCACGAATTTGAAGTTGTGAAATCCTTTAACTACCTTGGGTCAATAGTATCAGGCGATAACAATTTGGAAGAAGAAATACGCGAACGGCTGATCGAATTCAGCAAAGTATACTATGTTCTATCAAGGCTATTTACATCCCGACATTTATCCAGAACATCCAGCTACTACTGCACAAGACCATGGTCTTATGTATGGATCCGAGACCTGGGTGCTCAATAAAAGGCACTCTGAACTCTTAGCCGCGTTCGAAAGGAAGGTCTTAATGAGATTTGTTGGTCCCGTATGTGAGGGAGGACGATTCTGGAGACGCTACAACCATGAGTTGTATGCGATCTACCCTGAAGGTAATGTTGTAAGAAAAATCAAGGTCGGTAGACTCCGGTGGGCGGGACACCTAGTTGGAATGAGCGAAGATGAATCTGCCCGGAAAGTACTAGTTTGTATGGAAGGAGACAGCGCGACAGACCTTGTCTGTGACAGGGGGATGGCGTAGACCAGGGCGCCCAGAGCTTGGGAGTGCCAAACTGGATGACATCGGCTCGAAATCGGGACCGGCGGAGAGACTTGCTCTATAAGGCCATCACTAGATTCCGGTGGTAGTGCCGATGATGATGATGATGATGACCCGACTGACACGACACAATTACACGAAGAGCCCACTGAAGATATATTCATTATTTATTATTGGGTGGGGTGTGAAGACCACCCACGTATCCGGAAGTTTCATTCCGCATGCCATTTATTACCTGAGAATAGAAGGGAATCGGATCTAATTTTGCATTTTAATAGGATAACCTAGATCGATTCGAAAACCAACACAGGAGCCAAAGAAGCACTAGAAGATCATTCTAAAGTGATGGCAACCAGCGCAGTGAGGCAAACCAAACTCAATCACAGATGGTAAGGGGGGGGGGGGGGGGGGGGGGGGGGGGGGGGCTGACTAAGAGTCCTACGACTTACGAAGTTTTTTGATGCTTCGACATACATAAACGAAATTTGAACCTAAGGGTCTCTCTACACTCAGAATCGTCCCGCATATTCAACTGTTAATTTTTACTATTAGGTGCGCAACTATGTTTTCGCTGTTTTTAAAAAAAAAATGCAATTTTATTGTGAAAAAATTGTTACAAATAAATCACTTTAAGTATTTCATATTGAAATATGAAATGAAGGGCCGCTTATCAAGTAACACTGCATCAGCCATCACTAGCTCCATCACGATCTGGTATAATGACTTGTTTTTGAAAAAAATATTGTTGATATATGCAATTATTTTGAATGTCTAGTTTATTCTCTTCATGATCGATGATTTTCGATATTCCTTTACAGCTCAGAGCTTGTTAGTGTTTTTAGGTAAAAAAAAAAAAACAAAACCATTAATCTGCCTCAGCCAATAATCCTGAGGCCGTTTGAACTGTGGAAGAACGACGTTTTGCCACCATTAACGAGTTAAAAGCAGAATCCCTGAAAGGTATCGAAAAGGGAGTTCTAGAAGCGTTTCCAAGATTGAAAAAAACCGACTAATAGCGCATTAGTTTGAAGCGAACAAAATAGATTAAGCTAAAACGATCGGTTTTGATCAAATCATGAAGGACTCTTCAAGTTGAATATTAGAACCGCGTTTAAAAATTCATTTACTTATTGTTGTTTATAAAAATACCCCCTTGAGTTGCAAAGTTCCAGAAAAAGCGAGCTACTTACATTAAATTTAAACGTATTAAATGTATTCGAAAATATCTCTTTTGAAATTGTATCATATATAGTTAAGTTATTAAGTTTTTAATATTTTTTGGAGCCTTAATTATTTAGAATTCCTAGTCCTAAGACTATGTGTGCTCCTTGCTATATTTCATTGCTTTCCATTTATATGATTAGCATTTGAAAACGTTTGATAGAGTGTTAATTAAAAAATTATGTGGCTTCCAAAATTAAACTTATAAGGTTAATTAACAAATTAATTTAACACTAAATAAGTGAACTTCCCAAAAAAAAAAAAAAAAACATGAACTAACAGAAACTTTGTAGAAGAGTTTGTAACTACACGAGCAAATTCTGACAACTGTTTATTTTATTTTTTTTATAATACGCACGTGTCTTCATGATATAAGGAGGTACAGCGCGATATGATAACATACAGCATGTCTTTAAGTTCATTTAGCACATCCAAATATCAATGAAAGGACTCAAGTTACTTGGCTCCGTTTACGTTTTACAATTTTTATTAATTTTGATAGTTTTTACTAATATTTTTATACATTTCAATGAATTTTATAACACTATTTTTCGATTTTGGATTTGAATTTATACAATTTGACTAGTGTTATCATATAGCTCGCCTTACTCCTAGTATCTGAAATTCTATAGAAGCAGACAGGTGAGGTGCAAAGTTTGAATATTTTAGTAAAAAACGATCATGGCACAGTAACGTACTTGCCAGGGTTCGCCCATGTGAACGGAAAGTAAAAGAAAGGCGGAAACATAAGCTAGTCCGGTTATAAAAGAAGAAAGAAATAATCAACTAAAAACAAAAAGATAAATAAATAAAAGAGGGCAGAGAAAAAAAACGGTTACTATTATAATTCCCTTATTATCATACGAGGGTAGTTTCATAAGTCAGTAAGTTATTGACTTTCCTCCGTAGTAACTTTAAATGCAATTGGGCATCCATTACAATTTTTTTTTGATAATATAAAGTTTCAAATTAAATTTCAATTATATATATAATTCAAAATTATTAGGTACGACAGCAGTTTGATAAGTAAGTGAGCTTTTGACTGTCCCGCGTAGTAACAATGACTGCAAAACTGCTCAATAAATAGACAAATGTAAGAGTTTGAGCAAGCTGCGTCATTTAGTTTGTGGTTGACAGCCATTGAATGACGCAAGGCTAATAACCTTGGTCGGAAAAACAAATTATTATGGATAATTTAACAAGTCTCGGATATGAACCGGATACCGGTGAAGAAACTTGCTAAATAAAGCCAAGACTGGATCCCGGTTGTAGTGCCGATGATGGTGATGAACTGCTACCTGTTACACCTCGCTTTACACCCCCTCTCAAACAATTAATATTCCATCATCCTTGCATCCAATACTCTCAAACAATCCTCAAAATATTCTGCATACAATGCAATACTCGCCTTTCCCACAAGCAATTGAAATTCGCATATGATCAATCCTCAAAGTATTTTGCATACAATGCACACAATTAAATTTCGCATTCATTCAGAAGCAAAGCCTTCTCCACGGGCAATAAGTTCATATCGCATACGTTGCGATAATTACCCATTCATGCCCACCTTCCAGAGCCAAAACAATTATCGTGTATCAAACACTTGAGCCACTCCCCAAGGCCACTGCATTCTGCTTCATATTTCAAAAATCAAGCACGCACCTGTCCGCGGACAAGTGTGATACACGATATATGACACAAGCGTTATTGTCAAAGGCCATCGACTACGAAATAATTGAGCGTCGGAAAAGTGCTGAGTCCGACGAAGTAGCGAACACAGCAGTGAGGCGAAATTAATCGTACGATTGGCACACACGGGTAATGCCCTATAATTGGTTCTTCGCATGAAAACAATTAAGTAATTGCTCAATTCTTTGTCGCTGCATTATTAGCACGGCAAATTAAACGATTATGGAATATTGCGAATGACCTATGACAGGCAAATAACCTCAGAATAGGTTAAACATTCTAGGTGAGGAAAATGCATCATCTGCATTAACTCACCAATAACTTGGTATAAAAAGGGGCGTGCAAATGAGTTTCTTCGCAGTGTAGTGCAGTGTGTAATCAAGCAAGAAGACTGCGGCCCATTGCGTTAGTACAGCGGGTTTTCTTGCTATTAAATAAAGTGCTATTAAATAAAGTTTCTAAATTGTCAAACAAAAGTGTTAAGGAATGGATATGCCCAGCTTGTTTAAAACCCAATAAAAGTTGTGAATAAAGTAAAGTAAAGTCTTGTTAATCCGATAAACAAAACAAACCTGACTCACAAAAAAGCCGCATTAGACGAAGAAGAAGCCTGCCCTCCACAAAAAGCCCTGTTTAATTAATAAACAAAACAGACAAAGGACTAACCCAACCAGGTAAGGGCTACGAAGGGCTACGCGATACTTTTCAGAACGGTGTTACATTGGCTCCCGAGCAGGGAATATAACACCTCCAAGGACCCTGTCAACCTAACTCTACTTCATTTCCGATAACAAAATATTAAATGATAGCATCTGGGGTTACGCTCAGGTGTTACATACCCCATCCAGTATATTTTCCAGGTTTGGTCCCCTGCGACTATTTCCTGTTTCCAAACCTGAAGAAATGGCTGGGCGGTAAGAGATTTGGGTCGAATGAAGCAGTCATCACAGAAACGAACGCCTATTTTAAGAGCTTTGGGGAACCTATTATTTGGAAGGGATACAAAAATTGGAAACACGCTGGACTAAATGCATCGAGCTAAACGGTCACCGTGTTCACAAATGAAATGCTTATTTGCCGAAAAAAATATCTTTTATTCAAAAAGTCGCAGGCATATCAAACTGCCCTCGTATAATGCTTATAAGATAAACGAGAAAACAAAAATCAAACAAAGTAAAGAATACAAAAAACCAAAAAGAAAAAAAGTTTAATACACCTTTCCCACCAATAGCCATAATTTTAAATGAAGAACGATTCAGTTCAATGTATCCCGACTCCGGTGCGGCTGACGTCTACTTGTGTTCTCGGGCTCTAAACGAACGCTAACTGTTCGTTGAGTATCATCATCATCATCGGCACTACAACCGGGAACTGGTCTTGGCCTTATTTAGCGAGTCCTGAGTCTTATTAAATTTTCCATGATAATTTGTTTTTCCGGGCAAGGTTATTAGTCTTGCGCCAGATGCTTCCCGAATCCAACCCCGGTCTCCCGCGTGACACTATATTATCGAGGAGCCCAGTTCGTTGAGTATGCAGTATAAAAAGAGCAGGCCCTCGATCTCTCTCTTTTTCCGGTGGTGAGCGTCAGAGTTATTAATAGAAATATAAGAGAATTGGTTAACATTATTAGAATAAATAAAGAAACATATCCTTTTACAACTTCAGAAGTGGAATTTAGCCCATATCCAGTTAAGGATCAGCCCCGAAACAAAGCCGGCAGAATGAAGAAAGCGGAAGATGAGTCGAAGAAGCCGGGAGAACAAGAGAAGTTCCAGATCCTGCGCAATTTGGTAGTCCACGACGGGCTACGCGAAAACGAACCAGGTGAGAATAGCAAGGAAGTAGGCGATACCAAAGAAGAAACGACACCAGATACCAACGAACAAAACACAGTGAAGAAACGGGTGGACGAAATTGAAGCCATGAAGACAAACCTGGGCTAAAATCGAGCTCATCCGAGAATGTGGATGGAGGGAGAAGACGCCTCTGCCAGAACAAAGAATAAGCGCCACTGTTGGCGACGTAACATATGAGACCGAGGACAACACGGACCCGACTAAACGCTCGAATCAGCTGCTCGATGCAACAAGTGAACGCAGGGGCCCTCTGTTTGTTTAAATATCAGACTCGGGCGTGGACAGTCGAACGGGGGCGTAGCTAGCCTATATAAAGCGAGGTGCGTCTGGTATGAGTGGGACAGGAACCTAACGATGGTTGAGATAAATAACGCTGCAACTCGACTTCACGAGATTCTAGTTGAAGCTTCTGAGACTCATGTCCCGAAGTACAAACTTAAAAAGACTTGTGGGGTTTCTAACAGATACACACACAATACACACGCAAATAGTGAAGAACACCAAACGAAAATCGAATAAGAAAATGCATCAGAGCCGTATACCATAGCGATAACATAACAATTCACATCAGTGGAATATACTTGAGTTTACAAATCGAATTCTACACACGGCTGTGGCCTGATGGGTTGCACTTTGGTTCAATTTTTGGTGATTCTAACTGTCATAGCGTCAGTTCGAATCACACGTTCTTCACTATCATCTCAAACGCTATAGACATATCGGATTCCCCTTGACGACTTCACTCTTAGTCTCATCCGGGAGCGTAAAAAGCTCTGCAGAATGATATATCGTCACCCCTTTACCCAAAGGGAACCATTATTGCGATCCATCATTCACAATATTGGTACACTGACAAAAACAAAGAATCCAAAACAATCGTACCCGACAATTGGAAGACAAACTTAAGGGTATTCAGATGGACCAAAACGTTTATAAAAATCTTAAAAAGATATGTGGCATTTCTCGTATCACTGGCCCAATCATGCACAACGATCTTGTTGTAAATAATGATGCCAATACAGGAAACATTATCGAAGAGACCTTTGAAAATAATCACGAGCTCACTCTCGAGGATGGCGACCCGGACACTAATGCAGTAATTAGTTCAGAGGTTCACAATAAATTCGACAACTTTAACGAGCCAATAGTTCTCTTCAACTCAGCTAACAGTGCATACTTCGACGACATAACTGATAATAGTCACGGTTTCGTCACACCAAATACCCTACAGAACCTAGTTAAATCTTGAAACCCCAAGAAGTCACCCGGTACCGACAACATGTCCTATCCCTCGCTGCGAAGGCTTTCTGCTTTATTCTATATAAAGCTCTCCATTCTGTTCAACTAAACTCAACTCCCCAAATTTGGAAGTATGCTATTGTTTGTCCAATAGCAAAAGTTGGGAACCAACGTATCACCCCTCAAACTTTCGTCCATTTCGCTTCTTACTTGCATCAGCAAAATATATGAAAAATGCATATACGAGAAACTAAATAACTTTATCAGTGCCAGGAATCTAATACCTGATTTCCAATTTGGATTTAGAAGAGTGTACAGCACCACTATGGCTCTCAACATATTTCAAAACCATGTCTGAGTGCGCCTCTTTAATAAGGAACCCACCAATGCGGTGAGCTTGGCCATCGAAAGGGCTTTTGACACGACGTGGATCGAAGGTTTGATTTTTAAATTACTGAATACTGGCCTCAGTAGAGTGAATGGAAAGCTTTCCCGAACTTTCAACGCCGTTGCAGGCATACACCTTAGATATTCCTCGCCCCGTGGACGGGAGAGTGAACCAGATATGCTACGCGGATGACGTCCTAGTGTACACGTCATCTAAAAGCCCAAAACTCGCAACAAATCGACTCAACCGCCACCTAGACGAACTGTATCAGTATTACAGTCGATGGAAAATCCGACTTAACCCATCCAAAGCAATAGCTATAATTCGGAGTAGTAAACACTCCCAACCTACTTCTCGATATTCACAGAATATCCGAAAACAAATACGAGGTACTAGGATTAGACAGGATGAAATATCTTGGGGTCACTTATACCCCAAAAATGAATTTCATCGAACATGTGACCCACATTCTCCAAAGGGGCCTCGGTCGGTCTAAGCAACTGCACAACATCTTGAAGTGGAGCAACAAAGTTGACACCAAAGTTAAGCTTCTCTGCTATAAGCAGCTAATCCGATCTGGAATATCATACGCCTTTCCCATATGGTCCTGCATATCTTCGGCCCAACAACATTCTCCTCTATGATAGAGGATTCCTGGACCCATCCCATAGGGTCTACAGCTGACACTACAAACACGCACGCACAGTACAAGACAGCACATGCACACACACACCAAAGCGCAGATTATCGGACGCCAAAGACGTGATCAAAGACTGGATATACGGTGAAGGATGTGGCTGAGATGCTCTGTGAATTCGACCCTAGAAATACAGCAGGACTATCCTCCACGGCACGACGAATTCGGAGACACTACAACCATCAGTTGTGCGCGATCTACCTTGAAATTAACGTTGTAAGAAACATCAAGCTCGGAAAACTTCGGTGGGTGGGCCATATATCTCGAACGAGCGTAGAGGAACCTGCCCGAAAGTCCTTTGTGGCAGGATGTATGGAAGGCAACAGCGCAGCAGACCTTGTCTGCGATGGAGGGATGGCGTAGAGAAGGACGGCCAGACCCTGGGAGTGCCAACTGGATGACATCGGCTCGTAATCGAGACCAGTGGAGAGACTTGCTTTTTTATTCAGCAAACGTTCGAGCAGCTTAGATACATTATCTTCCGTCGGGAAATTATTTAGTAAATCCCATAGGAATTCCTCTAATGATGAGTGACGGACTCCCATGCACCAAAGTTTGGCTATTGGCTGCCATCATGATCTTCTTACATATGCCGTGGAGGATCATCATCATCATCGGCACTACAATCGGGAACCGGTCTTGGCCTTATTTAGCAAGTCCTGAGGCTTGTTAAATTTTCCATAATGATTTGTTTTTTCCGGGCAAGGTCATTAGTTTGTGCCGGAGGCTCCCCGACGGAAGACTTTAAGCCTGCATAATCAGGGTACAACTATATAATGCCATGAGAGAGTTCGGCATTCCAAACAAATTGATATGACTTTGTAGGTTGACTATGGCCAATGTAACTAGTCAAGTAAAAATAGCGGGATTGCTGTCCTAACCAATAAACATCTTTAATGGACCCCGACAAGGGGACGGTCTGCCCTCTTCAACCTGGCGTTGGAGAAAGCAATCCGTGACTCTGGTGTTACAACTAGAGGGACTATTGTCACCAAGTCCAGCCAGATACTTGCCTACGCAGATGAAATCGACATCATCGGTAGATCCGATTCGGCTGTACAGGACGCCTTCACCCAGATCGAACAGTCGGCTCGGACTGCACATTAATGAGGCAAAAACTAAATACATAGTGGCAACTTCTATGAAGTGTAAAAAGACTGCACATTAATGAGGGGAAAACTACGTACATGATGGCAACTTCTGTGAAGAGAAGACCTAACGTTGGTCAAATTAGCAGGGTAGTGGAGCACGAATTTGAAGTAGTGCAATCCTATAACTACCTTGGGCCAATTGTATCAGCCGATATCAATTTGGAAGAAGAAAAACGCGAACGGCTGATCAAACCCAACAAACCCTACTATGGTCTACCGAGGCTCTTTAAATCCCGAAATTTATCCAGACATCCAAACTACTACTGTACAAGACCATGGTCTTACGAGTAGTCGTGTGTGAATCCGAGACCTGGGTTCTCAATAAAAGACACTATGAACTCTTAGCCGCGTTCGAGAAGGTCTAAAGGAGAATTGTTGGCCCCGTATGTGAGGGAGGACGATTCTGGAGACGCTACAACCATGAGTTGTACGCGATCTACCCTGAAGGTAATGTTGTAAGAAAAATCAAGCTCGGTAGACTCCGGTGGGCGGGACACCTAGTTGGAATGTGCGAAGATGAATCTGCCCGGAAAGTACTAGTTTGTATGGAAGGAGACAGCGCGGCAAACCTTGTCTGTGACAGAGGGATGGCGTAGACCAGGACGCCCAGAGCTTGGGAGTGCCAAACTGCATGACATCGGCTCGAAATCGGAGCCGGTGGAGAAACTTGCGAGCTGATTACAGCGGTAAAAAATAGAGCTTTTAAGCGATGGCGCTCCAATCACACCGATGTTAACAGAACGAATTTTGTTAGAATCAGAAATGCGTGCAACCAGGCGATTGATACCACGAAGAAGGCTCACAACGACAGGGTGATCAATAGGCTCCTTCGGTGCCCAACTGGTTCGCGCTCATTCTGGTTAATGGCAAAAGCTGTCAGCGGTAACTTCGCATCCTCCTATTTCCCTCCGTTGGTGACAGACAGCGGGAGGTTAGTCACGAATTCAAAGGATAAAGCTAATGTGTTCGCGAATTTATTTTTCACGAATTCAAACCTCGATCCCGGCCTTTTGGAGCCACCTGTAATCTCGCCGGTACGGTCTTCCATGCGGGATGTGAGATTTCGTCCGCGCACTATTCAACGCATTTTATGTGAACTGGATTGTAGGAAGGCAACCGGCCCGGACGGAATGCCAGCAATAGTCCTTAAGATAGCGTCGACATTTCATTTGAGATTATTGTTTGTGGTCATTCATGTATATGTTGTCACACTATAACTGTGCTCCAGAACTATCGCCGGTTCTTGGTAGACTCTTCCGCTTATCTTATCCACGGAGGACATTTCCTGTCTGCTGGAAAATCGCTCGAGTTCAGCCAATCCCAAAGACGGGAAAAATATGTCTCCCACAAAATTACCGTCCGATAGCATTACTGTCTATTTTATCTAAGGTAATGGAAAAAGTCATCAATACAGAGTTAGTTAAGTATTTGGAGTGCAACGGACTTCTAAATGATCGTCAATACGGATTCCGTAGCAGGCGGTCCACGGGAGACCTTTTGACACTTATAACCGATATATGGACATCTGCGATTGAACGGCATGGTGAGTCAAGGGCGGTCCATTGGATATCTCCAAGGCTTTTGACCGCGTCTGGCACGGGGCATTGCTGAGCAAACTTCGCTCATATGGACTTTCCCAACAGCTTTGCGACTCGACAAGGAGCTTCCTTGAAAATCGATCGATCCGGGTTGTTGTGGACGGCGAGTGTTCGGATCTGTATCCTGTTAATTCGGGGGTGCCCCAAGGTTCTATTTTGGCTCCAACCTTCTTTTGCTTCACATAAATGATTTGTTGGAGACAACGGATAACAAACTGTTCAGTTTTGCGGATGATAGTACGTTTGTTTCCTCCTTTTCGAGTGTTCGGCCGATTGGTGCATCTGCGTCGCATCAGCTGAGATGTAGACAGGTTGATTCTCTGACTCAGGATCTATATAAGGTCCTACAATGGGGAAGGGCCAATCTCGTCGACTTCAATGCAGCGAAGACACAATATACAACATTCACAAAGAAAAGTGGATCATCGGTTCCACGGCTGATGAATGGTCGGCCCTAGAGGCTAAGGAAAGCTTGAAATTGCTCGGCGTCACGGTCTGTGGGAATGTATCATGGCATAAACACGTGTCGCCAGCTCAGCCTCAGGAAAACTGAGCTATCTTTTTAGAGCCAAGAAATATTTTACTCCGGCTCAACTTCTTCTCCTAAATAAATCCCAAATTAGACCCGCGCTCGAATATAGCTCTGCTCCTAAACATACCCTCGACCTAGTTGAGAGCATACAGAGACGAGCGATCGGTCTGATCGGGGACTCGGCGCTGACGTCGTCGGGACTACAGTCGCTATCACATCGAAGGCGTGTAGTCGACCCCTGTCTGTTTTACAGATATTATCACGGGTACTGTTCTTCGGAGATTCGTGGTATTGTTCCACGCAATTCGCCTTATATGCGCTCCACAAGACAATCCGACGGATCGCACCCGTTTGTGGTTCATCTCCCGACGGCGCGAACATCCCTGCATCAGAACTCGTTCCGTTACAGAGCGCGGAAGCTGTGGAACTCCCCTCCCACGCGAGTGTTCCTGGAGCGTTACTGATCAAAAAGAGCTGCAACAGTTATTTGATGGCATCTCGGGGCGCCCACCCGGAAACTGTCTAATTATAATTATTAAAAAAAAAAAAAAAAAACTTATTGAATAAGGCCAATACCTGATCCCTGTTGTAGTGCCGATGATGATGGTGATGATGACTGTTCTTCGGAGATTCGTGGTATTGTTCCGCGCATTTCGGTTTATATACGCTCCGCGAGATAATCCGACGGATTGCATCGGTTTATGGTACATCTTCCGACGGCGCGAACATCCCTGCATCTGAACTCGTTCCGCTACAGAGCGGAAAAGCTGTGGAATTCCTTCCCCGCGCGAGTGTTTCCGAAGCGTTACAAACCAGTAACTGTTCAAGAAGAACTGCCACGGTTATTTGGTGGCTTCTCGGGGCGCCGTGTTAGCGTTATAGGTTCGTCTCTCCTGAGAGAAGTATATATAAATATAAAGGCAAAGGAAAGTCGGTTTTTGATGCCGGTTAGCGCCTGAATAATATTTTACAGTAGGTACACTTGAAAAAGTTGGCGTGCGTCCTGCCTAACGTAGAAGTACACTGAATGAGTATGCTACCAGTAAACTGCTGAAATCCAAATCGCTATCATGTAATATAAAGCTCCGTGTCTATAGAACCATAATCATGCCGATTGTTCTATACGGATGCGAAACATGGTCTCTCACAAAACGGGAAGAAAACCAATTCCACGTATTCGAAGTCCTAAGGGGTATCTTTGGCGGCAAATATGACGGGGCAGGACAATGGAGGAAACTTCACAACCACGAATTGTAAGAGCTATACCGCAAACCTTCAATAGTGAGAGTGATCAAGTCGCGAAGATTAAGATGGACCGGACACGTGGCGCGAGTGAGCAACGAAAGGACCGTGTATAGAATTCTTGATGGTAAGCCAACGGCAAAGAGACCGCCAGGGCGGCCGCGACGCAGATGGGTGGACAATGTAAGGTTTGACAGCGAGGAAATCGGATCGGATGGTCGAACGTGGAAGAGCGCACAGGACAGGGAATAATGGCGGAGTGGCGTCGGTGAGGTCATGAACTTCCGGGTTCCTACAGGCCAATAAATAGATAGAATATATAACAGCCTGCTAAGAGTATAGTGGCAAGAAGCCAAGCTAACAAATTTGTGAAAGAGAAGGATAGTGTTATATAAATTAAATGAAGATGAATGAATATAAATTAAAGATAACATCTTGAATAGAAGAGTAAATAAAATATTACGTAGAAATGGCGAACGATGGAAAAGTATAGTAAAAATATGAAAACAACAAAAAACATATAAAAAAAAAATAGTGATAAGAAAATAAGGACACCAAATTAAATTATAGAGAAAACAAAATAAGTAAACAAATAAAACAAAACAAAAACAAATACTTGTATTGTTATATAAGCACACTTGTCCTCCTGATTTTATTTAATTTGTTTGTTTTTCTTAAAGAATACAACGACTATTGCTTTGTTATTAATTTGAAATGCTAACAATACATTGATGTAAGCGATTTGAATCAATGAATTGAGTCTTACTTATAACTTTAATTCCTTTATATATAACAATTTAAATATATTTATGTATATATCTGCTTAAATTTTTGAATAGAAAAGGAAATGTTGAATCATATCGTCGTTTTCTTCGCACTCTAGGAATACAGTTGTCGAATCTGTTCATGCATGCTTTTGATTAATCTACTGATAAATACATGTACATTTTATTATAATCGATTATAAACTACATAAGCTAAATTTAAATATTTTTATCATAATTTAAAAATTAATCAAACAAAATTGGTGTTTTGCGTTTGATTGGTAAATTCATTAGATGTCCCACCTTCAAAAGTGTGGATATTTTTTTTTTTTATTTATGTATTTTCTGTTTTTAATTTTCTTTGTTTTAATTTTACTTTATATATTTTTAATTTAAGCGCATAGTGTTAACTGTGGTATAACGACATTATTGTAACCACTAGAAAATATATGAATAAATATATGTATAAAAAAAATAGTAAATAAAACCAAATAAATAATTTACTCCATGCATATAAGGACATTCAGCATATAAACATTATATAGCATTAATTCGCGCACACACAATAAATTGATCAACAAAGGTTATTGTTTAAATTATTGGAAAATGATTGGTATATAATGAGAAACCTTAACTAAGAGATTAGAACGAAAATGTAACTGTTTATTGCTTGATTTTTGACGAATAAGCACACGAGTTGGATTGAAGCCCACCCAACTACCACGAGTAATCACTTGATAGTTTCTTATAGATCTTCTTACATATAAATCTCAAAATTGTGAGGGATTTAAAAAATCTCTTATAACACAGCCTAAGGCACGAAAACATGAAAGTACTCTACAAATGGATATGCTCTTAGCAGAAGAGTAAACAGAGGATATAGGACATTCACTTGGATGCCCAATTTCAAGTATTTATGGGGAGTCATGCACATAATCCCAACAACACTTCCGATCGGTGCAAGAATGGTTTGATGGTTCGATAGGGAAAGCATTTTTAACGCTAGAGAACGTCGACTTTATCCAGGTAATTGGCTGTAGTCACGTATATGTGTAACGTAGTAACTAATAGTGTTTAGTCCTTTTTTATTTTTACAATGCTGTGGTAGTCGGTCTGTGGCGATGCCTGTGATGGTGGTGGTGGTGACGGTTGGGATTTGCCTGGGCGCCTTTGTAACGCTTTTTATCCTGCTTTCAGTTGGCCATGTCGCTTGCTTTTAGGTCTCGTTCACGGAAGAAGCCTCGTTCAGTTTTACACTCGCGAATGGTGACTGTTTCTAAGTTAACGGTGACATCAGTGATGACAACCTTATCTGAGATCTTGCATTTGTTTGGTAACCAAAAGCGAGGCTCTGCTGCCTTTGGCGACAATGGAGGTGACTTGGATCGTGGTATTTTATTTGGAATTTGACTATTATTGCTCTGCTGATGTTGATGATCTTTTGGTTTTGATTGATGATTCTCATTCTTTTGTTGTGGCAGAACGATACCTTCTGCCGCTGGTTGTGGTTGCTGTACGTTTTGTTGTTGTTGTTGTTGTTGAATTTGTGGCTGTTGATTTGCATATTGCTGTGGTTTTTCTAATGGAATGTCTTGCTCAGGGCGTGATGCAGGAGTTTCTGGTGAAAGTGGTGCTGATTCAGCTTTGAGTGGCGTTGAAATTGGTGCAGCTGTGTCTAAGCAATAGGTTTTTGTTGGAACTGGCCCATCAGGCGATGTTTTAATTGTGACACCAATTTTACCAGATTCTTTAAGTACTTCTGCTTTACGTTTTGTGCCAACTGTGGGCTCTTTTCTGCCGCTGAGTGGTTGATCCTCACTACTACTTGAATTTGTATCTGCTTCGGGTATAAATGGTGATCTTCTCTCCTGGCTAGGAGTTTCTGATCGACGTGTATTGCTCATAGTACTTGTGTTGTTATTTCCTTTTTCTGTTGTACTTTTAATATCCTTGCGTTTATCTCGATCTGCTGAGGGCGTCGGCGCGTCACTTTCATCCCCGACAGTAACGTCATCATCATCTTCTGATTCAATATTACTGCGATCGGGTTCTTTCTCCTTCTTTTTTGGTCCCCTCTTGGATGGGGTATTAGACGACTTGTTGTTTTGTTCATAAATTTCAATCAAACGACGATCGAGGATGTTTACTTCAGGTTCCCATGTGTTGTAGCGTTGATTCCATCCTTTCCATTTGACCCTATATTCAACAACGCCCTATAAGAAAAAAATACCGTGTTATTATTTATTACTTTGTTAGGAATTAATTTTAATTTAATTTCGAACACCCATGGGAGTACTTGCGGGGAAAAGGTACACATCAAAAAACCAACTCAAACCATGATGCTTAGACAATCATCATCATCATCATCATCTGCACTGCAACCGGGAACCGGTCTTGGCCTTATTTAGCAAGTCCTGAGGCTTGTTAAATTTTCCATAGTGATTTGTTTTTTCCGGGCAAGGTCATTAGTCTTGCGCCAGAGGCTCCCCGACGGGGAATCGAACCCCGGTCTCCCGCGTGACAGGCGGGTATACTAACCACTATACTATCGAGGAACCTTTAGACAATATTTGAAGCAAAATTTTTGAAACAACATCGAAATCTGCAAAATTATGATGAAAAATATTGTAGCGAGCTGGGTGTTCGCTGGATTAATTATTTTTAATAAATAAGAGCCGTTAAATCGATTTTGAATTAATCTAACACTTTATTAGTCCGTTAATAACAACCGTTACTTTTACCGTAGACTTAACGATTTCTTAACCTATCGCTTCCGTACTTATCGCGTCTTTGACTGCTTACTTCTTACTTATCTCGCTGATCTGCGTGCGACGTATTTATACCGTTTCCTCATCCCGATTCGGCGTTTCGTTTCCGTCCGTTCCTTAGCTTCGAATTTTCTACTGCCCATCAACTCCAGTTTTCCAGTACTTTCTAGAATATACTAGTACTTTGTTTTGGACTTTCTAGAATATTCTAGTACTGATTGTCATATGCGTCACACTACCCTCCACCTAGACTAGTTCGTCCTGAACTAAGTTCACTGATCCCCTGGGTTAACAAAAAGTCACCAGTCGGCCACGATGTACCACTTTCATCTTGGCGTTCGGTCTTCGCTGAATCCTATAGACAACGTCGTTAATTCTTGTGAGAATCTTATACGGTCCTTCCCAATGTTGCTGCAACTTCGGAGACCTTCCTTTTTGCTGATGAGGGTTATACAGCCGCACGTTATCGCCTGCATTAAACCCGGATGCGTTGGCTCGAACGTCGTACCTTGTTTTCATCCTGTCACTTGATACATTGATTTGCTTTCGAACCAAATGATGAATCTCATCGCGGCGATTTCTTCATTCGGCTACGTAGCCTTCAGTCTTATCCATGGCGTCTGGAGGTATTCGGAATCGCAGTTCGGCTGGTAATCGTATCTCTCGTCCAAATATAATTCTTGCTGGAGAATGGCCTGTCGTATCGTGATTAGCCGATCTATAGCTCATGAGAAAAGTTTGTACATATTTGTCCCAATCTCGTTGGTGATCACTAACGACCTTCGATAAATACTCTTTCATTGTTCGGTTGAACCTTTCGATTATTCCGCCTGACTGCGGATGTAAGGGGAAGTCCTGGTTTTCCTTACGCCCAGTGCCGCACGGATGCCTTGAAATATCTGTGATTCGAAGTTTCGGCCTTGATCGGAACGAAGCTCACAGGGAACTCCATATCTGCTGATCCAATTATTGATAAGGTGCTCAATGGCGGTTGTTGCTTCTTGGTTTGGAATTGGAAGGACTTCCACCCACTTGCTGAAGTATTCGATGATAACCCACACGTATTTGTTGTTGTCGTTTGTTTTTGGGAATGGTCCTGAGATATCAATCGCAATTCGTTCGAAGGGGGCACCCACGTTGTACTGCTTCATAGCGCTCCTTGGTTTTGCTGTTGGTCCTTTTGTCGCAGTGCAAGTTGTGCACTTCCTACACCACGACTCGACGTCATCTCTCATGTGAAGCCAGTAGAATCAAGATCGTAATTTTGAAAGTGTCTTATTAACTCCCAGATGTCCGCCGGAGGCCCCCTCGTGCATTTCTGTTAGCACATCCTTCACTTTTGATGATGGGACTAGAATCTGCATTCGATGGGATTTTCTGTCCGCGGCTTCCCATTTACGCTTTAGAATTCCATCTTCCACCAGCAAGGAAATCCATTTTGCCCAATATGCCTTAAATGTTCCACTCTTGTCGGAAATATTGTTCCAAGTTGGCTGCTCGTTCTTTTCTTTGTGTTCCAGGATTAACGACATATCTTCATCCTGAAGTTGAGCTGCGCGTATAGCATCACTCGTCCACCCATCTAGTACTTCTACTTGTACATTTCACAGGTCGTACGCCTCTTCTTTCTCTTCCGCCCTATGACAATGTTTACAATCTGGCTTACATGGTCTTCTTGATAGAGCATCAGCGTTATTATGCACCTTCCCTTGACGGTGGGAAATTTGGAAATCGTACGTTTGAAGTCGTTAAATCCATCGTGCTATTTGTCCTTCCGGATTCTTAAAATTTAACAACCATTTAAGGGCGGCATGATCCGTCCGTAGGTGGAATCGACGTCCGTAGAGGTACTTATGGAAATTCTAAACGGCTTCTACGGCAGCCAGCAGTTCCTTTCTTGTTGCGCAATAATTTCTCTCTGGCTAAGATAGAACTCGACTATAATATGCGACAACTATCTCTTTACCATCGACTTCCTGTGACAACACTGCTCCGATTCCTGTGTTACTTCCATCAGTATCCAATATAAATGGACGATCCGATATTGGGAATGCCAATGTTGGAGTCTTACATAACTCGGCCTTCAATGTGTTGAATGCTGCCTCACACTTTTCTGTCCAATTGAATTTCTTGTCTTTACCCGTTAGTTCGTGTAGGGTTATAGCCACGTTGGCGAAACCTTTAACAAACCGTCGGTAATATGTGGCTAATCCCATAAAGCTTCTCAACTGTTGCTTGTCTTCTGGGGTAGGCCACTCTCGAACGGCTGCTATCTTATCAGGGTCCGTTTGAACTCCTGCAGATGAAACGATGTGTCCCAGGAATTTTACTCTCTTTTGGAAGAGTTCACATTTCTTCGAATTGAGCTTTAAGTTGGCTTGCCTTAGTCGTTCGAAGACGGAGCGCAGATTATTGATGTGTTCTGGTAAATTTCTTCCAACAACGATGATATCGTCGAAGTACACAAGACACGACTTCCATGTAAGTCCCCGTAGAGCACTTTCCATTAATCGTTCAAACGTTGCTGGGGCATTACACTATCCAAAAGGCATCACGTTGAATTGATAAAGTCCGTTTCCGGTAGTAAACGCTGTTTTCTCCTTGTCCTCCTCCTTCACTTCCACTTACCAGTAACCGCTTTTTAGGTCCAGTGAGCTCCAGAAAGGGTATCTAGTGTGTCGTCGATTCGAGGAAGTGGGTAACTGTCTTTCTTCGTAACGTCGTTTAACCGGCGGTAGTCGACACAAAATCTAGTTGTCCCATCCTTCTTCTTGACGAGCACTACCGGCGAAGCCCATGGGCTCGATGATTTCTCGATGACTCCTTGCTCTTTCATCTCTCGAATCATGTTGCCTACTTCTGATTGTTTGGCCAGCGGTAGTCGACGAGGTGGCTGTCTTATGGGTCTTGACTCACTCGTGTCAATACGATGTTTAACTATACCGATGCGTCCGAATTTATCATTTCCTGTCACAAAAATATCAGAAAAATCATTCAGGAGTGATTTTACGCTTGCCTTTTCTTTGTCTGTAGATGCAGAGGATGCACCAGAGGGCTGTTGAATTGAATGGTCCTCTCCCCTTATGAGAATTAAGCTTATCAATGATACGGGTGCACATTCTGCGATTACCTCTCGTTTTCTTATTGCGACCGGCTCCTTGGACGCATTTAGTACTCTGCCAGGTACGATGTGCTTCTTCGCATCGATAAGTGCTTTCCCAACAAGGATGTTCCCCTTACGCTGATTTTTTACAGCTTCGGTGATGTAAAATCGATTGTCACCGGGATCACTCTCGAGACTGGTCCAAATTACCGAGTCCGAACGAGGTGGGATCTCATCCTCCTCACGCACATAACATTTCAGCCTTCGCAATTGTTCATCCTGCAGTGTAATAGCAACCTCCAAGTTAACAATTCGCAGTGTTCTTTGACCGATATGTAGAACAACTTGATGCTCCTTCATGAAATCCATTCCAAGAATGCATTCGTCCGTAATATCGGCAACCAAAAATTGGTGGGAGATGGAAATATTGCCCAGCACTATTATGCTCTACACTTCTCCGTAGACTGTAAAACATTCTCCTGTGGCAGTCTTCAAAGCGCATCTTCTATTTTTATTAAGGGTTATTTTGCCGACGACATCCGGCCGAATTATGGACCTCGTTGCTCCAGTGTCGATTGTCACTGTTGTTGTCCTGGCATTATCAATCGTAGTTATAACCAAACTTTGGTTATCCCCTTGGAGTTGTGATACAGTTACGATGCTGGGGCTGCAAATTCCACCAGGCGACTTTCGCCCCGTAAAGTCTGCCCTTACAAGTTTCCCGAGCTATTGACCTCAGGTTGGTCCGTTGATAGTCTCCTCTTATGATTAGCGCATGAACAACAATTCTCACTTGGTGTTTCAGTCATTCGTCGACGTTTCCTACAGTCAACAGAGATGTGGCCGACTTCGCCGCATGTCCAACAGTTCATATCAGGTCTCGGGGTCCTCCGTTGTACATGCCCGATTCTTTGGCAGGAACATTCCTGGACGGACATTTCTCGGACTCTATATGTACTCCTGGTAGCCAGTTTAGCAGATTCATATGACAATGCGAACGCCAGTATTTCATTAGTCATCTTCTTTCCCGCCAAGTGAACGGCCTGTTGCTAGTCCCGATCTTGGAGTGCGTTTATAAATGCATCCATTGCTACCTCGTTCAGAAATTCCTTAGTCATATTTGAATAAGACAAGTTTGCCAATCGCTCAATGTGTGCCTGCAACTGTTGAAGATTTTCTCCAGGTTTCCGCGTTCTGCTCCGCAATTGCATGTGGTTGTCTCCATACCTATCTTCAAGGCCGTCTCTTACCGCTTGGAAATCTGTTTGCTTCTCTGCTGGTATGGTTTGTAGCAATTCTGCAGCCGCCCAGCGAAGTGACAAGATTAATGATGTTGACTTTTGCTCATTCGACCACTTATTATAATTGGCCGCGGCGTCAAACTGACGTACAAATACGGAGAAGGGTCCCATTCCATCGAAGGTTGGCGGATACATCCTTGTATCTTTGTAGTCAAGTTGATTGCTAGGCGATGTCTTATTTCTCTCAACACACTCAAGTCTCTTTTCGATTCGCCTTATTTCATCGGCGATTTTTAGATCCAGATTTCCTACTTCGTTTCGAATTTCTTCCTTAAAGTGTTGAAAATTACATTTCATCCTCTGCGTGTGGGCATCCAATTTTGCATTCAGATCTGCAGCTTGCGTGTCCCATTTTGTGTTAATGTCTGTAGCTTGCGCGTCCAATTTTATCATCATCATCCTGAGCATCTCCGAAATGTCCAACAATGGCGAACTCTTCTCCGTCACATTGGCACCATCTTGACTCGCTGTTTCTTCTCCATCCGGACAGTCTGGCCCAATCGTAAAAACATATGTGTCGACATCAATACCCTCTTCCTCCATTGCTGCTTGCAGACGCTGTCGAAGAATTTCCTTCTGCCCTCTGCTATCCAGATTCCGATCCTCCAGTTCCTTCTTCAACTCAGGAACGCGAAGATCGTCCAAATGTCGATCTGATATCGTCACAACACACTTTCACAGACTTATTCACTTCACCAATAATTAATCCCACTTCTGACACCAATTGTAGCGAGCTTAGGGTTCGCTGGATTAATTATTTTTAATAAATAAGAGCCGTTAAATCGATTTTGAATTAATGTAACACTTTATTAGTCCGTTAATAACAACCGTTACTTTTACCGTACACTTAACGATTTCTTGACTTATCGCTTCCGTACTTATCGCGTCTTTGACTGCTTACTTCTTACTTATCTCGCTGATCTGCGTGCGACGTATTTATACTGTTTCCCCATCCTGATTCGGCGTTTCGTTTCCGTCCGTTCCTTAGCCTCGAATTTTCTACTGCCCATCATCTCCAGTTTTCCAGTACTTTCTAGAATGTTCTAGTACTGATTGTCATATGTGTCACAATTTTTATATAGGGTCCATCTCCGCCATTGAGCCATTGGCAGAGGCGAGATTAGACTGACATCAAATTCCATCCATAATGTTAAAGACCATGTATTCGATTAGTAAAATATAAATTATAAAATTGTATTCCATTTAGGAGAAAAAATAAAAATAAAATTGAAGATGTACATTTAAAATCGATTAACTGAAAATTGTTTTAATTATGCCTAATGGCCGCCTCAACGGGTGAGTTGATAACCAGGTTGTGTCATGCGTTTGATTGTGCATACGCAGCTTCTATTGACGACTGTTGCATTCCGACACTATTACTGACTGGTAGATTGAATCCCAATGTTCAGCCTGCAGTTTCAAATCCGGGGTTGGCTTCCTTCCTCGGACGGGCTCCTGTGGTCAATTCAAACAAGGCTTGGCGACTCTGTAGTCATTTAACGTGCGGATCAAAAGAATCAAATAAAATTTTCTTTCACACAACAAAAACATTTGGATTTTCTTTACACACATTAAGACTTCATTACTTTTAAATTTTTCTTTCCTTTTTAGTTTAATTTCTCTAGCGATCGCTTCTAGTTCTTCCTGCCTCCGTGGTTCAGAATCGAATCTCAACTACTACTCGACAACTTCTTTCTCTCTCCATCCACTCCGCCACTATTCCGAAGAGAAACTCACCGCGGAGTCCACAACCCAACGAAAGCAGGATCGAGCACACGCTTTTAACGAATGTCAGTTCAAAATGTGGATCGCGGTCTCTAAACTCTTAACTTTATTTTAAACCAAATTAATTTATTGTTACTTTCTCTACGGTGGAGCAACCCAAACAAGATCCAACCACGTAACAGTGGTATGCTGACCTTAAACATAACCGAATAAGCGCTAATGATGCAGAGCGCTCCGGTCACCCGATTTTCTGTGATTGTACTAGACAATATCAAAAAAATCCACAGAATCGTTTTGGCCGATCGTAAATTGAAGTTACGTAAGATAGCAGCAGAGTTGAAGTAATCAGAAGACAGTGTATTTACCATTTTGCAAGAATAATTATCCATAAGAAAGCCGTGCTCAAATTAACGCGTGCACAAAAGGAGGTTTTAAAGTACCCTTACGAGGGTGGCGTTGGACGTCCGAAGGTCCAGCGTCTCCCAAGCTCTCACGGCCCCGTTTAAATTCAGCTGCCCAACATTTCACTGTGGTAAACGACTATCAAATAAAAACTACGCGTCCAAAATTGATGAAATTTTGGTGAGTAACTGTCAAAAGATGCACAACTACATTCACTACTTTTATTGACGAGTTCCGCTATCTTCGCGTTAAGGTCGGAAACCTTTCAGGCCACCAATGTACATATCAGAGCACAGTGCAAGTGGACGAAGAGGAGGTGGATAAGAATAGGCGGTATAGATATATATTGGCCTTAAATCCCTGGACATTACAATGACGAGGAAACACATGATCAGGTAGAGTATTCCACATTCGTGTCGTTCGGCTTAAGAATGACTCTCTATGTTTATTTGTGTGCCTGAAGTTGACTTTCAACGTGAACTGATGCGCATTCACAGATTAACGCGTATCGCGGGAAAATGTCTGAAGGAGCAGAACACATTCAGCAAGTTTAGTTGAGTAACGACCGTGATAATACGAGGGCAGTTTGATACGTTAGTGACTTATTGAATTTCCCGCACAGTAACTTTAAATGCAACACTTGTCTCGTCAACTGCGATCTATAAATACACTACTGTCAAAGTTTGAGCCTGCGTCATTTATTTTGTGTTTGACAGCCATTGAAAGGCGAAACCTCGTGAATTTTAATGTCCCATCAGGACAATGCACGGGTGCAAACGTGTGTAATCTACAGTGTCAAAAACCCATAAATTGGGATACGAACTGCCACCCCATCCAGTATTAGATACCCAAACCCGTGCTCTCTTTCCTGAAAAATAAAAATTAGAAGTAGGCGGATAAAAGCCCGCTGTGAAAAAAAATAAAAATAAAAAGTAGGCACCGAAAATATAATTTAAAAAAATGAGTCATCGAAAAACAATGAAAGCGTACGGACGTTATAAGCAGGTTTTAAGAGAGTTTAAAAAGAAATTAAATAGAAACACTACTGTCGGGTAGAACCAATATAGAAACAGTGCCGTCGCGTACAATAATAACTATAAAAAACAGAAGAAAGGAAGTGTAAAAATTGTCCACTTTCGCACCCGTACACCACCCAACTGGGGGCTTCAGGAACCGAACGCCCAGAGCAACAAGAACAGCGGTTAGAATAAGACCCACCAGACACCACTGCAAGGTAAACTAGAATAACAAAACTGTGGGTATCCTTTGTTTATTAATATTACATAAATATTTTCTATAGGATGGGCCATACATTATAGGTAGGGAATAATTTCCTAATTAAAAAATATAGCAATGACCGGCATGCCATTCAAACCCCAACGGTTGGCTACTATTAAAAATAAAGAACATTTTAAAAAGTGTCTCCACAGAATTCTTCTCCTTGACGCCAAAATCAGAAAAGAACAACGTTCCTGTTAAAGGGCATTGATCCTGAAACGGAGCCGGAAGTTCTACTGCATATGTTGCAAAAACTTTAACCACGACGAGCCTGAGTTCATTGGGGTAAAGCCTTTCGGCACACATAAATCCAAAAGGGAGAATCGAAAACTACCGTTCTTTTTAGTACAGTTAAAGCCCAATAACAAAATTGGTGGTCTGCGGAAAATCACAGTCCTGGACCATCAGATTGTTACATGAGACAAATAAAAAAAGGCAGGGTCGTTGTCAAAGGTTCGAACATTCAGTGTTGAACTGCGAAATGCAACACCGGTGCGTGAAGTGCGGACAGAATCACACTGCAGAACAATGCTTAGTAGGGAATCAAAGGGTAGAAGATGAAAATATTTTACAGTGTGCAGTATGTAGGAATGAGGGACACCTCGCTAACTACCGAGGCTGTCCTAAATTCCGCGAAATGATGTCGGAGAACGTAGCGCGGGAAAGAAAAACAGAACGCACATCACAGGGCGCACCAACAACAAGGCCCCCCCAGCTGTCGTACGCTAAAATAGCGTCCCGCACAAGAAACACGGCACAAAATACATCGCTAGTAACAAAACGGATCAGTACCCAGACGGAACCAACACCAACAATAACCCAGGCAAATGAAAAAAAACGCGAAACAATATAAAATGGACATCGTCGCGCTTCAGGAAGTCCAACTCCCAGATCAAGTAATCGAAACCAACGGATTTACACTGGTGTGTGGAGGTACCGATACACATAACCTCGGAACCGGCTTCATCATAAGCAAGAAGATTACGCCCCATGTAAAAGATGTACAATTTATTAATGACCGAATGTCTGTACTAAAAATACAGGGCCCATGGTACAAGTATGTATTTATAAATGTACACACCCAAACATAATCTACGGACGAAGAAACGAAGGACACGTTCTACGAGACCCTAGAGGAAGTATTTGATGGGATCTCATCTCCCGACGGCGCGAACATCCCTACATCAGAACTCGTTCCTCTACAGAGCGGGGAAGCTGTGGAACTCCCTTCCCACGCGAGTGTTCCCGGAACGTTACAACCTGCAACTGTTCAAAAAGAACTGCAACAGTTATTTGATGGCATCTCGGGGCGCCCACTCGGCGCTATAGGTTCGCCTCTCCCGAGAGAAGTCTAATAAAAAAAAAAAAAAATTCGATGTTAAAATTCTCCTCGGGGACCTCAATGCGAAAATTGGAAAGGAAGATATCTTCCAACCAACTATAGGTAAAGAAAGTCTACACAACGTTTCAAATGATAATGGAATTAGAATTATCACGTTCGCAACGTCAAAAGATCTGGTAGTGAAAAGTACGATGTTCAAGCACAAGCAAATTCATAAAGCCACATGGATATCACCCGACGGCGTAACACAAAAGACAAAAGACACCACACGAATATCGTTGACGTATGATTATATAGACGAGAAGAAGATTGGGATAAGGAAGTCACTCCGAAAGAATGGAAAACCCCAATAGTCGTTCCCATTTTCAAAAAAGGCGACAGATCTTATTGCGAAAAGTACAGAGGAATATCATTGCTCCCAACCACATACAAAATACTAACAAATGTCATACTGGTGAGAATCACACCGTACTCAGAAGAAATACTGGGAGACTACCAATGCGGATTCCGTAGGAACCGGTCAACAAGTGACCAAATGTTCACAATAAGGCAACTGCTGGAAAAGAAGGGGGAATACGGAGAGACGGTTCACCAATTGTTCGTTGACTTCAATAAAATCTACGACTCAGTTGCAAGGCAAAGACTCTACCACGGACGGACTAAAACAGGGAGATGGCCTATCACCGTGTCTTTTTAACTTTGTGCTCGAGTATGTCATCAGAAAGGTACAAGATGACAACATGGCCGGATCATCCCTGAACGGGGTCACACTAGTGCTCACATATGCGGATGATATCGCCGTTTGGGCGATAATCTAGAAACTGTAGATAAAAACTGTGAAATCGTGCAAGCGGCAGAAGAGGTGGGCCTAGAAATAAATGAAGACAAAACAAAATACATGATTACGGCGAGAGCAGGTGGAACTCAGGGAACACATATAAACGTCAGAGGCAAGATATTTGAAAAAGTTAAAGAATTTAAATACCTGGGAACGATGCTGACGGCCAGTAACGAAGTGTCGCTAGTTGGCACGCAGTCAGTAAACTGCTGAAATCCAAACTGCTATCACGTAAAAAAAAGCTCCGTGTCTATAGAGCCATAATCATGCCGATTGCTCTATACGGATGCGAAACATAGGATCTCACAAAACGGGAAGAAAACAAATTCCGCGTATTCGAGAATAAAGTTTTAAGGAGTATCTTTGGAGGTAAATATGACGAGGAGGCAGGACAATGGAGGAAACTCCACAACCACGAATTGGAAGAGCTACACCGCAAACCTACAATAGTGAGAGTAATCAAGTCGCGAATATTAAGATGGGCCGGACATGTAGTGAGAATGGGCAACGATAGGTGGGAGCGTAGAATTCTTGACGGTAGACCAACGGGAAAGAGACCGGTAGGACGGCCGCAACGGAGATGGGAGGACAATGTTAGGTTTGACCATGAGAAGATCGGAAAGGCTGGTGAAACGTGGAAGGGGACGATGGCGGAGTCGAGTCGGCGAGGTCATGAACTTCCGGGTTCCTACAGCCCAATAAATAATAATAATAATAATAATAACACTCGACTCTAAAATGAGATTTTCATGTCACGCTAATACAAGTCAGGGCTCTAGCAAGACCTGGTGCAGTTCTAAAAGGAGGGAAGATGTGGCTCTTCAGCTTGGACTATGCTGCTTTAGATTCTTGTATTTCTGGTATTCTAGTTTAATCATAGTTTGTATCATTTCATTTGCTTTTAACCGACTTAACAAATTGTACCTGAATTCATCTGGTTTTGAATTAATGTAAAATGTTTATGCAAGCTTTGTGGTCCTTGAATGTACCACCCCATCTTAAAAAAAATAGTATACTGATTAGTATACCCGCCTGTCACGCGGGAGACCGGGGTTCGATTCCTCGTCGGGGAGCCTCTGGCGCAAGACTAATGACCTTGCCCGGAAAAAAAAAAAAAATCATTATGGAAAATTTAACAAGCCTCAAGACTTGCTAAATAAGGCCAAGACCGGTTCTAGGTTGTAGTGCCGATGATGATGATGATCTTAAAAAAAAAAAAAACGATATTTTACTTGATAGCCATTGTAAAGAGGCATTCAACTCTGTTTTGTTACTTTAATCATATAAAAACACTGAATGCCTTCTAGTTTTCTTATATATTATTATAGTCGATAATATTTGTCAATTGTGTTGTAAAATTTAATGCACAAACCATAGAAGAAATAAAACTAGTACTACTACTACTACCTCCCATGCGGCAGCCAAACTGGAGTCGGATATTCAATGGAATAAATGCAAAAATTAATGCTCTGGTGCCTGTCTGATTGTTGATCCAAAGACTATTTTACAAGTTACCCAGATTAGGCATTCATCCCTACTATATATGTTTTATAACAATGTTTAAGGATAGAAAATTTATTCTAAAAGCGGCAACGTGACATCCAGCCTGCAACAGGGAGCGGTACTATCTCCAATTCTTTTTAGAATATACACTAGCGAGTAAATAGGCACTCTTCATCAACCAATTGTGTATGCAGACGATCTCATAATCTACAGACCAGTTCCGAAAATTGAGATAATTAACAGTCAATTGCAGCGGGACTTCAACGAAGTTCAGGGCTACTGCGACGGCTGGAAACTCGAAATCAATGTCCAGAAATGTAAAACGATCCTGCTTAGAACACTGTTGCATCGGGCTACGTCGGATACAACGAAAAATTTGGGAAAATTCGTTATCATGGGGCCTTACCAACAGACAATAAAGACTAAATATGTAGTCAAATACCTGGGCATTTGGCTGGACCAATATCTATACTTTAACAAACACATGGAGGCTGCCTTCGGCCAAGCAAAGAGAACTTTTGCTATGACATGAAGGCTATTTCACAGTAGCCAACTTAACAATCGAGTTAAAGTAATGTGCTACATGGCTCTCATCAAGCCAGTGATCATCTATGGATGCCCAGTGTGGTTCAATGCAGGTCCACATCTATTGGAGTAGATTCGGGTTTTCGAAAGGCAATGTCCCAGAACTTGCCCTGATTTATACCTGAATCCAGAATCCGACTAGAAAAAATGCTATCCCATACTTTATATAATGGCGGTAACATAAGCAGGCCAGATAATTTTATAATCAAATTGATCAGAGAACATGTTGCGAGATCAATGAGTTCATTTAACGATTTAATTTTCTGGGCTTATTATCCCCCCCCCAAGGGGCGATGAGAGCAAACATACTAGGCAAAGTCACTGATTGCTTTCAACCCGGCGAAGGCCAAGACGATCCTTGTCCCTGTTCAATCCAAGTTGACATGCAGCCCTACGCGGAAACCCTGGATAGCTACTTTGGCACCTGCCAAGTAGTGAATGCATGCAGCGACACCCAGAGAAAGGTTATCCCTTTTCTCCAACAAATCATTTATGTGAAGCAAAAACACGATTTGTGGCCAAAATAATACCTTGATACATCCCGGAATTAACAGGATACAGATCCGAGGACTGGCCGTTTACAACAACCTGGTTCGATCGATTCTCTAGGAAGCTCTTCGTGCAGTCGCAAAAGCTGCTGGGAAAGTCCTTCGAAGATTGCTCAGCAATGATCCGACCCGCGCGCTGTCAAAAGCCTTGGAGATATCCAATGCGACCGCTTTTGACTCACCATGTCCCTCAATCGTAGATGTCCATATATCGGTTATAAGGATCAGAAAGTCTCCCGTGTACCATTTGCCACGGAATCCGTATTGACGATCATTCAGAAGCCGATTGCACTCTAAATATTTATTTAACTCGGCATTGATGACATTTTACATCACCTTAGACAACATAGACAGTAATGCTATCGGGCGGTAATTTCGTGGGAAATACTTTTTCCCCTCTTTGGGATTGGCTGAACTCGAGCGATTTTCCAGCAGGCAGGAAAGTTCCTCCGTGCATAAGATAAGCGGAAGAGCCTGCCAACAACCGGTGACAGTTCTGGAGCACAGTTCTTAAGGACTATTGCTGGTAATCCGTTCGAACCGGTTACCTTCCCACAGTCCTGTCCGCAGAATGCGTTGAATAGTACGCGGGTGGAACCCAACATCCCGCATTGAAGACCATACCGGCGCGATCACAAGGTGGCTCCGAGCGGCATCGAGGTTAAAATTTGCAAAAAAAATTGGCTTTATCTTTTGAATTTGTGCCTTAGATCCCGATGCCCGTCACTAACGGAGGAAAAGAGGAGGAAGCGAAGTTACTGCTGTCAGCCTTTGCCATTGACCATATGGGACGCGAACCAGTTGGGCGCTCAAGGAGTTTATCGGTCACTCTGTCGTTGTAGGTATTCTTCGCAGTATCAATCGCCTGGTTGCACGCGTTTCTGATTCTAACAAAATTCGTTCTGTTAACCTCGCTGGAATTGGAGTGTCATTGCTTAAAAATTGTTTGCCGCTGTAATCTGCTCGCATTTTTTATCAAATTTTTTTTTTTAACGCTATGACACAATCACCAAAAATTGAACCAATGCGTAACACATCAGGCTACTGACCGTGTGTACGAATTCGATTTCTAAATTCAAGTACACTCAACTGATGTCGAATTGTTATGTTATCGCTATGGTATACGGCTCTGATGCATTTTATTATTCGATTTTCGTTCGGTGTTCTTCACTATTTGCTTGTGTATTGTGTGTGTACCTGTTAGAAACGCCACACCCCCATACACCTGAAGTCGGTTATTTGTTTGAAATGCAAGTGGTTGCGCGACCGATACTAAGCAGTGATCCGAGTTTCCCAGTGGCGCAGCAACCTCCACGGTATAAACGCTCGGCTCGGATGTTAAAAGCAGATCCAGGGTGTTCGCATAATCACCTCTCCTCACCACGTATCCGCCACTCGGGTAGATTTCTCTACGAATTGAGTTAAATTACTGCTAATAGCGAAAATCTCCGCCAGCCTCCCAACACCGTCTGTTCTGTTAGAATATACCAGCCAGCCGGAGTTGTATACATTAAAATTGCCAAGGACGACAATTTCAGAAGCCGGCGTTTTGCGACGATAGTGAAGAACGTGTGATTCGAACTGACGCTATGACGGTTAGAATCACTAAAAATTGAACAAATGCTCAACACATCACGCCACTGCCGCGTGTACGAATTCGATTTCTAAACTGAAATACACTCAACTGATGTGGAATTGCTATGTTATTGCTTGGTATACGGCTGATGCTTTTTCTTATTCGATTTTCGTGCGGTGTTCTTCATAATTTGCTTGTGTATCGTGTGTGCGTGTATCTGTTAGAAACGCCACAGATCTGTTTCCAGTCGGCGGTACGTGAAGGCAGTTTGAACAGTCTTGCTGGTCAATCGTCATTCGGGGAGCGGTAATGACAACAAAGAAACAGAATTGCTCAGCACGACCCTCAACCAAATGATGTCCAAGTTATTGGGTTCCAACGGCTCCATATTTTGGCAAGCCAGATCGGACCGCGTGAAGACGTAGACTCTACCCTTAAAACGGAATCTCCAATGCAAGTCGTATCCTGAGCGACGAAGATATGTCGAATCAGTTGACGAATCGATCTGGATCTCTGTTAGGTCAAGGATATCAGGTTTCGCTGTTTGCAAATATTGGTGGACGCATCATCACTTCTCCTCACCACTGTAGGGTTATATTTGTATAGATTGTTCTTCTTACCTCGGTTCCGGGTCTTTTGGCCTTGTGTCCAAGATGAAAATAGGAGATTTAATTAGTTTTTATTTTATTTATTTTAATCATTGTGGCCGTTCTGGCCTCCGGATCCAAACTGATCTCGAATCCAAAATGCACTCCCCTTTTATACTCTGTGGCAACAGAGATTTGTTAACGATATTATTTAAAAATTCCAAGAAGCCCAAACAAAATTGTGTGTGCTTCAATTGGAATAGGATTCCCGGAAGTGTACACGAACTCTATCTGAACTAATTCCCGGAAGGAGAAATCATGAAATGCATTTAGTATTACGCATTTCATAATGTTTAGGATTATTAGGAATTGAATCAATGTACGACAAATGGATTTTGGTTTAATTTGGTCGTGCATATGATTCAATTGGATTATGGGTGAGGTAATTAGGAATTTGAATCAATGTGCGGCAAACCAACTTTTGGTTTAACTTGTCGCTCATATGATTCACTTGGATTGGGATTATAGGTAAGTGGGTGAGAGTAGTGATTTAGGATCACTACATTCCTCCCCCCTTTAGAAAAGAAAATTAATCTGGAAGAGGTTAATTTTCTAGAATGAGTGAAAAGCAAGGGGCTTTGGCATTTTGAATTCGCGATAGTTTACATTTTTTGTTTTAGTTTAACATTTAATGGATTAATTCGTTATGTTTAATATGTGTGCTACATGTTGTATTTTCTCTTTTGCGGTACTGCTTCTTAAGTTTGTTTGTATAAAGAATGGTATGGTATTTATCTAATAATTGTGGCTGGTGTCATGTTTACATTTATCATTTAAGTATATTAATGAAAGTGAATTTTAAAAATAGACATATGTATTATAAGACTAAGTAAATAAATTTTGAATTAATAAATGTTCTTATTTTACTTCGTGTTTTATAACGTTATTTTTCTAATCTATACTTAAGCCATTAATATTTATTTTTTGTTGTTGTTCATTTAATGCTAGATTAATAGAGATAGATGTGTGTTTATTTTCAAAGAGCGCCTTACACTAGTAGTAAATACGAATTATATTTTGTAAATTTATATAGAATTCTTTATATCTTCCTTCTTTCTTTGTATTTTGATTTAATCAATTGATTACATGGCAATTTTAGCTTAGGTCTGTTTTCGTATATCTGTATTGATTTTTTTTTTTTTGTATTATATGTTTTTGTTTCAGTTTGCTATTTAGTGTTTTCTTAATGCTCATATTTTTCATATTTCTAAGTTAGATCTTAATTAGGATTTATATATATTCTTTGAAATAGTTATTTACAATTTTGTTTAATGTTCATAAATTGTCTTCCTCATTGAGGGTCAATATGTGTTTTGTTTTATTTGTATGTGCTTTCTTTTTTTTTTTTGTATTTCATTACATTTATTTTAATATTACCACTTTTTTTGTTGTTGCCCTTTTTGTCTATATTGTATATCTATTAGTATTTTTAAGTGATAAAGTATTGAACTACAATACACCCTGGGGATAGTAAATGTCTGGGGTTGATAGTGGAAAGGAAAGTGAAACTAGGGTGAAGATCAGAACTAATCAACCTTGGAATACGATTTCAGTCTCCTATTGTTTACCTTTATTGATTTTTTTCCAATTTTGATGGTCGTATTGTTTGGCTCAGTTATTCCTGTAATGAGGAAAGGGCCCTTCCAGATGGGTGTTTGTTTATTCTTGGGGTTTTTGTATCTTACCAACACCCTGGTTCCCACTTGAAACGATTGCGGTTTCGTTTCACTTCCGCAGCATGCGGTTGCCCTCGAAGAACGGCATTCCTTGCATTGCTTTTTATATTTCCGAATGTCGGAGAGCATGGACGGCCACCAGTATCTTTGTCGTATTTTATTATACGACTTGGTGATGCTCACATGTTCACCGGAAGGGGAATTGTGATAAACCCCGAGTATCGTCGCGATCTCATCGAGGTTTATTATTTTTTCGGGTGTGTTGGGCTTTTGCAAAAAATTTGTATTTTGAGAGGAGCTGGGGCACTGTGGATTAGCTGACGAAGTGTCAGTTATTTGATTAATACTTTTGATGTTACCACTTAGCTCCATGGGGTTCCTCTTTTTATGGTTAAGATTTAACCTGAATATTTTGCAGTTACCTTGGGCTTGCTCCTGTTTCCCCTTAGCGTATTTATTTTCAGGTGCCTTTTTCTCGACGTGTGAGAACTTTATTGGCACACTAAATACTTTGGGGTTTATTTCCGTGCGAGGAAAAGTGACGCGTTGTTTGGGGCCTTCCACATTGCAATATTTAGACAAAAAGTCATTTCCAAGCAGACCGTCTTCTGGTAGACCGGGCATACTGCTCACTACTTGGAACTTGCATGGGAGTTTAGACCTACCTTTTAATTTGAAGTTGACCTTGCAGCTTCCCAAGGTCCTAATGCTTCCGAACGGTGTCTCTAAAGTGCAAGCCTCTTGCTGATTTATTTTGGCGTCTGATTTTCCAAGGCAATTTTTGTTAATCAGGCTTACTTCCGCACCGGTGTCCACTACTAGTGTTGTGGTTTTGTTAACACCTACATCTATCGGTAGTTGGACGGTGGGAATGCTGGTTAATGGCGAGAGTGGGGTCCTTACATGGTAGGTCCTTTTTGCCACCGAGGGTTTTGACCTTTTTCGTTTTGGGCTCGAAGTGGTGGAATTCTGTGCAGGTTGGCATTGAACTCGCAACTCCCATTTCAGCTTTTGCTGACAGGATCCTAGATTGTGGCCGTTTTGGCCACAGAAGTCGCAAGTCTGCCTTATGTGCAGAACTCTTTTTACCTTCCTTAATCGCCGGCAGTCACGGATATCGTGATTTAATTGCTGGCAGTGTGTGCAAAAGGGTGTGTTTTTCCTTTTGACACAATCCTCATAGACATGCCCCCTTTTGTTGCAGTAACTGCAGGTTATCCTGCTGAGAGGGGCATCATGTGCCAGTGATGTGTTGGGAGGGTCTGATTCCATTACCTCTTCGGTTCCCCTGTATGGTTGGTCAGCTGGTGGTATTTGCGCCTCTAGTTGCGGAGTTCCCTGTGTAATGGGTTGGGTGTGTGGCAAACCTTCTATATTTGGAATATTGGGGATTATTTGAGTTAGAGTTTGTCCCAGCTGGGTACCTAAAGTGTGTTTATAGGCTTCTGAAGGTGCTGTTGTTGTACAAGGCGAGGGAGAATTAAATGAAACCTGCGAAGAGATTAATGGCAGCTGAGGTTGTTGGATTTGCTCCAATTCCAATGTTTTTTCCATTAAGGAATCTATTGGTACATCGCCCATCAGTAATAAAAATTGTCGATGGTACGGATTTATCAACCCCTTTTTGTAGATGCTTTTTGCAAAGTCATCTAATTGTATCTTTAAGGCCTCAGACAATATGGGACCGTATTTTAGTTCCGCGGCTTTCTTACATTCCCTTAACGACTTCTTTAGTCGTAATTGGAATAGAATAATAGCTTCTGCCGGATTTTGCCGAGTAGCTAATAGCTTATTTACCAGGTCCTGATAGTTTTCTACTGGTAAATAAACCTTCCTTAGCACATCCTCGGCTTCCTGAAAAGATGCGAACGGAGTGGACGCGAATAAGGCAGAAGCTTCACCCCGTAGCCTAGTAGGGAATATTTGTAAGAAAGCCCCGTGTTCTTCAGTCCTGAGGCAGTTTAAAACCCTCTTGCAGCAATCCAAAAAGGTTTCCAATTCTGCACCTATATGCGGATTTGGTTCCCCGGAGAAGATGGGGATTAGCTGTGCTGACAGCTTCGCAACCTTTGTGTAATCAATGGCCATTGTTTCAAAGGTTGCGAGATCCGTTTGGTGCTGAGGAGCTGAAATTTCTGATAGGTTTGGACTGGGGTCGCGAGTTTTGATCGGGGGGGTTACTTCGATTATTGTTCCGCTGCGAAGTCTTGGATGAAGGAGGTACAGGGTCGTGGGGCGTGCTAGGGCTTGAGGTGGTTTCTTGTTCCATAGACCGACAGAGAATAATATAATAATAGTAACAATATAAACTGGAGAGAGGGATACAGGTATATGGGTTTCAGATGTTTGCTATCCCAAGGGCGAGTGTTAAGATTATTATTTTTGTTTAGAAATTCTTCCCTAGGATAGGTAGGTGCACAATATAGACAGACAGACAACTAGGGATATAAGTTTTACAAGGTTAATTGGTAATTTTGGGATTATTTTAGAATAGCTTAATTATCAGATAAATATATGTTGTCATTAAGTGATTAATTATAAGGAACATGGTAAACTATACTTAATCAAAGCAAATTATTCCTATGACTTTAGTAAATTACAAAGAAAAATAAATGGTCACTTAGCTGTTCTCTGTTGTTGTAGTTGTTGAGCAAGCTGCTGTCCATTGGTCCTGCTGCTGTTGGAGCTGCTGTTTCTGACTGCTTCCGCTCGCCGATATCTCTCAAAATTGGATTGTTTGTTTTGAGGCGGTTGGTACTCTGCCTTCGTTGTTGTTTCTGTTATTGTTGGGGCCGTTGCTGCCCGTGAGCTTTGATGTGGTTTTTTTTGTTTTGTTTTTGACACTGGTGTTTAAGCCCCAGGTACGCTTTGAATTATTTTTTGTTTTTTTATTATTTTTTTATAGTACTGTTCCTGGTGTTTTTAGCCCCAGGCACGCTTTGAATTATTTTTTAGATTATTAATTTTCTTTTGTTGGTTTTTGATTTTAATTACCAAGTCGTACCTCCGAAGCCAGACTCAGCTCCGGACGCAGGGCTGAAGGTGTCTTGTGCCCAGTACGCTTGGAATTGTATTATTGTAGTAATCAAGGGTTTTCAAGCACTTACAAGTGTTTAACTTTGGCTTCCTTGATCCTACCGGCTGCGCCAATTATGTAGGGTTATATTTGTATAGATTGTTCTTCTTACCTCGGTTCCGGGTCTTTTGGCCTTGTGTCCAAGATGAAAATAGGAGATTTAATTAGTTTTTATTTTATTTATTTTAATCATTGTGGCCGTTCTGGCCTCCGGATCCAAACTGATCTCGAATCCAAAATGCACTCCCCTTTTATACTCTGTGGCAACAGAGATTTGTTAACGATATTATTTAAAAATTCCAAGAAGCCCAAACAAAATTGTGTGTGCTTCAATTGGAATAGGATTCCCGGAAGTGTACACGAACTCTATCTGAACTAATTCCCGGAAGGAGAAATCATGAAATGCATTTAGTATTACGCATTTCATAATGTTTAGGATTATTAGGAATTGAATCAATGTACGACAAATGGATTTTGGTTTAATTTGGTCGTGCATATGATTCAATTGGATTATGGGTGAGGTAATTAGGAATTTGAATCAATGTGCGGCAAACCAACTTTTGGTTTAACTTGTCGCTCATATGATTCACTTGGATTGGGATTATAGGTAAGTGGGTGAGAGTAGTGATTTAGGATCACTACACCACGTATCCACCACTCGGGTAGATTTCTCCACGAATTGAGTTAAATTGCGGTTAATCATCATCATCGGCACTACAACCGGGATCCGGTCTTGGCCTTATTTAACAAATCTCTCCACCGGTCCCAATTTCGAGCAGATGTCATCCAGTTTGGTCTATGCCATCCCTCTATCGCAGACATCTGCCGCGCTGTCTCCTTCCATACATCCTGCCACAAAGGACTTTCCGGGCAGGCTCCTCTTCGCTCATCCGAGGTAGGTGTCCCACCCACCGGAGTCTACCGAGCTTGATTTTTCTTAAATTGCGGTTAATAGCGACATAAATATACGTGGACAATACAAATATTGGTGGGTGGCGTTTACATTTGTATTGTTGACACCGATGTCCCTGATGTTACAAAATGCCATTATCAGTTGAACATTGACAGAGTTTCGAGAACGAACCCGGATACGCGATGACGAATTTTTTAAAGTTCGGTTATTTATCAAAATATCTGCACGATGTTCCCCCCGAAGAGGAAACTAGTTTATCTTTATCTCAGAAGATACCATCATAACTTATCTTCGTGACAGTCCGGGCCGTCAGCCATACACCCGAAACATAGTCGAAGATTTCTCTCGACGATATCGCAGAATGAACAGTTATCTCAGAAGGTACCATCATGATTTATCTCCGTGTCATTCCGGGCCATCAGCCATACCTCTGAAAAATAGTCGAAGATTTCTCCCGACGATATCGCGGAATGCACAATGTGACGGGGTGGTCTCTCCCATTGGGACCGACTTACCACCTCATCCAACCTTTTCTCGAACCAGTCTATAGCGTTTAGTGAAGAACGTGTGATTCGAACTGACGCTATGACAGTTAGAATCCCCAAAAATTGAACCAAGCCGTAACACAGCAGGCTACTGGCCGTGTTTAGAATTCGATTTTTAAATTCAAATAAATTCAACTGATGTGAATTGTTATGTATCGCTATGGTATACGGCTCTGATGCATTTTCTTATTCGATTTTCGTTCGGTGTTCTTCACTATTTGCTTGTGTATTGTGTGTGTATCTGTTAGAAACGCCACAAGTCCACTAGCCAAGCTCCGACAGATGGCCTGGGATTTCTCCCCACCTATAGCTCGATGAGGTGGTATTTGACTGGGACCCCACCTGCCTCTCGGCTCCTAGTCGCCTCTTACGACAAGCCGGCCGATTGTGAGTATATTCGAAAGCCCTACTCACAAGGCGTTCGTTTGCTTTTCAAGCTTTTGGCAGTGTTCCATTTTAAGAAAAATGTTCTGCTGTGTGATGATTTGCAGCATTCTTGGCTGGAATTGTTATCTTCGGACACAATATCAATTTAGTAATGCTTTTAGTGACAATATCTATCGTGGGTTATGTTTACCGCAACATGCTGTTCCTACTGGAAGATTCCGTGAAGCAAAACTAGCTCAAAGAGGACCATCAAATTGTTTATTGTTGATTGCTCGCTGGTTGCAATGTTATCGTCTGGAATTTTGGCGGGTGTCATTGTAGCAGTTCTACGAACCACACAACTCACTACAGGTTGAGGTATCCTTTCCGCCAAGGAACCTTACTCATCTTTTTCAGCCCACAGACACGTGTCCCAATAGTCAGTAACCATACCTGAAACAAGAGGTTATAGGACATGCAACGACGTTGAACCCGATATCAGAAAGCAAGGAACTAAAAGTTCAAAAGTTCCCAATATCGAGTTCAATGCATCCGTACATTGTATTCAACCCAATTCCAAAAGGCAGGAAAGCATCGCATCTAAGCAAATGCGCCATGCAGGAAAGCGTCGCATGTAAATCACTCACCCATCCTAAGCATAAACGCGATGTTTCCCATGAAATGCCATTGTCGGCAAATAAACCGAACAACGGATGCCTACTCTGGTATCTAATAGTAATTAGCACCTAAATCCGTTGCATGATCCTAACGCAAAAGGCACACTTGTGCAAACAAGGCATATCGTTTCGCTGCGGACCAAATAGTCATGCAATCATAAACATCTTAACGTAGGGAAATCCGTCTCCCTTTAATAAACCCGCAGCGGATAATAAAGCGGCTCCTCTGCCCAACAAGAGGAGGAAAGGTGGGGGTTTTAGTGGGTACGGCCTACAACGGGTCCATTCCCACACTACCTCACAACATCAAGGTGTCCATAAAGGATTCCCCCCACCTACCCAAAAAAAAAAAAAAAAAAAAAAAAAAATAGATCGCTCGCTAGATGTTTATGGTTCGAAAAAAAAGGAACTATACCAATTCCACGGTTCCTTTTATTACCCATCTGAAACGCACAGGAACATTGTTAGCTTACGCCAGATGGGTAACCTAAACAAATCCCACGAAAAGATCGGAGAATAAGCGGCGGCATCCGATCTTAAAACAAAAGGAACAAGATTCCGATAACCAACAGCTAATAGTGTTGAGGATTATGAGGAAAGATTTCTCCTTTTCAGATACTATGGGAAATTCTCCTTTTGAGATGCAATGAGAAATGTATGGAAAAGTCTGTTAGCGGATATGATGGGAATTTCTGTGCAGAGATGCACTGGGAAGATTTCCCTTGCCAATGGGGAATTGGAATTTAGTCTAGAAAAGATAGTCGAACGGAGAGGATCCCTAATCGAGGAAGTCGACTTACGAGTATCAGTCAATATCGAGCAGCAGGGCAGCGAACCCCACTGAGGAGGTCGAACCGCGAGACGAATACGCTAATAGAAGTAACCGCGACTTAAAAGTAAAAGTAAAGAGAAAGGCGAGTTAACGTGTGTCCAAAGTTCGTAAGTTAAGATACAGTAAAAGCGTCAGGAGTGCGTGATACGAAATCGTAAACAATAAAACTTTAGCTCAGCAACTAGCATTGTGAAACATCGAAACAATTTGGGTTAATAAAGAAAAAGATAGTTTCGAAGAACCAATATCTCTGTGTTTGATTGGTGACAGCGTTCGCTCTGGTTTCGTTTGATTTTGTTTTGCTGCGGACAGTGTTTGGCGGAACATGGTATCAACGTACAACTAAAAGGTAAAACCCGCCAAAGTGGATCACGGCGTGATCTGTACACACGGCACACACTTTTCCAAAGTGAACAGAACTTCAAGACACGATCACGACTTCCGCATAGAGCATAGACACACTCGCCTGCTCCGACGTTTTCTCGTTCGCTCCGTCGTTCGCACACAAAGCTGGTCGTAACAAAGTTACTGAGGAGGGAGTAGTGCAGCGTTTCTAACAGATACACACACAATACACAAGCAAATAGTGAAGAGCACCGAACGAAAATCGAATAAGAAAATGCATTAGAGCCGGATACCATAACGATAACATAACAAAATCCACATCAGTCGAATGTACTTGAGTTTAGAAATTAAATTCGTACACACAGCGGTGGCCTGATGGGTTGCACTTTGGTTCAATGTTGGGTGATTCTAATTGTCATAGCGTCAGTTCGAATCACACGTTCTTCACTATCGTCGCAAACGCTATATCATCATTTAGAAATGCAGCGCTTAGCCCACTATATTTACTCAGAAGTTGGGTTGAAAAATAGTTTCGGTTTTAATGGGGTATGGCGTGTCAGGAAGTAAGCATGCATAGCGGAATAGGCGGCATAGCCCCTTCTTCTTAAGGAAAAGATTCGGCGGTTTTCCGCGCTTTTGCGAGGATTCATACAGCCGGCGAAGATGCTCGCATCATTGAGGCATGAATTGTAAATTAATAGAACGTATCGGATTGAATTATGCCGAGCAAATAAATTGAATTCCTAGCATAATGAAATGAAGCTCAAAGGAACAGTAACTGGAGTAAATAATAACTGAAGAAGAGGTTAAGTATATTCTGGCTCCCTAGCTCACAGCTGTATATGGTAAACGGTTAGCCTACCTAATTGGAAAACAGAACTTCATGACAAAACAGCCCATCAATGATCAAAACACAGAATGAGATTCAGATTTTGAAACTGCCTACAATTTTACAACCCAATGGTACATCAGTTTAACAAGCGTGTGGTCGCATTCATGCCCAAAGTCGACCAGTATGAAAGGATCTATGATATGAAATGCAGATTTAATTCCTTGCGAAATGAGACGCAATAAGGAACCAACCAAGAATTTGTTCGGAAATTATTTAAGTAAGTTTGGAAGTATGTATTTAATTGGAAATGCTTTTCATCGAAAGTTAGCAAGTGGCTATTTAGCACGTTGCCATTGCACTTTCTTCGAAAATGAGACAGGTGGAAGACATTTAGAGACAGTCAGTCATGTGTGCACCTGGATGACTACTTTCTCCAAATGTCCCACAAAGTTATCGCAAACCAATAAAGGTCTGTCTTCTCTACGATTAATCTGTCCAATATTCCACAACGTGAGATTGAACATAGTTTAATATACAAAAACCTATCGGTCGCAGTTACACCTGCTTTGCATGGAAAAGCTGTGTTTGAGCTTCGTGTAATTAAAAGCCATATGCTCGATGATTGCACGGGTCGCTCTGTGCAATTCAATGAATCATGGGTATCCTGGCCCACATAATGCCACACAAATTTGTGATTATTCATCAGTTGAGAACATTTATCGCTTTCACTCGTTTTAAGGTTCACTTGTTTTTTTTTTTTTGTGTTGCAGGAAAAGGTCAAGTAAACAAAGATGGCGCAGTGTCCATCCTGACAACTCGAATAGGCTGGTATCAAATAGACTGCATTAAGAATTTGTTTTGGTTGTGCATAGGGAATTTATTGGGATTTTTTAATACGTACCTTTCTAACGCGTTTCTGTATGATTCTTTCGGCCGCATACACTCGGTCATCGGAGCTCCCCATGGTCTCCAGCTTGACTGAATACTTAGAATTGGCGGTGATACGAATAGGCTCCTTGCACGCCTTTGCGTTGCCGTTTCTATTTTAATTGCTCACTTTGTCTGCCGGTTGAACAGTAGATATTGCTAGCACTTATTCAATTTAATCCACAAGTTGTATTTCAAAAATAATCTATTTATCCAGGAGATACTTCTACGCAGTTCCGACGTATCCTTGTGTATTTATTCGCCAATATTTCCAGAAACGTCTTTTTTATTTGTTGCGGGTGTGTTCAGTAGTTTTATTTTGTTTACTGATTAAATTTGCAGAAAAAGCTATGCATGCATTTTTTATTTGTTTACAAGTCACGAACGGCGGTAGCTTCAATTAGATTTCATGTAAATGTATCGATTTTAGGGCTTCGAATTAAATTGTTAGTTCTGTTCAACCAGTGTAGGGTTCTTTACACAAAAAACAATCTGTCTGAGCAGAACAGTGTACGTTTGTTTTTATTGTTTTTCAATCTTTTCTCTCACACTGTACACTTTAGAATGTCACTTTTTTACTAAAATTAAAGCTCTACGAATAATAGCTTCATACAAATTTTACCAAAATGCAGACGGTCCTTGAGCGAAACTAGGAATTCACAAAATATGAGGTTAAAATCTCCTTGGTGATTACAATTGCTCACCTATGAGCGATACATCTACTTCTCTTACTCTTTCCTACTTTGGTAGATTGTAATCGAAATTAAGTATTTTCTCTTTTGCTCCTTCATGTGCAGGGATCCTTTTTATTCAAAAACAAAAACATCGTCTGATAAGAGGGAGACATCTCACAACACATCTTGTCGTGGTGAGTATTTCGGCCTTGTTCGATTAGCAAAACGATAGTGTGGTAGATTCGATTAATATCAGACCAAGAAACCAATATGGACTGTGAACTTTAATTTTTTACATATTGTACCTATTTGTGTCAATTTCTTTTTAGATTAAAATAATCTAATCGGAATTAGTATAAGATCAGTGTCTGCTAGAAGAAGTACGAGTGCAAGCGAAAAGTTCTTGTCTAGCCCATAGTTGACATCACTACATAATAAAATTGTATTTTGTTAAATTGGCAGAAGTAAATACTGTAGCGAGCTTAGCGTTCGTTGGATTAATTATTTTTAATAAATAAGAGCCGTTAAATCGATTTTGAATTAATGTAACACTTTATTAGTCCATTGGGCTCCTCGATAGTATAGTGGTTAGTACACCCGCCTGTCACCCGGGAGACCGGGGTTCGATTCCCCGTCGGGGAGCCCCCGGCGCAAGACTAATGACCTTGCCCAGAAAAAATAAATCATTATGGAAAATTTAACAAGCCTCAGGACTTGCTAAATAAGGCCAAGACCGGTTTCCGGTTGTAGTGCCGATGATGATGATTATTAGTCCGTTAAAAATAGCCTGTGATGATAATAGAGGCGGGCGATAATGAGGCTGCATCCAGGAGGGAAGCGTTCCAGGGTTAAGGCCTCCAAGAGTGGTGTTTGGTCTGTATTAGAGCGCAGCGTCCAGGAGCGGCGAGCTGCATCCAAGAAGATAGCCGAGAGCTGCAATGATGGGAGGAAGTCGGTGGAGACAGCGAGGAGGAAGCACAAGCAAAGTCTGAAGTCTTTATTGGGAGAGATTAAGTTTTATTTCTCTTATTAATTTAATTCGTATACACTTTGGTTTGTTGCGGTTAACTGGTACCTGTGATATTTGCCCTGACAGTGTGAGTGCGGTGAAGGTTGGTTGCAGACTGAGATTGAGTAACGACGCCGAATATCTGCCAATTCAAAAATGGGACGCTGCTGACCTCATCGTCGGTGACAATCCGCCAGCTGGTCCGTGACAGCTGCCGCGCAACTGGTATACTGCGAATGTACTAGGTTTCTCCAGCACATCCAACTTCCAATCCGCAACATTCCGCCCACCTTCGCCAATCATTGGCGAACCATTTTGTCGCAGGGGACGGTGGCTAGGGGCCGGGGTGGTGCGGTCTGCTGGTGGTGGTTGGTCTTGGTCGTTGAGTATCTGGTGGTCGGATGTTGCTGTCCACTTTCACGTGGATGGTCGGCTGGGACGTGGCCGCCCGCTCTGAGGAGCTCTGAAGGCTTGGGGGTATGGGATAGCCCGTAGGGTAGATGGCGACAGGAACCTCCTTCCCATAGCTGATGTCCGTTGCCTTTTGTGGTCGTGGAACCGGTCAGTTGATCTGGGTTGGAGTTGTAAGGTCGCAACCCACGATCAATGACCGCGGGATGGCTGGTGACGGGTCTCGCTGCATTGGGACCGGTGGTGGTGAAAGGTGCTGCGCACGTTGGCGCCCGTCCGAAATATGTGGCCGTTGTTGTGTGAGGCTGTACCAGCGTGGAGTCGGGTGCGGTGTCGTCCCTGGCACAGCTCACGTGGCCTGGCAGAATGGCAGTCGCGGACCAAGTGCCTCCCGGGGTCGTTGGAGTGCAGCCTCTGTTGATGCACTCCGAGGCGTGCTTTCTGGCTGGGGTTCGAGCGACCGCTGGTTGCTGGGGAGCGCCGCCCGCCAAGCATTGCGTGTTTCTGGTCCTGTTGTGGTGGCTACACGTGGTAGCGGTCGGCCTCGGTAGTCTTGGACTTGGGCAGGAGCTTGACCACGTGGTGTCCTGGGTGTGGTGGGATGCCTTGAAGTGTTCGAGTGGCGACCCGACTGGTCACCGATGTTGCGTTTTGGGGGTGGGCAGGTGCGTTGGTGAATTTTCTGAGGGGTTGACTTGGAGCTTTCTTGGGATTTGGTGGTCTGCCTTGAGACCTTCGGGTGGGAAAGTTCCTGGTTCCTCGATTGTCTCTTGCCCCTGCAGTGGTTCAGCGGGCGCGGGGTATGTCTGGTAGTTGGGTCGGGCAGGTGGTCGGTGGTGGGTGGTTGCATGGGCTCCGTGTGTGCCCCCCGGGGTCGATGCCGATGAGACACCCTTTTGGTCTGCTTATGGGAGTTGCGATCTCCAGACGCACGTTCGACCAATTTCCCGGGGTTGGAGTTGTAAATTCCCAACCCACGATCAATGGCCACGTGGTTACTGGTGACAGGTATTGTCACATCGAACCTGGATGACGTGGTGGGTGCTGCGCTTGTTAGCGCCCATCCCAGTTCAGTGACCCGCGCGACGAGGCCGGAACGTTGGTCCTTCCTTAGACCTTCGAGGATGAGGGTGGGGTATAGGTCTGCCCCAATGATGATGTCCACCTTGTCGGCGGAGGTGATGTTCGGATCGACAAGTTCCAGATCCGCCACAAGCGAGAGATCCCCCGTCGTTGGTTGCGGTGGTGGCACATACACCGAGAGACGGGGCAGGATGAAGGGTCTCATGGTCCACTGTTGCGAGCCGTGGAGGCGAAGAGCGGTGGTTATTGGGGCTTGCGTCCTTGTGGTAAGGCTGCAAGTGCCCCCGACGGGGGGTGCTTGGCGCCGGAGGTGCAACCTTTGGGCGAGTGACTTTGAAATGAATGTGGCGCTGGAGCAGGGGTCCAGCAGATCACGGACTTCAATCCCCCGTTGGTGCTCTGACGTTACGATGACTCGAGCGGTTGCGAGCAGCGCAGGTGACTGTGGGTGCGCAGGCTCTTTCGTGGCAGTCGATGCGGAGGGCGGGTCCTGCACTTACTCCTGGTGGTGGTGACGTTGTCCCTTTGGTGGCGGTTGTCCGGACATGCAACAAGGTGTGATCTCTGCTGGCATTGCCAGCACGCCTGGCTGGAGTGGCAGTCGCGTAGGCGGTGGCGACCCAAACAGTTGAGGCTCATGTTTCTTTTGCGTGCGAAGGACTTCCGACGGCCAGGTGCATGGAGCCTGTTGCCTTGAGGGTTCCGGCGGTAGTCTGTATATCGGGACACGGGTATGGTTGATCATTAGGCCGGCGGCATTGTGGTCTGTTTCTTGGTCGGGACTCGCTGGTCTGGGGTGCGGTTCCTTTTCCGCTGGCTTGGTGGCGACCGTTGGCAGCTGCACTGGGGGCAGGTCGCCAAGGTGGGGGGGGGGGGGGGGGGTGGCGTTGTTTGCCATTGATGGGGAGGCTGACGCGAGCGCGTACTCAGCCTCGAGTAGCTTTGTCTGTTCCTCGAGGTCTATTTCTTTGGTTTCGCCGAAAAAATCTTCCGCGAAGCACTCGTGTTTTCGATACTCAGGTGCCGGCGTGTAGATGATTTCATTGTGCCGCCTGCAGATGACTTCCCATTCGGTGCGGAGTGCGCGTTTGGTTGCTTCTATCCTTGTCGGACTTGGTTGTCCCTTGTCCTCCAGGTTGAGGAAGGTGCGAGAGATGGTGTCCTGTGCCGCGAACTGAGCGGCGATGAGTTCCTCCATTGTCATTTGTTTACTAATTTGTGTTTTCACCCACTGTTCGGGTTCTTCATTTGCTTTCTTCTCAGCTTCTTCGCGTTCAAGCCTTTCTTCTTCTTTGCGACTGTTTGCTTCCTCAATGGGTTGACGCAAACGTTCCCCTTCAATTTGGGGTTTAGCTTCTACTTTGGCAAGTCTTCGGGGTTCGGCCAATGCGGCCTTTGCTTCTTCTTCAGTTGTTATTTTCGACTTAGCTATCATTGATGGCAGCATTTAGTTTGGGTTAACTTTCTGTTTCCCTAAGAATATTTTCACTGAAATATCTTTACTGTTGTCGTGTTGTTCGTGTGTTGTTCGCTGATGCAGTAATGACTGGTGGCCGCCGATGGACGGTCACAACGACCAATGGCTTGAGGGTTGCAGTGATGTTACTCTTCACAGGTATCCTGTGCCGCGAACTGGGCGGTGATGGTGCGGATCCACACGTCGCTGGATCCGGCTCGAAGGGCCAGAAAATGTTGATAATGGAGGCGGGTGATAATGAGGCTGCATCCAGGAGGAAAGCGTTCCACGGTTAAGGCGCCCAAGAGTGATGTTTGGTCTATATTAGAGCGCAGCGTCCAGGAGCGCGAGCTGCATCCAAGAAGATAGCCGAGAGCTGCAATGATGGGAGGACGTCGGTGGAGACAGCGAGGAGGAAGCACAAGCAAAGTCTGAAGTCTTTATTGGAAGAGATTAAGTTTTATTTCTCTTATTAATTTAATTCGTATACACTTTGGTTTGTTGCGGTTAACTGGTACCTGTGATGTTTGCCCTGACAGTGTGAGCGCGGTGAAGGTTGGTTGCAGACTGAGACTGAGTAACGACGCCGAATATCTGCCAATTCAAAAAAGGAATCGTCGGTGACAATCCATCAGCTGGTCCGTGACAGCTGCCGCGCAACTGGTATACTGCGAATGTACTAGATTTCTCCAGCACATCCCAGCACATCCAGCTGCCTATCCACAACAAGTCCGTTAATAACAACCGTTACTTTTACTGTACACTTAACGATTTCTTGACTTATCGCTTCCGTACTTATCGCGTCTTTGACTGCTTACTTCTTCGCTCTGAACTGCGTGGGGCGTATTTATACCGTGTCCTCATTCTGATTCGGTGTTTCGTTTCCGTCCGTTCCACAGCCTCGAATTTTTTACTGCTCATAGTCTCCAGTTTTCCAGTACTTTCTAGAATATTCTGGTACTGATTGTCATATGCGTCACAAGAAGAAAACAAATACTTTTTTACACAATAACTTAGTTTATCACGTCGCAACTGTTAAATATTGGTCATTTAAGATAGTGTTGAGAATTTTTCCAACAAGTGGGCATCAGGTTAATGAGAATGCAACCAATTTTCTGACCTATCATGTCGCTGAAGTGGAGGCTTACCACAATGTAATTGAGTCAAAGCAGTAGTAAAACTACCGGATAGAAGTCGGTACCTTTGTATTGACGAGAAGGTTACGACTGTCCCGACTGTCTGCCAGAGAGTCAAACAATTAATTACCGTGCACACCTTCTTGATCAGCTATATGTCAAAATGAAACAGGGAACATTTTATTTACAAAATAAAAAAATAAAAATCCAGCTTCACTTGGAGAAATTAAGAGAGCGAATGTATGATCTTTTAGAATATCCAAATGTGGTAGCAGCAAATGGATGTTTTGGATACATTACAGAATTATTTATATAATTAGATAATATATTATTTAATTAAGTATTATTACAATAACAATCTAGGGATCATCATCATCATCATCGGCATTACAAGCGGGATCCGTGCTTGGCCTTATTTAACAAGCCTGAGGCTTGTTAAATTTACCATAATAATTTGTTTTTCCGGCCAAGGTTATTAGCCTTGCGCCAGCAATCTAGGGATGCAGTCCAGTTATTGGAGGGACGTTGGTCAAAGTGTATCGAACTACAAAGAGATAAAATTGAGAAATAACTGCATTCATAAAGCAAAACAAATCACTTTGCCACAACAATGTGAAGAACTTTTCATGCACGTATAGTCACACACAAATACATAGATTGCTCGATACTAGATAAGAAAATATAAAACAAAGTCAAAGTATAAGTTAACTCGAAAAGATGTTTCAACGAAGTTAGAAAAAAAAAAACTGAGCAAATACAGTGTTGCATGCACATGTGACATTCATCATCATCGGCGCTACAACCGGGATCCGGTCTTGGCCTTATTTAACAATCTCTCCACCAGTCCCGATTTCGAGCTGATGTCATCCAGTTTGGCACTCCCAGGCTCTGGGCGTCCTGGTCTACGCCATACCTCCATCGTGGACAAAGTCTGCCGCGCTGTCTCCTTCCATACCTCCTGCCACAAAGGACTTTTCGGGCAGGCTTGTGGCGGTTCCGTCAAACCCCACTGACTACTTACCTAAAGAACCCCCATCTTTACGACCCAATCTTGTAAGTTCGCTAATGCAATCGCATTAGCACCTTAAATGCTTCACGCAACAAATTAATCAAGTTTATTTAGCTAAAAGCTCATAGAAAATAATCATTACCTTCATGCATCTCTTCGCATACAAATTTCCTATAAGAATTCTTTCCTAACTTATCATAAATTCCCTGAAAGGAAATTCATCGGATCACATATAATACAACCGCAAAATCAGGGAATCTTACCCTTGAGTTGGCTTATCCTAGCCTCAACATGTGTACAATAAAAACTACGTACATACACATTGGCTGGCGACCTATACCCAAGGGACAAAAACAAATATACGCATCATGTGTCTTAAGGCATCAATTAAAACCTACAGCATAGGCAAATGCAAATAGAAATTGAATACCTACCCGTACTAGGGATGCCATAAACACCATTTCCCGGTAAACAAGCTAAAACCAATTAGCACAATTTGTTATGATCCATTGCGGCTGCCAATACAGCTTCTATGCATATTGTAGACAACGATCATCAATGGCCCTTTTGTCTTACATATTCCTGGATCCGTTTACCATTGACCTTCTCACATAAGCAAACACAAACCCAATTAGCATCCAATGAGATGGGTTTGTTTGCTTAGCCGAACTCACATCTCATGGATGCACATTTTCCCTTTCTTTGTTTTAAATTCGTCCCCATGGCTTTGATCCATAAAAGAACCAATGTACACACATACATGTGTACTATGACGATCTTCTCTATGAGATCTGTTGGGTTACCCCAAAGAGAGACTTTACGTCTCTCTTGGAATAGGAAAATGCACCCCCTAATTAAGAGAGCCAGTTTCACTGGCCGAATTTCTATTGAAAGCGATTTAATATCGCTGAGTCCTCTATTATCCGCCGACCACCACGGTCGTGCCGCTCCTGCTCCTCGTCGCGCGCCGAGGACGCAAATATACCCCGGAGTCGTTGTCGTAGTGTTGAGTACGTTGGCCAAAAAGTGTCACAGCCACCGAAGCTGATATTCCCATCGTGGTTCAGTTCATACCATGTAACTTTGACGTATTGTTTGGCTTGTAATGTAATTGTTCTTTCCCTCCCTCGCTGGGAATTTTCCCCCAGGACCTCTCTAATTATAAAATGGAATTACCAATCGCGCAAACGTAAATGAAACAACATTAATAATAACAAACTCAGTCTGTGTGTTTAATTTTCCGCAGTTCCTGTATTTCATTTACTTTCCTTTCTTGTGTATGTCTTGTGGCGGAGTTTTACTCCTTGTGTTGAGAATCATTGGCGAACAGATTTCTTTTGGTGTTTCATCGGCGAACATTTTGTGGGACGAGGTAGAACTCTGCGCCCATGTCGGTGCCGCGACATCGTTCCCTCATTCGAGCTAGGTGTTCCGCCCACCGGAGTCTACCTAGCTTGATTTTTCTTACAACATTAGCTTCAAGGTAGATTGCCTACAACTCACGGTTGTAGCGTCACCGGAATCGTCCTCCCTCACGTACGGAACCAACAATTCTTTTTAAGACCTTCCTCTCGAATGCGGCTAAGAGTTCAGAGTGCCTTTTATTGAGCACCCAAGTCTCGTATCCATACATGAGTACTGGTAAGACCATGGTCTTGTACAGTAGTAGCTTGGATGTTCTGGATAAATTTCGGGGTTTAAAGAGCCTTGATAGACCATAGTACGCTTTGTTGGCTTTGATCAGCCGTTCGGGTATTTCTTCTTCCATATTGTTATCAGCTGACACTATTGACCCAAGGTAGTTAAAGGATTGTACTACTTCAAATTCGTGCTCCACTACCCTGATAGTTTGACCAACGTTAGGACTTCTCTTCGCAAAAGTTGCCATCATGTACTTAGTTTATTTAACGCATTAACCGTGACATTAACCGTCACAAATTAATTATAACATAACATAATTTATGTTGCATTAAAGTTTTAGCAACTTTAAAACCGAACGAATTCTTTCGGTGTAGCATTAAAATTAATTTCCTGTTACAACCGACGGAGTTCTTTCGGTGTAGCTGTGAAACTTGATCCCTATCATAAATTTTCCTTTCCCACAACTAAACTTGCAATTCTGCAATTCCCACGTTCCATCTATGCCCACGCACCTGCATGCTATTTGCTATAAGCAAACAAAAAAATTCTCACCACCTTGATGATCACCTAACACCCCACCACGTTCAAGGAAATTCCACCCATGCAGATGCATGCTATTTGCTATGGGCAAATCAGATTCGCATTACCTTGAATCGAAATTTTCCCATGGCCTTGGGGTGGAGCTGCAGCCAGAGTCGGCGTAAGGTGGCCACCTCAGGGTAAATGGCTGCAAGATTGCAACGTTGCAGTTCCCATTGTCGTTGGGATGGCCTTCGTGGCTGTCTCAAGGTGAGGAATGAATCATGGGAAAGAATGTGAAATTCTGAGTTGATTTTAGGTTTAAATAGGGAGTTCCGTTCAAATCAGACAGCCAAAGTGTAGCCGTGAATTTTAAGTAAAAACGAAGGAGGAGTAAAAATAAAACTCAAGGAAAACCCAAACAAAAGGCCTCTTCATTTGCCGTATCGACGAACTCCTGAAACACGACCAATGCAGTTGGCCCCTCTGCCTGCAAAGAGGTACACCACCTATCGTGGCAAACGCCCCGGAAACGTATCATTTGCTCAGCGGGGACACCGCTAAGAGGGCTGAAACACCCTGTCCGCATCCTATCACACCTCCAGCTGGACCGGAAAACTGAGGGCCAGCTCACAGGACCACAAGGTAAGCCCAAAACCACAAATACATTCTTTGCAATTTGGCCAACCAGCGTCCGTAGCCTCCTACGGGCTACACAGCCGGGAGCCACAATCACAACCTACGGTCTGCCCAGCCGAAAGCCACAATCACAACCTACGGGCTAATCAGCCTGAAGCCAACACACACGAGCTCTAACAGCCGGAAGCCAGTAAGTGTTGCTAATAAAATATACAACAACCGAATTACCACCCAAACCTTTAAAAACTCAAGTTTTTCGAAAATATGGCAAATACTGCGTGTTGTACAGTTTTCAAATCCTAAATTTCCTTATCATCATAGGCGGCACTTCAACCGGGAACTGGTCATGGCCTTATTTAGCAAGTCCTGAGGCTTGTTAAATTTTCCACGATAATTTGTTTTTCCGGGCAAGGTCATTAATCTTGCGCCAGAGGCTCCCTGACGGGGTATCGAACCCCGATCTCTCCTTATACTACTATTTAATGGCATGTAGGAACCCGGGAGTTCATGACCTCACCGACTCGACTCCGCTATCGTTCCCTGTCCTGTGTACTCTCCTTCCACGCTTGACCAACCGATCCGATCTCCTCAAGGTCAAACCTAACATTGTCCTCCCATCTCCGTCGCGGTCGTTCTGCCGATTTCTTTCCCGTTGGTCTGTAGGGTTTGTAGTATGGTGCCAGTCACGGGCATTAGGTTCACTACAAACACCACTCCTTGTCACTGTCAAAGTTCCGCCGAACACTTCACGAAAATGATGTACCGCCAACAGAAATATTTGAGTTCCTCATCTAAAATCACTCGGACACTCGTTCACCAACACGAAAAATAAAAAACACGGAAATGTTTCGAAATTTGTTTTTTTTTTATTGTTTAAGGTTCCTTTAATATGGGGTAATTTAAGTACATTTGTTTACAATCAATTTGTCCTTCCTAATCCTTATTACGAGTTTACTTAACTGGTTAAAAAGCACAGTCCAAAATGACGCGGCGAACCATAGCGAAACGGAAAACTGATGATTGACTAAAATCTGGAACACTCTCGATTCTGGTTATGTCTACGCGACTCCCCAGTGACGGAGTGCGGGAGTGGCATGACCCTGGCGCCCAGCGGATGGTAAAGGACTCAGTGATTCAATCCTCGTTTGGGGTGAGTTTGGTGGTGTGGTGAAAAGAAAATGAAATTTCCTTTGACCAGTGACCAATGGAAGGCGATCTCTGGGACGCGGTGGTGAATGTGTGTATTTGTACACATCACTGTGTTTATCGATGCGTTTAGCCAAGGATAAACTAAACCTGAAACGAGGAAAAAAAAAAGAACAATGGTGAAACGACCTTTCGGTAATGAGGGTCTGCTTTCTAAATAGCAGCCACTCATTAGATGATAAAAAGGGATTGCGATAATTCATACAATAGGGATCGTATATCGTCTCACTGCCGACTGGGAGAATCGGATTCTTTTGTTTGCATATGTTTATGCTATTGAATCCGATCCGACGGCAAAACGTGACGTCGGTGATTGTTTGAAGATTCAAACAAAGAAATATTTCCCCGAGAAGTGGTTGCAACTGAATCAATAGTTGCAAGTCTTCGGAAAGTAATTTAGATGGATACACAATGACGGTTGTGTATACCATCTGTGTTAATTATGCGATGGCATCTGTGGCGACGGCAGGATCGAACTATAGTGTGAAAATATACACTAATTGGAAATTCGGTTTTTTGGGTCGCTAATCCAGAGATGCATTGATAATGTGTGAATGGCCTTGTAGATGCAATTCTTTTTAGGAATTTTATGTAATGCTTGTATGCATTAATGTCCTTGGAAAAAGAAATATTTTCAGGTGCCAATGCGATTGCGGGAGATAATGGGAGTTGAGTTGGGGATATGGGGGGTTTTCAGGTAAGTGGGCCGTGGGGTTTGGTGGAACTGCCACAGGTCTGTGACGGTTCTTTCGAACGCCACTACTTACCTTCTCATTTACCACCAGGTAACCGTCCTCGTGCGTCCCACAACATGAAAAGCGTGTACTTACACCATTAGAAAGCCCTGTAAAACAGTAATTCTTGCTGACATAAAATGCCACCAGCAACAAATGCTAAAATTCCAAAAAGCAGTTTGGTCGCACCATCACGCGATCAACATCAACCCAACCAAATACATAGTACATGTCTCGGGTCGTATTCCTCTACACGCAAGCGCAACTTGGTGTGCCTCCTGGCAACCAATATTGCCCGTGCAATATCTACACGATATTCTTTTGCGCGCCAGCCGTACACCTGCAGGAATGTGTATCTTTCCTCAGCATAGCATGCCCACATCGATCGGTCACACGACCGACCAATACATGAGGGCATTCGGCTGACGCCCAGGCAGTCGAATTCGCAAATGGAAATTTACCATCAGAATTCGACTACGAGGATATGCCAGCAAAATGTACACGATTAGCTATAATGCTTTACGCAGTCGTTGATCGTGTAAACATTTCAACCCCTTTGTGAAGCTGCAATCATGTAGATTGAGATGATCCTATGTCTGCATACTAGTGGATACACACGTTGAACTGCAGAAGCAATCATCGTGTGTGTGTTTCACCCCTTTTTCTTGTTTGCTTGACCAAAAAGCTAAATCTTACATTATATGGTCACCGAAGCGATGAAAAGAATTTTTGGTATTCTGTCGCTTCGGATAGAGTAGTCAATCGCGATACAGATTCCGTGGAGGCGAGTCGTGCCTCCACGTTAAACAAATTTCAGTCGTTAATTGCGGTCGAGGGAGTTCTGTGAAAAACCAAAAGGGCTAAGTCGGATATGGTGCGCCTATTAGTTAACATTTAATTTATACTTATACTTTGTGTCCGGAAATTACATATCAATACAGAATAGTGAACGTTTAATGTAGACTTACACTTTGTGCCCTGAAGTTACACAACAATACTAAATATGAACGTTTAATTTATACTTATACTTTATATCATGAAATTACTTAACAATACTTAAAGACTAATTTCACCAGACGAACGATAATTGTGATAATTGATAATTGAACTCCAAAAGGAATATACAAATTGAGAACAAAGATATACAAGACGGAGTTTTAATTCGTGGAGTCAGGGACAGAAGTAAACCGGTTGGACAAGCGTGGTGAACCTGTGCCCCTGTGGCACCCGATACATTTCCATACCACGAACAATCCACAGGTCTACCGTCAAGAATTATACACACGGTCCTATCGTTGCCCATTCGCGCCACATGTCGGCCCATCTTAATCTTCGCGACCTGATTACTCTCACTGTTGTAGGTTTGCGGTATAGCTCTTCCAATTCGTGGTTGTGGAGTTTCCTCCATTGTCCTGCCTCTTCGTCATATTTACCTCTAAAGATACCCTCTAAAACTTTATTCTCGAATACACGGAGTTTGTTTTCTCCCCGTTTGTGAGACCCAATGTTTCGCATCCGTATAGAACAATCGGCATGATTATGGTTCTATAGAGCTTTATGTTACGTGATAGTAGTTTGGATTTCAGCAGCTTACTGACTGCGTGCCAACCAGCGTTGCCGGAATACAGTCTTTTGTTAATTTCCTTCATCCTTTCGTTATTGGCCGTCAGTATTGTTTCCAGATATCTTCAGATTTTGCAAATATCTTGCAAATGTCGTTTATGTGTGTTCCCCGAGGTCCACCTTCTCTCGCCGTAATCATGTATTTTGTTTTGTCTTCATTTATTTATAGGTCCACCTCTTCTGCCGCTTGCATGATGATTTCGCAGTTTTTATCTACAGTTTCTCGATTATCGCCCAAACCGGCGATATCATCCGTATATGCGAGCACTTCTGTGACCCCGTTCAGGGATGTTCCGGCCATCTTGTCGTCCTGTACCTTTCTGATGACGTACTCGAGGGCAAGGTTAAAGAGACATGGTGAGAGGCCATCCCCTGTTTTAGTCCGTCCCGGATTTCAAATGGTTCTGAAAGGTGGTTTTCTATTCTAACTCGCTCTTTGTTTTCGTTCATGCAAATTTGAATGAGGGCGGCATTCTTTTTCGGGGTTCCCAGCTCAACTACAATATGGTAGAGTCTTTGCCTTGCGACTCAGTCGTAGGCCTTTTTGTAGGCAACGAACAGTTGGTGAACCGTCTCTCCGTATTCCCCCTTTTTTTTCCAGTAGTTGCCTTCTTGTGAACATTTGGTCACTCGTTGACCGGATCCTACGGAATCCGCACTGGTAGTCTCCCAGTATTTCTTCTGCATACGGTGTGATTCTCGCCAGTATGACATTTGCTAGTATTTTGTATGTGGTTGGGAGCAATCATATTCCTCTGTAATTTTCGCAGTCAGATCTGCCGCCGTTTTTGAAAATGGGGATGTCTATTGAGGTTTTCCATTCTTCCGGAATGACTTCCTTATCCCATATTGTTTTAATCAGTTGGTGAATCTTTCGAGCTGTAGCCTCTCCTCCATGCTTCACAAGCTCTGCCGGTATGCAGTCGACTCCGGAGCCTTGTTGTTTTTCAATCGATTTATTGCGTCTACAACTTCGTCGAAAGAGGGCTCTGGGATCTGAGGCTCGGCTGTATGTACGTCTGGTGCGTTCATTTGTGGTTGTTGGGTGCGCACATTGAGCAGGTTTTCAAGGTACTGCTTCCATCTTCTCACGATATTGTTTGTTTCTGTCACAGGACAGTCGTTTGTGTCTCGGATTATTTTGGGTCTAACTCGGTAGCCATTACTAATAGAATTTATGCCAGCATACATGCCTCTGACATTCTTTGCTCTGGCATTTTCTAGGATTTTTTCGATCAGAGTCTTCTCCCATTCGCGTTTTTTGCGTTTGAAAAGTCTCGTTGTCTCTTTCCGAATCGTCGCGTATCTTTCTGCGTTGACTTCAATATATCTTTCTAATTGGATCACTCTGAGGCGTTTACGTTATTCGATCTTCGCCCTGCACTCATCGTCAGAACAAGGTTTAGTGCCCAGATTATTGGTTTCCCTCTTCCTCACTACTCCCATTCTCTAGGATGGTAAATCTATTCGTTAGTTCGTCTTGATATTCAGCCCTTTTGCGTAGGTCTTTTAGTTTATCAATGTCGAATATTTTGCTTGTCTCCCGTGACTGCCCATGTGGGTTTGCTGCGAGCCGACTCCTGATTTTGCTCATCATTAGAAGATGATCGGAGTCGCAATCTGCTCCTATATACGATCTTACGTCAAGGATATTCGAGTGGTGTCTTTTGTCTATTTGGTTACACGTTACTCCGTCGGGTGATATCCATGTGGCTTTATGGATTTGCTTGTGCTTGAACATCGGGCGTTTCACTACCAGATCTTTGGAACGTGATAATTCTAATTCCATTATCATTTGAAACGTCGTGCAGGCTCTCTTTACCCATAGTTGGTTGGAAGATGTCTTCCTTTCCAATTTTCGCATTGAGGTCCCCGAGGAGAATTTTAACATCGAATGATGAGATCCCATCAAATACTTCCTCTAGGGTCTCGTAGAACGTGTCCTTCGTTTCTTCGTCCGTAGATTATGTTGGGTGTGTACATTTATAAATACATAATTGTACCATCATCATCATCATCATCATCGGCACTACAACCGGGATCCGGTCTTGGCCTTATTTAACAAATCTCTCCACCGGTCCCGATTTCGAGCCGATGTCATCCAGTTTAGCACTCCCAGGCTCTGGCCGTCCTGGTCTACGCCATCCCTCCATCGCAGACAAGGTCTGCCGCGCTGTCTCCTTCCATACATCCTGCCACAAAGGAGTTTCCGGGCAGGCTCCTCTTCGCTCATCCGAGCTAGGTGTCCCGCCCACCGGAGTCTACCGAGCTTAATTTTTCTTACAATATGAGCTTCAAGGTAGATTGCGCACAACTCATGGTTGTAGCGTCTCCGGAATCGTCCTCCCTCACATACGGGGCCAACAATTCTCCTTAAGACCTTTCTCTCGAACGCGGCCAAGAGTTCAGAGTGCCTTTTATTAAGCACCCAGGTCTCGGATCCATACATGAGTACTGGTAAGACCATGGTCTTGTACAGTAGTAGCTTGGATGTTCTGGATAAATTTCGGGATTTAAAGAGCCTTGATAGACCATAGTAGGCTTTGTTGGATTTAATCAGCTCTTCGCGTATTTCTTCTTCCATATTGTTATCGGCTGATACTATTGACCCAAGGTAGTTAAAGGATTGCACTACTTCAAATTCGTGCTACACTACCCTGATAGTTTGACCAACGTTAGGTCTTGTCTTCGCAGAAGTTGCCACCATGTACTTGGTTTTTCCCTCATTAATGTGCAGTCCCAGTTTTTGTGCCGCCTGCTCGATCTGGGTGAAGGATTCCTGTACCGCCGATTCGGTTTTACCGATGATGTCGATGTCATCTGCGTAGGCAAGTATCTGGCTGGACTTGGTGACAATAGTCCCTCTTTTTGTAACACCAGAGTCACGGATTGCTTTCTCCAACGCCAGGTTGAAGAGGAGGCAGTCCAGACCGTCCCCTTGTCGGAGTCCATTATAGATGTTTATTGGTTTGGTCAGCAATCCCGCTACTTTTACTTGACTAGTTACGTTGGTCATGGTCAACCTACAAAGTCGTATCAATTTATTTGGAATGCCGAATTCTCCCATGGCATTATATAGTTCTACCCTGGCTATGCTGTCGTAGGCGGCCTTGAAGTCTATAAACAGATGATATAGCGGCATCTCAAATTCCAGACATTTTTCCATCGCCTGCCTAAGGGTGAATATCTGATCAATTGCTGATTTGCCTGGGATGAAGCCACACTGATATTGACCAATGATGGCTTTAGCGTATGGGGATATCCGGTCTTGTAGGATAGTGGAGAGTATCTTATAGGCGGTACTCAGCAATGTTATACCCCTATAGTTGCTGCACAGTGTGATATCTCCTTTCTTATGTATGGGGCAAATTATACCACGACGCCAATCTTCCGGCATCTCCTCTTGCTCTGAATTGCGTGATGTAACGCTGTCCCTCCTTGTTTGATCAGCTCAGCTGGTATGCCATCAGCTCCAGGGGCTTTATTTGATTTTAGCTGTCTAATGGCTTTTAGTGTTTCCTCAATGCTTGGTGGCGGCAGCATTTGGTCTTGGTCTTGCATTGGTGGAGCCTCCAATTCTTCTGTGAGCTGACCATTTAGCAATTCATGAAGTGCACTTCCCATCGCTCCAGAATGCCTTCAGGATCGGTGATCAGATTACCCTTTTTATCCTTGCAGTAAGTGCAGCGTGGTGTGTACCGCGTCATACTGCGGATTATTTGGTAGAACTTCCGCGCCTGGTGCGGACCTCGCTCTCTACTTTTCTCTATTGCACAGAGAAGGTTTTTTTCCCAGGCACTTTTCTTTTGTCTGTGAAGTCTTTTTTCAGATCTTCTGAGCTCTTTGTAGCTATCCTCGCGTACCCGCGTCCTATGAGACTGCTGCATTGCCCGGTATGCAGCATTCTTACGTTCAGTCGCTAGTTTGCACTCATCATCAAACCAGTCGTTCCGATCTCTACGACTACTGCCTAAGATGGAGTTGGCAGTACAAATGACAGTATTCTTAAGGCGTGTCCATTTCTCTTCTACGGCCGGCTTTCTGGCCCCAGGACTTACTCTCCCTCCGTCGAGCTCTTCGAGGGCGAGTCTTAACGCATGACCAAAGGTGTTGCTGGTGTTCTCATTACGTAAGGCAGCCGTGTTGATTCGAACCTGATCCGCGGATGCAATACGTCTCCGTAAGGCAATCCGCGCTCGGAAAACTGTACCAACAAGATAGTGATCCGAGTCGACGTTGGCACCTCGGTACGTTCGTACCGTCATCAGGCTCGAAGAGTGGCGGCGATCTATCAGCACGTGGTCAATTTGGTTGCGAGTGGCTCCATCAGGTGATACCCAGGTGGCTTTGTGGATATTTTTACGCGGAAACCTGGTACTCGCAACGACCAAGTTTTTCGATGCTGCCAATTCGATGACTCGTAGTCCATTGTCATTAGTGTTCTCATGCAAACTATGGGAACCTGCGTAGTGCCTGAAAACCGGCTCCCGACCTATTTTCGCATTCAAATCCCCAAGAACGATTTTCACATCGTATCTTGGGCAGGCATTGAGGGCCCGTTCGACGTTCTCATAGTATTCTTCTTTTTCGTCGTCAAGGGACTCCTCTGTAGGTTCGTGAACGTTTATGAGGCCTATGTTCTTAAATTTGCCTCGCACGCAAAGAGTGCATAGCCTTTCATTTATTGCATTAAAGCCGATGATGGAAGGCTTCAGTTTTTGGCTGACTAAAAAGCCTACCCCGAGCACATGGTGTTTTGCGTGACAGCTGTAATAAATGTCATACTCTTTTCTTTGAAAAACACCACTCCCCGTCCATCTTATTTCTTGTAATGCTGTTATGTCAGCCTTATATTCGGACAGGGCATCGGCTAGCTGCTGTGCAGCTCGAGCTCTGTATAGTGAGCGTATGTTCCATGAAAAAATCCTTAAATCATTTAGCCATTTTCGTTTCCGTGCTCGTCGTCGTGTATCCGGTCCATATCCGAGGCTTGTTAAATTTGCCATAATAATTCATTTTTACGGGCCTGGTTATTAGCCTTGCCCCAACTTTTCTCAGGATGTCGCTGCATGCATTGGTTCACTACTTGGCGGGTGTCAAAGTAGCTATCCAGTCACGTGGAGACTGCATGTCAACTTGAATTGAACAGGGACAAGGATCGTCCTGGCCTTCGCCGGGTTGAAAACAATCAGAGACTTTGCCCTGTATGTTCGCACCCATCCCCATTGTACCATGGGCCCTGTATTTTTAGAACCGACATTCGGTCATTAATAAATTGCACATCTTTTACATGGGGCGTAATCTTATTGCTTATGAAGCCAGTCCCGAGGTTATGTATATCGGTTCCTCCACACGCCAGTGTAAACCCGTTGGTTTCGATTACTTGATGTGGGAGTCGGACTTCCTGAAGCGCGACGATGTCCATTTTATATTGTTTCGCGTTTTCTACGACCGTCTGTATCGCCCCTGGTTTATATAGCGTTAGAACGTTCCACGTTCCGACGCGTATATCCCGCATTTTCGGTTTTTTCCTACGTCTTCTTTTTGCCGAGTCGATGTTTTCTTGATGGTTTGTTCCCTTATGGTAGTGTCGGGTCATCACACCTATGCCTACCGGGTTTTTCGTGAGATTGGTTTTTGTATATTGATTATTCATTTTTGTTCCCACGAGTCTTGGGGTTTCAAATAGTCCGCCACATCACAGCCCCTCTTTGATATGGTAAGGTCTGCTTACTGCTCTGATTCGACCCGGTGTCAGAAAGGGGCCGTTGTAATACAGCCGGTATACCTCTGGCTGCAAACCATCCAATGGGCACGGTGACGCGTAACACCCTGGATTAGGGGTGGTAGATCTTTGTGTGTTACTCCTCGCTAGCCTATCTGACATGGGTGGCCCCACTGGAAGCGTATGCCTCCGCCAGCATAGCCTGACTGATTCATTGTAGTTTAAGCCGCCGTACCACGTCAAGGTTTCTACCAAGCGGGGGAATTAAAATAATTGCGGACTTCAAATCAAAAAAAAAAAAAAAAAAAAAAAACAAGACATCAGACAACCACGAAATGGCCCATGCAGTATGCGCGATGTTGTTTCATACAGCGCTCCATATTTGATAATCTTAAACTAACAGTTGACACGTAATTTTTGTTGGCAACACTGTAGCACAAATGATGTAAAATCCAAATCATGAGTGAATTTTGGGGTAACTTTGAAAGAAAAAATTATACAAATAGATTTATGAATACATAAAAACTTAACAAAAACCGACTACTTATATAGATATAATAAGGAAGTGTAACATGTTAATATATTTTACAATATAAAACCTAATTTTAAAATAAAGTATTAAAACCAAAACGCTGTGTTTGCGAATAGTAAAAACAAAATAGTATAGGAAGAGAATATGGCAAAATGAATTTAGTATTTAATCTAATGTTATGAAAAATATATTCTAATTGCAAATTAATTCAGATAAGTCTTAGGCTAAGTCAATATTATAGTATAATCAATGAGTACTGCCTAATCAACATTTACAATCAAAGTCACTCCTTTACTCTATCGCAATAAACAATCGAGTCCATGTGAACAGTTGTTCGAGGTCATGTCCAAAATGTTTCTATCAGTCTGAATGAATAGTTTGTCGGAAACTAAAAGCGAATGAGGCGAATTACAATGTATCCTTCAATAAATTTGAAATAAAAGAAGTGTTGCATTGTCCTGTGAAACTTGGCTATGAGCTTTCACTTCAATTGGGGGTTGTGTAACCTAAAACTCTATTCAACGAATGCTTTCGCCCCAACCCTACTTTTTAGCTTTTATATTGTGAATTAGGTATATAGGTCAGCAAAAAAAAAACTCCGAGACAACGCGTATTTTCTGCACTTTCTTAATTCGGTCACTTACTGCAAAAACTTCTATATGATTCACATCAATCCGCTCTCTCTTTAGCAACTTAAATACACCCTTGCTAACGCATTCATTCACACGCTATCCTTAAACTAGTGTCATCGGTGCACGTTCGTTTGGAATACTCAATGACGTCCTTCCTAGTCTCGAAACAAATGACCAGTGTTTTTAATCTCTCACTAAATAATCGAAACCTAAGTAAGTCGGAAGTGCTTTAAAATCCTTCGGAAACCAACCATAGCTTTAAATATCGGATCAAGCAATTTATGACAACGCCTCACGCAGGATTTACCTCATTGCCGACCAATTTTTGTTCAAGTGTTTAGGATTAATGTGAAAATAACTTAGTGCTTTAGAAAAACACCAATTTTGAAACTCCATGATTGACTTCTAGTGTTTTTAACAAATATTTAACAACGAATTGAAAATAGTAATAGTTTAGATAATTGTCAAATTGTTATTTGTGTGTGTTGAACTGGACAGATTTAAGGACTCTGTTAAAGACTATAGTGCATTACTCACAGGCCGCGAATTGTTGTGCTTTTTCTCGTCCGAAAGCGTTCAGTTTCCTGTTTGAACAACTAGACAGGGTTGTTTCTCAAATGGCCACCGTAATAGACGACACAAGTAGTATGAGTGATGATGTTTTTGAAGACTCTGAAGGGGGGCTGCAACGCGTGTGCAACGAATCAACAACGAAGGTAGATAACAATAACGCCTTAGCACCGGCGGAAGAAGAAATACCGCGCAGGACACCTTCGCCGAGTGGGTACCCAGGTTATGAACCTCCTCGGGAAGCTTTACAGCTTTATGGCCTAAAAGCTGATACAGATATGTTACTGCAGCAAACAATATACGACAGTGACACGAATAGCGGATGGAGGTCATATCGAGATGAACCAACGTTTGTTGAAACCATGAATCACAAGGTAGGTTTGTGTATCCCTGGTCCATCTATGGTTTGGGGTTATGAGATTATGTTATCCTTGCAGACAATTCTGCTGGGTGACTCTGGCGTGGGGAAAACCTCGGTGCTGGTAAAATATAACACGGGCGCATTCAAGGCCGGATCCTTTTCAGCAACAGTTGGCATTGCATTGAGTGTAAGTACATAGGGGATAATTTTTGTTTTTCAGACTCCACCATAGGGTAGGGACAGGTGTGTAGATAGTTCCGTACTGTTATTCGACTTCGGAATATGGCAAATTTCCTAATTTAGAAACTATACCTTGAAATCGCTTTGCACGATGTAATTTTTTTGGACATCTTGTGGAACTGCTATTTAGGTGGATTTTTCAAAATCTCTTTTAACAGTCTCTTTTCATACCTATTTAAAAAAAATCATTATCCTTTGAACCCTGAAAATGTGTTTCAAGTACTTGAATCCGATGTGACATAAAACACTTAAGCACTGTCTAGTGTTGTGTCTGTCTAATTGAGTTAGTTATTAATCATGTCAAATTTTCTAAAAGTTTTCGAATCCTAGAACTTATTGCAGTTTGTTTTATTTTATTTCAAAAACTGCAATATAGTAGTTAGTAATTTTTGAAGATTTAGTTGCTTGACAACGTCCCGTTTTTATTATAAGCGTTTTTTTTTTAAATTTATATATTTTTTTTTATTACACTTCTCTCGAGAGAGGCGAACCTATAGCGCTGAGTGGGCGCCCCGAGATACCGCCAAATAACTGTTGCAGTTCTTTTTGAACAGTTGCAAGATGTAACGCGCCGGGAACACTCGCGTGGGAAGGGTGTCCCACAGTTTACCTGCTCTGTAACTTCTGATGCAGGGATGTTCGCTCCATCGGGAGATGAACCGCAAACTGGTGCGCTCCGTCGGATTGTCTTGTGAAGCGCATATAAACCGAATTGCGTGGAAAAATACCACGAATCTCCGAACAGCAGTACCCGTGATAATATTCGTAAAACAGACAGCAATCGGCTACGCGCCTTCGATATGATAGCGGCTGTAGTCCCGACATCGGCGCCGAGTCCCCAATCAGGCGGATCGCTCGTCTCTGTATGCTCTCAAGTAGGTCAAGGGTATGTTTAGGAGCCAAGCTCCAAACATGACAGCAATATTGGAGAGCGGGTCTAATTTGGGATTTATACAGGAGAAGAAGTTGGGCCGGAGTAAAATATTTCTTGGCTCTAAAAAGATAGCTCCGTTTTCCTGAGGTTGATCTGGCGATGCTCAACACGTGTTTATGCCACGACACATTTCCACAGACCGTGACGCCGAGCAATTTCAAGCTTTTCTCCAGATTCGAAGGCCTGGCCATTCATCATCAGCTGTGGAACCGATGATCCACTTTTCCTTGTGAATGTTGTATACTGTGTCTTCGTTGCGTTGAAGTCGACGAGATTGGTCTTTCCGCCTGCAGAACCTTATCCAGGTCACGGTTCAGAGCGTCGATTTGGCCACATCTCAGATGGTGCGACGTTGATACACTTATAGCGTTTGAAATAATAGTGAAGAAGATCGTGTGATTCGAACTGACGCTATGACAGTTTGAATCACGAAAAAAATTGAACATAAGCGTTACCCATCAGGCTACTGAGCGTGTTTAGAATTTGATTTCTAAACTCGACTGTACTCCACTGATGTGAATTATTTTTGTTATCGCTATGGTATACGGTTCTGATGTATTTTCTTGTTCGATTTTTCGTTCGGTGTTTTTCACTATTTTTGCTTGTGAATTGTGTGTGTATCTGTTAGAGTCGCCACACACTCATCGGTCGATCGCCCGAAAAAGAGAAAACAATCGTACTATTATCCCCAAAACTAAACGCTTTGTTATCCATTGACTCCAACAAATGATTGTTGGAACCTTGATGCATCTTAGAATTAACAGGATACCCCCCAAATCTGTCCCCAACACCAACTCGCCTCCCTGCCCCCCAGTGGCCCGCCTCTCAATTATAAACCGTCCCCAGCCAACGTGTACCCGCCCCTCTCCCCGCATATCCCGCCCACCCCAACCGAATCAAAAGTTGACCCGATCCACAAAATATCCTGCGCCAAACCATAATCTAACTCCTCTCTCTTGCCCCAATCGCGACGACCACATTCATTCTAAACCCCTCTCCTCATCCGCCGGTAATAAAGCCTCTCGTAATAATAACAAACCTGCTCGCCCCACACCACCCTCTGCGCCTATCTTCAATTTCATCCCCCTCTTCGACCTCAAAACCGTCGCGAAGTATTCCAACTTCTACAGGACACACCCCCCCCCCCTCTCCCACCTGGACACGCCTCACTTATCCACAGAACCCAAGTCGAGGCTGCCTCTTGCACCACTCCTCCCTACACCCAGATCTCGCTCCCGTCCTTCTCGTCCCTCCCCATGACCTTTAATCGACCCACTCTTACCCCCATCTGTCAAACTCACTCAGCAAACCATTAATTCTTCTGACAATCGGTATGCCTTGTCTAAATTTAGGAACAAAATGACCTACGAGAATGTCCGCCTCTATCTTTCATACCTCCGCGACAAGTCTGGCATCTGTTAACTCCTGAATTTCTGCCACCCGCTTGGCAACGAAAGTTGTCCGCAGGTGTAGCTCTGACCTTATCCATGCAAGAGTTATTTGGAAATCACTCCATGCAAACACCTTTGCACTCTTAAATTGCATGGTTTCCGCGATGTTCCCTAGTAGGTGTGCCAGCAATACGGCCCCACATAATTCCAGCCGAGCCAGTGATTTTCTTTTGAGGGTTGCCACTCTTGTCTTTGCCAAAAGAATATATGTATGGCATCTATTCTGCTCAATGGTTCTCACATAGACGGCCGCAGTGTATGCCTTCTCACAGGCATCGCAGAACCCATGTAGTTCGACTGGCGAGTTCGTGATGAGCTTTATCTAGCGGGGAATTTCTACTAAGTTGACGATTGTTGGTGGGAGTTCGCCGTCCCACGTTTGGTTCTCCTTCCAGATCTCCTGCATCAGAACCTTTCCCATGACGACGCAGGGAGAGATCCATCCTAATGGATCGTAAAGACGAGCGATATCAGAAAGGATTGTGTTTTTCGTAGTGCTCCGGGACTCGTGAAAGTTGAATTTGAATTTGGAGATGTCCCGTCCAGGATGCCACTGAATTCCCAATGTCTTGACAGTGTCGGTTTCGTCAAAGGATACTGGCAGCTGTACCACTCTGTCTTCCGCGCTAACTGATGAAAGTATCTTCTCACTGTTACTGACCCACTTTCGTAGTGGGAACCCTTTTTTTTTAAACATTTTTTTATTTTTTCTTTCTATATTCTTAGTTTCTAAATTAAAGGCTAGACAAAAAACGCTTAAATTCTAGCTTAAATATCTTATATAATAACTTACTGGTCCTTCGCAGACGCTCTAAGCTAAACATTACTTAATATTTGTATAATTTGCCTTTCGGCGACAAAACTTTGTGGCAATACTTATAATTATTTGAAAGAGAAAGAAAAATTTGAAAAACTTTGTCAATTTTTTTGTTTTTTTTTTTCTTAAAATTTAACTTACCTATATTTTTTTTTTTTTTTTTTTTTTTTTTTTTTTTTTATTAATTTTATGTAAAATCACTTAGCTTAACTTAATTTAAATCTTATACTACCCTAATTCTAGAAAAGCTAAGTCTATATATAGTAGTGGGAACCCTCCACGCGTCAACATGGTAATGAGCTGGCGTTGCATATCGATTGATTCTTCTACCAAATCCGCGCTGTGGATGACGCCATCCACGTAGAAGTTCTTCTTCGCAATGGTGGCTGCAATTGGGTAGTCGTCCTGTTCATCGATCGCGAGCTGATGAAGAGTGCGGATTGCTAGGTAAGGTGCAGCAGCGGTGCCAAATGTGACCGTGTTCAGACAATAAACCCTGACATCTTCGCCCTCCGCAGTTCTCCACAAGACGAGTTGATAGTCTGCGTCTTCCGGCGTGATCCGGATTTGTCGGCACATTTTAGTGTTGTCAGTCACAAACGAAAATTTATGCTTCCTAAATCGAAGGATATGGTCAATGATGTCATCCTGCAACCATGGGCCAACTAATTGATGGTCGTTGAGTGACGTACCATCGGAGGTTTTGCAGGATGCATCGAAAACCACTCGTTGTACTCGTTTCCTTCATTACTGCGTGATGAGGAATGAAGTATTGTTTACGTCCGATTGAATTCCCATCTATTTCCGTCATGTGCCCCAGTTCCTGGTATTCGTCAAAAATCCTTTTATATTCCAGGTGAAACGCCGGATTCGATTGAAATTTCCTTTCCAATTGTAGGTATCTTACTAACGCTGACTTGTAGGAGAACCCTAACACCGGTCCCTGTTTGAACGGAATTTGAACCATATATCAACCTTCCATCTGTCTCTGATGCGTTATACAGAAGTGTGTTTCAAATTGTTCTTCCTCTGGCGACAGGAATTTTCCTTTCGGTAGTTCTTCGAGCTGCCAGAACTTCCGTAGCATATTCTCCAAGTTGGAGTTTTCAGTGGTTGTAAAGGGCGATGTTATTTTTGGTGCGACCTTGCAATGGACGCCGCCCGAAAGAACCCAGCCAGTTCTGTCCGCCATGGGGGTCCCTGGCGGTCCCTTCATAACTCCTTTCAAAATAATCTCTGGCTATACGTCGCTGCCAAGCAAGATGTCTATTTTGTCCGGTTTCTTGAATGGAGGGTCCGCAAGTTGAAGGTTTTGGATGTGACTCCAGTTTGCATCCGATATCTTGTGTTTTGGGAATATGGAGGTCAGCTTAGGTAGGACCAAAGCCTTCAGTTGGATGTTGAAATCCTCGTTGATATTTGATCGCATGGTGAGAGAAACCACATGTCTGGACAAAGCTGTACTGGCTTTTCCGACACCTCGGATGGTGGTGCGATTCCTTTCCATTCTTAGGTTCAGCGATTGGGCGGCAGACTCGGAGATGAAAGAAGCCTCCGATCCAGGATCGAGTATTGCTCGCGGCAGTAGCGGTTGCCTAACGGTTGGGGAGACCTTCACTAATGCAGTATCCAGAAGAACAGTTTGTGCCTTATGGGTTTCGGCTACGTACGTGTTGTGCGCTGAAGCAGTCCGGGTGGGGTCTACAGAACTCTGTGCCTGATCCAATCGTGTGTGTTGAGTGAAAGAGGAAGTGGGTTGAGATGGTGACTGGCTAGCTACCCTTGAACGGGGTTCACTCGTAAGCATTTGGCTAGCAGAGTTAGTTTTGTGCAGCATTGAATGATGCTTCCTCTTATATGTCCAACATGTGAACATGCTAGTGCAGTTTTGCGCCGTATGAGCATCTGACAGGCAGTTGAAACACAATTTGTTTCTCCGAACGACCTCTTGTCTTTTGTTCGGATTCAATGGTTGGGATGGCTCTGTTGTGGATGGGCCCATCACTTCTAAGGTTCTTGCTCTCATCAATAAGAAGTCTTCGAGCACACTGTAGGTGGGATAGTCCACATATGAAGCTATGTGAGATTCCCATTGTCCTCGAGTAATACGTGGTAATTTCTGCGCGGTATGATATATTAGAACATCTTCCCACGATTTTACTGGGACACCTAAAGACAGCCTTGCCTCATTTGTGGTGTCTACGAGAAGTTTTAGGCCATCGGACGATGCTTGCGCAAACTTTGGTTGTTCGAAGAGTAATCTAAATTGGTTATCCTTTAACCATCTTACGTTCTGATAACGTTTCACTAGGATTGCCCAAGCGCCTTCGAAGTTACCATCGGTGATGGCAGTGTTCCTGAGTAACCTCTTCGCCTCACCACTCAAATTAGCCTTCAAGTAATGAAGTGTCTGAGCATCAAAAATGTATGCATTTTTTATCACCAGACTTTCAAATAGGCTTTTAAATTCAGGCCACATTTCGACGTTCTCCTAGAACTCTTCTTTTTCGTCCTCAGGGGACTCATCTGTAGGTCCGTGAACGTTTATGAGGCTTATGTTTAAAAACTTGGCTCGCACGCGAAGAGTGCATAGCCTTTCGTTTATTGCATTAAAGCCGATGATGGGAGGCTACAGTTTTTGGCTGACTAGAAAGCCTACCCCGAGCACATGGTGTTTTGCATGACAGCTGTAATAAATGTCATACTCGTTTCTTTGAATAACACCACTCCCCGTCCATATTATTTCTTGTTATGCTGTTATGTCAGCCTTATATTCAGGGATATTCAGACAGGGCATCGGCTAGCTGCTGGGCAGCTCGAGCTCTGTATAGTGAGCGGACGTTCCATGAGAAAATTCCTAAATCGCTTAGCCATTTTCGTGTCCGTGGTCGTCGTCGTGTATCCGGTCCATATCCGACGTTTGTTCAGTTTGCCATAATAATTCGTTTTTCCGGGCATGGTTATTAGCCTTGCCCCAACCATTCTCAGGATGGTCAAATAAACACAGTATGTTAAAAAAGGCACTGCTACATGCTTGCTATCCACAATTCAATTTTCAATTGCAACGACAACTTTTTGAAACTGCGTCTAAATATAATATACGGTGTTTCTTAAGAGGTGCAATTGTAACATTATATTTGATAGTTGGGTCATAATACGTTGTTACTCATATAAATGTATTCAGTTGTAACTTCATATTCCTGTGGATCATGGGAACTAGGACTCATGCAGCCGATGTTTTATATATATACAGTATTGCTTTGCCTAGCTAATTAAGGTCGGCCTGTAGGCTGGGTCGCCTGATAAACTTTTGCGAAGGTTGAGTTTTAGATTTACAGGGTATGAAGTTTCGTATACGTACCTGGGTAGTACCCTAGGTACTTACTCTCCCACACTTTTAGTCGCAAGAAAAGAAAAACAACTTCTCCTCGTTATAACTTTTATTTCTTCCTACAGCTCCTTCCAGGGTCAGCCAATTTACTACAGTTACAAGGTCCAGGACGTGGATTCCTCCTTTACTCTCATCCTTCCAATCTCCTCTCGTCGTTTAGTCTTAATTCTTAGAGGAAGAAACGGATATGCTTCTTCCAAAATATTAAACGGGCAAAAACACACGCCGCAACTTATACAATACTAACATACGTTCACCGACCATTTACTCAGATGACGGATTTAAAATCACAACACAAGAATTGGAAGAACTCTCGACAACGAAAAAGAAGACGAACCAAGAACTCTTATTCTTTTTTGTTTCTTTTTTCTTCTGCTAACCGCACACACGATTCAAATTTGTTTACCGTCTCCTAATGTCAACAACGGTCTACTCTCTACCACCGTCCGCTCCCCTCTCTGAGCATCTTCGCTTTTCGAACCAATTCATATTCGACGATGGTCGACTTTGAAACTAGCCAAAGCCACCACCGCAGAAGGAAGAGGGTTTACACGCCCGCCGCATCCAATCCAAAACACGTCTCATCCGCATCCGATTGGCTTTCAAAACAAGCTTGGTATTGTGTGTTTGTTAACCACACTTAAAAAAAAAAAATGGGTGGCGAGAGGGCCGACTTTAGCGAGACAAGGACAGATGTGTCCTTCATCTTGTCTCTGACTTCTGGTCATCTTGCGATAACCAGAATCACCCACATCCGTGAGGATGTTGGGCTCGGTCTCGCGATATCTGAAAAGAAAAGAAAAAAGTGGGGGTATCCAAGGATAGTGCGGACAGTATTAGTCCAGGTGTTCTCTAACTACTTGTATAGAGGGATGGTGGGAAAGTAATCGTACAAGACCGGTAGGTCTTGGGTGCGGTAGTAAACGCAGATCACGTCTTTGGCGTCTGATAATCTGCGCTTTGGTCGGTGTTTTTTTTTTTTTTTTGGTTTCGGTAGGAAGATGGAAATCTTCAAAAGATACCTCTAGACCGATCCAGTGGCATGCCGGGTTTTTACCGACTAAAACCACCTCCCGCCAGGCTCATATTCCCGTCGATCCCCACGGAACTTTCTTTTAGATATTCCATCGCGTCACGTCGCAACTGCTGCATCATTTCACAGAGAATACCACTGGTTACGGACCATGCTTGTTTTGAACAAAGCATGTATTCTATTACTCCAGCCGGAGTAACTGTCCGTCTCGTGTGTCTCTCCAAAATCATTCGTGCGGTCTCGAATCTCACGCACTCTGTGAGTACGTGTTCCGCATTCTCTATTTTGCCTTCGCAATACAAGCAGTATGGGTGATTCACATGCTTATACTTGTGCAAGTATTGCCGAAAGCATCCATGTCCTGATATTAGCTGAGCCAAGTAGTAATTCAGCTCGCCAGGTCTTCTTTTCACCTGTTTCTATATCAGGTATCATGGTGTGGGTCCATCTTCCCTTGGTGGAAGAATCCCACCTTCGTTGCCATTCTCTTAGGCTTGAGAGCTCTAATCGTGTCCGCATTCTCCAACGATTCTCTTGGGAGACCTTATGCCATGCAGCGTTTTCTTTAGCTGCAATGTCAAGTGGTGTCCTCCGACCAAAACATTTATGGCATCTTCGGATACCGTTCGAAATGCGCAACATACTCTTAGTGATGCTAGTCTATGCGCTGAGTTCACTCCCCTCATGTACGACTTATACTGCGCGGCTCCTGCCCATATGTGAGCTGCATACATTATAGTGGAGGTGTTGACACTGGTTATGAGTTTCCTTATCTTGGGCCAGGGTCCTCCAACATTGGGTAGCAGTCTCGCCAAAACTTTGCATACTCTTGCCGTTTTTTCACTCGTTTTCCTCAGGTGTTCCTTGAAGCTCAAGCTTTGGTGGGTGTGTATGTTTGTGTTTGTGCCGTCTTGTACTGTGCGTTCGTGTGTGTGGTTTGTTAATAGTAGACCCTATGGGATGGGTCCAGGAATCCTCTATTATAGAGGGGAATGTTGTTGGGAAGGGTGCTTTCTTCAGTTTTGTACTGAAGAAGAAATTGTGGGGGTTTGATCCGAAGAGATCGAGAGAGAGAGAGGGGTCAAGAACGCAAGAGCCCCGTACAAGTAGGTTCTCGCTGTTCTGAATGCTTTCGAGGTACTTGTATGCTGATCCAAGCAAGTACTCGTCGATAGGGATAATGGAAGCACCTTCGTATAGGTGAGAGTTCGGGTAATGGCGACCGTCAGGCATTCTAAAGTGGTTGATGCATCTTCTGAGGAGTTTCCTTTCGAAAACTCGAAGTCTTTCCATTTGAGCCGAAGATATGCAGGACCATATGGGAAAGGCGTACGATATTCCAGATCGGATTAGCTGTTTATAGCAGAGAAGCTTAACTTTGGTGTCAACTTTGTTGCTCGACTTCAAGATGTTGTGCAGTTGCTTAGACCGACCGAGGCCCCTTTGGAGGATGTGGGCCACATGTTTGATGAAATTCATTTTTGGGGTATAAGTGACCCCACGATATTTCATCCTGTCCTATGGTCTAATCGTAGTGGGGAGAGGAAGTATGTACCAGCATGGGTACTTGGTTCACTTCCTCCTCCATCATAAATTGTTCACGCGCGAAGGTTCGTCCGTTGTTCCGCCGACACAAAAGGAAACACCAAAGACCAACACAGGGTACGTAAAAAAAGGATAACACACTGAACAGCGCAGTAAAATGTTCGCCAAGAGAAAAACGCCACACACAGGAGGAATTAATTAAACACGCTGATTGTAATTTATAACGATGATGTTTTTTTATTAATTAACACTAAGACTAAAACAATTGTCAAAAATACTAATTCAAGTTGTTCAAAGTACTTAAACTGATTGTACAATTTTGTTAGGAATATAAATTCGCGCTTTTTAATATACCTCGTTGAAACGTTCGAACGTACACACTACACCGGGGAGCGAAGGAAGAAATGACTTCTAGAGAACCGTCGCGGTACGGTGGACGGCAGGCGAGCCGACCGCCACGGAGATTGAATTACGACTTACGATATCTTGCTCGTTCAGAGCTCACTCGTTCATCGTGATCATGGTGGTATGTGTGCCTAGAACAAAGAAAGACATAAAGTGCATTCCTAGGATACGATTTCGGTAAAGCAAATAAAACCGAAATCGTCGGATGCCAATGGAATCTTTGTTGGAACATGTGCGGCTAAACATAGAGACGATGATCCGATGTGAAAATGTGCTAATTGGTTTTAGCTAGGTTACTGGGAAATGGTGTTTATGGCATCGCTAGTAAGGGTACGTATTGAATATCCATTTGCATTGTTTATGCTTGGATTTCAATTGATGCCAAGGGATGCAGAATGCGTATTTGCTTTGGGTTGCACATTGTGAGAGTTAGGGAATTTTATTGCTGGGAGAAAAACGTCGCCAACTAAATGTATACATAAAGAAATTTATCGTATACATGAATGAAGCTGGGAATAGGCGACGCAATGATAATTATCCCTGGCTGGAATGGTTACATGATATGTGAACCGAGGGTTTTTCTTTTCAGGAATTTGTCTGGTACCGAAGTGGTTTAGAATACCAAATAAGCAAACAAAGAAATCTTACGAAAAATTGTATGCGAAGGGATGCATGAAGGTAAGTTTTCTTTATAGGGATTTTATGATTACAGATGGTGATCTATATAATGCGTGAAGCATTTACAGGTACTAATACCGTTGCATTAGCGAACTTAAGGACGTTGGGTGGTAATTATGGGGGTTTTTAGGTAAGTGGACCGTAGGGTTTGGCGGCACCGCTACAGTAGTATCTCCCATTTCTATTCGGATATTCTGTGAATATCGAGAAGTAGGTTGGGAGTGTTTACTATTCAGAATTATAGCTACTGCTTTAGATGGGTTAAGTCGAATTTTCCATCGACTGTAATACTGATACAGTTCGTCCAGATGACGGTTGAGTCGGTTTGTTGCGAGTTTTGGGCTTTTAGATGACGTGTACACTAGGACGTCATCCGCATAGCAAATCTGGTTTACTCTACCATCCACAGGGCGAGGAATATCTGAGGTGTAGATATTAAATAAGATGGGGCCTAGAATGGAGCCCTGTAGTAGGCCTGCAGCGGCGTTGAAAGTTTGGGAAAGCTTTCCATTCACTCTAACTTGGAAGGTTCTGTTTCGAACGAACTGGTAGATGATACTACACAGCGTTTTACTGAGGGCAGTATTCAGTAATTTATAAACGAGACCTTCAATCCAGGTTGTGTCAAATGCCTTTTCAATGTCCAGGCTCACCGCAATGGTGGCGCACGCAAACGTGGTTTTGAAATATGTTGAGAGCCATAGTGGTGCTGTGCGCTCTTCGAAATCCAAATTGGAAGTCAGGTATTAAGTTCCTGACACTGATAAATTTATTTAGCTTCTCGTATATGAACTGTTCATATATTTTGCTGATGCAGGTGGGGAGCGCAATAGGACGAAAGCTTGAGGGGTGATACATTGGTTTCCCAACTTTTGCTATTGGGCAGACAACAGCATGCTTCCAAGCTTGGGGAAAATACCCCATGTTGTAGGCATGGTTGAACAGAATGGAGAGCTTTATAAAGAATAAAGCAGAAAGCCTTCGCAACGAGTGGTAGGACATATTGTCGATACCGGGTGACTTCTTTGGGTTTCGAGATTTAGCTAGGTTCTGTAGGGTATTTGGTGTGACGAAGCCGTGACTATTATCACGTGTGTCGTCGAAGTATGCACTGTTAGCTGAGTTAAAGACAACTATTGGCTCGTTAAAGTTGTCTAATTTATTGTGAACCTCTGAACTAATTATTGCATTCGTTTCCGGGTCGCCATCCTCGAGAGTGAGCTTGTGATTATTTTCAAAGGTCTCTCCGATGATGTTTGCTTTATTGGCATCATTATTGACAACAAGACCGTTGTGCATGATTGGTCCAGTGATACGAGGTGCCACATATCTTTTTAACATTTTTATAAATGTTCTGGTCCATCTAAATACCCTTCAGTTTGTCCTTCAATTGTCGGGTACGATTGTTTTGGATTCTTTGTTTTATCAGTGTGCCAATATTGTGAATAATGGCTCCCTTTGCGTAAAGCGGTGACGGTATCTCATTCTGCAGAGCTTTTTACGCTCCCGGATGAGACGAAGAGTGATGTCGTCAAGGGGAATCTGATAAGTCTTTTCAAGTTTGTACTTCGGGACATGAGTCTCCGAAGTTTCAACTAGAATCTCGTGAAGTCGAGTTGCAGCGTTATTTATCTCAACCGTCGTTAGGTTCCTGTCAGTGGGGAGAGAGAGTTGGTGGAGTTTTTCATTCAATGTAATATTGAAGTTGTCCCAATTTGTGCGCCCATAATCGGGTATGTATCTGATATGAGCCCGGGATGCTCGATAGCGCGGATGAACATGGTCACAGCATTGTGGTCAGATACACCCGGCGATACTTGGGGAGGAGTGATTTGGGGAAGTAAGTCTTTGGACACAATAAAGATGTCCAGGATGGAGTTACCTCGGGTACCACCCGTAGGTGCGACTATTTCGAAGTTGAGCGCATGACAGTTTTCGGTGTACCATTGGAACAACTTTGTGCCGTTTGGGCAAGAGACGGAGTTGTTCCAGTGGGGATGCCTGGAGTAGAAATCGCCGCCTATGATGAAGGGTGTATGCCCCTAGGACGTTATTAATTGGCCGATATCTTCGGGATTAATGGGGCCATTATTGGTTTTATTGGAGTGGTATACGGAGTATGTGTTCACTCTACCATTATTAGCTAGATGCAGTTCAACCCCGGAGACCTCTATGGACTCGAAATGTGAGAGGTTAATAGCTTCATGGCGAAGTGCGCTATTAACTAGAATACAGGTGCCACCTCCGTTGATGGTGGGGCCGCCAGTGAGGGTTCGATCTCTTCGAATCATTGAAAAGTTTGGGAAAGTGGGACGGTGACATGGATGCAACCTAGTTTCCGTTACAAGAACCACGTCTTCCCGGTTATCCTTTATGAAGTCAGAGACTATCGCACGCTTTGATAGCGAAACAAGGGAGTTGACATTTATAAGGATAGCATTAATTTTGGGATCTATTTTGAAGCGTATGTCTTACATATGCCGTGAAAAGGAATGCATCCCTCTCAGCCTCAGTTGTTAGTTTTTCATACCGGGGTCGAATATCCTCAATCACGCGAGGGAGACTAAGTAGTTTCTCCAGCATTGAGGGTTGCCCCTTTGGAGGCTTTTGCGCCGCCGCTTGGATTTGTGGCATTGTGTTGGCCTGTACAGCGGATTGCTTAGGAACTTGAATATGTTTTTGGGGGAGAGGTGGTGGGGTTTTCATATTCTTTGTTTGGTTCCCTTTAACCTTATCAGCGAATGTAAATCCATTTTGGATGAAATTTTGTGTGGCTTGTTTTCCGAAGTCTGACTTGGCTACTTGTTTAGCTCGAGTCTCCTTGGTTCTGTGGACTATCTCTTTATATTTGGGACTGTTCCTGTTGCTGGCCGGATGTCCTTTCTTACCGCAGTTGCGGCAAGTTGGCAACGTAATATCATCCTGCACATTTGTTGTGGGATCGTATTTTGCTGACGGGAGTTCGCACTTGCCAACGTCGTGGGATTTTCCACAACGGACGCAACGGCGATCCATGTTGCAGTTCCGGGAGACATGCCCGAAACGTTGGCAACGTCGGCATTGAGGTATTTCATTGTTATGAAATACTTCGAAGGCAACTTGTTGATGGAGAGTTGGAAGCGACTTTGTCCGTATTATGGAGTCTATGTCGGTTCCTGGGGCAAGGTGAAGCTGCCATCTGTTCACCTTGCTGTATTTTTGCGGTCTGATGTTCACAAACCGTTGTGGGGGAGAGCATTTTTTAAAGTCAATGAATTTGACGTGGGGGAATATTGCTTCAAGGGCAGTTATGATGTCGTCCTTTTCCCAGCAGGCAGCGACTCGTTTTAAGAGGATGGTCCTCGACTTTTCGTCGGCCGGGGTGAATGTGTAATAATTCACGTCCTTGGCCTTCAGGGTATCGTTAACCTTGGAGAACGTTTGTCGATCGTAGGTTACGATTTTATTGAGACTTGGACTCAAGGTCTTTGCCTTAAAGTTGGATATTCCTTGTCGGTTCATATCACCGACGAACTCCTTTAAGTTGAGGTCTCGTGCAAAGACCCCAGGTTACTGCTTCTTTTTTAAAGCAGGTACGTCTGCCCCGACCGATGTTTGGTTGGCCTTTTGGGTTGGAGTGGTCTTTGGTTTCGGGGTTGTGGAGGATGGTACCTTCGATGTGCACGATTTTTCCAGCGGAATGACTTTTTGTGCAGTGGGGTGTACCGAGAGGTTTGCCACGATTTCATTAGCCGAAGATGAGGATATTATTGGCGTACAGCCGGTGGCAAGACGTTTACTGGAGGGAGCTCCCTCGCAGCTCAGCTTGGGTAGAGGTGTTTTCCGCTTTTCCGCGCGGAGAGAGGTGGGCGTGGGGCGGCAAGTATTAGGAGTAGGGACATGGAGACCATTCTCGTCGGCAGAGACATCAAAGTCGCTGTCGAAGCTTATCATTTCAGGTTCGACCTGTGAATGATGGGTTTCCAGGTTTTTGTTGGAGGGGGTCGGGGGTGGTGTAGCTTTCAATGCTGCGTTCTCCCTCTCGAGAGCAGCGATCCTGGCTACCACGGTCGCGAGTTCGCTTCTCAATCTCTCAAGAAGAGTCATCAAATCCTGATTGGGTTGATGCCCCAAGCTCTGAGGAGAAGAGAGGTCCATTTTTGGAACGGATAAATGAAAGGAAAAAGATGGACACGGGCAATTACAAAGACCGAGAACCAGGCAGATGAGAAGCAGGTGAATAAAAACAAGTAGGAGTGCAGGAAACAAGGAAAAGAAGATAGGAACAAGAACCAGGAAAGTAAAAGATAAATCCAATGAGACCTAAATGAAAACCAACATTTCAGCGCAAACCCGGAATATAGGAATGTGGTACGTAAATGAAAGTATGTAAATGAAAGTAGAAATGTTTGAGAAAGTGTGAAAACTTAAAATCAATTTTATGGTTTTTAAAACACTAGATGCGAACTTGGAAATTTAAAGGAAAGGGGAGAAAATTCAATGAGATTGAAATTGCGAATATGATGAAGTTTAAATAAAAGGAAAAGATAAATTGAATACAATTTAAATTATAATTAGATTAATTAAAATACTTTAAATTTGAATTATAATAACTAAATAATAAATAAAATAAAATAAGATACTTCCTGTGTATGAAGGAGCTTCTTCTTCTTCTTTTTTTTGAGCTTGCTCGTGATGACTGCTGATGACTTCCTTTTCGCACAACGTACCGGTGTTTTCGTTAAAAATCACGTAAGAACACTGATGAGCACACGGTTTGGTTTATTACTTTCTCATTTGTTCAATTTCGTATGCCGAAGTTAATAATTTTGCTTATGTACGCAACAATTTTTCAAACAATCGACTGATTGCGACTCAACTCGACTGATGTTAACCACACTTCAATCAATTAGCATTTTTTATTCGTTAATTCAGCCGAGTGTGTGTTCTGACAAAGCAAGGGCGACGGACAACAAACAATCACAGCGTCGCCCGGCAGGCGAATCTACTACGCAATAGCACGATCGCAGACACTGGACCTGCCTTCGTGGCAGGATGTGGGTGTTGGTATATCGGGGTTGTCCCGTCTTGGCGGCGAAACTAACCTACCCTTGATTTAGAAATTAATTTGCTCGACCACGTGAAATCTGAGATATATTTCGCGAGCCAGTGCGACTACACGCCAGGCAGTCGCCTTCAGACTTGTTATTTTAACCGACGACTTACCTTCCGAGGCTCGAAGTTTGCACCCGGAGGCGGTTCCTCCGAAGATTGCTTCTCAGATACGGGATCACACAATTCGTCATCGAAAATGAGTCCCGTAGACGTGCTACTACGTCATCCTAAAGGAATGGTGAATTATTCCCTAGGTGTAGCAATTTCAAAGCCTTATCGTACCTCTAGCACTGAGGTTTTGCCCCTGCAGTTTGCGCTGGGAGTGCACCTACAGTATTGGGCCTGACCTTAAAAACTTTTCAGTTAGACTCGTCATTTGGTTTTCCTCGACGAAAGTCCTTTACAAGGGTGAAGATATCGGAGAGCAAACTGAGTCTGTCCACTTAAATCAGGGGGCTCCAAGTTTTAGGAAGGCTCACTTATCCTATTTACATCGGGCCTTTCCCTTTTTGTCCACTGTTTGGGCTTTATTGGTGCGGTTTCGTGGGTAGCACTTGGCCGAACACTCTTTCGTAGCCCTCCCCTGTGCGGGTAGTGTCTCCGGGCGAGTACCGGCCGCATTATCGACCCGTTGGCTACCGTATGTTCAACCCTTACCGTCTATTGTTCGCAAAATCAATGGAGAAATGTTCAGGATTTACAGTCGTTCGGGGAAAAACCAAACAATCACCCGGTCCATTGACCTTGCAATTTTTCGACAGGAAGTCGTACCCCAACAACCCGTCTTCTCTTTAACCCGGCAAGGAGTCCACTGCAGGGAATCTCGTGGTACAAAATGAAATTGCCATGGCAGCATCCCCTCGACTTGACGTTGCCAAACAGCGCTTGGAGCGTTGTGGATTTATGCACATCTATGCCATATCTAGGATGGAGTGCCTTCAGCTTCAACAGGCTGATCTCAGCGCCTGTGTCCACGATAAGGCGGGTCGTGTTCCCACGGCCAATGTCCAATGGAAGTGTGACAATCCGGACTTGGGTCGGCGAAAACTGAGAACAGCTTGACCTGGGTTGCGATTTTGCTGCGGTCGGGCTGGGTTTTCCCGACCTCTCCCAGTTTGCCATATGTTGACACACTGCCGCCGTGTGTGTGCGTCGACCGCCAAATTCCCATCGTGTCGTTCTCCTCCGTTCAGGATTGTTCTGCTTTGGAGTCCTTGTAGACTCCGAACTAGCATAACTGGAGTGGCTTTGGCCTACCTTGGGCCGAACGTGCCGAGGTCGCAGCTTCCGATTCTCTAAGTCCGCCAAGGGTCTCCGACCCCCGGGGTCCGTGGGCGTATCCTGAATCGGCCCCCGAGCCTCTACTGGCTCTGTATTGACAGAGTTGGAACGGATATTGCCGGTGAGGGTTGAGGCAAATGCGGTTTGGTCGCTCGTCGCTCACCGCTCGCCATTGCACATGCGCCGCCCCGCCAGCCGATCCCTTGAGAAACCGAAGCACCAGGGTCAGAGCCGGAGTCCGAATCCACCGCGCGGCCTCCACCGGTCCCACGGTTTCGTCGCCGGCGTCTCCGGCGCTTACCGCCGCTGTTCCTATGGCTCCCCCGGCCCCCTGCATGGGGCTCCTCACCACATCCATCTTAGTCAAAATTTACATTCGTACTAAATTGGAATTTAGTTTCCATATTTAGTCAAGCGCATATAAAATAGAGCTGTATGTTGCCGATAGGATATAAAAACCCGCAGAAATCCCTAGGCTTTAAATTTCGTCATCAAAAGGAAAGAGAAACTTAGTCTGGATATTTCTTTTCTATATGTATTACTATTATCATCATTAGATTGGTTTGAATAACCAACTTGGTAAATGGGTTACATCTCTTTAAACATTTACCCACGATTCCCATCAATCAGATTTATTAATGTACGAATAAATACACACCCGTACTTTGGCCGAATCACACAAATATGGATACATTGCTTAGCCATGTGTTTCCTTGTCATTACGTTATAATATCCAAGCAGTCAAAACCGGTGTGCCTCGAAATCTGTTTATCCTCGCCCTCTTCTTCAACTCGTACTACGTTCTCTCACTTAAGGATACCTCAAAGTGTCCATTGGTCCGAGTTTTTAGAAGAGCAGAGAAACTGAAGAAAAATTTCAATACTACTATAACAACATTGCCGCAACGAGTAATTGTAATCGTATTCTTCTTCAAACGCTTCCCTCCCTCGATTCTGTTTGTTTTCAATAATAAAACTTCAACATCAAGTGGTAAATGTCAATTACTTTTATGTAAGCATTTCCACGAAAGAACTTCTTCCATATCAAAGAAAAATAAAAATTGTATCTCCGGTTGGAGAAATGTAGTTGCAATTCAGTTAATTGAAAAAGACAATGCTCAATTTAAACCCAAAGATCCTGCCGTCAACAAACAATCTTTCTCATCTATCATGTGCGTCACCTTCAACAGAATATTGAATCAGGCATTCATCTTTGAAAATGACATTCACCAAGTATCTCGTTTTATGTAGTCCTCGAAGCTAATGCTACTATCTTTGCCAATTAAATATACAACACAACGTTCGTTTAATAATTTCCAGAAATAGATTATCAATCTAGTGTATTGATCCACAGCCACACTGTTCAAGGATAACTGACAGCTACAGATTGTAACTTTCTCCTAACATGTGCAACAAACAAGGACTAGCATCATTGTCATGACAGCAATAATCTTCATGATTGTGATGATGGTGATGATGATGATGTTGGTCTCGTTCGCAATCCTGATATATGCAGAGTGTTCATCTGCTAAAGGGTTTTCTGTGGTTCCCCTTAAAATTTGGGGGAGGCTTCGTTTCACCTCAAAGGGCAGCTCACTCTGTGTGATTCCTAAAATCAAGGGATACGTATACGTGCCTACCGTACAACTGTCACGACACGACCAGGCACCAGGAAGCTGGCAACGACTAATCGGAAACGTATTAGGGTGAAAATGCCACAATTTGACGAATAGGTGAATACAAACATGGACTATGGAAACGTTATTAATGGTCATTTTACGAATGGAATTACATATAAATGCCTGGAAATTGAATACCGCCGCTGATTTTATCCCTATGGCCTTGAATTGGACATGAGTTGTTGTGGATCAGACAGTATCCATATTTATTTGGACGAAATTGTTGCCTTTCGTGTGTGCCTTGTTTCTGGACTAGAAGATTAAGTCTTGAAGATGTAATCGGCTATTGTCTAGGCCGCATGAAGTTTTACGTGCATAATAATATTAAACAAGCATCACCATGCGTTCGGTCTGTTTTTTGGAAGCATGAATGCCCGATGCCTCTAACCAAGGCCATTAAATATCCAGTTTAATCGAGAAGCTTAAGTACTCTGCACCGAAGAAAAAGTTGAACCAGGAGCCGCCCAAAATGGTAATCATGATGGATGGAGGTAAAAAGTTGTTTAACTCAACGGGCAAACTTTCTGCTCTTCAAAATGGTGAAGACCGAGAAATATCCAACATGTGATAATAAATACGCATTTTTAGACCATATAAAATATAAATAGAGAATATTCTGCGATGTATAAAACCTGCCCTACATTAGGTAGCCCTAGGCTTTGTATTAGAGTACTTAATTTATACAAATTTAAAATAGAACTTTTTTGTAAGAGGTAGCGTAATTTCAAATAAGGCATTAATGCTTTAATGCTATTGGTGCACATTTTTAAATTTGTACAAATTCTTTTGGTTTTCGATTGAATTTCCACTCGGAAATATACTTAATCTGTAATTGCACCACATGCCATGTAATCGTGACTTTTTGTTTAAAGTATGCTCTCATATATCTTATCGTAACAAACCGTCGTATTCCAACTCTTCCAAAAATATGATAACCAGCAAATTAAGGTAGGGACACTTATTTCTTGTTTCCTACTCTGTGCATGTTAAGGCGCATGAGTGATTCCACTACATTATAGCAAACATAAAGTCATTGGCATTGCGAATTAGTTGTAGATATAAAACGGCATTTCCTTAAGAGACGTGCGCCTTTCGAAGTCTATGTTTCAAATTTATTTAATACAGTCTGGTACAAACAGATGATGCCCAATTAAACTCATCGTTTTGTTGTGGTCCTTCTCTCAGGGAGCGGGTCTCCTTGTCCTGAAAAGGACGAGGGATCTTCTAAGGCCGCTCCTGAGAAGGCTCGTTGCGGTCGCCATCGTGCTTCCTCAGACCTGAGGGAAGAGTGATGGCGATTGTTGAATGGGGTCCCGGGAATCCGCCGGGCTCAATTGAGATAAGAATTCGGTTAGGCGAATTCTCGGACACATGAGCGTGAGTATGGAAATTGAACATCTGTTTCAATTTACCATATGTTTGCTTTTGTTTGAGAATCATAGGGTATTGATGTATATGGATGATAAACGAATATTTGATTCGTTTACCAGGAATTTTGCTGGATTGGGATAATGTATTTCTGGATTAGTTGGATGATTATGGGGTTTGGATGTATGTGTGGGGGAGGGAGATGGTAGGGCTTTTCAGAGCACTACAGTGCCCCACTAGATCCGTGCCGAAGTCCAGGTCACATTGTAGCGATTCTAACAGATACACACAATTCACAAGCAAAAATAGTGAAGAACACCGAACGAAAAAAAATCGAATAAGAAAAATACATCAGAACCGTATACCAAGCGATAAAATAAAAATAATTCATACCAGTGGAATATAGTCGAGTTTGGAAATCAAATTCTAAACACGGTTAGTAGCCTGGTGTGTAACGCTTAGGTCAAATTTTTTTCGTGATTCGAGCTGTCATAGCGTCAGTTCGAATCACACGATCTTCTTCACTATTATTTAAAACGCTATAACATCCCTTACATGACGAACATTATGCTATTCAGACATCAAAAACTCTCCAAAGATTATAAATCAATCGAGAGTATTGATGGCTGACGGACACAAACAGAGGTGCAAAAAAAAAAAGAAAACAGACACAAGGAATGGAATGAGTAGAAGGTTTTCCCGCACTGCACACCACTCGTGTGTATATCCTCGCACTTCTCGCAGCAATAAGACGCGTGTGTGGAGATCCGTTTGTTTGTTTAGAATCCCACAGTAAGACTTGCCGCGCGAACTGATAGTGCAATTGGGTATCTTGTGTATATTTAATATTCCCAAAACGGATTGCACAATTGATCCGATAGTACGGATCACGAGGCAAAAGAGCACGTGCTGTCTCTTTGGCGGTGTTTCATCTGGACCAGTATATATACAACAGCCCTGTATCCAGTCGGGGCTTAATATTATTCCACCAAGGCGTAACTTTAAGTAGCATTGTTGTACCTAGTGTAATATTTAATTCAGTGTTAATAAAAGAGAATAACAATAAATAAAAATACAAAATAAATGTTTTTTATCGCGAAATCGGGAAATTAACATTAACTCGCGCCACATATCAGGAAGGCACAAAGAGCCACTGTGTTTAAATTTGTGGATAGACGTGAGCAGTACAAATCCATTCTATGCTTAAGCAATCAACTTGAAATAAGTCTAAACAATAATAAATTATTATTATTCATTGGCATTTCCGCAAAACGGATGACTTTATTTTGACCACTTGGCGTTATATTACCGTCATCAGAACTATATAGAAAGCCATCAGCCAACAACTACACAACTATCTAAGTTTGGAGTCTTCCCGCCCGAGTCGATACCCATATTTCCGAATCTTAGAAATATAGTAGACAAACACGCTTGGTGTAAATTCAATAGTGTTACGGAAATTTCTGCGTCATTTTTATCAGGCTGATAATATATTTTTATCGAATGAATATTTCGACCAAGTGTACACTTGTTACCAAATGATGGCAAAACACTTTTCCGGGATAACATATCTGTGATTTGTAAGCGGCTTTTGCCTTTCCGCGCGGGACACTATTTTGTCATCGTACTATCAACAGTCAGTGAATGGTAGGGCAATATTTTAAAAACTTAAAGTCACCCGTTGCAAATCTTCATTCAAGTTAAATCAATGCTGTTTGATACGCTCTGCCGAGCAGTTAAATTTCATTGTTTTTGTAGCTACAGGAGCTGAAAAAGAAGGTGTCAACTTGTACAGGTAACAAGGCTGCCAAGCGGACTGTGTTTTCCAACCGATTAACCACCAGTCTGGCATAATTCGTCAATTACAGTCCGAATTCACCTGCGAGCACCAATAACTGATTATGGGACCCTCTGGATATTACATTTCCGAGGTCCTTGACAAGTTTAATCTCTTTTTTTGCCATTTAAATTGAATGGTTCCAGTGGGGGAAGACTCAATTTTATGTTTATTAATTTTTTTTATTGTTATTAGTTATTTGAATAGTACATGTATGAACTGAGAAATATTTTTGAATGACTTGCTTGAACTGTGAACAAAAACAAATTGAAGAATTTGGTTAAAATGAACTGAAGTTAGAAATTCAAATAAAAACTTTTCAACAGTTTAAGGAAGAAATTCAGTCAAAAATTCGTAACGAAGTAGAAAATCTGGATCTAAAAAACGAAGCTGAATTAAAGAAAGTCACCGATGAAATAACGCGAATCGAAAAGAGACTTGAGTGTGTTGAGAGAAATAAGACATCCCCTAGCAATCAACTTGACCACAAAGATACAAGGATGCAACCGCCAACCTTCGATGGAACGGGACCTTTCTCCGTATTTATACGTCAGTTTGACGTCGCGGCCAATTATAATAAGTGGTCGGATGAGCAAAAGTCAACATCGCTAATCTTGTCGCTCCGCGGGGCGGCTGCAGAATTGCTACAAACCATGCCAGCAGAGAAGCAAACAGATTTCCGAGCGGCAAGAGACGGCCTTGAAGCTAGGTATGGAGACAACGACATGCCAGAAACCTGGAGAAAATCTTCAACAGTTGCAGGCAGACATTGAGCGATTGGCAAACTTGTCTTATTCAAATATGACTAAGGAATTTCTGAACGAGGTAGCAATGGATGCATTTATAAATGCACTCCAAGATCGGGACTTGCAACAAGCCGTTCGTTTGGCGGGAAATAAGGCGACTAATGAAATACTGGCGTTCGCATTGGCTTATGAATCTGCTAAACTGGCTACCAGGAGTACATATAGTGTCCGAGAAACGTCCGTCCAGGAATGTTCCTGCCAAAGAATCGGGAATGTACAACGGAGAACCCCATTCGCTCGTCGTTCGTCAAGCGACAAACATCGTAAGATGGTGAGCAGCTCTAAAACAAAGAATATCGAGTGCGTGTGTGCGTGAATTCGTGAATAAACTGTGTTTTTCGCAGTTCGGCCGGCGTGGCACGGCGAAAAAAAAAAAAAAACGAGTGTGTGTGTGTTTCGAAACCAAAATGGGAAGACGAGGAGCGTCGAATTAAAAATGGCACACTCATGTGTAGTCGCTAATTCAAAAACAATTAAAAAAATTACCAAAAGGAAGACGAAGTATCAATTATAGACGAACGACAAAAATCAAATGTGATGAAAAAAACCGTCACAGAAGAAAATGTACCTGCCAAGGATACTTGTTACTCAGGAGCAGGGAACAAATTTAAGGAATTGGAGATACTGGAGTCAAACATTCCAGAAGGAGACGATGGCCTAAACAGCTTAATTGCTGATCTCATCAAAAAACGCGAAGAACTTTCCAAACAAGTACGAGCAGCCCTGGAAGAGCGAAACAAAAGACGGAATGAAACCGAAGCAAAAAGAGAGCAAAAAACAAATCACCAGCGGCAGCAACAACATTCGCTACAAATAAGCGAAACAAAGGACGCCCAACAACAGAATCAGAAACAACTGCAGCAGACAAAGACAGCCAAGGACGAGCAACAACAGCAACCAAAAAAGGAAAAAATACCTCCAATTGTCATCAGTTACATAGAAGCGAAAGATTTAATGAAGTTGGGTGAGTTGACTTGTAAAGATTTTAAAACAAAAAGAATTAGTGCTGAAAAAACTAGAATTTTGTGCGACGACCTAGAAGGTTACAATAAAGTAAAGTCTGCTTTGGGAAGGGCAAAAACCGAGTACTACACGTACACCCCAAAATCAGAAAAATCAATTTCCATACTCTTAAAAGGAGTTGATCCTTCGTTCTCCCCAGAGGAGATACTCGAGGAATTAAAAACGGTTGAAACAGCTAGTTTATAATTTACAGGTGTAAAACCGTTTTCAACTGCGCATTCTAGAAAGTGCAACCGCAAATTGCCTTTCTACATTGTATCTCTAAGTCCTAATAGTAAAGTTGATGCGCTTAGACATATAAAATGTCTAAGCCACCAAATTATAAGTTGGGAAAAAATTAGAAAATCTGAGCGTGTACTGCAATGTATGCGCTGTCAAAGACTTGGACACGTTGCATCAAACTGCAATATGAAATTCAGATGCGTAAAATGCCTCGCCGACCATGGGCGAATGTCCGTTGGGAAAGGAACAGCTTCCGGATAGGCAAACACTGTCATGTGTCCTATGTAAAAATACAGGACACACGGCAAATTTTAGAGGTTGTTCCAAATTTCAACATATGAAGTTAAAATGGGAATCAAAACAAAAGCAAGTGGCAGAAGAGAAAAAAATTAAAACTCGTTCTTATAATAATTTCGTTGCCCCGCGTGTATCATATGCACAAATCACGGGCAATTCTGTGCAACGAGTCCCCGTGGAATCCTCACATACCAATGGGCGAATACCGGCAGTAGAGGCGCAACCTGAGATATTAAATACGATATCGGCCATGCAAACACAATTTGCTAATTTTCAAAAAATACTGACGGAACAAATGGCCCGAATAGATATGCTCTGTTCGGCTGTGTTTTCAAATAACTCCTTCCATCAAAATCTTCGACCCTCTAACTGAACTAAAACTAAAAAATATTTCGGTGAACGTAAATTCACTAATACACATAGACAGAAGAGATAATCTAGGCAACATGCTTGAAGTCGAATCCACTGATGTACTTTTGGCTAGTGAAACTAAGCTAAACCAAAGGCACAAAATTGTCTATAAAAACTATAAGATAATCAGACGTGACAGTCCACATTCTACTCAAGGGGGTGGGGTTGCAGTTTTAATTAAAAAAGGTCTTTATCATAAGGTAATTTATAGTACAGAAGTACACAAATTTCAGGTGCTGGAAGCCTGCATAATAGATATTCCGTTGAGAAGTCAAAAGCACCTGTATGTGGTCTCCATTTATGCCGCTCAAGCTACCCAGTGTAAGCAATTTATCAATGAAATTGATATGCTATTTCGACACCTGAAATTAGACTCGGAAAATAACTATTTCCTAATAGTGGGTGATTTCAAGCCAAGCATAGTGCTTGGGGTAACTTGACCACGAACACAAGAGGCAATGCTTTATATGATTGGTGGCAAATGAATGCTATCGAGCGCAGATTAGAACTGTACGCCACAAGTACACCGTCTTATCCTAAAGGAAATTCATTTCTGGATTTACTTATGATAGACGATCGAATAAACTTGCCAGGCACAGATCTAACTACGCGAAACTGTCTTCGCACAATCGATTACGATAGCGATCACTACGGATTTGGGGCCATAATTGAAGTCCCAAATGAACAATATTCACTAGAGCAGTTCGACCAGATCCACTCTTTCAATTTTCGAAAAGCTCACTGGTCACGCTTTGATCGATTAATAAAAAAAGAACTCCGTAACAGTGCCATAGACACACCGACTATTAGAAACCTCCATAACGACGAAATCGATCATTACTTAACAACATTGGACAATATTATTACCAATGCAATGAATCGTTCTATACCTAAAGTTCCCCATACCGACGGTTATACTAATAAGTACAGGACATCAGCAATTGACGCTTTGTATAAGCAAAAGAGCATTATGCTCTCAAAGCTGAAAAGACTTTATAGACAGTTCAGCGACCCAAATAGTCAGGAAATAAGAACACTTAAGTCCCTAATAAAAAATCTCCAAAAATTGATCCGTGACAATTACCGTTCAAGAATAAATGAAGAGTGGAAGAACAAAATACAAGCCATTCAAGCTAGCGGATCGAATATGTTCTCACAAATCAATAAAACTTTTCGAAAGAAAGATCACAATGACATTCCATATTTGCGAGTCCCACGGACTCCTGAGAATTGTCAAACAATGCTGATCTCAAGACTCAATCTGGAGCATATCAACTCCAATGAAGAAGTAATATTAGTCAAAGACCCGCAAGACAAAGTGAACTTAATTGGTGCATGTTTCGAAGCAGTATACAGAGTGAACGAATCCACTCACTCCAATACGATCCTCGAAAACAACGCATTCCAGACCTACAGCTCACTGAGAAATCAACTTTGTACCTGGAGGAACCAAAACCGTAGTTTTACCACATTCAGTGAAAATAACAGAGCGGACTCCCCCAGGAGTAATCAGAATATGAATATGTTTGTAAGTAAGGATGAACTTACGAACATCCTTAAGTCAATCAAAAGCAAAAAGTCTTCTGGGATAGATAGCATCCCAAAATGTAGTTTTAAAACATTTGCCTCCTGAAGCAGTAAAAATCTACACTACGCTATTCAACAACGCCTTAAATAAGGCATACTATCCAACCCACTGGAAAACTGCAATAGTCCACCCCATCCCTAAAAAGGGCAAAGACAGGACCAATCCAACCAACCTTCGCGCGATTAGCTTGCTGCCAAATATCAGGAAGGTTATCGAGAAGATCATAAACAAAGCACTGATGAACTGATGTGATGAAAATGAAATTATCCTCAACAACCAGTTGAGCTTTAAAGCGGGACATAGTACGGTGCATGCGCGTCAAAGCTTGTTTCCGACATACAATGGAACAAGACAAAGCGCCAATGCACAGGTGCCTGCCTAGTTGACTTTGAAAAGGCTTTCGACACCGTGTGGTTAGAAGGACTTCTTCATAAGTTAGAAAACCTGAGAAAGCCTCATTATATATATATATATATATATATATATATATGAAATGTCATATATTAGAGGGACTCCTCGTTTACATCTATATTTATACATTATTATTACAATTTTTTTTTTTTTTTTTTTTTTTGTAGTTATAACAAACAAAAACTTCAAAACAAAACGAATAAAACATAAAATAAGAAATAAAAAATAAAATAAAAATAAAAGTAATGGTGAAAGGAGGACAGGGGGAGGGGGACAAGAGGAAGGAGAGCGTTGCTCTTGAGAGACATACTATATCTTAGGAAGTGAAGTCCTCTCCTCGTTGAGAAGCCACCACCATTTGGGAGATGTTCGATCTTTGGCTGATTTATCTCTTTCACTGATCGCCGTGCTAAAACGCATGCGGTCTGGGGCATTGGAGATATCACTATCATGGAGAATTCGTTTGTCCCTGGCACCACGGAAAGCGTGGTAAATAATCGGGACTCCATGCACGTCTTGGATAAGGCCTTTTTGATCCAAGAAAGGGAACGCTTCTGGGGGAATAAACCCATTCTGGAGCGTATTCTCCAGATACATATCATTGGGATAGAATGCTCCCGAGATAAGATTATTGTCACTGCACATTGCCCTTGCTGTGTGACCACGAATAATTTTAATTATGAAATTGTCTATCCTATATAACCCTGATTTGTTATACAGGATTTTGTTGGGATAGAATCTTTTGTATTGCGACTTGTTCTATAAAGTCCGAGGCAGGAACGCAAACACTGCCGTTCGAACACACGAAACTTCTCCATATAAAGTGGAGATATATTATACCATACTGGACAGCCATAAATCAAAACTGGTCGGATGAATGCCGAGTACGAAATTATTTTGACTCTGGGGTCAAGAAGACTACTCCGGAATAGACTTCTTGTCATAGAATATGCGCTTTTAGCTGCGGAGAGGGACGCTGCTACGTGCTTGTCAAAATATAAATACTGGTCTAGCCAGATACCAAGGTATCTAACAGTTTTCACTTGTAGTGGAAGGTTATTGTTACCTACAATAGAGAAGTGTTTCCAGTTGTATTTTGTATCCCTCGAGGCCCTGGATAGGGGCGTGCTGAAAAGAATAGTCTCGGTTTTCTGGAAATTAATTTTTAATTTCCAGTCGTCGCAAAATTGTTTTATTTTGTTGAAGTCATCTTGAAGGTGCCTATTGATGTCGTCTATTTTTCCTCCTGTTCTGTACACCACTATGTCATCGGCGTACGCAATGGCGTTTTCGAGAGAACTCACTAGATCACTAGTGTAAATATTGAATAGAATGGGAGAATTCACAGCTCCCTGCTGTAAGCCATTTTTAATTTGGAAGGTCTTGTTGGAGAGTATGTCCCCGCATTTCACCACAAAATGTTTGTCCATTATCATATCATAAATAATGTATAGCAGATATTGCGGCATACCCAGGTTTGTTAACTTATAGACAAGTCCTTCTAACCATACGGTGTCGAAAACCTTTTCAAAGTCAACCAAGCAGGCGCCTGTACATTGTCGCTTTGCCTTGTTCCACTGTATATCGGAAACAAGTTTCGTCGCTGCATGAACTGTATCATGTCGCGCTCGAAAGCCAAACTGCTTATTGGGGATGATATTGTTTTCATCACACCAACCTATCAGTGCTTTGTTTATAATTTTTTCGAATACCTTGCTGATGTTGGGAAGCAGGCTGATCGAGCGCAGATTAGCTGGATTGCTCTTCTCCTTACCCTTTTTGGGGATAGGGTGGACTACTGCAGTCTTCCAATGGGTTGGATAGTGTGCATTGTTTAGAGCGTTGTTAAACAAAGTAGTGTATATGTTCACTGCTTCGCAAGGCAAATGCCTTAGAACCACATTTGGAATGCTATCTATTCCAGATGATTTCTTATTTTTTATTGAGCTAAGTATGTTTCTAAGTTCATCCTTGCGCACAAACATATTTGTATTTTCATTTCTGACGGGAGAATCCGCCCTATTATTTTCGCCGAATGTGATGAAACTATGGTTTTCGGATCGCCAGTTGTGAAGTTGATTGCGCAGCGAGCAATGTCTTTGACGGGCATTGCTTTCAATTTCAGTGTTAGCCTGAACTGATTCGTTAACTCTGTACACTGCTTCGAAACAGGCTCCAATTGCATTCGCTTTCTTTTGCGGATCTTCGACTACTATTACTTCATCATTGGAGTTGATGTGCTCTAAGGTGAGTCCTGCGTTCAGCATTTTCTGACAATTCTCGGGAGTCCGTGGAATTCGGAGACAGGGAATGTCATTGTGATCTTTTCTTCGACATATTTTCTTGATTTGTGAAAACATGTTCGGTCCGTTTGCTTGGACAGCTCGAATTCTGTTGCTCCACTCCTCATTTATTACTGCTCGGTAATTATCCCGGATCAGTTTTTGAAGATTTTTAATCAAGGACTTGATTGTTTTGATTTCATTGCTATTTGGGTCACTGAACTGCCTATAGCACAATTTCAGCTTTGAGAGCAGTGTGCTCTTTTGCCTATATAAAGCATCGATAGTTGCATTTCTGTATCGGTGGGTGTAGCCATCCATATGAGCTACTTTGGGGATGGAACGATTCATTGTGTTAGTAACAATATCGTTCATAGTTAGGAGATAATGATCGATTTCATCATTACGAAGGTTTCTATTAGTCGGTGGGTCTATGCCAATGTTGCGTGTTTCTCTTTTTACTATACGATCGAAACGCGACCAATGTGCTTTTCGGAAATCGAAAGAGTGTACCTGGTCGTACTGCTCAAGTAGTTAGTACTTGTTTGGCACGTGTATTACGGCTCCAAGTCCGTAATGATCACTATCGTACTCAATTGTGCGAAGACAATTTCGAGTAGTTACCTCGGTATCTGGTAACTGAATTCGATCATCTGTCATAGGTAAATCCAGGAAGGAGTTACCTCTTGGATAAGACGGTGTACTTGTAGCGTACAATTCTACTTTATGCTCGATCGCATTTGTTTGCCACCAATCAAACAAGGCATTGCCTCTGGTGTTCGATGTCAGATTGCCCCAGGCACTGTGCTGGCGTTAAAATCACCTGCCATTAAAAAGTAATTGTTTTCCAAATCTAACTTGAGACTTCGGAAAAGCGTATCGATTTCACTGATAAATTGGGTACCTTGAACAGATTCAGGAGCGTAAGCAGCGACTATATATAGATGCCTTTCACTTTTTAGCGGAATGTCTATAATGCATGCCTCTAGCACCTGGCATGTGTGTACTTCCGTGCTGTAAACGACCTTATGGTAAAGACCTTTCTTAACTAAGATAGCGACCCCACCCCCTCGAATAGAGTGTGGTCGATCTCGTCTAATTATGTTATAATTTTTGTAGCCCATTTTGTGCCTTTGGTTTAGCTTAGTTTCGCTAGCCAAGAGCACATCTGGGCATTCGACTTGGAGCAGATTGCCTAAATTATCCCTTCTTTCGATGTGGATTAGTGAATTTACGTTCACAGCTATAATTTTTAGGTTAAGTTCAGACGGAGGGTTGAAGATTTTGATATGGAGAGTTATTTGAGAACAGGGTTGAATAGAGAGTATCTATTCGTGCTCTTTGTTCAGTCAGTGTTCTTTGAAATTCGGCAAATTGTCCTTGCATGGTTAATAACATTGTTATTATTTCTGAATGTGCCTCTGGTGCAGGCATTTTCCCATTACTATATGTATGTTCCATGGATGCTGGTTGCTTAGGAGCACCGGCCATTTGTGCATATGACACACAAGGAGCCACGAAATTGTTGTAAGAACGAGTTTTCATTTTTTTCTCTTCTTCAACTTGTTTTTTTTTGGATTCCAATTTTAATTTCATTTGTTGAAATTTAGGACATCCTCTAAAATTAGCAGTGTGACCTGTATTTTTACAGAGGACATAGGACAGTGTTTTCCTATCTGGAAGCTGTTCCTTGCCCAAGGGGCATTCGCCCATGCTATGGTCGGAGAGGCACTTTACGCACCTGAATTGCATGTGGCAGTTTGATGCCGCGTGCCCGAAGCGTTGACAACGCATACACTGCAATACGCGATCGATTTTTCTAATTTTTTCCCAACTTATTGTTTGGTGGTTGAGGTGGTTGATGTATCGGAGAGCATCAACTTTACTGTTGGGACTCAGTGATACAATAAAGAAAGGCAATTTACAATTGCGTTTTCTGCAGTTGGCGGTAGAGAAGGGTTTCACACCTGTAAATTTTAAATTGTCCGTTTCGACATTTTTTAATTCCTCTAATACCTCCTCAGGGGAAAAACATGGATCAACGCCTTTTAGGAGCATGGAGATTATTTTCTCCGATTTCGGGGTGTACGTGTAGTACTCGCTTTTTGTCCTACCCAAAGCAGTCATTACTTTGCGATAACCTTCAATATCATCGCACATTAATTTTATTTTAGAATTATTAATTTTTTTTGTTTTGAAATTTTTGCAAGTTAACTCACCTAATTTTATAACGTCCTTTGTTTCCATGGACGTAAGTATTATAGGCGGCGCCTTTTCCTTTTTGTTGGTTACGATGTGCTGGTTTGTTTGCTGCTTCTGCATCTCCTTTGTTTGCTGCCTTTTGTTTGCTTCCTGATGTTGTTCCTGATTTTTCCGTTTTGCTGTTGTATTTTCTTGGGTTTGTGTTGCTGCACCAGGTCTTTTAATTTGAGGATTGCTTCTCTTTGTTTATTGAGTTCCTCTTTTTGAATGCCTCATTATCTATTGTACAACATTTACGAAATGATAACGGACAAGCAGTTTGTGGTAAAATGCGGAGATATATTCTCAAGCAAGACCTTAAAAATTACAAACGGTTTACAACAAGGGGCGGTGAATTCTCCCATTTAATATTTACACCAGTGATTTAGTGGGTACGCTTAACAATGTCATTGCATACGCAGACGACATTGTAGTATACAGAACAGGAGAGAAAATAGATGTCATCAATAGACTTCTCCAGGACGACTTCAATAAAATAAAACGTTTTTGTAATGACTGGAAACTAAAAATTAATTTCCACAAAACCGAGACTATCCTTTTCAGAACACCTCTCTCCAGGGCCTCTCAGGATAAAAAGTACAATTGGAAAAACTTCTCTATCGTAGGGAATAATAATCTCCCACTACAAGTGAAAACTGTAGTCAGATATCTCGGTATATGGCTTGATCAGTATTTATACTTTGACAAGCATATAGCAGTCACTCTCTCTGCAGCAAGAAACGCATTGGTTGTCACAAAAAGTCTATTCCGAAGCAGCATTCTCAATCCAAAAGTTAAAATAATTTCATATTCGGCATTCATCCGACCAGTGTTGGTCTATGGCTGTCCAATATGGTACAATATATCCCCATTCTACATGGAAAAGATTCGCGTGTTAGAGAGACAGTGTTTGGGTTCCTGCCTCGGACTTAATAGAACACCAGAGTCACGATACCAGAAATTTTACCCTAATAAAACCCTGTATGATAAATCAGGACTAACTAGGATAGACAACTTTATTATAAAAATTATTCGTGGTCACATTGCAAGGGCAATGTGCAGTGTAAATAATCTTATCGCGGGAGCATATTATCCGACCGATATGTATCTGGAGAGTACCCTCCAGAACGGGTTCATTCCCCCAGAGGCGTTCCTCTTCTTGGACGGAAAAGGTCTAATCCAAGATGAGGGTGGAATACCTATTATATACCACGCTTTCCGTGGTGCTAGGGATAAACGAATTGTCCACAATAGCGATATCTCTAATAGGCCAGGCCGACTCGATTCAGTATGGTGATCAGTGAAAGAGATAAATCAATAAAAGACCGAACCAACCCCAACTGGTGGTGGCTCCAAAACGAAGAAAGGACTTCACGTCCTCAGATATAATATTCAGCTCTGGCGCAGCTTCCTCCCTTCCTTTTCCTTTGCCCTCCTTCCCGTTAACTTCTGTTATTTTATCTTTTTTGTTTTCATTAAGCACTTATTATTTTGTTTTTAAAATTTTTGCATCCTCAAAAAAAAAAAAAAAAAAAAAAAAAATCTTTATTTTTTTTTGTCATAATGCCTCTAAAAGAAGAAGAGGTAGACCTCTAAGATAATAGTTTATTTTTTTTATAATGTATGTGTATTATATTAAGAATAAATAAAAGAAAATGTAAGCTGAAAGGCATAAATTAAGCATATAATATTGTATAATTTAGAGTGCTTGTAGTAAAATTATTAAGATAGGTTTAGCATTTAGACTAAAATTGTAAAACATAAAAAAGACTTTGTGAATAAATGCGTCTGCAAACAAACAAACAAACGGAGAGCCCCGAGACCTGATATGAAGTGTTGGACATGTGGCGAAGTCGGCCACATCTCTGTTGACTGTAAGAAATGTCGACAAATGAATGAAACATCAATTGAGAATTGTTGTTCATGCGCTAATCATAAGAGGAGACTACTAAATGCGTCCAAGGTGCCGGTCACAATAAGAACAGGGGAGATAATCGCAGAATGTGCACCCGTATCAATGATTAGCTCAATTCAGACAAGGGGAGAGGACCATTCAATTCAACAGCCCTCTGATGCATCCTCTGTGGTTAATAGGCTGATGCCCCAGAAAATCGGATTAACAGACAGTGAAAAGGCAAGCGTTGAATCACTCCTGAACGATTTTTCTGATATTTTTGTGACAGGAAATGATAAATTCGGACGCACCGGTATAGTTAAACATCGCATTGACACGAATGAGTCAAGACCCATAAGACAGCCACCTCGTCGACTACCGCTGGCCAAACAATCAGAAGAAGGCAACATGATTCGAGAGATGGAAGAGCAAAGAGTCATCGAGAAATCATCGAGCCCATGGGCTTCGCCGGTAGTGCTCGTCAAGAAGAAGGATGGGACAACTAGATTTTGTGTCGACTACAGCCGGTTAAATGACGTTACGAAGAAAGACAGTTACCCACTTTCTCGAATCGACGACACATTAGATACCCTTTCTGGAGCTCGGTAGTTTTCAACATTGGACCTAACAAGCGGTTACTGGCAAGTGGAAGTGAAGGACGAAGAGAAGGAGAAGACAGCGTTTACTACGGGAACGGACTTTATCAATTCAACGTGATGCCTTTTGGATTGTGTAATGCCCCAGCAACGTTTGAACGATTAATGGAAAGTGTTCTACGGGGACTTACATGGAAGACGTGTCTTGTGTACTTGGACGATATCATCGTTTTGGAAGGAATTTACCAGAACACATGAATAATCTGCGGTCCGTCTTCCAACGACTAAGACAGGCAAACTTAAAGATCAATTCGAAGAAATGTGAACTCTTCCAAAGGAGAGTAAAATTTCTGGGACACATCGTTTCATCCGCAGGAGTTTTAACGGACCCTGATTAGGTAGCAGCTGTCGAAGAGTGGCCTACTCCAGAAGATAAACAACAGTTAAGAAGCTATAGCGTTTTGGATGATAGTGAAGAAAGTGTGATTCAAACTGACGCTATGACAGTTAGAATCACCAACAATTGAACCAAAGCGCAACCCATCAGCCCACCGCCGTATGTACGAATTCGATTTTTAAACTCAAGTATATTCGACTGATGTGGATTTGTTATGTTATCGCTATGGTATCGGCTCTGATGCATTTTCTTATTCGATTTTCGTTCAGTGTTCTTCACAATTTGCTTGTGTATTGTGTGTGTATCTGTTAGAAAAGCCACACTACTCCCCCTCAGTAACTTTGTTACGATCAGTTTCATGTGCGAACTACGGAGCGAGAAACGAGCGAGCGAGAGATCGTCGGAGCAGGCGAGTGTGCCGGTGCTCTATGCGGAAGTCGTGATCGTGTCGTGAAGAACTGTTTTACTACGGGAAAATGTGTGCTGTGTGTACACAGATCACGTGGTAGTCACCATTTATAGCGTTTGGGATGATAGTGAAGAACGTGTGATTCGAACTGGCGCTATGACAGTTAGGATCACCAAAAAATTGAACCAAAGCGCAACCCATCAAGCCACTGGCGTGTGTACGAATTTGATTTCTAAACTCAAGTACATTGGACTGATGTGGATTTATGTTGTCGCTATGGTATACGGCTCTGATGCATTTTCTTATTCGATTTTCGTACGGTGCTCTTCACTATTTGCTTGTGTATTGTGAGTGTATCTGTTAGAAACGTCGCAAAGCTATATGGGATTAGCCACATATTACTGACGGTTTGTTAAAGGTTTCGCCAATGTGGCTAAAACCCTACACGAACTAACGGGTAAAGATAAGAAAATCAATTGGACAGAAAAGTGTGAGGCAGAATTCAACACATTGAAGCCCGAGTTATGTAAGACTCTAACATTGGCATTCCCAAGATCGGATCACCTATTTATATTGGATACTGATGGAAGTAACACAGGAATCGGAGCAGTGTTGTCAAAGGAAGTCGATGGTAAAGAGAGAGTTGTTGCATAATATTGTCGAGTTCTATCTAAGCCAGAGAGAAACTACTGCGCAGAAAGAAAGACTATTGCCGCCCTGAGATGGTTGTTAAATTTTAAGAATCCGGAAGGACAAATAGCTTGATGGATTTAACGACTTCAAACGTACGATTTCCAAATTTCCCACCGTCAAGGGAAGGTGCATAATAACGCTGATGCTCTATCAAGAAGACGATGTAAGCCAGATTGTAAACATTGTCATAGAGCGGAAGAAAAACAAGAGGCGTACGGCCTTCGAAATGTACAAGTAGAAGTACTAGATGGGTGGACGAGTGACGCTTTACGCGCAGCTCAACTTCAGGATGAAGATATGTCGCTAATCCTGGAACACAAAGAAAAGAATGATCGGCCAAATTGGAACAATATTTCCGACAAGAGTGGAACATTTGAAGCATATTGGGCACAATGGAATTCCTTGCTGGTGGAAGATGGGGTTCTAAAGCGTAAATGGGAAGCCGCGGACGGAAAATCCCATCGAATGTAGATTCTAGTCCCACCATCAAAAGTGAAGGATGTACTAACAGAAATGCACAACTTGCATTGCGACCAAAGGACCAACAGCAAAACCAAGGAGCGCTATGAAGCAGTACAACGTGGGTGCCCCTTTCGAGCGAATTGCGATTGATATCTCAGGACCATTCCCAAAAACCAACGACAACAACAAATACATGTTGGTCATCATGGATTACTTTAGCAAGTGGGTGGAAGTCCTTCCAATTCCAAACCAAGAAGCAACAACCGTCATTGAGCAGCTTATCAATAATTGGATCAGCAGATATGGAGTACCCTGTGAGCTTCATTCCGATCAAGGCCGAAACTTCGAATCACAGATATTTCAAGGTATCTGTGCGGCACTGGGCGTAAGGAAAACTAGGACCACACCCTTACATCCGCAGTCAGACGGAATGGTCGAAAGGTTCAACCGAACAATGAAAGAGCATTTATCGAAGGCCGTTAGTGATCACCAACGGGATTGAGACAAAAATGTACAAACCTTTCTCCTGAGTTATAGATCGGCTAATCACGATACGACAGGCCATTCTCCAGCAAGAATTATATTTGGACGTGAGATACGATTACCAGTCGATCTGCTATTCGAAATACCTCCAGACGCCATAGATAAAACCGAAGACTACGCAGCCGAATGGAGAAATCGCCTTCATTTGGTTCGAAAGTAAATCAAGATATCAAGTGACAGGATGAAAACAAGATACGATGTTCGAGCCAACGCATCCGGATTTAATGCAGGCGATAACGTGTAGCTTTATAACCCTCATCGGCAAAAACGAAGGTCCCCGAAGTTGCAGCAACATTGGGAAGGACCGTATAAGATTCTCACAAGAATTAACGACGTTGTCTATAGGATTCAGCGAAGACCGAACGCCAAGATGAAAGTGGTACATCGTGACCGACTGGCGACTTTTTGTTAACCCAGAGGACCAGTGAACTTAGTTTGGGACGAACTAATTTAGGCGGAGGGTAGTGTGACGCATATGACAATCAGCTGTGATATCTGGCAGGTCTCCAAAACAAAGTACTAGACTATTCTAGGAAGTACGAAACAAAGTACTAGATTATTTTAGGAAGTACTGGAAAACTGGAATAGAAAAGTCGAGATTATGGAACGGACGGAAACGAAACGCCGAATCAGAATGAGGGAACGGTATAAATACGTCGCACACAGACCAGGAAGTAGGTCGCCTCAAGCAGACTGGTAAATGATTCAAATGAGATCATATACCACAACACCGAAGTTACCTCTAACCAGTTCAAATACTGTAACGTCCAACCATTTTCCAACATCCTACGCTTTTCCAACGAACAACCGGAAAGAAATACTCTTCCCCAAACCCATAACTGACCTCATTCCACATCCTTTAATTCATATATCCAATTAATTATAAAACTTTGTTTTGTTTATAGCTCATTTTATAATAATCAGACTAAGTTAGGTTAAGTTATATTTATATTTATATTTAGGGTTAAGTTTAGATTAAGTGAAGTAAAAATAAGAAATTCCTGGTTTTCTGACCTTTTCCAGGAAGACGACACCCTACTAAATGTATAAACACACATCTATCCTGTAACTCTTAAAACATTGTTTGGAAAATGTATTATAATAATAATTACATGTAAACAGTTGTTACAAAATTAATTTTAAGTCACTGTATCACTTAAATGTACAAATTATAAATACAGTTAATAAATACAGTTTAAAAAAAAAAAAAAAAAAACCAGGAAGTAGGAGTCATAAGTAAGGCAGTGAAGCAAGCGATACGTGCGGAAGCGAAAGTCTCGAGTAAGAAGTAGAAAGTGTTTACAACGAAATCATTATGTGTACGGTAAAAAGCAACGGTTGTATTACGGACTAATAAAGTGTTGTATCGATTTAAGGGCTCTTATTTATTTTAACATAATTAATCCAGCGAACCCTAAGCTCGCTACAATATATATATATATATATATATATATATATATATATATATATATAGGATGGGCCATACATTTTTACAAATGGCAACACTTGATTTCTTAAAAACCTTTAGAGAGAGGGGCGCGCGAGTAGCGGTGCGTAATAAACGTATTGTAGCAAGGAATTCCATTGTGCCCAATATGCCTTAAATGTTGCACTCTTGTCGGAAATATTGTTCCAAGTTGGTCGCTCGTTCTTTTCTTTGTGTTCCAGGATTAGCGACATATCTTCATCCTGAAGTTGAGCTGCGCGTATAGCCTCATTCGTCCACCCATCTAGTACTTCTACTTGTACATTTCGCAGGTCGTACGCCTCTTCTTTCTCTTCCGCTTTATGACAATGTTTAAAATCTGGCTTACATCGTCTTCTTGATAGAGCATCAGCGTTATTATGCACCTTCCCTTGCTGAATTGAGCTTATCATTGATACGGGTGCACATTCTGCGGTTAACTCTCCTTTTCTTATTGCGACCGGCTCTTCGGACGCATTTAGTACTCTGACAGGTACAATGTGCTTCTTCACCTCAGATTGTTCCGTTGATAGTCTCCTCTTATGACAAGCGCATGAACAACAATTCTCACTCGATGTTTCATTCATTCGTTGATGTTTCCTACAGTCAACAGAGATGTGGCCGACTCCGCAGCATGTTTAGCACTTCATAACAGGTCTCGGGGTTCTCCCTTGTACATGCCCGATTCTTTGGCAGGAACATTCCTGGACGGATGTTTCTCGGACTCTATATGTACTCCTGGTAGCCAGTTTAGCAGATTCATAAGCCAATGCGAACGCCAGTATTTCATTAGTCATCTTCTTTCCTGCCAAACGAACGGCTTGTTGCAAGTCCCGATCTTGGAGTGCGTTTATAAATGCATCCATTGCTACCTCGTTTAGAAATTCCTTAGTCATATTTGAATAAGACAAGTTTGCCAATCGCTCAATGTCTGCCTGCAACTGTTGAAGATTTTCTCCAGGTTTCTGCGTTCTGCTCCGTAGTTGCATGCGGTAGACCTGCTGCATGTGGTTGTCTCCATACCTAGCTTCAAAGCCGTCTCTTACCGCTCGGAAATCTGTTTGCTTCTCTGCTGGTATGGTTTGTAGCAATTCTGCAGCCGTCCCGCGGAGTGACAAGATTAGTGATGTTGACTTTTGCTCATCCGACCACTTATTATAATTGGCCGCGGCGTCAAACTGACGTATAAACACGGAGAAGGGTCCCGTTCCATCGAAGGTTGGCGGTTGCATCCTTGTATCTTTGTAGTCATGTTGATTGCCTGGCGATGTCTTATTTCTCTCAACACACTCAAGTCTCTTTTCGATTCGTGTTATTTCATCGGTGACTTTCTTTAATTCAGCTTCGTTTTTTAGATCTAGATTTTCTACTTCGTTTCGAATATCATCTTTAAAGTGTTGAAAATTACATTTCATCCACTGCGTTTGGGCATCCAACTTTGCATTAACATCTGCAGCTTGCGCGTCCAATTTTGAATTTTGGGCGTCGAATTTTGAATTTACGGTGTCGAATTTTGCATTAACATCTGTAGCTTGTGCGTCCAATTTTATCATCATCATCCTGAGCATCTCCGAAATGCCCAACTGTGGCGAACTCTTCTCCGTTACATTGGCACCATCTTGACTCGGTGTTTCTTCTTCATCCGGACAGTCTGGCGCAATCGCAAAAACATATGTGTCAACATCAATACCTTCTTCCTCCATTGCTGCTTGCAGACGCTGTCGAAGAATTTACTTCTGTCCTTTGCTATCCAGATTCCGCTCCTCAAATTCCTTCTTCAACTCAGGAACGCGAAGATCCTCCAAATGTCGATCTGACATCGTCACAATACACTTTCACAGACTTATTTACTTCACTAATAATTAGTCCCACTTCTGACACCAATTGTAGCGAGCTTAGGGTTCGCTGGATTAATTATGTTAAAATAAATAAGAGACGTTAAACCGATACAACACTTTATTAGTCCGTAATACAACCGTTGCTTTTTACCGTACACATAATGATTTCGTTGTAAACACTTTCTACTTCTTACTCGAGACTTTCGCTTCCGCACGTATCGCTTGCTTCACTGCCTTACTTATGACTCCTACTTCCTGGTCTGTGTGCGACGTATTTATACCGTTCCCTCATTCTGATTCGGCGTTTCGTTTCCGCCCGTTTCATAATCTCGACTTTTCTATTCCAGTTTTCCAGTACTTCCTAAAATAATCTAGTACTTTGTTTCGGACTTTCTCGAAGATTCCAGTACTGATTGTCATATATATATAATATGGGTGACGTTATATAGCCAGTGTCGATAAAGCACTTATGGGACAGTATTTGCAGATCAGCCGCCTCGTTCCATCTTTAAGGCGTGAGGCGGGTCATTACGAAATTTGAGCGTGCTAATCGAAGATGTGAAAAAGTAGTCCAGAGGGTGATGAAATTAGATCGCCGCTATCCTGCTAAACATTTTCGCTTCAACATGTGAGATTTGCACGTGCAGGAGATCATAGTGGCTAAACGAACGGTCGTCTGGCATATCTTTCGAGCGATGAGTCAGCTTGTACGGTGAGCCATATAGAGGTGCGTTTGAACCCGGTTACGATGTCGATGAACTCCAGTGGATCGGAGCAGACTTAGAGGCCTTGCTTCCTTTAAAAGCTGGACGTATTTTAGCACTTGTTGAAGTAAGGAGGCGCCGAAAAATCGTACTAATCTTGCACACACATATTGGGGTGCTGATTCAGCACGTAATTCCCATTTCCCGAAATAAATATTTCCCGGCGGTACGCAGACCTCTGTACGAGAATTCGTTCCGCTACAGAACGAGAAAAGCGCGCCCCCCCCCCCCCCCCCCCAAGCAACTCTTTCCTATGCGTCCCAACCTGCAACCCTTCAAAAAGAACTCCAACAGTTGTTTAATGGCATTTCGGGACGCGACGCATAGACGTCGTGTCAGAAAAGATGTAACCATGTAACCAGTTCTTCTCTTAATCGAGATCTGGATAAAATCTTGCAAGAATATTGTCAACTTCAATGAGAAGTAGACAACGATTACAACAATTATAACGAAAAATGAATCATCGGTACCCCAGTTTATCATGCATGGAGAGGACATTAAATCTAGGGAAAAAGTGAAATGTGTTAAAGATAAAGATATTTTAAGGGTTTGTATTTTTACACAAAACTTACCCATTTGTTAATTTTTTAGTGTTATGGTGTATTCCTGCCTGGTAACAATCCTGTTTGGGTCCCAAAGCGGCTCTCTCTTCCCTTCACATATTATCCATTTTCATCACCAAAAAGTTCCATTTCTGGATTTAAACTAGGTTCACTCACTCAGAATTCAAAACACATTTGAGTCTTCAATATTTAACAATATTTAAAAGTATTTATTTATTGTTTACAAGTATTTAACTGCATTTATAAGTATTTAAAGGTATTCACAAGTAACTTCCACACAGTTACTCAATGTGCAAATTTTTGTATTACAATGGAACGAACTTCGCACGCACACACGACTCGATTCGAAAATTTGTTAATTTAACATTTTCTTCTTCAGAGCGACGTCCACACGCTTTCACTAACTGATTCAGAAGGAGGAAGTCTCGTGTCGTTCCATTCAATATCCTTTTAGGCGATTGTTATTTTGCGGAAACGGAATTAGGAGACTATGGCTGTGTGCAGTATATTAGTGATTTTGAAATAAGGGTTTTAATTTATTTTAATTATTTATCTATTGTATGTGGGAATATTCTATTGTATTTGTATGTGATGTGTTGATATTGATAAAGGATATTCATGTGCCGACACGAGATTGCAATAGGAGGGGTGATAATTAAATGAACTTAATTGTATAACAAATTGCTCCGCATTTCGGCGTTACGGTTTTTATTATGGCATGAGCATGTTTCGAATATTGCCAAGTCCACCATAAAAAAATCGAGTAATTTTTTTTGTGAACCAAGAAATATCTCCCTCGGCCAACTTCTTCTCTTCTACAAGTCCTGTATTAGACCTGCGCTAGTTACTTTATTAATAAACTCCCACAACAAAATATAACATACCTGTCTGCTGCGGAAAGCTCCTGACAGCAGAAAACATTGAGAACCGTTAAGTTAAGTAGGTTCAAGGTTAGTTGAGGTTAAGTCGTCGCTCCGTAGAGTTGTGGGGCTTTTCAGGGCCCGAAGACCCATGCATCGCTCGATCCCCACTATTCCAGGCGAACGACTTACCTCTCGGTCGAAATTCAGCAAGGTTGCGTAACCTTGCTACGGCATTTACCCCCAGCCAAATCGCCGGAATTATTACGGTTACCCAATCGGATACCTGTTTTGAATATCCGTTAGGCAGCTTACCTATTCTGTGGGGGTTTTCCTTCCAAACCCCTTTTTCTCCAACACCACCCCTGAAAAACATTAAATCCACGGCAAAGCTTATCACCTTGCCGTGGCATCGAAAACTCACCCTCGGGCAGGCATTAATTCCTAAAAAACATTAAGTCCACGGCAAAGCTTATCACCTTGCCGTGGCATCGAAAATTCACCCCCGAGGCGTACATTATTTCCTAAAAAAAAGCATAAGTCCACGGCAAAATCATCACATTGCCGTGGCATTTGAAATCCTATCTTTAGGCATACATTCTGCCAGGGCAGCTTGTTTCCATAGCCTTATGCTATGGAAACAACATCAACAAGGAGTTCCTTGTTGACTCGTTTTATTTGTTTGCCCTTGGCACTTCTTGCATGCGACTATTTGCTCCCATTGGTTTGCTACCGCCGACAAGGTTTCGGCTGACGCAAACCAAACATTTCCCTAATTACCAGCAATCGCTGGTTTCCTATTATCGGTCCCCACGTTCAGGGACCGCAATCAAGCAACGAACAAGATGCAGCCAGAAAATGTTTACTTTCAACATCTGGCAATGGCTGCACCCTATATTCGTTGCAATATTTAAACATCGTCAACCGAAATGTTGATTTATGGCCTCCCATTAGGATGACCAAATCTTCGGTTTGGGTCTTTCGCACCCCAGATGTTAGTGTTTACATTCATGGAAAATGCATTAGCGATGTTGGCCTCCATCCACGGTCGCCGGACGATCGTATGCAAGGCATACGCACACATGCATAATGTATGCCTACTTCACCCGGTCCAATCACGATTAACTACCTCGAGTTAATCGTGTAGCCCCTCCTATTTTTCAGTTTCTTTGAGGCTTCTGCTTTTCTTTGAGGATTTCCAGTTAGTCAGTCAGATTTTACCACCAAGGAGTATCAGTCAAAGGAGTCGTGAGGTCGCGTACGAGTTTGCACAAGTATCGCGATAATTTTCATTATTTAGTAAACAGCCGTAGAACGAGGTTCTGTTAATATAACCTTTTGTTATTGAAGTGTGTGCCAAAATCACCAGTTTGCACAAGTATTGCGATAATTTTCATTATTTAGTAAACAGCCGTAGAACGAGGAACTTTATACTAAACTAGTGCGTGTTAAATAAGCAAGTACAATATAGAACAAACAGTAACATATTAAATAATTTTTAACTTTTGTTCTTTTTTTAATCCCCTTGTATTTTTGATTTTCAAATTGTGTCGAAATAACAACCTTTTAAGGTATTTACAAACCATATATAACTGAAACCAACCAAGTCACGTTTATTTTATACATCCCTATATTCCTTTCTGGATTAGGATTAACCACATTGGTGACCTCGCGAAAGCACTCGCAAACTCCCGAAAAGGAGTCGGAATACATTCGTATTGTTGATCATATCATCGATCAAATATCTCGAAGTTTTGTGACAAAACTATATTCGAAATACGGTAATATATATTCAGTGCCAAATCTAAACAATTGAAGGGTACGCCCCAACGCCAGCCCAACAACAGCACCTGGCATAACACCCCACACGAGGAACAACATCATTAGACGACAACGAACGGGAAAGCAGCGCACCAAGATCGATCAACAACGCCTCTAATCAACACCCCAGGTACAAACACTAGTTTTTTTTTATTTTTGGTAACTTCTAGTGAAGTGCGTTTGTTTAGCCATCTAGTGTAAGCATCGAACAGCAACGTAGAGGAAATAAAATGAAAACAATTTAAAATCTCACATATAAATTATATAAAACAGTTTTCAATCAAAATTAGAAATTACTTTTATATAAAACGCATTTGAATTCGACATACATTTACATAGTACATTTAAGATTAAAATTTCAGCGTCATTGTAGTGAACATTAATAAAATATACTTGATATTGCGAGCGTATTATATTTTCTAAATTTCTATTTCACATGTGATTCGAAGGATAATTTAGAACGAGATATTAGTACAAAAATAAGCACAAAACTGTTACGCAACGATCTCAGGTTTAAGATTGTTTAAGAAGACATTCGTTTGAATTGTGATTGTTTCTTGTCTGTTGACTAAATTTTTTTTTCTCTTCTTTTGTAAATTAAAATACTCTGTTTCAAGACCCCGAACAAAATATGAAAAAGTTTAATTTATGTTATTTACAAATGGATTACACAATTTTTTTATTATAGTATTAATACACCGAACTTAATTTAATTTAGCTCTACAATTTATATATACTATATCTAGAGAAAATAAATCTGCCGCATTGATCTTATGTTAATGTATTAGTTTGGGAGGATTTGTTTGTAAACGAGAATCTGTAACAATAACAACGCAAATAGATAAATTAAATTTATTGAAGCCACCATTGGCAATATAAAATAAAACCATTTGTAAACCCCTTCAGGGTACTAAGTATAGGCAATATACGCCCCTTTTGCCGAAATTGCACCGCTTAAACCTTGTTTTCCTTTCTTTGTCGGATTTTAATTTTAATTTTTTGTTATTATTTGTTTTTACTATCAATTTTAGAACCTTTTTTTCTTTCCTTTAAAAGTAAAATAATTAACGGAACTACACTACCGAAGTCTCATGAGAGAACGGAAATATTAAAATTCCTACGCAAACGCGTTTCCCATAGCACTATTAATTCGAATAGTTCGCCAATTATCGGTAGTACAGTCAACAGACCTATCGTACGGATCTGGAACTCGTACAATTTTTGCCCTTTTGGTAACACAACGACCATCTTCGACGCCTTTGACTCCTTTACTTGACCTCCTTTCACCTTTCTTCGCGTCCTCTTACGCCCTCGACTCCCGTTTCACGTTACAACCTATAATGGTCATCACGAGAAACACCACGGCCAGAAAGGCCCAGGATCAACCCGAGTCCCTTGAATTTCACGACGCCTCCAGCGTCGATTTCCCTGCTGAGCAAGTCAATGCTGACCAAGACTTGCCGGCACAATCTACTCCTCTGGCACCACCCGTTGCCCCCAGTGTCGTTAACCGACCCCAACCTTCTAACGCTCTCCCAACCGCTCCTAACGCCCCTGGTACCGGCCCTTTGGTAAATTCCGGGATTTTAATGCCCACAACTAGTGCCGGTACTTTTCAACAAGAGCATAGGCAATCAGAGCCCCAAGAGTTCCACGATGCTTCCAGCCTCGGGAATGGGACTCGTCCTTCTAATATAGGGCTTCCCCCCTTCGATGAGGAGGACCCAGACCTTTGGTTTGCAGTGGCAGACCGCATCTTCCAGGCCTCAGCCTTGCACGACGAACAACTTCGTGCAGTCGAGCTGTTGAAAGTGCTTGACCGCACTCAGCGACCGCATGTGGCACACATAATAAGGTCGGCCGGCCGCAACCCATATAGCAACATGCGTGAAGCTCTGCTCGACGCTTTGGACGAACCTGGAAGTGTGCGGCAACAACGCTTAGCCGCTGTAACCAACCTTTCTGGGATGCGACCATCTCTTTTCCTGACCCATTTACACTCTATAGCGGGGACCAGGATTGGGGACGACCTAATAAGGCCTCACTTTTTGAGGTGTCTTCCCCAGCATGCCCGTTCGGCACTTATAGCCCAACCCAATCAGAGTTTGGGCTATTTATCCAAAATTGCGGACGCAATTATGGAAAGCTCAGATCAGTATTCTGAGCCTCCTGCGTACCAGGTAGCGGCGGTTTCTCAACACGCCGCCCAGCCTGCACGGCACCCTCGTCTGCCTTTCTCAGCCCCTCAATTGGTCCCAACTCTTCACTCTCCTCTAACCCAGTTACCTCTTGGAAGGCCCGCCTCAACCAATTTCCCTCAGGGGAACCCAGAGGCAGGCCCCAACGTTAACCAAAGAAGTTCACCCACACAATTGACCCCTGCTGACCTTCGGGCGCTCCAAACCTCACTCCTCCGCGAGATAACTCAATTGCGCGCGGAGGTGAGGAACAATCCCCGAAGCGCCCAGAATCGAGCCATGCCGAGCCGTCCTATTAATCGGCAAAATTTCTCCCAAAATGCCCCACAGAGGGCCAATTCCTCTCAAAATGGCCCTCACCGGGCCAACTCCCAGCGAGCTCCGGCTCGACCTCCCCGTAACGGCAATGCCAATAGGCAGAATATACCCGATAATGCCGTTACTCTGCCTTGGTGCGCCAATCACCAACGACATGGTGATCGCGCATTTAACTGCAAGGCGCCTTGTGGTTGGACGCAACCTTCCACCAACCAAAGGCGCTCTTTAAACTAATTTCGCCGACCGACACCCTCGCGCAATCGGCCGGCACCCATACGATAAGTCGCCTAACCATCCGGGATTCGAAACTGAATATCGCTTTTACTGTCGATACCGGCGCCGATATTTCAGTCCTCGCGCGATCGTTTGCTCCGCGCAACCGCGTGCCAGCCGCACTTAAATTGTCAGCTGCAAATAATACTCCGATACTTACGTACGGACGTAAAAAGCTGACACTCCAATTGGGTCTTTGTCGTCCGATCACTTGGCGTTTCGTCATTGCGGACGTAAATGAACCCCTGATAGGTTCCGACCTATTAGGTGCACATAATCTGTTGGTCGATTCGACCCATAACAGACTTGTGGCTCCAACCGCACCCCCCTTGCCCTTGACGGCATCACCAGCGGCAACTTCAGGGGCCACAGAGTGCATAGACCCATTTCAGGTCATGGTACAGGAATTTGTGAGTACAACAATTCCTCTACCTAACCAACGCCGACATAAAGCCACGGTGTTTCATCATATAGAAACACGTGGTCCCCCGGTGAGCCAGCGTCCACGTCGACTGGCTCCGGAAAAATTACGTGCGGCGCGCGCGGAGTTCGAGCATATGATCGAAGTAGGTATCTGCCAACCGTCGGACAGTCCCTGGGCAAGCCCACTCCACTTAGTGAAGAAACGTTCTGGTGAGTGGCGCCCATGTGGCGATTACAGGCTGTTGAACGCAGCAACTGTCCCGGACAGATACCCAATTGCACACCTCTACGATTTTTCGTACAAATTACGAGGGTGCAATGTCTTCACTACCCTGGATCTCACCAGGGCATACCATCAAATTCCGGTGGCACCAGAAGACATCCCCAAGACCGCAGTCATTACACCTTTCGGACTCTTCGAGTTCAAAGTGATGACTTTCGGCCTCAGGAATGCCGCACAGACATTCCAACGTTATATCGACACGGCTTTACGTGGTCTTAATTGCTGCCATGCTTATCTTGATGACATTCTCATCGCCTCCAAAGACCACGCCGAACATAAACGCCACTTACGTCAGGTCCTAGAGCGCCTCCGTGAATTCGGTCTTGTCATCAACCCAGATAAGTGTCAATACGCCAAGGAGCAAATCACCTATCTGGGTTATGTCGTTGACAACCAGGGCATTCGCCCACTACCAGACCGTGTGGAGGCCTTCATGAAGTATCCCCGGCCTACTAACGTGAGTGAGCTTCGTCGATTTTTGTGCATGCTGAACTTCTACCGTCCTACCCTGAAGAATGCTGCCCAAATTCAAGCTCCCTTAAATGAATTCTTAAAAGGAGCTAAGCGCAATGATAAGCGCCCCATTAATTGGACAGAAGTCTCTGACAGAGCATTCCAACTGTCCAAAGAACAATTGGCAAATGCCACCTTACTCCGATACCCTCTCGAGGGAGCGGCACTTTCTATCCAATGCGACGCATCGGATACCGCAATCGGAGCCGTCCTTGAACAGGACATTGAAGGCCGCCCGGAACCACTTGGTTTCTTTTCAAGGAAACTGAGTCCCACTGAGCGACGTTACAGCGCCTACGACCGTGAATTGCTCGCGATCTACAGCGCTGTTAAGTACTTCCGTCATATGATAGAAGGACGTTCGCTCTCAATTTTAACAGACCACAAGCCATTGGTCTATGCGTTCCGGAAGAAGTCGGGAAATGCCTCCCCCCGACAAGAGCGTCAATTAGACCTCATTGGGCAATATTCCACGGAGATAAGGCATATCTCCGGTAAACAGAATGTCACGGCGGACGCCCTTTCTCGAATCGATACGATTCATTTGCGTACCGCCTTGAATAACACTGACCTTGCCCTAGCTCAAGAGGAGGACGAACAGCTCAAGTCCCTCCTAACTGCCGATACGGCACTAGAGCTCAAGAAAATTACCCTTCGCGACCCTTTGGGCGAAATCTGGTGTGATGTCTCCACTGGAACCGCTAGACCTTACATTCCCGAGAAACTTCGTAAGGGCGTGTTCCAGGTTTACCACAACCCAGCCCACCCCAGCGGCCGAGCAACAGCCGCTGCTGTCCGTCGCAAATTCATTTGGCCCCGGATGAACAAAGACCTCACCGGTTGGGCCCGTGCTTGTCTCCAGTGCCAGCGCTGCAAGGTAGCGCGACATAACGTACTGGAGCCAGCGCAATTCAAGCTTCCCACGGCACGCTTCGCCCATGTCCACATAGACATAGTGGGACCGCTTACTCCATCAAGAGGATTTTCTTATATCCTCACTATGATGGATCGCTGCACGCGATGGCCAGAGGCGACACCTCTCCGGGCAGTTACTGCCGAATCAGTCGCCAAGGCCTTTTACTCAACTTGGGTCACACGCTTCGGTGTACCAACCACCATAACTTCGGACCGAGGTCCACAATTTGAGGCGACAATTTTTAGGCAGCTAACAAATCTTCTCGGCTGCCAAAGAAGTCGTACCACCGCCTACCACCCGCAATCAAATGGGATGATAGAGCGCTGGCACAGATCTCTTAAAGCCTCACTCATGTGTCATAATGACACACAATGGTTTGACGCCCTTCCAACTGTCCTCCTCGGCCTGAGGACAAGCATTAAGGAGGACCTGGGTGCTTCGGCAGCAGAGCTTACCTACGGTACCAACCTCCTTCTTCCAGGAGAACTTTTCCTGAATGGCGAAACACCGCGTGACCAACTTCGTGAATTGGGACATCTCCGTGACCTGCTACGTAAGATTAGGGCAACCCCCGTAACCAGGCACGGCTCCAAAAAACTTTTCGTCCACCCTGAACTGCACAGCTGCACGCACGTCTTTGTCAGGGTGGATAAGGTCAAAAAACCCCTCGACCCACCTTATGATGGCCCATTCAAAGTCTTCCGCCGCATCAGTGACCGCGTCTTCGAGATCGATATTAGAGGCAAGCGATCCACGGTCAGCGTCGAAAGGCTTAAGCCCTGTTTTCTGGAAGCTTCCGGTCCAGAACCACCCCCATCTGCTGATACCACTCCTACACCACCGGCACAACCTCCCCGTACTCGCGCTCAAACGCGCGCCCATAACCAACTAACCACCCCCTAACCTGCCTTACCTGTTTCGTGACTACGTCACTGGGGAGGGAGTGATGTGGGGCTTTTCAGGGCCCGAAGACCCATGCATCGCTCGATCCCCACTATTCCAGGCGAACGACTTACCTCTCGGTCGAAATTCAGCAAGGTTGCGTAACCTTGCTACGGCATTTACCCCCAGCCAAATCGCCGGAATTATTACGGTTACCCAATCGGATACCTGTTTTGAATATCCGTTAGGCAGCTTACCTATTCTGTGGGGGTTTTCCTTCCAAACCCCTTTTTCTCCAACACCACCCCTGAAAAACATTAAATCCACGGCAAAGCTTATCACCTTGCCGTGGCATCGAAAACTCACCCTCGGGCAGGCATTAATTCCTAAAAAACATTAAGTCCACGGCAAAGATTATCACCTTGCCGTGGCATCGAAAATTCACCCCCGAGGCGTACATTATTTCCTAAAAAAAAGCATAAGTCCACGGCAAAATCATCACATTGCCGTGGCATTTGAAATCCTATCTTTAGGCATACATTCTGCCAGGGCAGCTTGTTTCCATAGCCTTATGCTATGGAAACAACATCAACAAGGAGTTCCTTGTTGACTCGTTTTATTTGTTTGCCCTTGGCACTTCTTGCATGCGGCTATTTGCTCCCATTGGTTTGCTACCGCCGACAAGGTTTCGGCTGACGCAAACCAAACATTTCCCTAATTACCAGCAATCGCTGGTTTCCTATTATCGGTCCCCACGTTCAGGGACCGCAATCAAGCAACGAACAAGATGCAGCCAGAAAATGTTTACTTTCAACATCTGGCAATGGCTGCACCCTATATTCGTTGCAATATTTGAACATCGTCAACCGAAATGTTGATTTATGGCCTCCCATTAGGATGACCAAATCTTCGGTTTGGGTCTTTCGCACCCCAGATGTTAGTGTTTACATTCATGGAAAATGCATTCGCGATGTTGGCCTCCATCCACGGTCGCCGGACGATCGTATGCAAGGCATACGCACACATGCATAATGTATGCCTACTTCACCCGGTCCAATCACGATTAACTACCTCGAGTTAATCGTGTAGCCCCTCCTATTTTTCAGTTTCTTTGAGGCTTCTGCTTTTCTTTGAGGATTTCCAGTTAGTCAGTCAGATTTTACCACCAAGGAGTATCAGTCAAAGGAGTCGTGAGGTCGCGTACGAGTTTGCACAAGTATCGCGATAATTTTCATTATTTAGTAAACAGCCGTAGAACGAGGTTCTGTTAATATAACCTTTTGTTATTGAAGTGTGTGCCAAAATCACCAGTTTGCACAAGTATTGCGATAATTTTCATTATTTAGTAAACAGCCGTAGAACGAGGAACTTTATACTAAACTAGTGCGTGTTAAATAAGCAAGTACAATAAAGAACCAATAAAAGTTAAACATTACATCTCTAACCGGAATTGTGTTTTATTCCTCGAACAATCGTTGGGTGTAAAAGAAAATAAGTGTCCGTGTTTTGGCATCTCCACTTTTACCCCACAGAGTCGACTCAATAATCTCTGAAGAGATTAGCCATTGAATTGTTCTAGTTTTTGAGAACTGTTAGGTTTTTAGTGACACGGTCAAGAAAGTGTTTACTTAAATATGAATATTAATATTTTTTACTTTTGAATATCTGCAATAACAACGAAAGTGTTTATTTAAATAAATTATTTCTAACATTATGCTTTAGTCTATTTTGTTTCGATTAAAATATGAAAACCGTTAGGTTTAAGTCGCTCGAATCCTGTTCCCAAGTTTAGAGCTCTGCTTCTAGGTATAACCCTGATTTACTCCATACTATACGAAGAGAAAACTTAACGTTGGTCTAACTATCAGGGCTGCGCAGCATGAATTTGAAGTAGTGCAATCCTTTAACTACCTTGGGTCAATAGTATCAGCCGATAACAATATGGAAGCAGAAATACGCGGAGGGCTGATCAATTCCAACAAAGCCTACTATGGTCTATCAATGCTTTAAATCCCAAAATTTATCCAGAACATCCAAGCTACTACTGTAAAAGACCATGGTCTTACCAGTACTCATGTATGGATCCGAGACCTGGGTGCTCAATAAAAGGCACTCTGAATTCTTAGCCGCGTTCGAGAGGAAGGTCTTAAGGAGAATTGTTGGCTCCGTATGTGGGGGAGGAGGATTCCAGAGACGCTACAACCATGAGTTGTACGCGATCTACCTTGATGCTAACGTTGTAAGAAAAGCTCGGTAGATTCCGGTGGGCGGGACACATAGATCGAATGAGCGAAGAGCAGCCTTTAGCCGATTTGTTTTTGTCCTTTAAGTCGGGTATTGATGGCTGCTGTGTTCCGCCGAACAACGTCCGCAATAAAAGGAATTAAACCAACCGGACCACCGAGACGGTCACACAAATGAAACACTGCGAAATGTTTTGTTTTAATTTTGGTTTTATTTTGAATCACTTGTTGTAAATATTAAGGATTTAATACACCAACTTTTAATGTTTTGTTCTCACAACGACTTTACCTCCTCGAAACGACTATAATACTAACTGTCTCTTCTGGACGGATGCTCCTAATAGACCTTTTGGTTCGACTTTATCCTCTAGACTCAATGTTTCTATCTTTAAAATTCAATCTGAACTTCTCATCCTCGCATCTGTAAAAAAAAATTTCTCATCCAATCTGCTAACAGAACTTTCCATAGTATCTGTTAACAGCATAAATTTCCCATTGCATCTGAAAAGGAGAATTTCCCATAATATCTGAGAAGGACAAATCTTTCCTCATAATCATCAACATCATTAGCTGTTGGTTATCGGAATCTTGTTCCTTTGTCTTAAGATCGGATGCCGGCGCTTATTCTCCGATCTTTTCCTTAGGATTTGTTTATACTGCACATCTGGCCTGAGAAGCAAAGGTTCTCATGCTATTTAGATGGGTACAAAGGACTATGGGATGTAATGCTTTGTTTGTACTTCCACTCATAAACATCTATCGCGGGTAGTGTTAAGAGTTTATGGCGGCATGACTGCTAATCGGCAGCGCAACGATATGCCTTGTTTGCACAAGTGTGCCTTCAGCGTTAGGGTCATGCAACGGATTTAGGTGCTAATTGCTATTAGCTACCAGGGTAGGCATCCGTTGTTCGGTTTATTTACCGACAATAGTATTTCATGGGAAACATCGCATTGATGCTTAGGATGGGTAAGTGATGACGCTTTCCTGCATGCCGAATTTGCTTAGATGCGATGCTTTCCTGCCTTTTGGAATTGGGGTAGAATACAATGTATGGATGCGTTGAACCCGATATTGGGAGCTTTTGAACGTTTAGCTCCTTGCTTTCTGATGTCGGGTTCAACGCCGTTGCATGTCCTATAACCTTTTGTTTCAGGTATGGTTACTGACTATTGGGGCAGGTGTCTGTGGGCACGTGTGCTGAAAAAGGTGAGTAAAGTTTCTTGGCGGAAAGGAGACCTCAACCTGCAGTGAGTTGTATGGTAGAACAGCTACAAGCCTGCCTGGAAAGTCCTTTGTGGCAGGATGTATGGAAGGCGACAGCGCAGTAGACCTTGTCTGCGATGGCGGGATGGCGGAGACCAGGACGCCGAGAGCCTGGGAGTGCCAAACTGGATGACATCGTCTCAAAATCGGGACCGGTGGTGAGACGTGCTAAATAAGGCCAATAGCGGATGCCGGTTGTAGTGCCGATGATGATGATGATGATACAGAGATCAGCAATCCGCCTGATTGAAGACGCAGCATTGACAACAATCACCATTACAACAAAGGCACACTGAGAACCTTTGTTTGTTTTATAGAAATTATCACAGGGCCTGTACCTTAGAGATTCGTGGTATTATTTCGCGGAATTCGGTTTATTGGCGCCCCACAAGATAATCCGACGGATCTTACCAATTTGCGATTTGTATTTTTGTTTGAATACTCCTTTAAGGAAAAGAATGAATGCAAAAACTGTAGAACTTCCTCTCTGCACGAGTGTTTCCGGATCGCTACAACTTGCAACTTTCCCAGTGTAGTTATCTTGTGGGGGTGAGGAAGTATATGCGCCAAGACACGGGCACCTGGTTCACTTCCTTCCCACTTTTCTATTTTCCGCGCCTGTAAAACCGTGTATGTCCCTGCGTTTTTTTGGAACCGGATAGAATTAACTGTTTCTAGAATCGTAGAAATTTGTGTGCCTACAAATATCGCTTTTCCTTGTCTCTCCACCTTCTGCGGACAATGTTAACACGATTGAAAGGGGGAAAATGAGCGCAGATGCGTTGTCCACGAACAATGAACTATGACAACACACTACCGACGAAGGGATGAAGGAATAAATCACGCTGGTCCGGTTTTAATGTTAATGTTTTCCTTTTTAATTTTATTTTCACTTAAACATTAGTTTATTAATTAATCTCCCCTTTCACTTAAGGTTATTTCAGTGTTATATTTCTCTTAACCACGGTTCCGAGAGCACTCCGGCTCGGTTTGATTTCCAACGCAAAATTTTGCAGACTGAATTCAATTAACAATTCATAAGGACTTTCGAAAATAACGTCTCGGGACACTCCAGGACTTTCCGCCTGTGGTGGTTGGGTGAATCCGCGATCTCGCCGAAGCTGTGCGCACGTTGGTAGTTGAATGATGACTAACTAAAAAATGGTAAACTCTATTCATCGCGTCGTGGCGGTTGAGTCATAGCTGAAATAAACTCACTGTCACTTACGAGGAATTTCGAGAAGAGTTGCTATGTCGCATAGGGGGTTCAGTTCCAGCGGATCCTCGCCGTATAAGCTGAGTTGGATTCGTTGGTTGTGTATACTGGGAAATTGTTTTTAGCGGCATAGCCAAGTATGATCAAGGGTCTTGATCGTTGTGATTGTTTCGTGGAAATTAGCTGTCGTTCGGTTGCAAGCGATATGTGTAGTTTAAGGAAGAAATGAACCGAATTGGTTTTCGGGGGTAATTGGAATTGCTTGGGTGCGAGCAAGGAATATCGTTTAGATAAGATATTGACCGAAGCTATTTCGGGGAAATGTATGCGGCTCGGTATAGTTGGTGGTAATGATGGGTAATGTTCCGTTGTAGGTTTGAATATCCGTTTTATTACAGCATATGAATTTCGGGGAAATTAAGATTGCTTGGTCGCAAGGAAGGAATATAACTTAAGTAAGGAATTGACCGAAGCAATTTTGGGAAAATGTATGTGGGGTGATGTAATTGAGGGAGATGATTAATACTCCGTTGTAAATTGGAAATAATGCATATATTTCAACTTGGGAAATGGGTTCCTGGTAAATTGGGGGATGTATGCGATTGCGTATTGGGGTGGGTGCGCTTGCAGGTTTTGCATGGTTGCGAATCTGTGTATTGCAGATTTTGAATGAGGAGTTAGGTTGAGGTGACGCGCTGTTAACGAATAGGCTCCTCGATAGTATAGTGGTTAGTATACCCGCCTGTCACCCGGGAGACCGGGGTTCGATTCCCCGTCGGGGAGCCCCTGGCGCAAGACTAATGACCTTGCCCAGACAAAATAAATCATTATGGAAAATTTAACAAGCCTCAGGACTTGCTAAATAAGGCCAAGACCGGTACCCGGTTGTAGTGCCGATGATGATGATGATGACAATGTATGGATGCGTTGAACCCGATATTGGGAGCTTTTGAACGTTTAGCTCCTTGCTTTCTGATGTCGGGTTCAACGCCGTTGCATGTCCTATAACCTTTTGTTTCAGGTATGGTTACTGACTATTGGGGCAGGTGTCTGTGGGCACGTGTGCTGAAAAAGGTGAGTAAAGTTTCTTGGCGGAAAGGAGACCTCAACCTGCAGTGAGTTGTATGGTAGAACAGCTACAAGCCTGCCTGGAAAGTCCTTTGTGGCAGGATGTATGGAAGGCGACAGCGCAGTAGACCTTGTCTGCGATGGCGGGATGGCGGAGACCAGGACGCCGAGAGCCTGGGAGTGCCAAACTGGATGACATCGTCTCAAAATCGGGACCGGTGGTGAGACGTGCTAAATAAGGCCAATAGCGGATGCCGGTTGTAGTGCCGATGATGATGATGATGATACAGAGATCAGCAATCCGCCTGATTGAAGACGCAGCATTGACAACAATCACCATTACAACAAAGGCACACTGAGAACCTTTGTTTGTTTTATAGAAATTATCACAGGGCCTGTACCTTAGAGATTCGTGGTATTATTTCGCGGAATTCGGTTTATTGGCGCCCCACAAGATAATCCGACGGATCTTACCAATTTGCGATTTGTATTTTTGTTTGAATACTCCTTTAAGGAAAAGAATGAATGCAAAAACTGTAGAACTTCCTCTCTGCACGAGTGTTTCCGGATCGCTACAACTTGCAACTTTCCCAGTGTAGTTATCTTGTGGGGGTGAGGAAGTATATGCGCCAAGACACGGGCACCTGGTTCACTTCCTTCCCACTTTTCTATTTTCCGCGCCTGTAAAACCGTGTATGTCCCTGCGTTTTTTTGGAACCGGATAGAATTAACTGTTTCTAGAATCGTAGAAATTTGTGTGCCTACAAATATCGCTTTTCCTTGTCTCTCCACCTTCTGCGGACAATGTTAACACGATTGAAAGGGGGAAAATGAGCGCAGATGCGTTGTCCACGAACAATGAACTATGACAACACACTACCGACGAAGGGATGAAGGAATAAATCACGCTGGTCCGGTTTTAATGTTAATGTTTTCCTTTTTAATTTTATTTTCACTTAAACATTAGTTTATTAATTAATCTCCCCTTTCACTTAAGGTTATTTCAGTGTTATATTTCTCTTAACCACGGTTCCGAGAGCACTCCGGCTCGGTTTGATTTCCAACGCAAAATTTTGCAGACTGAATTCAATTAACAATTCATAAGGACTTTCGAAAATAACGTCTCGGGACACTCCAGGACTTTCCGCCTGTGGTGGTTGGGTGAATCCGCGATCTCGCCGAAGCTGTGCGCACGTTGGTAGTTGAATGATGACTAACTAAAAAATGGTAAACTCTATTCATCGCGTCGTGGCGGTTGAGTCATAGCTGAAATAAACTCACTGTCACTTACGAGGAATTTCGAGAAGAGTTGCTATGTCGCATAGGGGGTTCAGTTCCAGCGGATCCTCGCCGTATAAGCTGAGTTGGATTCGTTGGTTGTGTATACTGGGAAATTGTTTTTAGCGGCATAGCCAAGTATGATCAAGGGTCTTGATCGTTGTGATTGTTTCGTGGAAATTAGCTGTCGTTCGGTTGCAAGCGATATGTGTAGTTTAAGGAAGAAATGAACCGAATTGGTTTTCGGGGGTAATTGGAATTGCTTGGGTGCGAGCAAGGAATATCGTTTAGATAAGATATTGACCGAAGCTATTTCGGGGAAATGTATGCGGCTCGGTATAGTTGGTGGTAATGATGGGTAATGTTCCGTTGTAGGTTTGAATATCCGTTTTATTACAGCATATGAATTTCGGGGAAATTAAGATTGCTTGGTCGCAAGGAAGGAATATAACTTAAGTAAGGAATTGACCGAAGCAATTTTGGGAAAATGTATGTGGGGTGATGTAATTGAGGGAGATGATTAATACTCCGTTGTAAATTGGAAATAACGCATATATTTCAACTTGGGAAATGGGTTCCTGGTAAATTGGGGGATGTATGCGATTGCGTATTGGGGTGGGTGCGCTTGCAGGTTTTGCATGGTTGCGAATCTGTGTATTGCAGATTTTGAATGAGGAGTTAGGTTGAGGTGACGCGCTGTTAACGAATAGGCTCCTCGATAGTATAGTGGTTAGTATACCCGCCTGTCACCCGGGAGACCGGGGTTCGATTCCCCGTCGGGGAGCCCCTGGCGCAAGACTAATGACCTTGCCCAGACAAAATAAATCATTATGGAAAATTTAACAAGCCTCAGGACTTGCTAAATAAGGCCAAGACCGGTACCCGGTTGTAGTGCCGATGATGATGATGATGACAATGTATGGATGCGTTGAACCCGATATTGGGAGCTTTTGAACGTTTAGCTCCTTGCTTTCTGATGTCGGGTTCAACGCCGTTGCATGTCCTATAACCTTTTGTTTCAGGTATGGTTACTGACTATTGGGGCAGGTGTCTGTGGGCACGTGTGCTGAAAAAGGTGAGTAAAGTTTCTTGGCGGAAAGGAGACCTCAACCTGCAGTGAGTTGTATGGTAGAACAGCTACAAGCCTGCCTGGAAAGTCCTTTGTGGCAGGATGTATGGAAGGCGACAGCGCAGTAGACCTTGTCTGCGATGGCGGGATGGCGGAGACCAGGACGCCGAGAGCCTGGGAGTGCCAAACTGGATGACATCGTCTCAAAATCGGGACCGGTGGTGAGACGTGCTAAATAAGGCCAATAGCGGATGCCGGTTGTAGTGCCGATGATGATGATGATGATACAGAGATCAGCAATCCGCCTGATTGAAGACGCAGCATTGACAACAATCACCATTACAACAAAGGCACACTGAGAACCTTTGTTTGTTTTATAGAAATTATCACAGGGCCTGTACCTTAGAGATTCGTGGTATTATTTCGCGGAATTCGGTTTATTGGCGCCCCACAAGATAATCCGACGGATCTTACCAATTTGCGATTTGTATTTTTGTTTGAATACTCCTTTAAGGAAAAGAATGAATGCAAAAACTGTAGAACTTCCTCTCTGCACGAGTGTTTCCGGATCGCTACAACTTGCAACTTTCCCAGTGTAGTTATCTTGTGGGGGTGAGGAAGTATATGCGCCAAGACACGGGCACCTGGTTCACTTCCTTCCCACTTTTCTATTTTCCGCGCCTGTAAAACCGTGTATGTCCCTGCGTTTTTTTGGAACCGGATAGAATTAACTGTTTCTAGAATCGTAGAAATTTGTGTGCCTACAAATATCGCTTTTCCTTGTCTCTCCACCTTCTGCGGACAATGTTAACACGATTGAAAGGGGGAAAATGAGCGCAGATGCGTTGTCCACGAACAATGAACTATGACAACACACTACCGACGAAGGGATGAAGGAATAAATCACGCTGGTCCGGTTTTAATGTTAATGTTTTCCTTTTTAATTTTATTTTCACTTAAACATTAGTTTATTAATTAATCTCCCCTTTCACTTAAGGTTATTTCAGTGTTATATTTCTCTTAACCACGGTTCCGAGAGCACTCCGGCTCGGTTTGATTTCCAACGCAAAATTTTGCAGACTGAATTCAATTAACAATTCATAAGGACTTTCGAAAATAACGTCTCGGGACACTCCAGGACTTTCCGCCTGTGGTGGTTGGGTGAATCCGCGATCTCGCCGAAGCTGTGCGCACGTTGGTAGTTGAATGATGACTAACTAAAAAATGGTAAACTCTATTCATCGCGTCGTGGCGGTTGAGTCATAGCTGAAATAAACTCACTGTCACTTACGAGGAATTTCGAGAAGAGTTGCTATGTCGCATAGGGGGTTCAGTTCCAGCGGATCCTCGCCGTATAAGCTGAGTTGGATTCGTTGGTTGTGTATACTGGGAAATTGTTTTTAGCGGCATAGCCAAGTATGATCAAGGGTCTTGATCGTTGTGATTGTTTCGTGGAAATTAGCTGTCGTTCGGTTGCAAGCGATATGTGTAGTTTAAGGAAGAAATGAACCGAATTGGTTTTCGGGGGTAATTGGAATTGCTTGGGTGCGAGCAAGGAATATCGTTTAGATAAGATATTGACCGAAGCTATTTCGGGGAAATGTATGCGGCTCGGTATAGTTGGTGGTAATGATGGGTAATGTTCCGTTGTAGGTTTGAATATCCGTTTTATTACAGCATATGAATTTCGGGGAAATTAAGATTGCTTGGTCGCAAGGAAGGAATATAACTTAAGTAAGGAATTGACCGAAGCAATTTTGGGAAAATGTATGTGGGGTGATGTAATTGAGGGAGATGATTAATACTCCGTTGTAAATTGGAAATAATGCATATATTTCAACTTGGGAAATGGGTTCCTGGTAAATTGGGGGATGTATGCGATTGCGTATTGGGGTGGGTGCGCTTGCAGGTTTTGCATGGTTGCGAATCTGTGTATTGCAGATTTTGAATGAGGAGTTAGGTTGAGGTGACGCGCTGTTAACGATCAAGAATGGTTGGCATTGTGGGTTGGTTCTCCATGTAGTATAGAGAACCCCCACAATCTGGTGACAGTTCAGGACGCTGATTTAGCATATAAGTTCCCCTTTCCTGAAAGAAATATATAATCAGTACAGTTTCTTTGCCATGACTAAAGAACTTGCCCACAAAAGGTTGTATAAAATATAATTCATTTGGAGTTTTACTTGTGAAAAATCCCTTGAAATAAAAGGGTAAACAACTAGAAAAACTGAAAATGAACTAATTTCATGGTTTTTCCATGGTTGCGTCAAAGGATGTGTAGCTTTCTAAAGATTTCAAACGGGAAGTACTGGGGCAGTTTGATAAGTCATTGATTTTTTTCAATAAAGGATATTTTTTTCGGCAAATACTAATAAGACAAAATAAAACAAACTCCTCCTCACATTCTAAGGACTTATTGATCAGCCCTCGTATGAGGGTAGTTTGATAAGTCAGTTTTTTTAACAGAAGATTTTTTTTTCGGCAAATAACCATTTTATTTCTCAACATACTCCTCTTTTAGCTCGATACGAGTACACTCAGTCCGTCGTTTTTCAATTTTTTTTATTCCTTCTAAATAATAAGTTTCCTCAAGGCCCTCAAAACTGGCTTTAATTTCTGTGACGACCTCTTCATTCGACCAAAATCTCTTTCCGCTCAGGCATTCTTTTCAGATTTGAAAACAGAAAATAATCGCAGGGGCCTACATCTGGAGAATATTCTGGATGGGGTAACAGTTCGTGGTTTATTGATTTTTTTGATTATGCTTAATCAGCACACGAAATTCAGTTTCTCCTATTTTCGTTAAATTCCCGACGATGTCTGCTTTCAATGACTGGCAAGCACAAACTTTGATAGTAATCTATTTATAGATTGCAGTTGACGGGAGCATTTAAAATTACTGTGTGGGAAGTTCAAAAAGTCACAGACTTATCAAACTGTCCTCGTGAATTTTTCAAATTACATTTATGTGCAATTGATTCCATAAGCACCTGAATCTTCCACTGATGATTGTACTTCTACATTCCGATGATATTCATATTTGATGTAATATTCAGTAATTATTTACTCTCTTACCCCCGTTTGAAATTGAACATATGACACGTGTGCGTGTGTGAACTTACATCCTTACCTCGGCACTTCAACTTCTTTGTGTAATAATTTGCCCTCCATAAAAAACGAAAGTCTATTAATGGGAATCAAGTTTTTTTTATACATGTAACCTGAATTTACACTGCCAAGTAAACAGGTGCGCACCTCGCCAGAGTTAATCAATATTTACCGGGGTAAGAGAGTCTGGACCTCACTGCCGAGTTTGAAATATTTGCGAAAGGAAATATAGCTATGTACGAGTGTGTTTCTCATGAAACGTAAAACCACAATTACAAATAAACATATATGATACATCATCCCTCTTCAGCAATGAAGCCGCGGGTACAAGGAGCATAGCTTGTCATGGACTTACACGGATTGTGTTGAATATAGAAAGATACAGTGTACTTGTCGTACCGAAAGCACTTACTTCAACAACATTGAAAGTACCATACCAGCCTTAGGCTTTATTCTCATATGGACTCCTGTTGCTCCTTTTACCGTAGGCCAAGGAACCTACCGACAATGGAGGAAGCATCTGCCTCCGCGGACGGCATTTATGTTTTCAGGTTCAATGTCGTTTGCAGTGGAATATCAAAAGGATTCACGGGGAGCTATAATGGACGCAGAAATAGTACTAAAACGAAAGCTCGAAAAATACCAATGAATGCATGCTGGATATTTATAACAATAAACTCATTGAGTGCGTAATTAAAATGCATTATCTTAAATTAACAGGAATTATTTTTTAAAGGAACAAAATTGCTGCAGAGTACTGGTTGTAATTAAATTGCTTTGTTAACTCTTGTCGCTTTTATGTTACTTACTTTTCATGGTATTTGCATTGTGAGATGAGAATACTATGTTAACTCTCATTGCGATTTTTGTAATTATGATCGATTGTATACGTTTCCCCACTGGTACTGCAACTAACTAAAGAACTGCTTAACGTTTTGCTATGAATTCAGAACAAAAATATATCACCCATCTCTTTTCAAAAAGGTTAATTCAATGCTGCCCGTGTTTGCCTTTTTTCATTGGTTCCCCAAAGGATTGTGAGTATTCACTCATAGGTTTGGTCATCTAAAAGCTTGTGAGTCCTCTCTATTACGTATCATAATATTTCTCTCTTCCATAAATTATCGCAATAAACGAAACTATAAATAATATTAAAACCTCAAATGCATTCAACCCATAATACTGCGAGTTCTAAAAGAAATCAATGTTTCACATTTCTGACATTCGACGGATGAACGAGTTTATAGTTTTACATAGATTCCCAAAAGGTGAATTCAAAAAATGTGATGAAAACAATGTTATTGTAACTTTGTGGCGGATCTATTTAACGCCGACTGAAATTTTAGATTCTTTGTTTGAGCGACGCCATTATCGTAGTTTTGTAACAGCTTCCAAGCTTTCGTAAGCAAACTGAGAAGGTGACAGAAAAAGAAAAACAGAACAACAACAATTGTTTCTTGTTCTACAACTACATGACGCAGTGGAATTGAAAACAATTGGTAGTTCAGTGAAAAAAATTTTCGTTTTCGAATTTGTACTACGAGGGTGATATGTCTTTGAGTACTAATTCTCGTTCCTATAAATAGTTTGGATTGTGCAAAAAATCATTAAAAATAACGAATATTATAGTTTTGAAATATGATGTATAAAAAAAAACTGTTGTCGTTTTTTTTCTGATTATCTTTTGTTGTACTTGTGGGAGCAGGCGATCTTTTGCAATGAAATTTTAACAACTAGCAAATGCTATCAAGTTCTAAGATCGTCACAATTTCCTTTCTCTGTTGGCACCACAGTCCGGGAGGCATGTTGAGGATAACTCTTAATATGGGATCTGGGGATGTAAGAACATCTCGTTCTTATTAAATGTGGGGTAGAATTAGAGGGAGACACAGGAACTTGCGATTCTGGAGATGTACGAAGAGCAGGTCGTATGGTGCAAGTAATACAGGGTGGCGCAAAATTAATCAACCAATTTTGTTTTTGAATTACATTTTTACTAAATAAAAAAAAATGATTTTCAGTGATGGAAATATTTATTTGGAGCCCTACAATTCTTTCTGTTAAGTGTAAAAGATAATATCCGCCATGTGACTGCCGCCAGTGTTGATACACATTTGTACCCGTTTTATCGCATTTTCCATAACTTTCCATAAGATTTCCAGTGATAACTGTTCGCATTCCTGTCGAATATTCTCCTTAATGGCTGCGATTGTCTGAGACTTGTTGGCATAAGCCCGCGTAGATCCAAAGAAAGAAGTCTGGGATGGTTAAATCGGGCGATCTTGCTGGCCATGCCAAATAGCCAAAATGGGAGATTGCGCTATTATATTGGTTATATTTAACAATTGATGCTATTTTATTTATTAATACATTTACTTACCCCATGTTTGACTTGGTGGGGGTGTGTGTCATGGGCGGTGGGGGCTTCTGCTGCCGGGTCTTATCGATAGTAAGGGTCACCTTGATGATTTCCGTGGAGCATATTTTGTGCACTAATTTTGAACAATATTTCCTTCTCTGAGGGTACCTGGCTGACTTTCAAACAGACAACTTGTCTTACAGTTTTGCTCGTGCTATTTGTCCTAAATACATCAACCGTTATATTCACAATAATTATCACAAGCTATTATCTTGATATCTTGTTTTCTTTGCCTTGCTACCGCAAACTCATAAGTTGATCAAGTGTGAAATACGTTAAGTTATGGCCCCTGGGCCACGTTTGTTAAGCAAAATTAAACGTAAACGGTTGCGTTACGACCCCGGTATTGGAGGCCAAACTCCTCCCGATAAACTTACAAATGTGAATAATAAAGTGCTAGAGAAATCCAATATGTGTTCAAACACTAACATTTTCCAACCACTTCAAAGTCTAATGGAGGAATCACCTGAAATGGATTCGACCAACGTCGATCAGTGTGCAGAAGTTACTAAAGAGACCGTTCCGCCAATTGTGGTTTTAAAATCAACCAGTGCTAAAGTGCGAAACATATTGAATAACATTAAAATAGTCAATTACTTAATTAAAAACATATCACTTGGACAAAAAATATGTTCCCCAACAATGGACATATATAACAAAATTAGAACCGAACTCTTGTGGTTATAATGTGAGTTTTTTACCCACTCGCGAAAGGAAAATTGCCCACTAAAGCTAGTGTTATCCGGTTTAGCTCTAATTCATCATCATCATCGGCACTACAACCGGGAACCGGTCTTGGCCTTATTTAGCAAGTCCTGAGGCTTGTTAAATTTTCCATAATGATTTATTTTTTCGGGCAAGGTCACTAGTCTTGCACCAAAGGCTCCCCGGCGGGGAATCGAACCCCGGTCACCAGCGTGGCAGGCGAGATCTAATTACCAATGACATAATAAAAAATGAACTAGTTACACTCAGGATTAAGTGCCTAGATGTTAAAACCATCACATTAAATTCGCCAACAAAAGCCCTGTACAATCACTACTTGTACATCGTCTACATTCAACGTGGTACAATTAAATTAAATGAACTCAAACATAATTTCTCTACCTTGTTCAAAACCATCGTTCGCTGGGACTTCAAAAAAAAAATCATCATCATCAGGTAAGGTCACACAATGCCATAATTGCCAGCTTTACGGCCACGGCTCGATGCATTGTCACATTAATAGCTTCTGTGCAATCTGTTCTGGAAACCACAAAACATCCGACTGCAAAACGAATGAGGTCATCAAGTGTGCAAATTGCAGTGGACCTCATAAATCCACCGATCCTGAATGCATTAGCCGAAGGCAGGACCTAGACATTGGCCGCAAATTATCCCCACGTGGACGTGGTACAGGAAGTAAAACGTGATAGACAGCAGCCACTGCCAGACCGATTCTCCCTAGAAAATTTTCCTCCACTACCACGATCTGTGCGTCAACCTTCACTTCCTTCATCCACCTGGGCTTCTGGCCTCCATCAAACCCAGCAACCTTCTAACAGTGATACGACACACACTAAGAAAAATCCAACTGAAACTCTAAATATTGATAACTTGTTCTCTTTTAGCGAGATAAACTCTCTTCTTAATGAAGTTGTAACCAAGCTTAGTGCTTGTCAAACTAAAGCTGACCAATTTAACGTCATTACCTCATTAGCTATTAAGTATATATATTCGGAAAAATCATGTTAAAAAATTCTCTTAACATCATAACTTGGAATGCGAGAAGCATCAAAAACAAACAGAATGCATTTTTTAATTTCTTGATAAATTTTAATATTGATATTGCACTTGTTTCAGAGACCTGTGTAGCGATCCTAAATCGCTACTCCTAACCAAACCCCCAATATTACCAAATAACCCCATCCCAATCCCCAATACCACCAACAACGCAAATCCCAATTCCATATTGAATCATATGAGCCATAAAATAACCCAAAGTTAATTTATCGCTCATTGATTCAATTCCACATTAAATTCCATATTAAGTCACATGAACAACGAATTTAACCAAAAGTTAATTCGTCGTACATTGACTCAATTCCCAAAACTTTGACATCATGTAATGTTTAATTCAAAACGCATTTCATGATTCCCATTCCTAGAACCCATCCAACTAAACTTCTAACAAATTCCCAGAACACAACTCAAATTGAAACACGCAAACTCTTATGTGTGCTTCTGGGAATTTTGACCATAAAATAGTTGACAATTCTCAACTACAAAATTTATAAAAGGGCAGTGAATTTGAATTTAGGGATCAGTAGATCACCAGAGCCCAAACCGCTGGCCGTCTGTAAAATTAATTCTCAAACTAATAAAACCAAAATTTAAAGTACAAAGAATAAACCGTTTCATTCAACTATATCGAAAGACAATCCTCGCTGTCTTACCCCGAATTGCAGCCAAGCTGGACGTGTCCCCTAGTTCAGAGATCATCGATGTCGAACCTGAGGACACCTTCGTTAGAACAATATATTCAGGCAATGCAATCCTTACACTAAAATCGCAAGATCCCATCAAGGTGATTACTGTTCGGGGAACTAACTTTGAAGCTGCTGGAACAGGCGCCAATGCCGCTGTAGAACGAGCTCTTAGCGGTGATTACAAATGCGGTATATCGGAATTTGTTTCTCAGGAACGTCTACAGAAATGACACAGATATTCTACAAAAGAAGGTAAGCTGCCCCCCTTTTCAGCTTTCACAGATGATACCCCAACACCTGGCTTAAACAAGACATTTCTTTCTCTCATCAAAATTACATATGTTATCGCCTAGACAGGGTACATGCTAGTGGTGGAGGTGTCGCCATTGTTGTGAAGAAATGTATAGAACATACCTTGCGTCCTTCATTGCACCTTAAATTAATTGAGGAAATTAGTATAGATGTAACATTAAGCGATCACTCCAAGGTGAGTATTTTTTGCGGTCTATTTCCCTGGAGGAAATGGAAATATTGAGAAATCTACTTACTTTAAGCGGGATCTGCAAAAAATGTATAGACTCAACGCTCGAAACAAGTAGACATGAGTCGTGGAATTGTCTTAGGGCAAACTGCTGGGGTAACATTTTACTAGATGTTACTGAATCCAGCCCAAGTTTTTCCACACTTTATCCACTTCTCCCCACCTATATCCATCGAGTGCTAACAAGAACCCCTCAACACTCGATCTATATATCACTAATATTCCAAATTACTGCTCAGTACCATTAACTCTAAATGCGTTAAGTTCAGACCACCTTCCGATCAGCCTCACAGTGAATAATACAGTAGCTGTACATCGTACCAGTTTATACCGCAACTATTCCGCCGCCAACTGGAATTGTTATAAATCATATATAAACACGAACTTGGTTTTAGGTGATACCAGCCTAAATTCTATAACCTGCAGCGAGCACATTGATATCCTTTGTAACAATTTTGTTTCTGTTATCAATAGAGCGGTCGATCTTGCGATACCTAAATGTTCCACTGCTCCAGTTTATAAGGCACCGCTTCCTGAAAATGTCTTACATCTGATTAGGCTACGAAACTCTGAAAGAAGAAAATGGGTTCGTTATAGAATCGATTGCTTTCTAGTTAATGTTAAAGTCCTAAATAATATCATTAAAAAAGAAATCTCATCATATAGGAACAAGTATTGGAATAAACACCTTTCCTCTCTTGACAAAGCAAGCAAACCGTTCTGGAAAATATCAAAAATTATGAAAAAAAGAGATGATCAAGTATTCCTCCGTTTAAAGTTCACGACAAGTTGTTTATTTCTTCAGTGAAGAAATCGAACCTACTTGCTAACACGTTTAGTAAGAACCACTACATATCTATGCATCTAAGCGACGCGTATACTGAGGCTGAAGTCGCTAACACTATCCATGTACTTTCTCAATCACCAGGTAAAAGTACTTATGCAACTAATATTAGCAAAGTTAAAGAATTGATAAAAAAATCGAAATAAAAAAAGGCTGCTGGTCTTGATAATATTAACAACAAATTAATTAAAGCACTTCCACCTGCTGCAAGTAACTACTTAACGTTCATTTTCAACGCTTGTCTTAAGAATTGTTATTTTCCGGACTGTTGGAAAACAGCAAAAGTAATACCTATCCCGAAACCCGGCAAACCGAAGAACAGCCCCGAAAGCTACAGACCTATTAGTCTACTTAGCTGTCTAAGTAAGCTCTTAGAAAAAATCATTAAGGAAAGGATTGATCGTTTTGTGGAAGACAATAACATCTTACCAAACTTTCAGTTCGGTTTCCGTAGTGGTTACAGCACAATCCACCAAGTCTTGCACATTAAAAACCACATAATTGTTCTTTTTCTGATAATGTGCTCGTTTCCCGTCTTGCGTTATCCTAAATCACTACATATGTAGTAATCACCGTCTATGAAAATTATATCGAGGTCATTATTATATAAAATAACCGGAAGCCTGTGCAATATTAGTCTTAAGATTCAAATAAGGGTTTTTTCTTGTAGTTTTCCCTTAATTTATTATATATTATTCATTAAAATTGTGCTATTGTCATTATATAGATTTAAGATTATAGTTGTAAAGGAATTGCTGTCCTAAAACTCTTAAATACTAGTTGTAAAATATACCATAATATGAATAATATGGGACCAAGGACCGAGCATTGAGGTACACCATAGTGGATTTGGTGAGTAGAGGATATGTCGGTTCCTATACTCACAACATATTTTCTCGAACGAAGAAAGCGCTGGATAATTTTGATAAGCGGTATTGGCAGCTTAAGTTTTAGTAGCTTATAAATCAAGGCATCGTGCCATACCGCATCAAAGGCTTTTTCGATGTCTAGAAGAACCAGTCCCGTTGACTCCTTGTCGATGAATTTACAAGGTATGTGGTTTTTAATGTGCAAGACTTGGTGGATTGTGCTGTAACCACTACGGAAACCGAACTGAAAGTTTGGTAAGATGTTATTGTCTTCCACAAAACGATCAATCCTTTCCTTAATGATTTTTTCTAAGAGCTTACTTAGACAGCTAAGTAGACTAATAGGTCTGTAGCTTTCGGGGCTGTTCTTCGGTTTGCCGGGTTTCGGGATAGGTATTACTTTTGCTGTTTTCCAACAGTCCGGAAAATAACAATTCTTAAGACAAGCGTTGAAAATGAACATTAAATAGTTACTTGCAGCAGGTGGAAGTGTTTTGATTAATTTGTTGTTAATATTGTCGAGACCCGCAGCCTTTTTTGATTTCGATTTTTTTATCAATTCTTTAACTTTGATGATATTAGTTGCGTAAGTACTTTCAGCTGGTGTTTGAGAAAGTACATGGAGCTAATTATGTTTATTTTAATTTATCTAATTATTACTTAACGCACACATTTGCCTCTTTACATTTGCTTACAGTGCGTTCTCTAATTGTTTATCCAGTCTTTTCTATGCTACGCTTTTCCTTTAGATTTATTTAACGAGCCTTATTCCGGCGACATATGGATTAATAATTTAAAAGAACTAAACACGAACACGATTTGTTTGAAAAACAAGAAAACATTTTTTTTAATTATTTGTAATGTCATAAAAAAAAGGAACAAAAAATATATTCTTTTTTTATTTTACTGTAGATATTTTCTAATTTGTTAATTTAAAGACACATTCTTTTTACACATAACAGGTGAATTGAAAAGTCCCCGGCCTTCCATAGTAAAACACATTTTTTTGGCAAAATTCGTTTTTTTTTATTCAACATAATTCCCTTCGAGGGTGATACACTGATTATAGTGACCCTCCAACTTTTTGATACCTTTTTTGTCGTACGATTTGTCCTTTGCTTCAAAATAGGCCCCAGTTTCGGCGATCACCTCTTCATTCGACGAAAATTTCCTCCCAGCGAGCATTCTTTTGAGATCCGAGAACAGGAAATAGTCGCTGGAGGCCAGATCTGGAGAATACGGTGGATGCGGAAGCGATTCGAAGCCCAATTCATGGATTTTTGCCATCGTTTTCACTGACTTGTAACACGATGCATTGTCTTGGTGAAGCAGCACTTTCTTTTTCTTCAAATGCGGTCGTTTTTCGGCGATTTCGTCCTTCAAACGGCCCAATAACGCCGTGTAATAGTCGCTGTTGATGGTCCTTCCTTTTTCAAGATAGTCAATGAAAATTATTCCGCGCGCACCCCAAAATACAGACGCCATAACCTTGCCAACCGGCTGTTGCGTTTTTCCACGCTTTGGGGCGGGTTCATCGTGTGCAGTCCACTCAGATGACTGTCGATTGGACTTCGGAGTGAAATGATGGAGTCATGTTTCACCCATTGTCACATATCGACGCAAAAACTCGGGTTTATTACGCTTGATCATCTCCAACCACTGCTCCGAAACATCAACTTGTCGTTGTTTTTGGTCAAAAGTGAGCTCGCACGGCACCCACTTTGCACAGAGCTTTCTCATACCCAAATATTCGTGAATAATATGATGTACACGTTCAGTTGATATCTTTAGAGTGCCTGCTATTTCATTCAATTTCAATTTACGGTCATTCAAAATCATTTTGTGGATTTTTCTAATGTTTTCGTCGGTAACAACCTCTTTTGGGCGTCCACTGCGTTCACCGTCTTCGGTGCTCATTTCACCACGTCTAAACTTAGCATACCAATCCTTGATGGTTGATTTTCCTGGGGCGGCGTCTGGAAACTCGTCATCAAGCCAAGTTTTTGCTTCAACTGTATTTTTTCCCTTCAAAAAGCAATATTTAATCAACACGCGAAATTCCTTTTTATCCATTTTTTTCACAATAACAGAAGTTGCTTCACTCAAAATACTATAATTCACAAACTAATGATCCGACATCTGTCAAATTTATACACGCGTCTTTTGAAGGCTAGGGCTAACTAAAAATCATATGGATTTAATTTTAGTGCCGCCATCTATGTGTCAGACCGGGGACTTTTCAATTGACCTCTTATACTGATTAAGGTTTTATTGAATTTCAATTTACATGCTGCCAGTTAATTATATGACGACGCGACCAGGAATCGCTTCTTTCACAATATCCATTGTGGCTCGTGCTGTGCGTGCGGTTGCACCGTCTTGTTGGAACCACATGTTCACCAAGCTACGCTCATGCAATTCCGGCACTAAGAAGTCGTTTATCATGGCCATGTAGCGTTCGCCAGTAACAGTGACCGCATTGCCGATGGCGTCCTCAAAAATATACGGCACAATCACTCCTCCCGTGTGAACGCCGCAGCATACAGTGGTTTTGATTATATGTAACGGCTTTTCGTGCATCACACGCGGATTTTCAGTGCCCCAGAAACGAAGGTTTTGTTTATTGATGTAACCGTTTAAGTGGAAATGCGCCTCGTCGCTCATGATGATTTTCAACACAAAATCGTCCTCTTCGTTATTCAAAAATATCGACAAAATTATTCCACGCGGAGTATAGCCCTCCTTTGCTTATCTATATGTATACTGCAGCTGTCTAGTTCACAATTGTCAAATATGATTGACGTACGACGCCATTTGCAAAAATTATAATATCTTCCGATAGGGTGATTAATTTTGCGAGACCTTGTATAATCCCTTTTATCATTTGCTGTATATTAATATGACTGTAGAAGTTGTTAACTTCCTTAAGAATAATTTAAATCCTATTCATTGAAATTTCGCTTACAATTTATGCCATCATTTTATTACTAACGCAGCTAAATAATAATTTTCGTGGTTGTGTGGCGGTTCCGTCAATCCCTACGGCCCACTTACCTGAAAAAACCCCCATAACTACATCCCAATCGGCATAAGTTTTCGCTAATGCAATCACATTAGCACCTTAAGTGCTTTACGCATCGAGGTTATCAAATTTATAATCTAAAAGTCCCTGTTAAAGAATTCCTACCTTTTCATGCATCTCTTCGCATACAAATTCCCTACAAGAATTCTTTCCATTATATAGGTGCATAAAACCAAAACCTATTCGGTACCTTCGGTTCCCAGGCAAATCCCCCTAGACGAATTCCTGAAAATAAAATGATTTGGTTACATACAATGTAACCATCATAACAGGGACCATAAACATTGCGTCGCCTATTTCTCGTCCTCACCAAGTGTATCATAAATCACCATGCAAACACATTGGCTGGCGACCTACACCCAAGGGACTAAAACAAATATAAGCATCTCGCGTGTCTTGGCACCAATTAAACCCTACAGCATAAGCAAATGCAAATAGGTATGGTATACTTACCCTTGGCAGCGATGCAATAAACACCAACTCCCTGTAAATAAGCTAGAATCAATTAGCACCATATGTATAGGCATTGCGGCTATCGTTACAGCTGCAATGCATAGCATAGACAATGATCTACCCGATCCCTTTGCCTTCCCATATTTATGGATCTTCTTCTCATGACTAGCGACATTGAACAAACAGAAACCCCAATTAGCACCCAATGAGATTCGGCTTGTTTACTTAGCCGAACTCACATCTCATTGATGCACATCATTCCTTTTCTGGTTTTCAGATTCGTTCCCATGGCCTTGTGTTTGAAAAAACCAATGTGATCTTCACTCACACATACACATACATTACCAAGTCCTTCTTCCTTGTTTTCACCACGAGAGAAACACTTTCTCTCTCGGGAAAACTCACCCCATGAGCGAGTCGGCTCTGCACGAGCCGTTTATTGCTGAGTCCAACTACATCCGCCGACCACGCTGGTCGCGCGATCTCCCGCTCTCCGTCGCGCGGCGGAGAAGCGTATATGTGCAGAAGTCGGGTCGTGAAAGGAAGTGTTTCATTCTGTTTAAAATTCATAAAAATCAATCTAATATTAATAATAAGTTTAAGTGAAGTATAAAGACACTAACATATTTAATAATGGCTGAGAACAAAGTGGTCTTTATTTAGAAAATAAAACGTAACAAATAAAGAATTGACATTGATCAAACCTGAGTGTTTTGTTTCTGTGTTGTGTCCGCTCAGCCGCGAAGGTCCTTGCGTTGTGAGCAGTGTCCGCGTGAACAATAGACGATGGGGATGGAAGTGAACCGAGTGTCCGTGTTTGGCACAATACTTCCTCCCACAGTTGTACAGAGTGGCCTAATTGATTTACTTGCTTTTCAGTACGCTGTAATTTTTTTATTTCTTAACAAATTTTATTCAAGTAAACCAAACAATTTGAAGAAGTTCACTAAATTTAAGAAAATATATTAGATGTAAAAATAACTTTCCGTCGTTTTCTATAAAAAATGAGGAATTTATTGTGAAAGAAGGGTGCATTACGTTTTATTCAAAGTATTGTCCCCTACTAGACACTACTTTTTCCCATCTTTCTGGCAGTATCCGGATACCACGTCGGAAGAACTTGACGATATCCACAAATCGACCCATTTTTTGCTATCTTCATATGTTGTAAGTGCTGCTCGGTGTGTGCCATGGATCAAAATAAGTGATAATCAGAAGGGGAAAGGTTTGCGGAATTCGGCGGGTGGGATAGGACTTCCCAATGAAGTGTTACCAAATAGTTTTTCAACGGCACCGCAACATGCGGACGAGCATTATCATGGAGAAGAATAATTTTGTCATGTCTGGAGTAGTAATGGGTGCGTTTTTCCTTGAGTACTGGACTCAATCTCATTAATTGTGGTCGGTAGAGAACTCTAGTGATGGTTTCACTCGGTTTCAGCAATTCATAATATACGATACCAATCTGATTCCATCAAATACACAGCATGAGTTTTTTCGCATGAATATTCGGTTTCGCTGTCGACGTTGAAGCATGGCTAGGTGGGCCGCATGACTTTCTCTTCTTTGGGTTATCGTAGTGGATCCATTTTTCATCCCTAGTGACTATACAATACAAAAACTCTTTTTTTTTTTGTCTGGCAAGCAGCATTTCACTTATGCAAAGTCGGCATTCAACGTTTCTCGGCTCCAGTTCATATGGAACCCAATTTCCTTGATTTTGAATCATCCCTAACGATTTTAAACGATGTGAAATTGGTTGTTGAGTTACATCTAATGTACGCGCAAGTTCTTTTTGCGTTTGGGATGGATCTTCCTCCAATATTGCTTTTAATTCCTTGTCTTCGTACACGTTCGGCCTTCCACTTCGTTCTTTGGCTTCCACGTCAAACTCGCCGTTTTTAAACTTTTGAAACCACTCACGACAACTTCTCTCACTCAAAGCAGCCTCACAATATGCTTTGTTGTATATCTTATTTTTTCCGTCGTGGGCCGTCGGCAATGGTTGTAGTAATAACTTATATTGTCTTTTTCTTACCAGCTGTAGTTGTTCGCCGCCGAGTGTCTCTGGGGGTGACCAGGTTGGGGAAATCGGTGTCCTTGCGTCAAGTATTTAATATAGTTATTTGACTTCCGGCTTTCGGATTTTATTCACAAATAAGGTCGAATTTTCGAAGTTTTAAACCAAATGGTTTTATTCCTATATGTTCTTAGGAGCGAAAAATATGTTTTTTAATCTGTTTATTTTTAACTAGACCACACTGAGACTATGTTCTTAGGAGCGATTGAAAATATGTTTTTGTTCTTTTATTTTTAACTAGACCAAACTGAGACTATTAAATTTACTCAGCATATACCACCGCCACGAACACAACACCCAAAACTTCTTTTTTTTTTGTCGATGACCATCTTGGTCAATAGTCTCGAACCAACTCGTTTTAGTTTTTGTTTTCCTCCCCGAACGAAAACTTTCATCTTTCGTCCTGCAGATCGAAGGATATCTCCTTTGTTCTGCATGACCCTTTTTCCCAGTTGTCGCTTCCTATCATTATCCTTTCGGCGTCGGTTCAACAGGGAAACACAAAGGGACAATCACCCAAGGATCTTTCAAATGCGCATTTATGATCCTTTATGTAGGTGCTATAATAAAACGAACGTGTAGTTAATTTTTATGGTGCTAATTGTTTGATTACCTTGGTTTAGTTGTAAAAAAGAAAAGAAATTGGCTGTGAGAATTAGCTTGGGTAAACCATCCTTTACAGAGTCATAAAATTGCCGCTGTGCATTTTATGATTCTTACCAACTTTACTTGAGAGTTGGTCATCTGGTCCGCAGATTTGGATCCAGGGAAATTTACGTGTTGAACATCTGGTTCGTATATCACGTCTTGAATTTATGTTTGAATTCAATATGGACAAATTGAACGTTTAGTTCAATTTGTTTGATATTGTGACGCATATGACAATCAGTACTAGAATATTCGAGAAAGTCCGAAACAAAGTACTAGAATATTCTATAAAGTAATGGAAAACTGGAGACTATGAACAGTAGAACATTCAAGGCAATGGAACGGACGGAAACGAAACGCTGAAACAGTATAAATACGCCGCACACAGAGCATAGTGAGGAGTAAGAAGTAGAACGTGAAACAAGCGATAAGTCTCGAGCGAGAAGTAAGCAGTAAAATACGCGATAATTACGGAAGCGATAATAAAGAAAACGTTAAGTGTACGGTAAAAAGTAATGATTGTTATTACGGACTAATAAAATGTCACATTAATTCAGAATCGATTTAACGGCTCTTATTTATTTTAAAATAATTAATCCAGCGAACCCTAAGCTCGCTACAATTGGTGTCAGAAGTGGGATTAATTATTGTTTAAGTGAATAAGTGTGTGAAAGTGTATTGTGACGATGACAGATCGACATTCGGAGAAGAGTTCGCAACCGTTGGGCATTTCGGAGATGTTCAGGATTATGATGGCAAAATTGGACGCGCAAGCTATCGATATTAACTCAAAATTGGACGCGCGAGCTGCAAAATTGGATGCGCGAACTGCAAAATTGGATGCGTGGGCTGCAGACGTTAATTCAAAATTGGATGCGCAAGCTGCAGAATTTAAGGCAAAATTGGATGAGCGAGCTGCAGAGGTTAATGCAAAATTGGATGCCCAAAGGCAGTGTATGAAAGAATTCTGGGACTCGGAAGCGGAAGAAGCTGAGGATGAGGAGGAATTGGAGCCACATGAAATGAAGAAACTCAGGAAGAGCAAAGCTATGGCCGATAGCAGTGAGGAAGAGGAGGAAAATGACGATGATGTGTTACGTGAAGAACTGAAGGATTTCATCGATGATAACGCGATTGAAGAGGACGGCAGTGATGATGAAGACACTGATGCTTCAGGCCGTTCCTTGAAACGGATTTACAATGATGATGACGAGTTGGACGACCGACTGGAAGACCACGACTGTGACCTTATTGAAGAGAATCTTGGTTTGAAAGTCGAAGGCAGAAAGCGTTCCAAGCGTCTGCGTCGTACACAGGACGAAGAAAGTGATTGAGAGGAAGACGACGACTGTGACCTTATTGAAGAGAATCTTGGTTTGAAAGTCGAAGGCAGATAGCGTTCCAAGTGTCTGCGTCGTACACAGGATAAGGAAAGTGATGGAGAGGAAACGCACGTCGATGAAGGTTCAGCACGTGAGGCTATAGACGAACAGCTATTCGACGACGAAGACGACGTTGAACGCCGCGAAACTGAGGCGGCAAAACATTTCAATGATGAATTGGAAAGGGGTCACTTTACTGATTTGGACAATGAAATCCGTAAAACAGATATTCCTGAGCGAATGCAATTGCGCGAAGTTCCGGTTACGCCTGTTCCAGAGGGACCCAATGAACTACAAGATGAAGCTGAATGGATTTACAAACATGCGTTTTGTAAATCAACTGTTTCCGAACAAGAGAGATCAACGGATGTAGGAAGTCGAGACCGCTATTGTAAGCCACCACATACGGGGGGAAAGATCAAGCAAGCCCTAGATTGTAGGCGTAATCAACAGCTAAAGGTGCCGTTCATTACGTTCTATAGAGAAGAACACGTGAAACCAGAATTAACGTGCGACGATCTATGGAAAGTCTATTACTACGACGCACGATGGTGTTTACTGTCAGCTCCAAAGAACAAACTGCTCCAGTTATTTGAAAAGATGCGGAACTACCAGGACACGGTTATGAAATTGACAGATGCTCCAATACCAGATGATATGCGTGTAAGTAAAGATGAAGATCTAGACCGCTTACGTGATGTGCAAACTCCAGAAGAGCTTAAGGGTGTGCACATGCATTTTCTCTTATACTATTCGCATGAGATCCCTAAATTCAATTCAATTCAATTCAATTTTTATTTAGTAGATAATTACATTTATGGTATATTTTACAACTAGTATTTAAGAGATTTAGGATAGCAATTCCTTTACAACTATAATCTTAAATCTATATAACGACAATAGCACAATTTTAATGAATAACAAATAATAAATTAAGGGAAAACTACAATAAAAAACCCTTATTTGAATCTTAAGACTAATATTGCACGAGCTTCCGGTTATTTTATGTAGTAATGACCTCGATATAATTTTCATAGACAGAGTACATATGTAGTGACTTAGGATAACGCAAGACGGGAAACGAGAACATTGTCAGAAAAAGAACAATTGTCGAAGAAATTTCGATTGATTTTGTCAATAAGGAACTCTACCGGTTTAACGTTGGCGTTTTCATGTAGTTCATGTGTCGAATAATGCCATGGCAAATTCAGCAACATTTTCAATATTTTATTTTGACACCTTTGCAATTTTATTTTGTGTGTGCGAGCACAATTACACCATACACGCGCCCCGTACAGGAGTATAGCTTGAAAAATGGTTTTAAATATTATAATTTTATTTTCGATGCTAAGCTTTGATTTTCTACACACTAATGGATACATAACTCTTACGACTTTGTTTATTTTGTCAATTGTGGTAGTGATGTGTTTTTGAAAGATGAGTTTTTTATCTAGAATAATACCTAGATATCTACAGTCTTCGGACCAATCAATATCAACTGCACACATACTGAGTTTAGTGCCATTTGGTAGGTAACAGTGTTTCCTACATCTCGAAAACCAGACAGCTTGTGTTTTATTACCATTTATTTTTATTTTCCATTTCCTGTAATATACTGCTAGCTTGTCAAGAGCTGCTTGCAAAGAGTTGTAGACATTAGTGAATAAGGCACCCGAAGAGAAAATGGCCGTATCATCGGCAAACATAGCTACCTGAATGTTTTCACCAAGACATGGTAAATCTGCGACAAACAATGTAAATAATATGGGACCAAGGACCGAGCCCTGGGGTACACCATGGTGGATTTGGTGAGTAGAGGATATGTCGGTTCCTAAACTCACAACATATTTTCTCGAACGAAGAAAGCTCTGGATAATTTTGATAAGCGGTATTGGCAGCTTAAGTTTTAGTAGCTTATAAATCAAGGCATCGTGCCATACCGTATCAAAAGCTTTTTCGATGTCTAGAAGAACTAGTCCCGTTGACTCCTTGTCGATGAATTTACCAGCTATGTGGTTTTTAATGCGCAAGACTTGGTGGATTGTGCTGTGACCACTACGGAAACCGAACTGAAAGTTTGGTAAGATGTTATTGTCTTCCACAAAACGATCAATCCTTTCCTTAATGATTTTTTCTAAGAGCCTACTTAGACAGCTAAGTAGACTAATAGGTCTGTAGCTTTCGGGGCTGTTCTTCGGTTTGCCGGGTTTCGGGATAGGTATTACTTTTGCTGTTTTCCAACAGTCCGGAAAATAACAATTCTTAAGACAAGCGTTGAAAATGAATGTTAAATAGTTACTTGCAGCAGGTGGAAGTGCTTTGATTAATTTGTTGTTAATATTATCGAGACCCGCGGCCTTTTTTGATTTCGATTTTTTTATCAATTCTTTAACTTTGCTGATATTAGTTGCGTAAGTACTTTCAGCTGGTGTTTGAGAAAGTACATAGATAGTGTTAGCAACTTCAGCTTCAGTATACGCGTCGCTTAAATGCATAGATATGGAGTGGTTCTTACTAAACGTGTTAGCAAGTAGGTTCGATTTCTCCACTGAAGAAATAAACAACTTGTCGTGAACTTTAAACGGAGGAATACTGCACCCTCTCTTTTTCATAATTTTTGATATTTTCCAGAACGGTTTGCTTGCTTTGTCAAGAGAGGAAAGGTGTTTATTCCAACACTTGTTCCTATATGTTGAGATTTCATTTTTAATGATATTAGTAGTAGGGTTTGGGGTGTTCCGGGACAGTTTCTGCCCCAAAGTTCTATTTATAGACATGATGACTCATCTCAGCCGAAAGCTGTATGTCAAGGTTGAGATATGTTTGGTGGGTGGCGAAGGCAGTTTGTGGGAGTGATTCATGGTTGGCGGGGGGTTGTGGGTTATTATCAGGGGTAGTAATTGATGCTCTTATCAGGTGTAGTAATTGATGCTCTTATCAGGTGTAGTAATTGTTGTAGTTTGTAGTATTCTTATTGGCTGTAGTAATTGTTGTTCTTATCAGGGGCAGTAATTGCTGTTGTTTGTAGTATGTTTCTTATCAGGAGTAGTAATTGATGCTCTTATCAGGTGTAGTAATTGTTGTTATTATCAGGGGTAGTAATTGATGCTCTTATCAGGGGTAGTAATTGATGCTCTTATCAGGTGTAGTAATTGATGCTCTTATCAGGTGTAGTAATTGTTGTAGTTTGTAGTATTCTTATTAGCTGTAGTAATTGTTGTTCTTATCAGGGGCAGTAATTGCTGTTGTTTGTAGTATGTTTCTTATCAGGAGTAGTAATTGATGCTCTTATCAGGGGTAGTAATTGATGCTCTTATCAGGAGTAGTAATTGATGCTCTTATCAGGTGTATTAATTGATGCTCTTATCAGGTGTAGTAATTGCTGTTCTTATCAGGCGTAGTAATTGTTGTAGTTTGTAGTATTCTTATTGGTTGTAGTAATTGTTGTTCTTATCAGATGTAGTAATTTGAGTATCGGGGCTTTTTGTTAATGGATTGTCGGGCTTTTTGCTAATGGTTTGTGCTTTTTTTGTTGAGTCATTGGATAGAGTAATATATATGGGGATTTTGTGTTGTTCGTGTATTTGTATGGAAATGGTTCATCATCGTCATGGGAATTTTTGGTGATTCTTTATAGCGGATCTGGGACAGTTTTTGCATAGGAAAAAAGCCATGCCCATATATGATAATTCCGGAAGTGGCCCCCCTAGGAAATGAGGTAATCGGAGGGGGGCGGATGTTTCATGATCGTTGTCTTTGGATGATCGATATTTTTTTAATTTTGGGTTGTGATTAATGGTTGTTATCAGTAGTTGGCGATCGATATTTTTTCAATTTGAGGTGTGTGATTCATGGTCGTTTTGGCTTGTTGGGTATTTGTTATCAGGTGTGTACATCTTCAGTGGGTTATGGATTTGTACTTGTTATCAGTATTTTTTCAATTTGAGGTGTGTGATTCATGGTTGTTTTGGTCTGTTGTGTGCTTGTTATCAGGTGTGTACATCTTCAATGAGTTGTGGATTTGTACTTGTTATCAGTATTTTTTCAATTTGAGATGTGTGATTCATGATTGTTTTGGTCTGTTGTATATTTGTTATCAGGTGTCAACATCTTCAGTGGGTCGTGGATTTGTACTTGTTATCTCGGTAAGTGAATTATGTATTAGGTTTGGGTGATTAGCGTTCAAGGTTAATTGTGTGACATGAGCAGATGGTATTTTAAATTTGGGTGTGTGAATAGGTGATAGGTGATTCATGATTGTTTGACAGTGAATATATTATTATTTAGTCATTGAGTTTGAGTAATATATATGGGAATTTTTTGGGTGATTCTGTCTTGAAATGGATGTATGTTTTAGCTGTTTCTTAATATATGGACATTTTTTGTTGATTCTGTATGCTTTTAGACTATCGGGCTTTTTGCTATATATATATATATTGAATATGGGCTATTTTTAGCGCTACAATTTTGAGTTTTTATATGGATATATTATTAATTGCATACTTTAGGGGATACGCATTATTCATATGATATATTAAATTGTTTGTGTTTCTGACTTTTGTTTCGGTTAAAGTTTGCAGTAGGTTAATTGAGGGACAAAAATATAGTAATAGTGTTGTTATCAATTGTTTTAATTTTGTTCAGATGTGGTTCATGGATGTTTGGCTTGTTGTGTATTTGTTATCAGGTGAGTACATCTTCAGTGGGTTGGGGATTTGTACTTATTATCAGTATTTTTTCAATTTGGGGTGTGTGATGCATAGTTGTTTTTTGGTTTGTTGGGTATTTGTTATCAGGTGTATACATCTTCAGTGGGTCGTGCGATTAGTGTTCAAGGTTAATTGTGTGACATGAGCAAATGGTATTTTTGAATTGGGTGTGTGAATAGGTGATAGGTGATTCATGATTGTTTGGCAGTGAATATATTATTATTTAGTCATTGAGTTTGAGTAATATATATGCGAATTTTTTTGGGTGATTCTATGTTGAAATGGATGTATGTTTTAGTTGTTTCTTAATATATGGACATTTTTTTGTGATTCTAGATGCTTTTGGCCTTTGTTTCGGTTGTCGAGGGCTTTTTCAGTAAATCTAAGCTGATTCTTAATATTTTGGGCTTTTTGCTCTATACTGAAATGCTACTATTTGATAGTAAATCTATGTTGAAATGGAGTTTTTTGTTATATTGAATATGTGCTTTTTTTGGGGATTGTCTGGGGTGCTAAAGGCTTTTTTATGAATATATTCATTTGGCAGTAAATCTATGCTGAAATATATATAGAAATACGGGCTTTAAATTTGAAAAAAAGAAGAAAAAATCATCATCAAACCCAATATTCGACGTGGGCTTAGCTAGGAAATAAAAAAATCAACATCATCAACTGGTGAGTTACCTTATTTATATATTAATTGTTATTCCTTTTTTGACGCGGTGCTAGTATTTATTTTTGTGTATTGTATCGTGAGTCTAGCAATAATAATAATAATAATCCCGATGATTTTCGCTATTGCTGCATAATGTATGGAAATGGTTCATCATCATCGTCGTCGTTATCAGTTGTGTATATGAATAGGTGACAGGTGATTCATGGTCGTTTGACTTGTTGTGCTGTTATCATTTGTAGTAAAATAGAGGCGTGTTATCAGTAGTTGTTCGCGGATTTATATGGAAGTGATTCATTGTCGGTTGGGATTCTTTCTTATCTCAGTATGTGAATTAAGTCTTAGGTTTGGATGATCAGCGTACAGGGTTAAAGTTTGGAGTAGGTTAATTGTATGACATGGTTGGTTGTCGATTTGTCTGGAAGTTGAGGGTTTTTTATATATTATTATTAGTCATTGAGCTGAGTAACATATAGGAATTTTTGTTGTTCGAGGGATATGGTATGGAAGTGATGATATAAGACTTAGATTTGGATGATCACAGCGTTCAAGGTTAAAGTTTGGGGATAGGTTAATTGTATGGAAGTCATTCGTAGTCGTTTGACGTCGTGGTTTTTGGGATTCTTTCTTATCTCAGCATGTGAATTAAGTCTTAGGGTTGGATGATCAGCGTTATTTCTAAGGTGTATTTATTGGTATATTGTTCGAATGTTTTTATTATTATCTAGTGTGGTTATATTAGGCTATTGTTGTTGCTGTATTTAGTTTATTGTTATAATGATGTTATGTTTTATTGTTCAAAGTTTTGAGATCTTTTGAAAGTTCTTTGTTTGCTTATAATCACATGAGGATATTTTTGAAAAGCATAGGTAGTTTTTATATGGATATATTAGTATGTGTAGACTTTTTTGTTTTAGCGCTACAATGTTGTTAATAGCGAATATATTATTATTAGTCATTGTGCTGAGTATTATATGGGAATTTTTTTGTAGCTTGTTGTTATATTAATTATGTGTATGTATGTGTGTGTATTGATGGACAAATATCTGAATTTCACCTGTTGAGCTGTTGTCAGTTGTACACATCTTCGGTTGTAGTGGCGGTGTTGTTATCAGTAGTTGTTCGCGGATTTGTATGGAAGTAATGGTTAAAGTTTGGGGTAGGCTAATTGTGTGACATAGTTGTTCGTGGATTTGTATGGAAGTGATTCATCGTCGTTTGGTGTAGTGGTTTGGAATTCTTTCTTATCTCAGTATGTGAATTAAGTCTTAGGTTTCGATGATCAGCGTTCAAGGTTATAGTTTATAATTATGTGTATGTATTGGCGTCAGGAGAGAAAGAGAGAAAGATAGAAAGAGAGAAAGAGAGAGAAAGAGAGTATATTTTGGACGAATGAGATGGGTGTATGCGTAATAATGAATGAATTTCGGTATATATAAGACCATCTTGACTAGTTAGAAATCATTGCGTCACTAAACCATCAAAGAAAACCACAAAAAGTTTCCATTGTGGTATATATTTAGCTGAGCAGGAAAATTGTTGCCATAGGATTAAAACAAAAAAAATCAACAACAAAAACGGTAAGTTAACACCTATTATTAATCATTTTTAGCATGTTTAATTTATTTGTTCAAATGTTATGTGTTATATTCGGGGGATTTTAATCATCGAGACAACTGTTTTTTTTTTTTCTGAAAGCGTAACAAAGCAAAAGAATTAACAGTAAATTTTTCATTACTTTTTTAGAGAAAATATGTCTGCTAACGAGAGCAACACCAGCAACAACTACAATATTAGCAATAATGTCAGAAAAAGACTGAGGCAAGTTTTGGAGGAACGCCAACAACAACGCCAACAACAACAACAACAGCAACAACAACAACAGCAACAACAACAACAGCAACAACAACAACAACAACAACTAGCTGCAAAGAAATTAAAACAGCAGAGCTTTAAAAGATGCTTGTTTTGTGATGAGGATGTTGAGGAACAGCTTTGGGTTCAACATCAAAGAAAAAATGCCCACAAAGCAAACGCCCAACAAGCTCTTAATGAAAACGTCTCCTTAATAGCAAGCGCATTCCAAAATCGTATCAAAATATTTGCCATTACCAACAAAGATGAGAGTATGATAAATGTGAATACGTTATTTGAAAAAAATATTCCATTGATTAACGAGTTACTACAAGATGAATTGAAAGTTTTGAAAGCTTTTAAATTTAGTATGGAGCTTTTTGCTAACTTTGCGAAACTATCCAAAGAATGTGAAGAGATAATGCAAATAAATATAAAAAGCATGCAAACTAAAATGTACACGATTGAGAAAGAGAAAGACATAAGAGAAAATTTGAGCACGGCAATTGAAAATATCAAGGCAAAATTGGAAGAGTTCCAAGAAAAAGATAGCGGATGGGCGTTGTTAACATTTCAGAGAATCGAAATTAACATCAACAAATACGAGCCATTTCGAGCTTTTTCGCATTTTAGTCTGCCTAAACAGATATCGAACAAAAAAGGTTGCATCAATGTGAAAAACAACGATGATTACTGCTTTAAATGGGCCATTTTATCGGCTTTCAGTAATGACACACATCATGCTCACAGACCATCGCACTATAAAATTGACAACATTGCAAGCGAAACAATAGTATACAATGATCAAGTACTTTGTTTCAAGAATATGCAATTTCCTCTGGCAGTCAAAGACACGAGCATATTCGAAGCAAATAATCCAACCATTAGCATAAATGTTTTTGGTTATGAGATTAATGATAAAGGGCAATATAAGATAATTGGACCCTACTATCATACTCGTGAGGAAAAAGCAAAGCATATTAACTTGCTTTATTGTGAAAGTCCCGATGAGAATAAAACGCATTATGTATACATTAAAAACATCTCGCGTTTGTTGAGAAGCCAGTTAGCTAAACATACCACTCGAATGCATCTATGTAACGGCTGCTTACAACAGTTCACCACTGAATCCGGACTGCAAAAACACAAGAGTGAATGCCGCAAATTAATTACAACCATGTCCGAGGGAAAAAGTCAAATGGAGAAATCGAACACATAACAAAATATAATACGGTTTACAAATCAAATTACGAATTGTTAGATATGAGGAAAGCGAAACAAACATATCACATGATTATATCTTAAGAAGCATATATATATATATATATATAAATAAATAATACGAATATTACTATTGAAATAACTGTGTGTTTTATTTATTCAATATTAATCAAGTCGATGTATCCATTCTTTTCAATTATAATTTAACATTTAATCACTTCATTAACAAATGGTCTATATATTCTTCTTTTGTGGTTAGTCCATTTCAATAGTCCTTCTTTATTGTTGTTGTTGTTAGGCAAGCGAACAAGATCTCCTACACCTCGTATTTGTTTATATTAATTTCAAGTCGTCATCACTCTTATCTTATTTTCCATCCGGTCCCACGAACTAATGTTGATTTCTATATAGTAAGTTGTTGGTTATTCGAATATTGGTCATTCATTTTCCCCCCCATGAGTCTTAGAGTATCAAATATAGCCCCACCATAACATCATATGACAAGACCTGTTTACTACCTTGATTCGACGCGGTATCAGAGAGGGGTGGTACGAGCCTTAGGCGAAGTCTGAGCCTTAGGCGAAGTCAGTTTTTTGATGAGGAGATCTCAAGAATTCTTCAAACTCATTTCCTCTGTAATATCAAAAGGAATCCCGAACTTGTTTGAACAGGCTAACGATTAGTAACACATAAAGTTCTATCACACCTAATCCAAGGAAATATGCTTCATCGTACCCATTAGGTGGTTTGCAATCAAAGGCATACCGACTGTATTATAACCGCCCCTCTCTGATACCGCGTCGAATCAAATCAGTAAACAGTTCTCTATGTACCGGATGTATTATAAACAGGTGGTTCCAAACAGGGCGATTCCAAACAGGGCGATTCCAAACAGGGCGATTCCAAACAGGCGGGTTCTTTAAACAGGGCGATTCCAAACAGGCGGTTTCTTCAAACAGGGCGATTCCAAACAGGGCGATTCCAAACAGGCGGGTTCTTTAAACAGGGCGATTCCAAACAGGCGGTTTCTTCAAACAGGGCGATTCCAAACAGGGCGATTCCAAACAGGCGGGTTCTTTAAACAGGGCGATTCCAAACAGGCGGTTTCTTCAAACAGGCGGTTTCTTCAACCAGGCTGTATTATGTACCACCCCTCTCTGATACCGCGTCGAATCAAGGTAGTAAACAGGTCTTGTCATATGATGTTATGGTGGGGCTATATTTGATACTCTAAGACTCATGGGGGGGAAAATGAATGACCAATATTCGAATAACCAACAACTTACTATATAGAAATCAACATTAGTTCGTGGGACCGGATGGAAAATAAGATAAGAGTGATGACGACTTGAAATTAATATAAACAAATACGAGGTGTAGGAGATCTTGTTCGCTTGCCTAACAACAACAACAATAAAGAAGGACTATTGAAATGGACTAACCACAAAAGAAGAATATATAGACCATTTGTTAATGAAGTGATTAAATGTTAAATTATAATTGAAAAGAATGGATACATCGACTTGATTAATATTGAATAAATAAAACACACAGTTATTTCAATAGTAATATTCGTATTATTTATTTATATATATATATATATATATGCTTCTTAAGATATAATCATGTGATATGTTTGTTTCGCTTTCCTCATATCTAACAATTCGTAATTTGATTTGTAAACCGTATTATATTTTGTTATGTGTTCGATTTCTCCATTTGACTTTTTCCCTCGGACATGGTTGTAATTAATTTGCGGCATTCACTCTTGTGTTTTTGCAGTCCGGATTCAGTGGTGAACTGTTGTAAGCAGCCGTTACATAGATGCATTCGAGTGGTATGTTTAGCTAACTGGCTTCTCAACAAACGCGAGATGTTTTTAATGTATACATAATGCGTTTTATTCTCATCGGGACTTTCACAATAAAGCAAGTTAATATGCTTTGCTTTTTCCTCACGAGTATGATAGTAGGGTCCAATTATCTTATATTGCCCTTTATCATTAATCTCATAACCAAAAACATTTATGCTAATGGTTGGATTATTTGCTTCGAATATGCTCGTGTCTTTGACTGCCAGAGGAAATTGCATATTCTTGAAACAAAGTACTTGATCATTGTATACTATTGTTTCGCTTGCAATCTTGTCAATTTTATAGTGCGATGGTCTGTGAGCATGATGTGTGTCATTACTGAAAGTCGATAAAATGGCCCATTTAAAGCAGTAATCATCGTTGTTTTTCACATTGATGCAACCTTTTTTGTTCGATATCTGTTTAGGCAGACTAAAATGCGAAAAAGCTCGAAATGGCTCGTATTTGTTGATGTTAATTTCGATTCTCTGAAATGTTAACAACGCCCATCCGCTATCTTTTTCTTGGAACTCTTCCAATTTTGCCTTGATATTTTCAATTGCCGTGCTCAAATTTTCTCTTATGTCTTTCTCTTTCTCAATCGTGTACATTTTAGTTTGCATGCTTTTTATATTTATTTGCATTATCTCTTCACATTCTTTGGATAGTTTCGCAAAGTTAGCAAAAAGCTCCATACTAAATTTAAAAGCTTTCAAAACTTTCAATTCATCTTGTAGTAACTCGTTAATCAATGGAATATTTTTTTCAAATAACGTATTCACATTTATCATACTCTCATCTTTGTTGGTAATGGCAAATATTTTGATACGATTTTGGAATGCGCTTGCTATTAAGGAGACGTTTTCATTAAGAGCTTGTTGGGCGTTTGCTTTGTGGGCATTTTTTCTTTGATGTTGAACCCAAAGCTGTTCCTCAACATCCTCATCACAAAACAAGCATCTTTTAAAGCTCTGCTGTTTTAATTTCTTTGCAGCTAGTTGTTGTTGTTGTTGTTGTTGTTGTTGCTGTTGTTGTTGTTGCTGTTGTTGTTGTTGCTGTTGTTGTTGTTGTTGGCGTTGTTGTTGGCGTTCCTCCAAAACTTGCCTCAGTCTTTTTCTGACATTATTGCTAATATTGTAGTTGTTGCTGGTGTTGCTCTCGTTAGCAGACATATTTTCTCTAAAAAAGTAATGAAAAATTTACTGTTAATTCTTTTGCTTTGTTACGCTTTCAGAAAAAAAAAAAACAGTTGTCTCGATGATTAAAATCCCCCGAATATAACACATAACATTTGAACAAATAAATTAAACATGCTAAAAATGATTAATAATAGGTGTTAACTTACCGTTTTTGTTGTTGATTTTTTTTGTTTTAATCCTATGGCAACAATTTTCCTGCTCAGCTAAATATATACCACAATGGAAACTTTTTGTGGTTTTCTTTGATGGTTTAGTGACGCAATGATTTCTAACTAGTCAAGATGGTCTTATATATACCGAAATTCATTCATTATTACGCATACACCCATCTCATTCGTCCAAAATATACTCTCTTTCTCTCTCTTTCTCTCTTTCTATCTTTCTCTCTTTCTCTCCTGACGCCAATACATACACATAATTATAAACTATAACCTTGAACGCTGATCATCGAAACCTAAGACTTAATTCACATACTGAGATAAGAAAGAATTCCAAACCACTACACCAAACGACGATGAATCACTTCCATACAAATCCACGAACAACTATGTCACACAATTAGCCTACCCCAAACTTTAACCATTACTTCCATACAAATCCGCGAACAACTACTGATAACAACACCGCCACTACAACCGAAGATGTGTACAACTGACAACAGCTCAACAGGTGAAATTCAGATATTTGTCCATCAATACACACACATACATACACATAATTAATATAACAACAAGCTACAAAAAAATTCCCATATAATACTCAGCACAATGACTAATAATAATATATTCGCTATTAACAACATTGTAGCGCTAAAACAAAAAAGTCTACACATACTAATATATCCATATAAAAACTACCTATGCTTTTCAAAAATATCCTCATGTGATTATAAGCAAACAAAGAACTTTCAAAAGATCTCAAAACTTTGAACAATAAAACATAACATCATTATAACAATAAACTAAATACAGCAACAACAATAGCCTAATATAACCACACTAGATAATAATAAAAACATTCGAACAATATACCAATAAATACACCTTAGAAATAACGCTGATCATCCAACCCTAAGACTTAATTCACATGCTGAGATAAGAAAGAATCCCAAAAACCACGACGTCAAACGACTACGAATGACTTCCATACAATTAACCTATCCCCAAACTTTAACCTTGAACGCTGTGATCATCCAAATCTAAGTCTTATATCATCACTTCCATACCATATCCCTCGAACAACAAAAATTCCTATATGTTACTCAGCTCAATGACTAATAATAATATATAAAAAACCCTCAACTTCCAGACAAATCGACAACCAACCATGTCATACAATTAACCTACTCCAAACTTTAACCCTGTACGCTGATCATCCAAACCTAAGACTTAATTCACATACTGAGATAAGAAAGAATCCCAACCGACAATGAATCACTTCCATATAAATCCGCGAACAACTACTGATAACACGCCTCTATTTTACTACAAATGATAACAGCACAACAAGTCAAACGACCATGAATCACCTGTCACCTATTCATATACACAACTGATAACGACGACGATGATGATGAACCATTTCCATACATTATGCAGCAATAGCGAAAATCATCGGGATTATTATTATTATTATTGCTAGACTCACGATACAATACACAAAAATAAATACTAGCACCGCGTCAAAAAAGGAATAACAATTAATATATAAATAAGGTAACTCACCAGTTGATGATGTTGATTTTTTTATTTCCTAGCTAAGCCCACGTCGAATATTGGGTTTGATGATGATTTTTTCTTCTTTTTTTCAAATTTAAAGCCCGTATTTCTATATATATTTCAGCATAGATTTACTGCCAAATGAATATATTCATAAAAAAGCCTTTAGCACCCCAGACAATCCCCAAAAAAAGCACATATTCAATATAACAAAAAACTCCATTTCAACATAGATTTACTATCAAATAGTAGCATTTCAGTATAGAGCAAAAAGCCCAAAATATTAAGAATCAGCTTAGATTTACTGAAAAAGCCCTCGACAACCGAAACAAAGGCCAAAAGCATCTAGAATCACAAAAAAATGTCCATATATTAAGAAACAACTAAAACATACATCCATTTCAACATAGAATCACCCAAAAAAATTCGCATATATATTACTCAAACTCAATGACTAAATAATAATATATTCACTGCCAAACAATCATGAATCACCTATCACCTATTCACACACCCAATTCAAAAATACCATTTGCTCATGTCACACAATTAACCTTGAACACTAATCGCACGACCCACTGAAGATGTATACACCTGATAACAAATACCCAACAAACCAAAAAACAACTATGCATCACACACCCCAAATTGAAAAAATACTGATAATAAGTACAAATCCCCAACCCACTGAAGATGTACTCACCTGATAACAAATACACAACAAGCCAAACATCCATGAACCACATCTGAACAAAATTAAAACAATTGATAACAACACTATTACTATATTTTTGTCCCTCAATTAACCTACTGCAAACTTTAACCGAAACAAAAGTCAGAAACACAAACAATTTAATATATCATATGAATAATGCGTATCCCCTAAAGTATGCAATTAATAATATATCCATATAAAAACTCAAAATTGTAGCGCTAAAAATAGCCCATATTCAATATATATATATATAGCAAAAAGCCCGATAGTCTAAAAGCATACAGAATCAACAAAAAATGTCCATATATTAAGAAACAGCTAAAACATACATCCATTTCAAGACAGAATCACCCAAAAAATTCCCATATATATTACTCAAACTCAATGACTAAATAATAATATATTCACTGTCAAACAATCATGAATCACCTATCACCTATTCACACACCCAAATTTAAAATACCATCTGCTCATGTCACACAATTAACCTTGAACGCTAATCACCCAAACCTAATACATAATTCACTTACCGAGATAACAAGTACAAATCCACGACCCACTGAAGATGTTGACACCTGATAACAAATATACAACAGACCAAAACAATCATGAATCACACATCTCAAATTGAAAAAATACTGATAACAAGTACAAATCCACAACTCATTGAAGATGTACACACCTGATAACAAGCACACAACAGACCAAAACAACCATGAATCACACACCTCAAATTGAAAAAATACTGATAACAAGTACAAATCCATAACCCACTGAAGATGTACACACCTGATAACAAATACCCAACAAGCCAAAACGACCATGAATCACACACCTCAAATTGAAAAAATATCGATCGCCAACTACTGATAACAACCATTAATCACAACCCAAAATTAAAAAAATATCGATCATCCAAAGATAACGATCATGAAACATCCGCCCCCCTCCGATTACCTCATTTCCTAGGGGGGCCACTTCCGGAATTATCATATATGGGCATGGCTTTTTTCCTATGCAAAAACTGTCCCAGATCCGCTATAAAGAATCACCAAAAATTCCCATGACGATGATGAACCATTTCCATACAAATACACGAACAACACAAAATCCCCATATATATTACTCTATCCAATGACTCAACAAAAAAAGCACAAACCATTAGCAAAAAGCCCGACAATCCATTAACAAAAAGCCCCGATACTCAAATTACTACATCTGATAAGAACAACAATTACTACAACCAATAAGAATACTACAAACTACAACAATTACTACGCCTGATAAGAACAGCAATTACTACACCTGATAAGAGCATCAATTAATACACCTGATAAGAGCATCAATTACTACTCCTGATAAGAGCATCAATTACTACCCCTGATAAGAAACATACTACAAACAACAGCAATTACTGCCCCCGATAAGAACAACAATTACTACAGCTAATAAGAATACTACAAACTACAACAATTACTACACCTGATAAGAGCATCAATTACTACACCTGATAAGAGCATCAATTACTACCCCTGATAAGAGCATCAATTACTACCCCTGATAATAACAACAATTACTACACCTGATAAGAGCATCAATTACTACTCCTGATAAGAAACATACTACAAACAACAGCAATTACTGCCCCTGATAAGAACAACAATTACTACAGCCAATAAGAATACTACAAACTACAACAATTACTACACCTGATAAGAGCATCAATTACTACACCTGATAAGAGCATCAATTACTACCCCTGATAATAACCCACAACCCCCCGCCAACCATGAATCACTCCCACAAACTGCCTTCGCCACCCACCAAACATATCTCAACCTTGACATACAGCTTTCGGCTGAGATGAGTCATCATGTCTATAAATAGAACTTTGGGGCAGAAACTGTCCCGGAACACCCCAAACCCTACTACTGATATTATTTAAGACTTTAACATTAACTAGAAAACAATCGATTCTATAACGAACCCATTTTCTTCTTTCAGAGTTTCGTAGCCTAATCAGATGTAAGATATTTTCAGGAAGCGGTGCCTTATCAACTGGAGCAGTGGAACATTTAGGTATCGCAAGATCGGGCGCTCTATTGATAATAGAAACAAAATTGTTGCATAGGATATCAATGTGCTCGCTGCAGGTTATAGAATTTAGGCTGGTATCACCTAGAACCAAGTTCGTGTTTATATATGATTTATAACAATTCCAGTTGGCGGCGGAATAATTGTGGTATAAACTGGTACGATTTACAACTACTGTATGATTCACTGTGAGGCTGATCGGAAGGTGGTCTGAACTTAACGCATTTAGAGTTAATGGTACTGTGCAGTAATTTGGAATATTAGTGATATATAGATCAAGAGTTGAGGGGTTCTTGTTAGCACTCGCTGGGATATAGGTGGGAAGAAGTGGATAAAGTATGGAAAAACTTGGGCTGGATTCAGCAACATCTAGTAAAATGTTACCCCAGCTGTTTGCCCTAAGACAATTCCACGACTGATGTCTGCAGTTTAGATCACCACCAATAATTACCTTGTTTCGAGTGTTGACTCTATACAATTTTTGCAGATCCCGCTTAAAGTAAGTAGATTTCTCTAGGTTTCTATTTCCTCCAGGGAAATAGACCGAAAAAAGACTCACCTTGGAATTGTCACTTAATGTTACCTCTATACTAATTTCCTCAATTAACTTAAGGCGCAATGAAGGACGCAAGGAATGTTCTATACATTTTTTCACAACAATGGCGACACCTCCACCACTAGCATGTACCCTGTCTAGGCGATAACATATGTAATTTTGATGTGAGAAAGAAATGTCTTGTTTGAGCCAGGTTTCTGAAACAAGTGCAATGTCAATATTAAAATTTATCAAGAAACTAAAAAATTCATGCTTTTTGTTTTTGATGCTTCTCGCATTCCAAGTTATGATGTTAAGAGAATTTCTTAACATGTTTTTTCCGAGTATATGTACTTAATAGCTAATGAAGTAATGACGTTAAATTGGTCAGCTTTGGTTTGACAAGCACTAAGCTTGGATACAACTTCATTAAGAAGAGAGTTTATCTCGCTAAATGAGAACAGGTTATCATTAGTTAATGTTTCTGACGGATTTTTCTTCGTGTGTGTCGTATCACTATTGGAAGGTTGCTGGGTTTGATGGAGGCCAGAAGCCCAGGTGGATGAAGGAAGTGAAGGTTGACGCACAGATCGGGGTAGTGGAGGAAAATTATCAATGGATAATCGGTCGGGCACTGTCTGCTGTTTGTCACTTGGAGGCTGTAGGAAGGTTGTATTTCCTGTACCACGTCCGCGTGGGGATAATTTGCGGCGAATGTCTATGTACTGCTTTCGGCTTATGCATTCTGGATCGGTGGATTTATGTGGCCCACTACAATTTGCACACTTGATGACCTCATTTGTTTTGCAGTCGGATGTTTTATGGTTTCCCGAACATATTGCACAGAAGCTATTTATATGACAATGCATCGAGCCGTGACCATAAAGCTGGCAATTGTGACATTGTGTGACCTTGCCTGGATTATGTTTTTTAAAGTCCCAGCGAACGATGGTTTTGAACAAGGTGGAGTAGTTCCGTTTTAGTTCGTTTAATTTAACTGTACCGCGTTGAATGTAGACGATGTACAAGTAGTGTTTGTACAGGGCTTTTGTTGACGGATTTAATGTGATGGTTTTAACATCTAGGCACTTAATCCCGAGTGCAATTAACTCATTTTTCACTATATCGTTGCTTATTAAGTCTAGCCCGGATAACACTACCTTTAATGGACGATTTTCCTTACGTGAGTGGGTGAAAAACTCACATTTTAACCGTAAGAGTTCGGTTCTGATTTTATTATATATGTCCATTGTTGGGGCACATATTTTTTGCCCAAGCGAAATGTTTTTGATTAAGTATTTGTCTATCTTAATGTTGCTCAAAATATCACGCACTTGAGCACTAGTTGTTTTTAATACCACAATTGGCGGAACGGTTTCTTTAGGAAGTTCTGCGCACTGTTCGTCATTGGTCGGATCCATTTCAGGAGAGTCTTCCATCAGACTTTGAAGTGGTTGAAAAAAGTTAGTGTTTGAACACATTTTAGATTTTTCTAGAACTTTATTGTTCACTTTTGAAAGTTTATCGGGAGGTGTTTGGCCTCCAATAACGGGGTCGTAACGCAACCGTTTGCGCTTGATTTTATTTAATACACGTGGCCCAGGGGCCATAACTTAACGGTTATAACACTTGTTCAAATTTTTGTATGCGGAAAACGAGGCAAAGAAAACAAGATAATGATAATTAAATTGTGAAAATTATTGTGAAAATAACGGTTGATTAAGATAACTAGCACGAACAAAACTGTGAGACAAGTTGTCTGTTTGAAAGTCAGCCAGGTACTGAGATCCCTAAAATGCAAGAGGAATTCCGTCGTCAGGAAAAGGAAGAATGGCGACAGGCTAGAGCTGACGCGAAAAGGAGAGCAGTAGAAAATTTGGATGAAGGTCAAGAACTTCCACCGCCGAACGCCAAGATGAAAGTGGTGCATCGCGACCGACTGGCGGCTTTTGTTGGCCCGGGAGACCAGTGAACTTAGTTCGGGACGAACTAATCTAGGCGGAGGGTTGTGTGACGCATATGACAATCAGTACTAGAATATTCGAGAAAGTCCGAAACAAAGTACTAGAATATTCTATAAAGTAATGGAAAACTGGAGACTATGAACAGTAGAACATTCAAGGCAATGGAACGGACGGAAACGAAACGCTGAAACAGTATAAATACGCCGCACACAGAGCATAGTGAGGAGTAAGAAGTAGAACGTGAAACAAGCGATAAGTCTCGAGCGAGAAGTAAGCAGTAAAATACGCGATAATTACGGAAGCGATAATAAAGAAAACGTTAAGTGTACGGTAAAAAGTAATGATTGTTATTACGGACTAATAAAATGTCACATTAATTCAGAATCGATTTAACGGCTCTTATTTATTTTAAAATAATTAATCCAGCGAACCCTAAGCTCGCTACAATATTGAATTTAATATGGGCAAATTGAACGTTTAGTTCAATTTGTTTGATATTGAATTTGATATGGGCCCGTTTAATGTATGGGGCAATGCTAGGGCTTGGGGAGTGCTTAATCCTTTTAGTGGATGATTTTGCGTGTACTGCAATTAATCGGTGGAGACTGGTTCAAAAGAGGTATGCATTAACGGGTGGGTGGTTTTGGACGTAACAGCTTCTACAAGCAATCGATGCCTCTCGACGGCAGATTTCTTCAAATTAAAAAGGAAAATCAAAAGTTCCCTTAGGGTCATCTTTTGCCAAACGGCGCAAAACTTATTTGGACACCTAATATACAATTTTCGTTTTGACCCTCATTAGTATAGCACGCCGCCCGAATGTCAGCCAGCGATATCTTGCTCCATTCGCGAAGAAGGGTTTTCTTGAGCCTGACCACACTGTGATGTTTTTTAGTGTTGACTTTGGCTCACAAAATATATCCTTTTATGCACGAATTACTCAATTGGAAAATGTTTGTCTTCGGAAGGCGTCGTTTGGCAATTGTTCTCTGACGATCAAGCGCAGTAACCCGTTTGCTCTGCCGAGCATATGTTTTATTTTTTTGCGTTTCGGTGAGATCTTATCTTTTATGATATTGGCATTGTAATTTTAATTTTTCAATATTCGATATGTGCTGCTCACGTACAAATTTGTCCGCCACTATGATACAGATTTCATTCAATTCGCTTTTTCACTTTGCGAACCATTTCTGCCGAAGATGGGTTTAGTTTTATATCACCAACGCAGCGTTTTGCAACACTGCCTTCCCACGGCGACGAGCTGTAGTTCGAGACGCGAATGGGTTATTCAGATTGAGGGCGTGTTGGGAACTAACAGTAGGTACTTGGGGCTTTTCGGTCAATTACATTATCACGAATAAAATTTTCTCACGTAACTGAGACGCGAACCGATTGCCACCCGTGTAAACAATAAAATTATCTTTGTTAATAGGCAAAATACTGCGGCAATAGTACCAACGGTTTGGAATTTATAACTGGCCCATGTGACAGAAATGCCACGAGCTTCAGGAGGGTGAGAGGAAACCTAATAACATTAAAATTAACGATAAGAAGAGATCGAACTTTAATTTTCTTTCCAAACGGGCAGGAGGAGTCTTTTTTTTTTGTAGTTGAATCTATCCAAAGCGCGCGAATTAATGAGTCAAATGCGGGATGTCCAAAAAATATGACTTTATTTATACTTCATTTTAAATTATTCCATATATTCATTGATCCAGGCTTAAGACTAACTTACCGTGACTTGACTTCTGTATTTATCATTTTGACATTTTTCATCATTTTTTATTTTCGTTTTTTTCTTAGATTATAAGTTATAGGGTAGACAAAAAATGCCAAAATAATAGCTTAATTATTTTATGTTATAACCTACTGGTCCTACACAGAGCCTCTAAGCCAAACTTTACATGTCTATTGTACAATTTTCCTTTCGACGACAGAACTTGTTTGTTTTTTAATTATATTTATTTTAATAACAAAGAAAAATTAAAAAAACGTTGTGTCATTTTGCTTCTTTTTTTTTAACTTAAAATTAACTTACATCTGTATATATACACTTTTTTTTTATTGCGTAAGAACCTAAATTAATATAACTTAAATCTTACTCTACCCTTATCCTAGAAAAGCTAAGTCTGTGTAAGGTGGCTGATGTTGGAGTTACTTTACCGACTTTGTACAATAGGTCTTTAGTTGTCATTCAACCACCAAAACTGTTGGTGCTGTTTAATAATGCCATCCCGGTCTCTATAAAAAATAGCTCTATTGAACCACAAAAGCTTTTCGTCGTTGCGCGTGACTTCTGGATCGTAGCACAATCGCCCGTTTACGGAAGATCTACTTACGAGGGTGGCCTGAAAGGTTTCTGATCTAAAAAACATACAAGACATTTTTGCTTAAAATTTATTTTTATTTTTCTACATAGTCTCCTTGTAACTCTACACATTTCTCCCAGCGATGCGGTGTTCGAGAGGCAGTGTTTGCGTTCCTGCCTCGGAATGTATAGAACCGCAGAGTCGCAGTATAAGAAATACTATCCCAATAAAGTCCTGTATGACAAATCAGAACTAAACAGAATAGATAACTTCATTATCAAGATTATTCGTGGTCACACAACAAGGGCAATGTGCAGTGAAAATGATCTCATTTCGGGAGCATTCTATCCCAATGATATGTGTATGGAGAGTACGAGGGTTGCCTTTTATATTTCGGGATTAGAGAACAAAAACAAATATTGATCATCGAAAATCACTTTATTGTTTTTCAAAATATTCCCCATGAAGATCTATACACTTTTGCATGCGTTTGAACCAATTGTCGAAGCACTTTTGCCACTCTGATTGAGGCATCTCCAACACATGCATTCTGAATGCAGCAACCGCTTCCTCAGGTGTCGAAAAACGTTGACCTCTCAGTTTGTTTTTTACGTACCGGAATAAAAAGAAGTCATTCGGTGCCAAGTCAGGACTATACGGCGGATGACCCATCAAATCGATGTTTTGGGTGCTCAAAAATGCAGTTGTCGCAGCCGATGTGTGAGAGCTCGCATTTTCGTGGTGAAGAGTGATCCGTCTTCGGCGGTTGGTTTTCCTGATTTCTTGGAAGACAACTGGCAAACAAATGGTTGTGTACCTCTCAGAATTGACTGTTCTGCGTTGTTCTAGTGGTACGGTTGCGACATGTCCAGTTTTTCCGTAAAAACAGGCGACCATTTGCTTGGAAGTGCTTCGTGCGCGAACAACTTTTGTTGGATTTGGCTCATCTTGAAACACCCAGACGGTCGACTGCTGTTTACTTTCGGGCTCATACGCGTAAATCCACGATTCATCACCTGTCACGATGTCATAGACGTGTTTCGAAGCACCGCGACCGTATTTTTTGGACATTTCTTTCGACCAATTGACACGAGCGTTTTTTGGGCGGATTGACAAATTGTGTGGGATCCAACGCGAACAAATTTTTTTGACAGTCAAATGTTTATGCAATATTGAATGTATGCTGGTCCCACTAACGCCTAAGGTTGTCTCAATCTCACGATAGGTCACATGACGATCTTCCAATATCAGTTCGCGCACAGCATCAATGGTTTTCGGAACAACAACTGATTTTGGACGACCTTCACGAAATTCATCTTGGAGTGAACTACGACCACGATTGAATTCACCATACCATCGATAAACACTGGTCCTTGATGGAGCTTCATCGACAAAAATTGAATTAAGTACATCCATGCACTGTTGTCGACTTAATCCACGCCGAAAGTTGTAAAAAATAATCGCACGAAAATGTTGACGATTTAATTCCATTTTTGGGCCGAGATGAATCTTTTAAGTTACTGTAAACAACACAAATAGCGCTCGTATGTCAAAACGTTCTGAGTGCGTATAACCTCAAAAATGTCCAACTTTACGACAGAGCTGTCAATTGCCGGATTGGAACATTAGGGTTGCCAAATCCCGAAACATAAGAGGCAACCCTCGTACTCTCCAGAATGGGTTCATTCCCCCAGAATCGTGCTCTTTCTTGGATAAAAAAAGGACTTATCCAAGACAAACGTGGAGTCCCTATTATTTACCATGCTTTCCGTGGTGCCAGAGATAAACGAATTCTCCATGATACCGATATCTCTAATTTTGCAGATCGCCTGCGTTTTAGTATGGTGATCGGTGAGAGAGATAAATCAATAAAAGATCGATCCCATCCCAACTGGTGGTGGATCAGTGATGAATAAAGGACTACACGTCCCCAAACATGATATGCCTCTCAGGCGCAGCGCTTTCCTTCCCCCTATCCCCAATTCCCAATTATCTTTTTTTTATTTTATTTATTTTTGTTTTTAATTTAATTTTAATTTGTTATTTTTTTTATTTTTATTTGTATTCCTTGTAAATTGCTATATTTTTATTTACAACAATTGAATTATATTTTCTTTTTGTTAACCAAACTTACCCCCGATTGATATCCTGGCGCTATAGACTCGATGCTGTTGATGGATTTTGTTGATAGCCCGATGGAAAAGGGTTGGGGATGGCACAACAAGAAAGTTCCTATCTTAACTTTTAAATCCTTGGTCTATTGTCTATTAAGGTTATAATTAAAACACGTAATTAACAATTCCCAGGGATTTCTATTTAATTAATAACAAGCAATTTATAATTCACAGGGATTTCTATTTAATTAATAACAGGCCATTTATAATTCACAGGGATTTCTATTTCATAATTTTTTGTTTAATCTAATATTCCAGTCTTTTGTTTTTATTGTCTTGTCTATGGTTTCTATTTTACCATTTGGATTGGTTTTGCACAATTATAATTTTCGATAAGTCATCATCTATTCAGTTTCATTTTTTATTTTTATTTTGCTTGTCAACCCCCTATATATATAATTAAAAAAAATAAAAAAATACGTGATGTAGAAAAAAATAGAATAAATTTTAAAAACGAAAGCATATCAGTTATTGTGACATGTTATAAAAACAGTTATTGTACGCCGAAAGGCATATAAGAGATAGCCTGTAAGTTAATGTAAGAATGATATTTGTAAAAAAAAGTTAACATTTAGTTTTAAGTAAAATGTGTAAATGAATTGTTGAAAAAATGTGGATATAAAGGAAAAACAAAAACCAATATACATTGAGACCTCCTTTCCTTATCCACTCCCTCACCATCCGCTCGCACTGTGCTCTGACATTTAAGGGTACTTCAAAATCCCCCCCCCTCCCCCCTTATCCTTATCCTGCACTTATTCACCCTCTTCACAAACCATCTTTCCGGTGTGGATTTTATGTAGTACGAGAGCAGTACTAACCACTTATTAACTGCTGCTATGTTTTTTTTTTGATTCCGCTAGTTCCACATCCTTAAAATGATCTGATTTTATGTAGCGAAATCTCATCACGACAAGTATCACATTCAAATGGGCCATTTTCCAGCCTCGAGTGCTTGTGCGAGTTACAGGATATCAATGGTTTAATACTGTTGTTGAACTGAACATCTGCACGGAAAATTGCTATGTTGTACAAAAAAAAAAAAGAAATTATCCGTGATTAACCTTTAAGGACATTCTCAGGAACAAGAACAATAACGTCATACTCGTAATTGAAATAACAAAAGCATTGTGAACAATAAGCGATATTCTGACTATGTAAGTGCCACTTTTTAAAATGTACTCCGTGTTTCTACCCAACTAAGTACATAAATGGCCTTCAAACACAACACTTTAATTTCGAGCTGTTGAGGCTGTTAAAAGGTGTGATTTTGATAAAACCTTAACTTTAATTAAACCTCAACCGCCGCCAGCAGAGCTCCTTTCAACTTATTTCTTTTACAAGCCACAAAAGCTGTCCTAAACACACGGTGAACCGTCAAACTAACACCGTATCGTAATTGTAATTAATTTCAATCTGAGAACGGCACCATCTCACCACTAATCGGATTATTTCTGCAATTTTGATTTTGACATCGTACAATAGATTACTCGGTACATACGCAGTTGCCAAAGAGCGCCCATTGTCTACAGGGACACACTAATATATACACTATTACCACCCCGCCCCAACAGAAAATTTCCAACACACCAGTGGGACTGCCTTCTGTTTCTAGTGCAAGGTCATTACCATCTTCATGATTTAACTCAGTTACTACTTCAGCAGCATGTTTTGATCGAATTTGTAAATGCTCAAGTAAGGTTCACAGGATTGTTATTCCAATGAAAAACTCTATAAATCTCCAATAATAGTTTCGTTTTCGTTTGTCTCCATCTTTTATGATTGCAATTTGAAACGAACTCAGGGATGAAACAGTAGTCCTTGTAATGTGAGCGGAGGGGTTTGAAGAAACCTTATCCCAGGCATTTGATCTACCTATAAATAGCTTCGACAATTGACAAGGCTTTCAAACTTGAAGCTATCCTTGCAGGTGGTATGCCACTCCAATCATCGTAGTCATAACTTTCGCCATTTCTTTGATTTTGTCGCGTATGTATTTTACCCAAGCGAGGAGCAACAATTCTCCAGACTGTTGCTATCCTTCTGCCAGTATTATCAGCAACACTCAACAGGACCTACCTCCGATACATCTGTCGACTGCGCAATGTCTGTCTTTCATGTAGGTTTTTGTTTTTGTGTTTTCTATAAAATGCTCTTCGCTCTGCAGCTTTTTGTGGTGTCCTGATCGCCTGTTATCCTGTGGCAAACATTGATGTATTTGGAATCTTTAGCTTGGATGTTGGAGCGAACGAAAATTGAAGTCAGTTTTGTTGAGACATCCTAGACAATTGGTCGCCAGTTTATGTTGTGTCGTGGTGATTGTGATTCGATATCCTGCAATACGTGAAGGACATTTTAAGCAGAGTGTTCGTCGTGCATGGCCTTGACTTGTGCAGAGAGTTCGTGTGGTTTCTGGATTTATTACCTGTGTTTATTCATCCAGGTTTGGAAGTTTAAGTTAACCGTCTGGGATATTCGTAATCAGTGAGTACGGCATTCGCGCCTTAGTTTCAAATATTACGAGCAGATTTCTACGACTATTGTTGGATTTGATATTCCCAAAGGAGCCCCGAAGGTTTGCCTTAAGAGCTACAACCATTGGAACATTAGGTGAGCCTAGACAATCATTTTATACTTTTAATTTAATTTATTCCGAGAACAGTTTTTAATGATGACGAAATGGAAAATGTTTTGAGAGATTTTCAGAAACACTTATTCGAATACCTTTTATTCAAGGTATCATCTATTTGCAATTCCAAGCGTTGTATCCTTTGAATTAATTTGTTGAGTAGAATTGAAGTTGATTTTAAAAATAAAAACACCAGAAAGTCTTGGCTTCTCAAATCAAGAACCTGCTTTTTAGATGCCTTTCATTTAACAGATGGGGGATATTATCATCTAAAGGGTAAATATTCTCCTGTTTTTTTTTTTAAAGTTGCAAATGCTTCTATAAATTGTAATAAGTGATGGAGGTTGGTGTTTACAACATATTCGATTAAACTCATTTGTCTTTAATTAACGATGAGAAAATTGGTGTTGGCTTTGGTTGAATTCAATTTTTATTTTTCGGATAATATATAATACGTATTGTACTTAAAGCCAGACGTCCTTTAAATTGAAGACTAATGTGGTCAACGGAGATATATCTTTTAGTAATATACTATTACAATTTTAGCTGTTTTCAATCATGTTCAATCCGCCTATACTACATTATAGCAGTACTAGTAGGGATTTTTATTATTTCACCACTCTTACGATTAACAACGCTCATACAATAATTAACTAAACTAAGTGCGCATGTCAACCAATATTAATTTTCTTCTTTTTTTGGCCGTTGTTTTGTATATATAAGAATTGAAAGTAGGAAACAATATAAAGGATATTTATTATTATCCAGTTTCGATATGTTATAAAAGTTTTTCAACTTCGTAAAATTCATTTCATTTTTATTTCGACGAGAATTAATTTGTTCAAACAAATAATTATACTGAGGACATAAATTGTTTAAAATAAACGCGAGCTATAAATATCAATGCGAATATTTATTAGTGGATGGGTATGACTTTTTTAACAGAAATTTTATGACATATGCTTCACTCTTTGTGAAATTACATCGCCTTTTGTATCTGAAGAAAATTGTTGGCGATTTTTTGAAATGGATTAAATGGCTTAAGTTCTTCACTGGATTTTCGAAGTTCTAACCATAGATCCAAGTCTTATCGCCATTAATTATGCTTCTATTTCATCATCAGTCATAGAAAGTAACTCTTCACCTAATTGAATATTTGTATGAAGTTGTTTTTTAAACAAGCTGGATGTTTTTAGAATCAACAGAAAAGACACTTGAGACTCTTTCTTTTTTTACACAAAAGTGTGCATAAAAGTGCGTTTAAGGTGTGGCGGTGTCGCCAAACCCCACGGTACACTTACCTAAAAACCCCCATAACCTCATCCCAAGTCGCATAAGTTTTTGCTAATGCCATGTGTACGTAAAGAAATTTATCGGCGACCTTTTTCTCCCAGCAATAAAATTCTCTAACTCGCACCATGTGCAAACAGAAGAACGCTGTTCCTACATAGGTTTCCAGCGATACCATAAACAATTCATATCGTTTGTGGTATCCGAAAAACATTTTTTTCATTTAATGAGCGGCTGCTATTTATTTAACCGACCCTCATTACCGAACGATGCATAAGCAAACCCATTAGCATCCGACGAGTTCGGTTTTATTTGCTTTACCGAAATCATATCCTATGAATGCACTTTATGCCCTTTCTTTGTTCTAGGTTCGTTCTCATCTATGAAAGAACCATGCACACACACCACTGCACTGAAATAGTGCATTTCTGTGGCGGCCGCACCCTTAAGAGAAAAGTTTTTCTCTCTCTTCTCTTGTTTCTTAACCCTGACCTAGGATGGAATTCATGTCCGAGTTCTATCCTCGGTGAGTCGTTTTCCATCCACTGGCCGGCAGCGGAGACGCGTAAATACATATCCGGAGTCGTGTGTTGTTCGATTTTAATATTCACCCAAAAACTAAAGAAAAAATCTAACGTAAATGTATAAACAAGTGTTAAAGTTAACGAAAACGAAATAAATTAAAAATTAATTACGGACAACTTGTGTTTTCACTTACTCCTGGTGTGGACGTTGCATCGTCGAGTTCGGTTTGTGCCTTTCAAGTTTACTTTCCCGCGTCTGAACATTTGATTAGTGATGGGGACGGGGTAGAACCCTGCGCCCATGTCGGTACCACGACTTTCCTCCCCACAAAGGTTCCTTAAATAACAAAGCACGTACGAGCAGAAGAAAAGAACGAGAATTAGAAAAAGAGTCATAACGTTTTGTAGTGAAGAACGTGATTCGAACCCAAGGTATGTGACCAAAGCACCAAAGTATTACTCCATGGCCGTGTGCCTGTTAATGAAAAGAAATAACGATATACACCATTTATATTTATTCAATATCAAATTATAAATTTTTCCTTATGTAGGACTAAATACATGTCCTAATTTAGTTTAGTGGGGGCAGAACATACAGGGCAAAGTCTCTGATTGCTTTCAAGCCGGCGAAGGCCAGGACGATCCTTGTCCCTGTTCAATCCAAGTTGTCATGCAGTCTCCACGTGACACCCCTGGATAGCTACTTTGACACCCGCCAAGTAGTGAACCAATGCATGCAGCGACATCCTGAGAAAGGTTGGCGCACGGCTAATAACCAGGCCCGTAAAAATGAATTATTATGGCAAATTTAACAAGCCTCGGATATGGACCGGATACACGACGACGACCACGGAAACGAAAATGGCTAAATGATTTAAGGATTTTTTCATGGAACATACGTTCACTATACAGAGGTCGAGCTGCACAGCAGCTAGCCGATGCCCTGTCCGAATATAAGGCTGACATAACAGCATTACAAGAAATAAGATGGACGGGGAGTGGTGTTTTTCAAAGAAAAGAGTATGACATTTATTACAGCTGTCACGCAAAACACCATGTGCTCGGGGTAGGCTTTCTAGGCAGCCAAAAACTGAAGCCTGCCATCATCGGCTTTAATGCAATAAATGAAAGGCTGTGCACTCTTCGCGTGCGAGGCAAGTTTAAGAACATTAGCCTCATAAACGTTCACGGGCCTAGAGAGGAGTCCCCTGACGACGAAAAAGAAGAATACTATGAGAACGTCGAACGGCCCCTCAATGCCTGCCCAAGATACGATGTGAAAATCGTTCTTGGGTATTCGAATGCAAAAATAGGTCGGGAGCCGGTTTTCGGACACTACACAGGTTCCCATAGTTTGCATGAGAACACTAATGACAATGGACTACGAGTCATCGAATTGGCACCATCGAAAAACTTGGTCGTTGTGAGTACCAGATGTCCGCGTAAAGATATCCACAAAGCCACCTGGGTATCACCTACTGGAGCCGCTCGCAACCAAATTGACCACGTGCTGATAGATCGCCGCCACTCTTCGAGCCTGATGACGGTACGAACGTAACGAGGTGCCATGGTCGACTCGGATCACTATCTTGTTGGTACAGTTTTCCGAGCGCGGATTGCCCTACGGAGACGTAATGCATCCGCGGATCAGGTTCGAATCAACGCGGCTACCTTACGCAATGAGAATACCAGTAACACCTTTGGTCATGCGTTAAGACTCGCCCTCGAAAAGTTCGACGGAGGGAGAGTAAGTCCTGGGGCCAGAATGCCGGGCGTAGAAGAGAAATGGACATGCCTTAAGAATACTGTCATTTGTACTGCCAACTTCCTCTTAGGCAGTAGTCGTAGAGATCGGAACGACTGGTTTGATGATGAGTGCAAACTAGCGACTGAACGTAAGAATGCTACATATCGGGCAATGCAGCAGTCTCATAGGACGCGGGTACGCGAGGAGAAATACAAAGAGGTCAGAAGATCTGAAAAAAGCCTTCACAGACAAAAGAAAAGTGCCTGGGAAAAAAACCTTCTCTGTGAAATAGAGAAAAGTAGAGAGCGAGGTCCGCACCAGGCGCGGAAGTTCTACCACATAATCCGCAGTATGACGCGGTACACACCACGCTGCACTTACTGCAAGGATAAAGAGGGCAATCTGATCACCGATCCTGAAGGCTTTCTGGAGCGATGGGAAGTGCACTTCAATGAATTGCTAAATGGTCAGCTCACAGAAGAATTGGAGGCTCCACCAATGCAAGACCAAAACCAAATGCTGCCGCCACCAAGCATTGAGGAAACATTAAAAGCTATTAGACAGCTAAAATCAAATAAAGCCCCTGGAACTGATGGCATACCAGCTGAGTTGATCAAACAAGGAGGGTTACCGTTACATCATGCAATTCACGAGATCGCGGTGCACGTATGGGAGCAAGAGGAGATGCCGGAAGATTGGCGTCGTGGTATAATTTGCCCCATACATAAGAAAGGAGATATCACACTGTGCAGCAACTATAGGGGTATAACATTTGTTGCGGTATAGCAACAAGCCAAAACACCAAACGGCCATATAAAGGAAGTGATAACACAACGCACGCCGTACATTCTAACACATCAAAGCAACAAGCCCCTGCTGCATAAATCTCAACTATGCAGAAAACTCTATTGGCTCTGAACGCTGCCAATCACTCAAACACCGACGAATTCAGCGGAGATGCTGAATGAAGGAGAGCGACAAATTGTTTAACAGTTTGCATTGTTACTGTTTAACACAGTTGGTGTGTTGCGGTAAAATACAGTTTTGATTTATCAACTATACCGTGGTCTTCATCAAAGAAGACTTTTATCTTTTTTGAGTTTCTTTTGTGTTCTTTTTAACAGTATGTTTCTTACATTGTGACAATCAAGGTGCAGTGAAAATAAATGTTAAATTAGTGTGTTAATAAAATGTGTTTCTTTTGTGTCCAATGCGGCCATAATTTGCTGTGTCCATGGTGACACATTATTTGGTTTTTTGGTTATATGTCTGGTCGAGTGAATAACGACCACGGATGAATGTATTTTCGCTGGCTTCCAACGCCAAATATATTTTGCTGTCTCGTCGAGGAAGATCGACGCAGAAACAACATTGCTGAGTACCGCCTACAAGATACTCTCCACTATCCTACAAGACCGGATATCCCCATACGCTAAAGCCATCATTGGTCAATATCAGTGTGGATTCATCCCAGGCCAATCAGCAATTGATCAGATATTCACCCTTAGGCAGGCGGTGGAAAAATGTCAGGAATTTAAGATTCCACTATATCATCTGTTTATAGACTTCAAGGGCGCCTACGACAGCATAGCCAGGGTAGAAATATATAATGCCAAGAGAGAATTCGGCATTGCAAACAAATTGATACGACTTTGTAGGTAGACCATGACCAACGTAACTAGTCAAGTAAAAGTAGCGGGATTGCAGGACAAACCAATAAACATCTATAATGGACTCCGAAAAGGGGACGGTCTGGCCTGCCTCTTCTTCAACCTGGCGTTGAAGAAAGCAATCTGTGACTCTTTCGTCACAACGAGAAGGTCTATTGTCACCAAGTCCTGTCAGATACTTGCCTACGCAGATGACATCGACATCAACGGTAGAACCGAATCGGCGGTACAGGAATCATTCACCAAGATCGAGCAGGCGGCACAAAAACTGGGACTGCACATTAATGAGGGAAAAACTAAGTACATGGTGGCAACTTCTGCGAAGAGAAGACCTAACGTTGGTCAAACTATCAGGGTAGTGGAGCACGAATTTGAAGTAGTGCAATCCTTTAACTACCTTGGGTCAATAGTATCAGCCGATAACAATATGGAAGAAGAAATACGCGAACGGCTGATTAAATCCAACAAAGCCTACTATGGTCTATCAAGGCTTTTTAAATCCCGAAATTTATCCAGAACATCCAAGCTACTACTGTACAAGACCATCGTCTTACCAGTACTCATGTATGGATCCGAGACCTGGGTGCTTAATAAAAGGCACTCTGAACTCTTGGCCGCGTTCGAGAGAAAGGTCTTAAGGAGAATTGTTGGCCCCGTATGTGAGGGAGGACGATTCCAGAGATGCTACAACCATGAGTTGTACGCAATCTACCTTGAAGCTAATATTGTAAGACAAATCGAGCTAGGTGTCCCGCCCACCGGAGGCTACCGAATGAGCGAAGAGGAGCCTGCCCGGAAAGTCCTTTGTGGCAGGATGTATGGAAGAAGACAGCGCGGCAGACCTTGTCCGTGATGGAGGGATGGCGTAGACCAGGATGCCCAGAGCCTGGGGGTGCTAAACTGGATGACATCGGCTCGAAATTGTGACCGGTGGAGAGATTTGTTAAATAAGGCCAAGACCGGATCCCGGTTGTAGTGCCGATGATGAAGATGATGATGAAGCCTTATTTATTTAGCTTAATACTAAAGTAATAATTAAAAAAAATTAAAAAAGAAGAAAAAAAAACAAAGAAAGGAGAAGTGGACTGGGCGACTGGGCGACTGGGGTGGTAGGAGGTTGGAGAAGAGCGAGTGTATGTAGATGTGACAAATGTGGCATTTGTGAGACAGGGTAGGGAGTAAGGGGGGGGGGGGTATGTTAGGAGAAGGGGTTTCGTGTATGTTGATCCCATGACTGGGAATTTCCATCCACAGCTTTTAAACAAGCTGCTTAGAAAGTTGCTTCCCTGATCGGTGACCAGTTGCTTCGGAGCATCGTACCGAGCAACTATTTGATCAAAGCAGACCGTGGCCATCGTTTCTGCCTTCGCATTGGGTAAGGCATAGCAATCTATATACTTAGACAGATTGTCTTGAAAAGTAAGTATATAGTTATTGGCTGCTGGAGTTCGGTCAAGAGGCCCGACTATATCTAAATATACCTTGTCGAAGGGCCTCTTTGCAATGTCGGTGATTACCATTGGCATTCGTAGGTTTCGGGAAGACTTCATGGTTTGACATTCCTTGCATTTTTTAATATAGATTTTAATGTCGCGCATCATATTCCTCCACCAAAAGTTCCTACGAATTTTGTTGTACATTTTTATCACTCCTTGGTGTCCACCCAAAGGAGGATCATGGTAATCCCGTAGCAGTAATTGGATTTCCTCAGGTTTTGTTATATCCATCCCTTTTTTCGTGCAGGAAGGAATGGGGTTCTCTGGGATAGAAGACTCGTCATCTTTTTGGCTTCCCTGGGTTCCTTCGCTTTCCGTGAGTTTCTTTGTTTGGGTGCGAGTTATTACTGTTGTCACAATTTGTGCGCTCATAATCGAGTATGCATCTGATATGAGCCCGGAATGCTCGATAGCTGCGATTGAACGCAGTCCCAGCGTTGTGATCAGATATACCAGCCGATACTTGAGGAGGAGTGATTTGGGGGAGTAAGTCTTTGGACACAAAAAATATGTCAAGAATCGATTTACCTCGGGTACCAACCGTAGGTGCGACTATTTCAAAGTTGAGGGCATGACAGTTTTCGGTGTACCATTGGCATAATTTTGTACCATTTGAGCAAGAAACAGAGTTGTTCCAGTTGTTCCTATGATGAAGAGTGTATGCCCCGAGGACTTTATTAATTGGCCAATATCTTCGGGATAAATGGGACCCATTTTCATTTTCATTTTACATTTTTAAAACAGTTTTTATTTTATTTTTATATTCTTAGTTTCTAAATTATATGCTAGACAAAAAATGCTTAAATTCCAGCTTAAATATCTTATATTATAACTTACTGGTCCTTCGCAGACTCTCTAAGCTAAACATTACTTAACAATTATGTGATTTGCCTTTCGGCGACAGAACTTTGTGGCAGTACTTATAATTATTTGAAAGACGAAAAAAAATTTGAAATACTTTGTGTCGAATTTTTTTTTTTTTTTTCTTAAAATTTAACTTACTTAATTTTTTATTTATTTTTTCAATTTTTTTTTTTTAATTTTATTTAAAAACACAACTTAACTTAACTTAAATCTTATACTACCCTTATTCTAGAAAAGCTAAGTCTATGTAAGCTGGCTGATGATAGTGTGATTCTATACTGGCATTGGTATCCAGGTCTTTATATGCCATTCAACCACCAGAACTGTTGACGCTGTTATAGTCCGGCGCCGTGCTTCCTCTTTCGAGGGAAGAGCGGGGACCTTTTATTATGAAACTTAATTAAACGCAGGATTAATTGTTTTTCCATTTAAAACGCAGGATTAAATGGTTTTCAATTTACTGTTTATTCTTTTCTAATAAATTCTTTCTGTTTTATCTTTTTCTTAAGTTTAACTCTTATTTCTTTAAACTTCTAATTCAAACTAACTCAACTCTAAAGCTCAACTTCCTCAACTGACTTTCGAATTCAAACTACAATCTCAAACTCCTACTTCAATTGCTAAACTCAAACTTCTTCAACTCTCAAATTCAAAATCAAACTAAAACTTTACTCTCCAAACTTCCAATCTCAACTGAACTTACAATTATAATTTCTCTCTACTTATGGAACATTGTGTTCTTATTTACTGTAAATTATAATATGAGCAAAACAAATTTTCTCAAAGTATTCCTTTAGTTTCTGTGACTTTTAAATTGAATAAAATTTGAACGAAAATCAATGTGCTCTGCTTTGAAATAAAAAGGGGGAAGTTATTAAAAAGGGGCCTGTTATGAAATGTACTGTAACTGTAACTGGCTTGATATATTATTGTGTAGGTTTATTTATGGTATGTATTAAATGAGATGTTAGATATGTAAGGAGATTCAGTGTTAAAGCTAATAGGGGTAGTATTCTGGAATACTACATCGCTGTCTAATATTGTCGTTCCGATCTCTGTGGGAGATGGCCCTACTGAATCGCAAGAGCTCTTCTTCGGTGCGCGTTACTTCCCGGTCGTAGCACAATCGCCCGTCTATGGATGATCTACTTACATGATAGATCAGCGGAATTTCGGATCTATCCTGTATAAGTCCTTTCATGTCCAAGTCAAGGAACGCCTCTGGTGGAACAAAGTCGTTACGAACGCACGCTCTAATAATACAGAGTGTTTGGATAATAGGCCCCGAAAATCAGGTCATTCGACGAGCTTATTGCTCTCGCAATATGTCCTCTGATTAATTTAATCATAAAATTATCCACCCTATTTATGTATGCTTCATTATATAAAGTCTCATTTGAATAATACTTTTTATAGTCCGATTCCGGTGTCCGATATAATCTGGGACAACTTCTGAGACACTTCCTTTCGAACACCCCAATCTTTTCCATTAAATTTGGACCTATGTTAAACCATACTGGACAACCATATATGAGCATTGGCCTGATTAGCGTCATGTAGCATATGACTTTTACCCTGCTGTCAAGTTGGCTACTGTGAAATAACCTCCTTGTCATAGCAAAAGCTTTCCTCGCTTTGAGCAAAGCAGCCTCTACATGTCTGTTGAAATACAGATATTGGTCTAGCCAGATGCCCAGGCATTTAACTAAACTCTTGGTTTCCAGCTTATCTCCATGCGGTCCCACGATAACTAGCTTTCGCCAGTTTTTCCTTGTGTCGTTCGTGGCTTTATACAATGGAGTTCTAAATAGGATGGCTTCATATTTCTAGAAATTGATCTTAAGTTTCCAGTCATCGCAATAGCGCTGTATTAAACTATTTATGATCTCAACTTTCGGGGCTGTTCTGTAAATTATGAGATCGTCTGCGTACGCAATAGCCTGCGGAAGTGCATCTAATAAGTCGCTAATGTAAATTTTGAAACGAATCAGAGACAGTACCGCTCTCTGTTGCAAGCCATTCTTGATATTATACGTTTTATTAGAGGTCAAATTACCATTTTTGACCATGAACCTTCTGTCCTTTAACATATTGTAAAGTACATATATTAAAGGCTAATGTATGCCATGTCTGATCAGTTTGTAATATAACCCTTCGATCCAGATGGTATCAAAGGCTTTTTCCAAGTCGATCAGACAGGCACCTGTGCATTGGTTCCTACATTTATTCCATTGTATGTCGGAGACCAGTTTAGCTGCGGCATGTGTGGTTTCATGACCCGCCTTAAAGCCACACTGGTTATTTGGAATAATTTTGTTGTCGTCTACCCATTTTAGCAGAGCATTGTTAATGGTTTTTTTAAATGCTTTACTGATACTTGGGAGTAAACTTATCGAACGCATGTTCATTGGATTTGTACAGTCTTTGCCATCTTTTGGCAATGGGCTGAATGATAGCCGTTTTCCAGCGCACGGGATAATATGCATTATTCAACGCGTTGTTAAACAGGACCGTTTATATATCTATTGCCATTGGAGGCAGGTTCTTGGGTACGATGTTAGGTACTCCGTCTATTCCCACTGACTTTTTGCTTCTTAATGAGTCGAAGATACTCTGGATTCCTTCCCTAGCAGTTAAAAGGCTATTAGCCTCACCATTGGCATTAATGTCAATTGACAGATTATCGTCACCGAATTCGGTAAAACCCGGATTCTACGATTGCCAATGTGAAATTTCATTTCGGAGGTGCAGGTGATTCCGTAGAGTTCTGTCCTCCAGGTCGGCGAATGCTTTCATTCACCTTGTACATTTCCTGAAAGACAACTCCCACAGCGTTCACCTTTTCCAAAAGATCTTCGATCACGAAGATCTCACTATTGAGGACAGCGTTCTCTGTATCTATGCCAATGTTGGTTAGCAGCTGCTTGTTTACCTGAGTACGGGCGATTTGGAGACACTGAATCTCATTTTGATTATTTCTCCTGAATATTTTATTTATTTGTGGGAACATATTCGGGTTATTAGTTTTTATAGCTCGAATTCTGTTGTTCCAATACAAATTTGTTGCTAATCTATAATTAGCTTTAAGTAGTTGTTGGAGGTTCTTTAATCGGGATTTCAGTGATATAATCTCCTGGTCTTGTCTGTCTGTAAACTGTCTGTGTAATTGTTTTAGTTTCGATAGCAGCCTGCTCTTTTTCTTGTGGAGAGCGTTTATTGTTGCGTTTCTGTACATGTTAATGTGATCTGTAACTGTTGTTTTGGGAATTGTTTTGTCCATTGTTCGTTTTACGGTTTCGTCCATTTGTTGAATGTATTTGTCGATTTCGTCATTTGTCAGGTTTCTGTTTACTGGCAGATTAAAATCATTCGAACAAAGTTCTCTTGTTAATGATCTGGTGAACCGCGGCCATCGCATTGCCCTGTAGTTGTAGGGTTGCGCGATCACGAATTCTTCCAGCTCTGCGAGATCGCTCGGGAGCTCTATTACTGCCGTGAATGCACAGTGGTCACTGTCGTATTCAACTGTCCATAAACAGTGTGTGTTTCGTCTGTTGGTGTTAAGTAATCTCAGTCGTGGGTCGATTAGCAAGATATCTAAGAACGATCTACCTCTGGGGAACGATGGATATTTCGTAGCTAGCAGGTCAGTCCTATATTCAATATGAAACTGATCTAACCAACCAGCCAACTGATTTCCTCTGGCATTAGATATATAATTTCCCCAATTTCTATGCTTAGCGTTCATATCTCCAGCTAGGATAAAGTAGTTTTTGCCCAGGTGCAAATGTAAGTATCGAAAGAGTGTCTCGAGCTCTGCTATAAATAGGTAATGTTGGTGCTCCTCAGGTGCGTAGACCGCAATCGTATACAAACCCCTTCCTTGCTGAAGGAGTATGCGTACGATACAGGCTTCCAGCACCCTGAACCTGTGCACTTTTCCACTATATATTACTTTATGATTGATCCCTTTTCTAATAAAGATTGTCTTCTACCCTTTCTTTTCCCAGAGGGCATTCTTGTGCCTTGTGGTCCTTTCCGCATTTTACGCAACGGCGCTGCATTTCACAGTTCGCCGCCGCGTGACCAAACCTTTGGCAGTGGACACATTGCAGGATGTCTCTGCCTTTTTTTTATTTGTCCCATGTGACCATTTGTTGATCCAAGACTGTAACTTTTCTTAGACCACCAATTCTGCTGCTGGGTGTTAGTTGAACTAAAAAGAAGGGTAGAACGGGGAGTTCACAATATAGAGTGTACATCAGTCTTAAGAATTGGTCCACAACAAAACTACCGGAAGTATTAATACGTTCTAGTGTTCCTTAACTCAGTAATTATGCACAGCAATATTCACTTAATCGTTCGGCGATGGACGCCTGCAACTCCTTCAGGATCGCCGACAGTTTTGCACGAACTTCACTTTTAAAGCACTAAACAGGTTTATCGATTCGACAACTAAAACACTGGACTCTAATTCACACTCCAAAATCGTTCGTCTTTACGTGATTAAAACTTGACTACTACGTAACGCGGCGAAAGATGAAAAATACGTTAAGCGGCGCGACCGTCTGCTGTGGTGACAGAAATCTGACTCCTCGGTCGGACGACGTTGACCCAGCCTCAGCGCTTGAGATGAGTTTTCACTAATGTCATCGGAGGGGAAAGCAATTTTTCCTTCGCCCCAACGACCAATGAAAAACGGTTTGCATCCCATCGGAAGGTTCTCATGGACGTCGTCCAGATACGTTGAATGTCTTTTTCTTGGAAAGAAAGACAAATGAAACATGCGTTGGGCGAAGGAAAGAAAAAACTAACATGCAACGGGTCAAACATGATGATCGGTGTACGGGCTGGGTATATTGCCACTGTACGATAGAGGATAGATTTTTGATTGACGTTAAGTCAACAGAACTTTTGCCCACTATGGCTAGGGACCAAAATGGATGAGAGCATGTTTATTTTAGGGGAAGATAACGAGGGACACGATCATGGGTATGATTGTATCCAATTCCATGGTCGGTTGGTGGTCGATCCTGGGAAATTTATTGCGGCTGCTGGAAACCTAATAGACATAGAAACATTGTATGTTTACTCATTGGCCACTGCGTACAGTATCAATTTGCTTGTACGCAGATTGCCAACGTCCCATCGGTCGGTGTGTCGTGTGTGTGTTTATGTTAAAACAACACTTGAAATCCCTGTTGGTAGTCAGCAATGGGCTGTGCTGTAGATTGTTGTTGAACCGATCGACCGATAGTTCAGCAGATAAGTCGAGGATGAACATGTCATGCATGAGAAAATGCTTGTTAGCATTGCGCATTGACATGATCGGGGATTCATGTTGGTTACCTGATAAGGTAACCGAATTAGATTTCAGGGGCATGATGCGTTGGATGCAAGCATGTTCTGAGGTGAAAGTTTGATGCCACGCCAACATGGGTAATCTTGCCGTGGGCTTATATTTTCAGGTGTAAGATGATGCGGGGTAGCTTACGCTGCTCATTTGCAGGTAAGGAGAATGATTTGCGTGGTAAGTGTGAGACGGTTAATTTGAAGGGAATGGGCTGTTCTTAAGAAATGCCTTAAAGAACCCCCACAAGTTCATGACCTCACCGACTCGACTCCGCCATTGTTCCCTGTCCCGTGCGCTCTCCTTCCACCCCCGACCATTTGATCCAATCTCCTCAAGGTCCAACCTAACTTGTGCTGCTGACATATTTTGTAAAAAAAATAAATAAATAAATTAGCCCTTAATTTATGTACATCTGAATTTCTCGGTATCATAACAATCCTGATTATAAACTAATTTTCTTTCGGGGGTCGTTCCAAATACGCCTTCTACATAGTTACCTTTTGACTCTGGTTTTTAGAATACATGGTATACGTGTACATGACACCATAAGCATGAACGGAGTACAGAAAATAAATTAGTAACATGACAGTTGCAATGGAGAAAAAAGTCTGCGGTCTAATTTTTCATCGTTCAAGCAATTGACAGCTTATACACGAACTCACACGTAGACAAGAAACATTCAGGTTTAATCTCTGTGATATCATCATCATCATTGGCACTACAACCAGGATACAGTCTTGGCCTTATTTAGCAAGTCTCTCCACCGGTATCCGGTCCTTATCCGAGACTTGTTAAATTGTCCATGATAATTTGTTTTTCCGGGAAAGGTTATTAGTCTGTGGTACACGTTCTGTCAAATGTCTACTGGGAATTTCTCAATAAAACAAATTTGAATTAATATTCAAAATTTATTTTCTGGCCTATAAGTGGGCGCCTTTCGAGGCAATAAACTTATGCCAACTATTAATCCAATCATCCACACACATTTTATAGGCTGCGGCTGGGATCGATTTTAGCTTCTTCTTCGATTTTCTTTTATGGTTTCAATCGAACTGAAACGTGTTCCTCGAAGTGGCAATTTGAGTTTGGGAAAAAGTAATAAGTTAAAAGGGAGCATATCTGGTGAATGGCGCAAGGCTAATAACCTTGCCCGAAAAAACAAATTATTATGAAAAATTTAACAACCCTCGGGACTTGCTAAATAAGACCAAGACCGGATCCCGGTTGTAGTGTGGGGGATCTCTATATCACACGGAGAACCTACCCACAATTCCTACCTAACTTCGACCGCTAACAGCGCGTCACCATAACCCAAATCTGCAATAGCACACATTCGCAAACATGCAAAGAACACACTTCCCAATCTGCAACAGCATCCATTACCAAATCTGCAATAACTTACTTAGCAATGACTCCACTGCCACGACACCATGAACGGATTCTTGCCCCCCTTTTAGTTAGTCTAATGCCAACCACCGGGGAACCAAAACGAGGTCGTGTGTTGCGAGAGTCAGGAGAGGTTCGTACTTGGAAATTCACGTTCGTTCGGAAAATAGTGTCTTCCACTGATTTATACCGCCGCGTCATTTGCGCTGAATTCTTTTAGTGGGCTAACGCGATCAAAAAGCAAATCGATTGTGACAATAAACGCAAACGTTAAAAGAACAAGTAAGCAACTAGGCAATGCCAGTGTTATTTTGATTTGAAAAATACATGAAAATAAAAAAGAACAATTAAGCCACTAGACAATACCTGTGCTATTTTGATTTGGAAAGTACGTACACATTAAAAGAACAAGTAAGCAACTAGACGAGACCAGTGTGATTTTGATTTGTAAGATACGTAAACATAAAAAAGGACAATTAAGCAACCAGACAACACCTGTGCAATTTTGATTTGGAAGACACGTGAAATAAAAGGCAACTAGACATCACCAGCGTTTTTATTTTTCATTCTTCTGTGGTGCACAGTTTTTGTGATTTTAAGTGTGGAGTATGTGTGAACCTGTTCCCGTGCCGGCACCACGATCTTTATTAGAAAAGGAATCAATCATAAAGTAATATATAGTGGAAAAGTGCACAGGTTCAGGGTGCTGGAAGCCTGTATCGTACGCATACTCCTTCAGCAAGGAAGGGGTTTGTATACGATTGCGGTCTACGCACCTGAGGAGCACCAACATTACCTATTTATAGCAGAGCTCGAGACACTCTTTCGATACTTACATTTGCACCTGGGCAAAAACTACTTTATCCTAGCTGGAGATATGAACGCTAAGCATAGAAATTGGGGAAATTATATATCTAATGCCAGAGGAAATCAGTTGGCTGGTTGGTTAGATCAGTTTCATATTGAATATAGGACTGACCTGCTAGCTACGAAATATCCATCGTTCCCCAGAGGTAGATCGTTCTTAGATATCTTGCTAATCGACCCACGACTGAGATTACTTAACACCAACAGACGAAACACACACTGTTTATGGACAGTTGAATACGACAGTGACCACTGTGCATTCACGGCAGTAATAGAGCTCCCGAGCGATCTCGCAGAGCTGGAAGAATTCGTGATCGCGCAACCCTACAACTACGGGGCAATGCGATGGCCGCGGTTCACCAGATCATTAACAAGAGAACTTCGTTCGAATGACTTTAATCTGCCAGTAAACAGAAACCTGACAAATGACGAAATCGACAAATACATTCAACTAATGGAGGAAACCGTACAACGAACAATGGACAAAACAATTCCCAAAACAACATTTACAGATCACATAAACATGTACAGAAACACAACAATAAACACACTCCACAAGAAAAAGAGCAGGCTGCTATCGAAACTGAAACAATTACGCAGACAGTTTACAGACAGACAAGACCAGGAGATTATATCACTGAAATCCCGAGCTAATTATAGATTAGCAACAAATTTGTATTGGAACAACAGAATTCGAGCTATAAAAACTAATAACCCGAATATGTTCCCACAAATAAATAAAATATTCAGGAGAAATAATCAAAATGAGATTCAGTGTCTCCAAATCGCCCGTACTCAGGTAAACAAGCAGCTGCTAACCAACATTGGCATAGATACAGAGAACGCTGTCCTCAATAGTGAGATCTTCGTGATCGAAGATCTTTTGGAAAAGGTGAACGCTGTGGGAGTTGTCTTTCAGGAAATGTACAAGGTGAATGAAAGCATTCGCCGACCTGGAGGACAGAACTCTACGGAATCACCTGCACCTCCGAAATGAAATTTCACATTGGCAATCGTAGAATCCGGGTTTTACCGAATTCGGTGACGATAATCTGTCAATTGACATTAATGCCAATGGTGAGGCTAATAGCCTTTTAACTGCTAGGGAAGGAATCCAGAGTATCTTCGACTCATTAAGAAGCAAAAAGTCAGTGGGAATAGACGGAGTACCTAACATCGTACCCAAGAACCTGCCTCCAATGGCAATAGATATATAAACGGTCCTGTTTAACAACGCGTTGAATAATGCATATTATCCCGTGCGCTGGAAAACGGCTATCATTCAGCCCATTGCCAAAAAATGGCAAAGACTGTACAAATCCAATGAACATGCGTTCGATAAGTTTACTCCCAAGTATCAGTAAAGCATTTAAAAAAACCATTAACAATGCTCTGCTAAAATGGGTAGACGACAACAAAATTATTCCAAATAACCAGTGTGGCTTTAAGGCGGGTCATGAAACCACACATGCCGCAGCTAAACTGGTCTCCGACATACAAAGGAATAAATGTAGGAACCAATGCACAGGTGCCTGTCTGATCGACTTGGAAAAAGCCTTTGATACCATCTGGATCGAAGGGTTATATTACAAACTGATCAGACATGGCATACATTAGCCTTTACTATATGTACTTCACAATATGTTAAAGGACAGAAGGTTCATGGTCAAAAATGGTAATTTGACCTCTAATAAAACGTATAATATCAAGAATGGCTTGCAACAGGGAGCGGTACTGTGTCCGATTCGTTTCAACATTTACATTAGCGACTTATTAGATGCACTTCCGCAGGCTATTGCGTACGCAGACGATCTCATAATTTACAGAACAGCCCCGAAAGTTGAGATCATAAATAGTTTAATACAGCGCTATTGCGATGACTGGAAACTTAAGATCAATTTCTAGAAATATGAAGCCATCCTATTTAGAACTCCATTGTATAAAGCCACGAACGACACAAGGAAAAACTGGCGAAAGCTAGTTATCGTGGGACCGCATGGAGATAAGCTGGAAACCAAGAGTTTAGTTAAATGCCTGGGCATCTGGCTAGACCAATATCTGTATTTCAACAGACATGTAGAGGCTGCTTTGCTCAAAGCGAGGAAAGCTTTTGCTATGACAAGGAGGTTATTTCACAGTAGCCAACTTGACAGCAGGGTAAAAGTCATATGCTACATGACGCTAATCAGGCCAATGCTCATATATGGTTGTCCAGTATGGTTTAACATAGGTCCAAATTTAATGGAAAAGATTGGGGTGTTCGAAAGGAAGTGTCTCAGAAGTTGTCCCAGATTATATCGGACACCGGAATCGGACTATAAAAAGTATTATTCAAATGAGACTTTATATAATGAAGCATACATAAATAGGGTGGATAATTTTATGATTAAATTAATCAGAGGACATATTGCGAGAGCAATAAGCTCGTCGAATGACCTGATTTTCGGGGCCTATTATCCAAACACTCTGTATTATTAGAGCGTGCGTCGCAACGGTTTTGTTCCACCAGAGGCGTTCCTTGATTTGGACATGAAAGGGCTTATACAGGATAGATCCGGAATTCCGCTGATCTATCATGTAAGTAGATCATCCATAGACGGGCGATTGTGCTACGACCGGGAAGTAACGCGCACCGAAGAAGAGCTCTTGCGATTCAGTAGGGCTATCTCCCACGGAGGCCGGGACGATAGTATTGGACAGCGTCAACAGTTCTGGTGGTTGAATGGCATATAAAGACCTGGATACCAATGTCGGTATAGAATCACACTATCATCAGCCAGCTTACATAGACTTAGCTTTTCTAGAATTAGGGTAGTATAAGATTTAAGTTAAGTTAAGTTGTGCTTTTAAATAGAATTAAAAAAAAAAAAATTATAATAATAAGTAAGTTAAATTATAAGAAAAAAAAAAACAAAAAAAAAAATTCGACACAAAGTTTTTCAAATTTTTCTTTGTCTTTCAAATAATTATAAGTACTGCCACAAAGTTCTGTCGCCGAAAGGCAAATTATAGAATTGCTAAGTAATGTTTAGCTTAGAACGTCTGCGAAGGACCAGTAAGTTATAATACAAGATAATTAAGCTAGAATTTAAGCATTTTTTGTCTAGCATATAAATTAGAAAATAAGAATATAAAACGAAACAGAAAATGTAAAAATCAAATGAAAATGACTCCCCGTTCTATGCGCATGCACCGATGCCATAGTTTGAATTAAATAAAGAACATTTAACCAACTAAGTACTTGCGTGCCTTTTCATTTTTGCTTGCTCGAAGTTGAATTATTTCGTAGACATTTTACAGTACTTGTCAAACTAAAGCTGACCAATTTAACGTCATTACCTCATTAGCTATTAAGTATATATATTCGGAAAAAACATGTTAAGAAACTCTCTTAACATCATAACTTGGAATGCGAGAAGCATCAAAAACAAAGAGCATGCATTTTTTAGTTTCTTCATAAATTTTAATATTGATATTGCACTTGTTTCAGAGACCTGGCTCAAACAAGACGTTTCTTTCTCTCATCAAAATCACATATGTTGTCGCCTAGACAGGTTATATGCTAGTGGTGGAGGTCTCGCCATTGTTGTGAAAAAATGTATAGAACATACCTTGCGTCCTTCATTGCACCTTAAGTTAATTGAAAAAATTAGTATAGATGTAACATTAAGTGATAACTCCAAGGTGAGTATGTTTTCGGTCTATTTCCCTGGAGGAAATGGAAACATTGAGAAATCTACTTACTTTAAGCGGGATCTGCAAAAATTGTATAGAGTCAACAATCGAAATAAGGTAATTATTGGTGGTGATCTAAACTGCAGACATCAGTCGTGGAATTGTCTTAGGGCAAACAGCTGGGGTAACATTTTACTAGATGTTACTGAATCCAGCTCAAGTTTTTCCATACTTTAACCACTTCTCGCCACCTATATCCCATCGAGTGCTAACAAGAACCCCTCAACTCTCGATCTATATATAACTAATATTCCAAATTACTGCACAGTACCATTAACTCTAAATGCGTTAAGTTCAGACCACCTTCCGATCAGCCTCACAGTGAATCATACAGTAGCTGTACATCGTACCAGTTTATACCGCAACTATTCCACCGCCAACTGGAATTGTTATAAATCATATATAAACACGAACTTGGTTTTAGGTGATACCAGCCTAAATTCTATAACCTGCAGCGAGCACATTGATATCCAATGTAGCAATTATGTTTCTGTTATCAATAGAGCGGCCGATCTTGCGATACCTAAATGTTCCACTGCTCCAGTTGATAAGGTACCGCTTCCTGAAAATATCTTACATCTGATTAGGCTACGAAACTCTGAAAGAAGAAAATGGCTTCGTTATAGAATCGATTGGTTTCTAGTTAATGTTAAAGTCTTAAATAATATCATTAAAAACGAAATCTCAACATATAGGAACAAGTGTTGGAATAAACACCTTTCCTCTCTCGACAAAGCAAGCAAACCGTTCTGGAAAATATCAAACATTATGAAAGAGAAGGTCAAGTATTCCTCCGTTTAAAGTTCACGACAAGTTGTTTATTTCTTCAGTGAAGAAATCGAACCTACTTGCTAACACGTTTAGTAAGAACCACTCCATATCTATGCATCTAAACGACGCGTATACTGAGGCTGAAGTTGCTAACACTATCCATGTACTTTCTCAAACACCAGCTGAAAGTACTTACGCAACTAATATCTACAAAGTTAAAGAATTGATAAAAAAATCGAAATCAAAATAGGCCGCGGGTCTCGATAATATTAACAACAAATTAATCAAAGCACTTCCACCTGCTGCAAGTAACTATTTAACGTTCATTTTCAACGCTTGTCTTAAGATTTGTTATTTTCCGGACTGTTGGAAAACAGCAAAAGTAATACCTATCCTGAAACCCGGCAAACCGAAGAACAGCCCCGAAAGCTACAGACCTATTAGTCTACTTAGCTGTCTGAGTAAGCTCTTAGAAAAAATCATTAAGGAAAAGATTGATCGTTTTGTGGAAGACAATAACATCTTACCAAACTTTCAGTTCGGTTTCCGCAGTGGTCACAGCACAATCCACCAAGTCTTGCGCATTAAAAACCACATACCTTGTAAATTCATCGACAAGGAGTCAACGGGACTGGTTCTTTTAGACATCGAAAAAGCCTTTGATGCGGTATGGCACGATGCCTTGATTTATAAGCTACTAAAACTTAAGCTGCCAATACCGCTTATCAAAATTATCCAGCGCTTTCTTCGTTCGAGAAAATATGTTGTGAGTATAGGAACCGACATATCCTCTACTCACCAAATCCACTATGGTGTACCCCAAGGCTCGGTCCTTGGTCCCATATTATTTACATTGTTTGTCGCAGATTTACCATGTCTAGGTGAAAACATTCAGGTAGCTATGTTTGCCGATGATACGGCCATTTTCTCTTTGGGTGCCTTATTCACTAACGTCTACAACTCTTTGCAAGCAGCTCTTGACAAACTAGCAGTATATTACAGGAAATGGAAAATAAAAATAAATGGTAATAAAACACAAGCTGTCTGGTTTTCGAGATGTAGGAAACTCTGCTATCTACCAAATAGCACTAAACTTAGTATGTGTGCAGTTGATATTGATTGCTCTGAAGACTATAAATATCTAGGTATTATTCTAGATAAAAAAACGTATCTTCCAAAAACACATCACTACCACAATTGACAAAATAAACAAAGTCGTAAGAGTTATGTATCTACTAGTGTGTAGAAAGTCAAAGCTTAGCAACGAAAATAAAATTATAATATTTAAAACCATTTTTCAAGCTATACTCCTGTACGGGACCCCTGTATGGTGTAATTGTGTTCACACATTATTGTTATTATTTATTATTATTATTTATTGGCCTGTAGGAACCCGGAAGTTCATGACCTCACCGACTCGGCTTCGCCATCGTTCCCTGTCCTGGGCACTTTCCTTCCACGCTTGACCATTCGATCCGATAATTGTGTTCACACATACAAAATAAAATTGCAAACGTGTCAAAATAAAATATTGAAAATGTACTGAATTTGCCATGACATTATTCGACACATGAACTACATGAAAATGCTAACGTTAAACCGGTAGAGTTTCTTATTGACAAAATCAATCGAAACTTCTTCTGTCAATTGTTCTTTTTCTGACAATGTGCTCGTTTCCCGTCTTGCGTTATCCTAAATCACTACATATGTACCCTGTCAATGAAAATTATATCGAGGCCATTATTACATAAAATAACCGGAAGCCTGTGCAATATTAGTCTTAAGATTCAAATAAGGGTTTTTTCTTGTAGTTTTCCCTTAATTTATTATATTCATTATTCATTAAAATTGTGCTATTGTCATTATATAGATTTAAGATTATAGTTGTAAAGGAATTGCTATCATAAATCTCTTAAATACTAGTTGTAACATATAAATGTACCATATTATCTACCAAATAGAAATTGAATTGAAAATTGAAAACGGTAAGTGTTGGGGCGTTGAGTGGATCTGGTGCCCATGTCTGGTACATAATTCAACCCCCACAAACTTTCGGGATCCTACAGGCCAATAAATAGTAGTAAATAGTAGTACAAGCCTCAACCATTCCTCTTTCATATGCTGGGAAAGTTCTTGCAATTTACTGATTCTGTCAAAGAATCTAGGACTCTCAACATGAACAATGAAAACTTAATTGTGAAAAGATTAATTAAACTATGCACCAGCTTATAAAATTTGAGACATTGTTCAACTTGCAGAAATGAGAAGGGATTTCATGTTCATTCCAAGTTTTTAATTATTCCATAACTTCTCTTCTAAAGGAATACGATTAAATGAACCAACTCGCCATTTTATCTCACTTATCAACAAAGGAAATCAATTGCACAAAAAATTGAACAAAAGCCTTTCAAAGCGCCCACTGCGTTCATCCTAGCCACGTCATATATTCCACCTCCAACAGAAAATATATAAAAGAGCAATTGTCACGTTAATTGAATTTATACAACACCAAAAAAATGGGGGTTATTCTCTTTAATAGATTACGCCTCAGCTGCTCTTGAGCGGGCACGTGCCTATGAATCTATGGATTATTTGATGCCGTTCAAAGGACCAGAGGATCCTCAGGCCATAGCACAAAAATATACTGAATTTATCATAGAAATAAATCGTATCCCAAGTAGCAACAAAAGCAAAATTGTTGGCTAAAATCGTTTACGAGGAATAGATTGAAATCATCCTCAAATATATCCTATCCATAAAGGCCCAGCTGTGGGCATGAACCGTGCCTAAGTCTATAAATCCCTTGTACTAAGCTAAATAAATAAATAAATTCAGAAATAAACTCGCTAAGCACACAACCCGTACCCATCCTCATTCCAACTTCCAAGCTTCCGCCTATCGCCGCCCTTCCCTGTCTTGGCACCTACACCGCCGTTTCTCCACCTTCTTAAGTTGCCCTCTTTAAATTAAGTTTTTGTTAATCCCTACTTTTTAGTTAGTTCGTAAGCTTATTTTTATATTTTTATATCGCTTGTACTAAACGAAATAAATGAGGGTTCTGCCCTCACCCAATTCAAATTCAAATTAAGACATTTAAAGCAAGAGTCAACATTTGGTGATTTTGTGGCAAAGAAGATAGAATTATCGAATAAAAGATTAGTGCGAATTGAACGACAACTAAGTTCCCATCGTGATACTAAAAACACTCACCGTTGAGTGACCATCTGGCCATTCACAAAAGCTGTCTTTAACAGTGTTAGACCATTTAACATACTTTAGTGGGTACATGATTATCGTATCTGCCCCAGAACTTTTGCTAGTTACCCTGAAATAAGTTTCCGCAACGCCTCTTGTGCTATAATTGCATGGTAGAAACAATGAAGGTTTTGGTCGTTCAACCCGCACGCCTTAATGATGTAAACAATAATTGAATCCACACATCCTAAATTCATATGCTCAAATATACTAGTGTTATTTGTCTATAAGGCTGGCTTATTCCTATGCTATATATTTTATTCATGACCTAACGTTGTCCTTCCTAACAGATCCTGGACGGATAATCAAAATCTCTTTCATTTCTATACACCAATATTCGACTTTGGTTTTATTATTGTAACAAAAAAAATTTGATGTTTCCCTTTCACTAAGAGGAAATATCTTTGAAGGGTTTCCCTGCACCAAAGCATTAAGGGTAAAGGATAGCAAACACGCCCTGGTTTATCAAAAATATGAAAGAAAGAAGAAAATCTAATAAACCGGAAGGCTAATCGCCGACAAACCTTGCGCTTTGTAAAAACGAATAGAAATTCTCGTATCAATTGAGAATTGGAATGAAAATTATAGCAATCTTTTCTTGCTTAAGTTACAGCGTAGGATGTTAACGATGTTGTAGAGTACACTCTTGGTTCATACGAATGAAAAAAAAAAAGGTGTATAGCAACTCTTTGGGTAGAAGTATTTGTTTTCCAACTTCTATTCTTTATATGAGTATCGGTATCGGAGTATGACAGATGAAACTTTCAAACTATCCCAGTGTTTTGTTTGTCGCGTTTCAATATTCTATTCCAGAATACAAAATACACTGACTGTAAGAAACTATCAAAGAGTGAGTCAGCACGCTAGCGGATTGTGTATCAATTATGAAGTGATTATGTATAATATAAACATTAATGATAATTCATAATGATTAGCATGTAAAAGTTAATGATAATTATTATTATGTGAGAGATGGGATATTGAACATCATCTCCCTTCTCTTAATTTATTGGGTTGTACCACATGAAATGTCGGATTTTCGCTCAGTGGGAAATAAGAAGTTCTCGAGTCAGAAGGTTAAATTTTCTTTTTTTATAAAGTAAAGTGGTACGTGTGCTTGACGTGTGAGAATTTTAGGGTTCGTTACAAGTACAGTTATTTTTTTTTTTTCTAGAAATTGTTTACCATGCTGTGGGCAGTTCAAGTTCGAACCCTCTTCCTTTATGAATTTAAAATGGGAAATAATGCGCCATTGGCAATGGAAAAACATTATGATGCCTTTGAGGATGTAGCGGTAAACGAACGCACTATACGAGGTTGGTTTGGAAAGTTCCGTTCGGGAGATTTCAGCCTCGAAAATGAACCACGTGGGAAGCCAGAAACGTTAGTTGATGACGATGTTTGAAGAGAAACGGTGGATGCGGACCCAATGAAATCAGTGCGGAAGATTGCACAAAGTATCCCCAATGCCAATAAGTCGACACCTTTCTCTCATAGGAAAGGTAAAGAAACTCGATAAGTGGGTACCCCAAGAACTGAACGAGTCCCAATGAAATTCTGCGCATCGCTTAGATTAAGAGACCAAATTGAACCATTTTTGCACCGGATAGTCATCATCATCATCATCATCATCGCCACTACAACCAGGGTCCGGTCTTGGCCTTATTTAACAAATCTCTCCACCGGTTCCGATTTCGGGCCGATGTTATCCAGTTTGGCACTCCCAGGCTCTGGGCGTCCTGGTCTACGCCATCCCTCCATCGCAGACAAGCTCTGCCGCGCTGTCTCCTTCCATACATACTGCCACAAAGAACTTCCCGGGCAGGCTCCTCTTCGCTCATTCGAGCTAGGTGTCCCGCCCACCGGAGTCTACCGAGCTTCATTTTTCTTACAACATTAGTTTCAAGGTAGATTGCATACAATTCATGGTTCCAACGTCTCCGTAATCGTCGTCCCTCACATACGGGTTCAACAATTCTTCTTAAGATCTTCCTCTCGAACGCGGCTAAGTATTCAGAGTGCCTTTTTATTGAGCACCCAGGTCTCGGATCCATACATGAGTACTGGTAAGACCCTGGTCTTGTACAGTTGTAGCTTGGATGTTCTGGATAAATTCGGGATTTAAAGAGCCTTGATAGACAATAGTAGGCTTTGTTGGATTTGATCATCGGTTCGCGTATTTCTTCTTCCATATTGTTATCGGCATATTGTCATAGATAAAAGACACCACTCGAATATCCTTGACGTAAGATCATATAGAGGAGAAAATTGCGACTCCGATCATCTTCTAGTGATGGGCAAAATTAGAAGTCGGCTCGCAGCAAACCCACATGGGCAGTCACGGGAGACGAGCAAAAAGTTCGACATTGATAAACTAAAAGACATACGCAAAGTGCCGAAAATCAAGAGGAACTAACGAATAGATTTACCATCCTATAGACTGGGAGTAGTGAGTAAGAGGAAATCAATAATCTGGGCACTAAATGGGCATCGATCAGAGACACAATCAAACAAACAGCCCAAGAGGTATTAGGATTTAAGAAAACAATTAAGTCCAAACCTTGGTTCAACGATGACTGCAGGGCAAAGATCGAACAATGTAAACGCCTTAGAGTGCTCCACTTAGAAGGATATGATGACGTCAATGCAGAAAAATACGCGACAATCCAGAAAGAGACATCGAGACTGTTCAAACGCAAAAAACGGGAATGGGAGAAGACTCGGATCGAAAAAATCCTAGAAAATGCCATAGCAAAGAATGTCAGAGGCATGTATGCCAGCATAAATTTAATTAGAAATGGCTACCGAGGAAGACCCAAAATAATCCGAGACACAAACGGCTGTCTGGTGACAGAAACAAAAAATATCGTGACAAGGTGGAAGCAGTACTTTAAAAACCTGCTCAACGAGTGCACCCATCAACCACAAATAAACGCACCAGACGTACATACAGCCGAGCCTCAGATTCCAGAGCTCTCTTTCGACGAAGTTATAGACGCAATAAATCGATTGAAAAACAACAAAGCTCTCGTAGTCGATTGCATACCGGCAGAGCTTGTGAAGCATAGAGGAGGGGCAACCGCTCGAAAGATCCACTAGCTCATCCAAACAATATGGGATAAGGAAGTCACTCCGGAAGAATGGAAAACCTCAATAGGCATACCCATTTTCAAAAAAGGCGACAGATCTGACTGCGAAAATTACAAAGGAATATCGTTGCTCCCAATCACATATAAAATACAAACAAATGTCATAGTGGTAAGAACCACACCGTATGCAGAAGAAATATTGGGAGACTATCAATGCGGATTCCGTGGGGAACCAGTCAACAAGCGACCAAATGTTCACAATAAGACAACAGCTGGAAAAGGAAGTGGGAATACGGAAAGACGGTTCACCAACTGTTCGTCGACTTCAAAAAAGCCTATGACTGAGTCGCAAGGCAGAGACTGTACCATATTGTAGTTGAGCTGGGAATCCCGAAAAAATATGGCGCCCTCATTCAAATTTGCATGAACGAACACAAAGGGCGAGTTAGAATAGAAAACCACCCCTCAGAACCATTTGAAATCCGGAACAGACTAAAACAGGGAGATGGCCTATCACCATGTTTTTTTAACCGTGTGCTCGAGTATGTCATCAGGAAGATACAAGACGAAAACATGGCTGGATCTTCCCTGAACGGTGTCACACAAGTGCTCGCATATGCGGATGACATCGCCGTTCCGGGCGATAATATAGAAACTGCATTTAAAAAGAGTGAAATCATCATGCAAGCGGCAGAAGAGGTGGGCCTAGAAATAAATGAAAACAAAACAAAATACATGATTACGGCGAGAGCAGGTGGAACTCAGGGAGCACATATAAACGTCAGAGGCAAGATATTTGAAAAAGTTAAAGAATTTAAATATCTGGGAGCGATACTGACGGCCAGTAACGAAATGTCGAAAGAAATTAACAAAAAACTACACTCCGGCAACGCTAGTTATCATACAGTCAGTTAACTGCTGAAATCCAAACTGCTATCACATAATATAAAGCTCCGTGTCTATAGAACCATAATCATGCCGATTGTTCTATACCGATGCGAAACATAGGCTCTCACAAAACGGGGAGATAACAAATTTCGTGTATTCGAGAATAAAGTTTTAAGGGGTGTCTTTGGCGGTAAATATGAGGAGGAGGCAGGACAATTGAGGTAGCTCCATAACCACGAATTGGAAGAGATATATCGCAAACCTACAATAGTGAGAGTAATCAAGTCGCGAAGATCAAGGTGGGCCGGACACGTAGCGGGAATGGGCAACGATAGGACTGTGACGGGGAAAGATTGGTGCGCCGGCGTACGACGCTGATTCACTTCCTTCCGCCAACGTCACTATGAATTCCGCCGTACACTGTCCGCCAAGAAGAAACAAAAAACGAAAACACTTGTGGCTTGTTTGGTAGTCCAACTGACCTTTTATTTAATTTTATGATGCATCCATACAAAAATGATTAAACTGGTAATCGAATATTAAATTTGTGTTTTACATACCTTTGAGTTCGCTGGCGTATTACTCTGCACTGACCAGATAACGATATTGTCTACACTTGTATACTTGTAATTAATCACTTAATTCGTACTTGTTATTAGTGGCTCTAAAGGGTATTACTCTCGACTAAACTTTACACTCGGGGGCATGCACACCCCCGTGTGATCGCGGAGGTTACCAGACGACTTCCGATGTGCGTGCACTGAAAGTTATGATGAGACTCCGCGATAATCATCTCGTGCAGAGATGATTCACTTAGTAAGGGAAATTCGGGTGTATTCGCTTTCATTGTGGTGATAACCGGATCCCGAAGAGGAGATCGTCTTGGTACACATGTATATGTGTACGTCGGTTCTTTTCATGGGTCGAAGCCATGAAGGGGCATAATATGCATCCAGGAGATGTGTGTTCGTTGGAACAAACAAATCGAATTTCGTGGGATGCTAATGGGTTTCTGTTTGTTCAGTATCGCTAGTCATGAGAAACAGATCCAGAAATATAAGAAGACAAGGGGGTCGGGTAGATCATTGTCTAAGGTATGCATTGCAGCTGTAACGATAGCCGCAATGCCCATGCACATGGTGCTAATTGGTTTTAGCGTATTCACAGGGAATTTGTGTTTATAGCATCGTTGGCAAGGGTAAGCATACCATACCTATTTGCATTTGCCCATGCTGTATGATTTAATTTATGGTTTAAGACGCGAGATGCGTATATTTGTTTTGGTCCCTGTTATGATGGTTACAATGTATGTAAACCAAATCATTTTGTTCTCGGGAATTCGTCTAGGGGGAAATGCACTTGGTGAGATTGGGATTCCTGATAAGGTAAGAAAGAAATCTTACAGAGAGTTGGTATGCGGAGAGAATGCATGTAAGGTAAGTTTTCTTTACAGGGACTTAAATATCATAGATTTGATCTCTTTAATGCGTGAAGCATTTTCAGGTGCCTAATACGATTGCATTGGCGAAAACTTATGCGTCTTGGGATGAGGTAATGGGGGTTTTTAGGTAAGTGTACCGTGGGGTTTGGCGGCACCGCCACAGGACCGTACGTAGAATTCTGGACGGTGGACTGACGGGAAAGAAACTGACTGGGTGACTGCGACGGAGGTGGGTGAAGAATGTTAGGTTTGACCTCGAGGAGATTGGATCGGATCGAGTTGATGTGAGTGTTTTTGGGAAAATTGACAAAATTGAGTATCGAGCTGTTATTAATTTTTTGTTTTTGAAAGGCAATACGCCTACGCAAATCAAAGATAAGTTGGACTTTGTGTATGGGGGCTCTGCACCACCGCGAAATTCACCGTGAAATTTTGGGCAGCTAAATTTAAACGCGGCCGTGAGAGTTTGGGAGACGATGAACGTTCGGGACGTCCAAAAACTACAAAAACCGACGATAACATCGCTAAAGTTCACCAAATGGCGCTAGATGACGGCCGAATTAAAGTGAGAGAGATAGCAGAGTCTATAAAAATGTCCAAAGAACATGTTTGTCACATATTAAAACAAAATTTAGGCATGAGAAAGCTGTCCGCGCCTTGGGTGCTGCGTTTGCTCACGTTAGACCAAAAACGTGTTCGAATGAACATTTCCAACGCTCTGTTGACGCAGTTTAGGCGCAATAAATCCGAGTTTTGGCGCCGTTTAATTACTATATATGAAACTTGGATACACCATTATACGCCCGTAACAAAAATACAGTCAAAACAGTGGACGACAAAGGGAAAATCGGCTTCAAAAAAAAAAAAAAAAAACTTTTTTTCCGGCTGGGAAAGTGATGGCGACTGTTTTTTCGAATAGTCATGAAGTTATCTTAATCGATTATCTTCAAGAAGGAAAAACCATTACGGGAGCATACTACGCATCATTACTTGACCAGCTAAAGGCAGAAATTGCGGAAAACCGGCCAAATTTGCAGAAAAAGAAAATCCTGTTTCGCCAAGACAACGCGCCGTCTCACACCTCGGTGGTTGCCATAGCGAAAATCCACGAATTACGAAATGAACTGTTTGAGCATCCACCTTACTCACCAGATCTAGCTCCAAGCGACTTCTTTTTGTTCCCTAATCTAAAAATTGCGCTCGGAGGACAGAGATTTTCGAATGAGGAGGCAATCTCCTTCGTGAACAGTTATTTTGCAGAGAAAAACGCCGAGTACTATTTGGACACGGTTAGAGAGATGGGAGCATCGCTGGGAGAAGTCTGTATAATTACCAGGAGACTATGTAGAAATTTAAAAATAAATGTGAAGAAAAAATGTCTTGTATCTTTGTTAAGTCGGGAACTTTTCAGCCTGTAGGGGTTTTCAGGGCCCGAAGACCCTCGCATCATCTTAACCCCCATAAAAATCCTATAAACTCCTTAGCAGCCCTTAAATCGAATCCTTGGCAAAATTACACAACGTCGCCACAGCATTCATCACCACCCTAAAATCCTGAAAACAATTCGACATAAATATTCCGTAATAGCTGAGGAACTTTTCCCTAGATTCGACAGGATGTGTTTACCTTTTTGGCCATAGATCCATCGGCCGATCTTTCTATTTTCTAATGCAGCGTAGCCATAACAGGTTTCCTGCAAATGACCTTGTGTTATTTTAAACAACACGCATGTCACCACATCGACCGATAGGATGTTCTAATGATCGGAACAATGTGTACCCAGACACTGTTTCAATGCCCATTATCTCCTAAAACACTGGCTGGGCTATTGGCCGGTTTGCACATCTGCAAACCAGATGTCTAATAGCCTGTAAAGGGACATAACGAGTGGGATAATAAAAGATCAGTCTCGATGGCGGGCGATCTTCTGCCAATTTAACATCACAGAAGAATCTAACACCGTCGCCTTATTATCCCTTACACACCACCCATAAAACGTTTCTGTCTAGTTAATGTAGACAGAAGATATGATTTTCGTCCGGGCGGCAATTTCTACACAAATTATGTGGCCGAAAAGATACACACACAATAGAGTACTCTTGAGTGTCTGTTAATATCATAGGAAACTATTTCTATGATTTATGACCGCCATTACGGCCAGCCGCAACCTCGTACTTCTAGTCGACCAGATGTGCATTGGTATTTTCCGTGCGCATCTGTAATTATTGGCATCGTCACCACTTCCAGTGTGTGGGCGTGTCCTCCTAACCGGTATGGTTTCTATAGGAATTTTTCAGTTGGAATTTTCCAGGGCAATCGCCACTGTATCCCTAATCCAACGATCTGATTGGTTCTTCGATGGCATACCATCTGATCCTCGATTCTACAACGAATGTGGAGGACGATTGCTCCAGTCAGTCAGATATTAATCGTGAAAACGATTGCTACGAGGACTCCAATTTGATTATCCATGGTGTGTGCACGTGCCGTCGAGTGCTTTCAGTTAGTTATGTTCACCAGTACAATAAATAAAACTCTTTAACTAAATCTGCAATATTTTCTTATTCCGTTCTTGATTGTCGGGAGAGGTAAGCTTCACATTCGTTGGGATTAGGAGAAAATAAGTGTCCGTGACTGACACACCACACTCTCCTAAAAACTACCACAAGCCCACCCTCGTAATTAACTCGGCATTGATAACCTTTTCCATTATCTAAGATAAGATAGACAGTAATGCTATCGGACGGTAATTTTGTGGGAGACACTTTTTTCCCGGCTTCGGGATTGGCTGAAGTCGAATCACCTTCCAGCAGGTAGGAAATGCCGTCCGTGTATAAGATAAGCGAAAGAGTCTGCCAAGAACCGGCGACAGTTCTGGAGCACAATTCTTAAGGACTATTGCTGGTATTTCGACCGGGTCGGTTGCCTTTTTACGGTCCAGTCCACGTAGAATGCGTTGAATAGTACGCGGGCGTAACCTCACAACCAGCATCGAAGACCGTATCGGCGCGATTACAGGTGGCTCCAAAAGACCGCTATCGAGGTTTGAATTCGCGGAAAATAAATTCGCGAACTCGTTAATTTTATCCTTTGAATTTATGACCGCTGCCCGTCATCAATGGAGGAAAGAGGAGGAAGTGAAGTTCGTGCTGAGAGCTCTTGCCCTTGACCAGAAGGAGCGCGAACCAGTTGGGCACTCAAAGAGTTTATTGGTCACTCCGTCGTTGTAGGCCTTCTTCGCGGCATCAATCACCTGGTTGCACGTCTTTCCGATTCTAACGAAATTCGTTCTGGTAACCTCGCTGGGATTGGAGTGCCATAGTTTAAAAGCTCTATTTTTTGTCGTTGTAATCTGCTTGCACTTTTTATCAAACCAAGGTTTATCAGATGAATTTCGATTCATGGAATGCGGAATGTAGATCTCCATCCCGGGAAGAATAGTCTCCGTGGCCGACTCCGCGCATGTGTTAACATTAGAGTCTCCGAAGCACACCTCCGACCACGGAAGGGAAACTAAAAAATCTTGCAAATCGTTCCAGTTTGTAGCCCCATACATCCATACATGACAAAGCTGCCAAGGCCGCTATTCGCTTGAAATGCAAGTGGTTGCGTGACCAATAAGAAGCAGTAATCTGAGTTTCTTAGTGGCGTAGAAACCTCCACTGTATAAATACACGGTTCGGATGTCAAAATTAGATCCAGGGTGTCCCCATAATCACAACGGGCATCCGGCACTCGCGTGGGTTCCTCCACGAGTTGAGTCAAGTTGTGGCTAACAGCGAATATCTCCACTAGCCCCCCAGCCCCGTCGGTTCTGTTAGAACGTACCAGCCAGCCGGAATTGTTTACATTAAAATCGCCAATGACGACAATTTCAGAAGCGATGTGGTTGATCTGTCTCTATCACTGGTCTATCGTCATTCGGGGAGTGGTAAACACACCAAAGAAATTTAACAGAATATCATATGATGTCCATATTATTGCGTTCCAATGCCTCTATCCGCTGGCAAGTCAGATCGGACCGCGTGAAAACGCTGACACCACCCTTACAACGGGATCTCGAATGCAAGTCATATCCCGAGCACCGAAGATATGTCGAATCAGTTGACGAATCGACCAGGGCCTTAGTTAGGGCAAGGATATCAGGTTTCTCTGTTTGCAAATATTGGTGGATGACGTTTACATTCGTATTGGTGAAACCGATGCCCCTGATGTGACAAAGTCGAACAACGGCAGAGCCTCGAGAACGAGCCCGATTATGTGATGGCGAATTTCTTAAAGTTCGGTTATTTATCATAATATCTGCATGATGTCCCCCCTGACTTAGTCCCCCCGAAGATCCGCATGGGAAACTAGTTTATCTCCGGAATTATATATCTCAAGAGGTACTCTCATGACTTATCTTCGTGTTAGTCCGGGTCATCAGCCACGCATCAGAATCATAGTCGAAGATTTCTCCCGAGGATATCGTGGAAGGTACAGCGTGACGGTGTGGTATCTCACCTTAGGACCGACTACCGCCTAAACAATCTTTTCCCCAACCGGTTCATCAGCCAAGTTCCGAAAGATGGCCAGGGATTTTTCCCGACCATTTTAGGGAGCCTATCGCTTGATGCGGTGGTATTTCATCGGGCGACAAGGCGTTGGACTCCACCTACCATTCGGCCTTTAGTGGCCTCTTACGACAAGCCGGCCTAGCTATTAGTATATTCTAACCCCCACTCACAGGGCCTACCTTTCAATATCTGCTACTAACCCAGTTTCTTAAAATATTGCAACAATTTTTGCAAGTGCACTTTCAGTTGGTCGACTATATTAACCAAAATAATCGCGAAGTGCGGCAAATATCTTTTATGTAAATGCCGATTTTCGTAATAAGCTTTGATGATTTCAACACGTTCTTGAATTATTTATCTCTTAACATTTCAAATTGCCAGAGACTAAACTTATCAAACGACATTAGTGTGAAAAATCTTTCGACACATATGGTAAGCCCCACTTAAATTTAAGATTCTTCTAATTGGAGCACCCGATATATATAAGTATATAAGGTCTTTATACATCAATCTTGCAAATACCACACATCAAAACTTACCTTTCAAAGACCGAAATCAAAGCTTCTTATCTAAATAGCATCACACGACATAAGGATCCACATTCGACCTTCAATTGTGTTTATACCGAATTGTGCGTTTGATTTAAGATACAGAAAAGTGGGCCGTAAAATTCACCTGATGTTCTGATTGAATTACATCAACAAGGTTGCTTGATATCAGAGACATCCTTCGTCTTTAGTCCTCGAACATTTGTGAAGCTTTGTGAATACACGTGTACCCATAAGGTATGTACCAGAGCAATACTGTTGCTGGGTCTTTATTTCGTTGACAACAAATACAAAGCTAGTAATCAAATCGCCCATGTCTCTGTAGGTCCTTTTAATTGAAAGGAAACACTTATTGCCTGGGAATTTCTAATGGTAAACCCTATCGCTTGAAATGTGAAAGTTGAATAATTGGTAAGTGGAGCCATAAGCTAGAGGACCATTTGTTTGTCATCTGATTATGGCGATATTTTGAGGGCAGCAATGAGTTATTGACCTCCATGGCTGAGTGAAGTAAATGAAAACAATTAGCAAATTTTGGATCCAGAGGGTTTCAGTTAAAATTATGGAAAGTGCTAACTACCCCACTAGGAACACATTCCCCCGGCTTTCTCAGTTTAAATATCAACAGCTCAGGGTTTACTTCAGGCAATTGAACACAGATTTACAAATCTCCTACTGACATACGTTCATTATAGAATTTATTAATTCGAGACCTTTCCGTTCAGCTTTCGTCATCCAATTTTCAAGTTGGATGTACTGATGAATATTTGTACTGGTGGGTGGGAATCTCTTGTAAACCAAACAACAACTTAATATCTATGACATGCAGACGTGAAGGAAAAAGAGGAAGGCTAAATACAAATACCCCTCTGCAAATCTCTGTTCTTACATAATCCATTGAAAGATGCCGGAGAAATGTATTGAGAGGCAAAAATCAAAGTTCACGTGCTTCCGGAATTATTGCTAGGCATGATCTGGTCATAGTCACAGGAAGGCAAAAGACGATTTTGTTACTAAGGCGGAGAGGAACAGAGCAACTCCGGAAACGGAAATTCTTATGGAAGCTCCAAGGTTTGACGATATAAATAAAATATCTTTCTGGTATGGCATTACATTTTAGATATCCACAAGTGAAAGTAAAATATTGTGAACAGTAACACAACATGGGAGAGAGCAGTAACTAAAATAAGGATTTTTTTGTTGTTACTTCTCTTAGGAAAAGCGAATTTTAACATAATAATAATAAACATAATAATTTTGAATTCAAATAGGACAGATATTGATGGAGATATTGGGGCGAGACGTATTCCAGGAGCAATATATATGTAAAATTTATGTGTGGAATTCAAGAGCTTTCATCTGACCAGAAGCAAAGTGATCAATTCTTTGGAGACAATTTTGCACCTCTCGTCCATTCATATCGGCCGGAACCTTAGCAATTTCGTGTTTAAAACCGTGTTTGGTAAGAATCATTGTTCGTGGAAGGTGTGTTCAACGCTTGTTGAACATATACTTACTCTTGCCATTTTTTCACTCGTTTTCTTCAGGTGTTCCTTGAAGCTCAACCTGTTGTCGAGTATAACACCAACATATTTAATATAAGGACTGAATCTACTTATTTGTCCTTCTATTTCCAAATCAAGGTGTTCAACTTTCTTGCGGCTGCTTATTAAAACTGTTTCTGTCTTATGTCCAGCTAGTTTTAGTCCGGCCATATCTAGCCAGCATTTAATGCTCTGGATTGCTTGGGAGCAAATATTCTCCAGGTCATCTAGATGTTTAGCTACGGCCACTATCGCCAAATCATCTGCGTACCCAATGATTTAACCTCCTCTGGTACAGTGACTCTGAGCAGACCATCATACACGATATTCCATAACAGCGGACCTGATATAGATCCCTGAGGTACACAACCAAGATTTTACTTTTAATTTGTTATCTGGCACCGGCAAATTGAAATATGATAGGTCGCGTTTGCTCCGTTCAACTGGTCGACGTTATGTTGTTTCCATTGCCGTGGTAACGCTGCCGGCGTCTTATATCCAGCATGTGAAGTCACTGGTGTGTAACTTGGTGCTGTGGGGTGTGCGGCACTATGCGCCAGTCAATCGTCCGTCAATGGACCGTTGGATCGTGATCAATATGAGTTTTGTTAATGATATGATGAGCGTGTAGCTTTGGGAAACGAGTACGCGTTATGGGTGGGCAATTAGTGAGGCATTCGAATGAATATCGCAACGTGTGCGATATGAGCATTAATTGCCTGTGGAAAGAAGCGTTAATTGCTTAATGAAACGTTGGTTGATTAATGGTTGAAGGGGTCTGTGGGGCTTTTCAGGGCCTGAAGAGCCATGCATCGCTCGATCCCCACCATTCCCAGCGATGCGACTTACCTTGAAGTCGAATCTTCAGCAAGGTTACGCAACCTTGCTACGGCATTAACCGCCAACCAATTCGCTGGAATTAATTCGGTTATCATAATACATAAATATATATTAGGCAGCTTACCTTTCTTTGGGGGTTTTTCCAAACCTCTTCCCCACGGTCATTCCTAAATGCATAATTCACGGCAAGATTATCATCTTGCCATGACATCAATTCATCAACCGAGCTTCCGCGACCGAACAATGGATGGCACATATCCACCAACACACGCTGATCTTTCCGTGTGTTATTTTCGTACCCATTCATTGACCTAGCATTATTTCGGGTTGCTTGCACAGCTGCAAGCCAGATTTCCAACGGCATGTCTACGATCTATCTTTCCTTAAGTAAAGAAGATCAAATCAAACATTGGCCTTTCAGGTGCGCATATTTTGCTTGGATCTAAGCATGACCGATTTTATGATCCGTTGCCGTTTCTTGGAACTATCACCAGCATCGGTCATGGCCACCAATTTTAGTTTACACAAAGTAAACATTCAAGCGGATACTTTCGCCTGACAGTGCTTTTCAACGGGATTAACACATCCCTAACATAACATGCATCGAATCACCAGACCGAAATTTGTTTATGCTAGATGATGTAACAGCGACCATGCCCAATGTTCGATACATTTTTCCAAGATAGATTTCTGCCTTCGGCAAGGGTTTTATTGACTCACGTCAATCAAAAATCTATCCCTTGCGTATGGCGGCAGTTTATCTTGCCCAAACATGTAGCAGCCGATTCGATCTGCTACATGAGTTTTTCCCTTTTTCCTTTTGTTTGGACCTTCGCCATTGGCGGCGAATCCTTTAGGTTCGTTTTCGTTGGATGTCTGTAAAGAGACATCCAATATCTAGTCAGATTTCATTCGCCCAAGAAGTTGGATGTCTCCCACCACCTCGGTTGGCTTGAGTGTATGAGAGTGAAGTCCGTTTGTCGTCCGTGGTCTAGTTTTTTACAGTTCATACATGTTCTAATGTAAAGTTGTGCGCGGAAATATTCGAGTTCCAGAAGTAATGTCAGTTTTGGTGGCAGTAAAACAAAAAATAAATCTATGTACAAAGACAATATATGCGCCTACACCCCTGTCATTAATGTAGGAGATAATTTTATAAAATAGACCTAAAAGAAAAACCTGTGCATTAATACCATAGTGTTATCAAATCTGGTTAATAAAGGAAACCATCATATCAAGAGACTCCAGTGTATTTATTTACTCGGTACAGAACCGCGAACCATCAGCTGCAGACAAGTCAGTGGAATATTAGTGAATCCCTGTCCTTGCTGACAACCCTTAACTAATATAACCCCACAGGTCTGTGGCGTTTCTGACAGATACAGACAATATCCAAGCAAATAGTGAAGAACACAGAAAGGAATAATTCGAACAAGCAAAGCATTAGAGCCGTATACTATAGCGATAACATAACAATTCCACATCAGTTGAGTGTACTTGAGTTTAGAAATCGAATTCGTATACGCGGCAGTGGCCTGGTGTATTGAGCATCACTATCGTCCCAAATGTTATAATACAATATCAATTTTTTTGATTATGTCTTTCGGCGTGGAATGACTTTTTTAACTTCCTTTACCACGACAGTCAATATATAAGAGGGCTTCCGCTTTTACAATTTTTGCTAGCACAAAATACATATAAGATTTATATTTTATTATTATTATTCTACACGCGGCAGCGGCCTGATGTTTTGAGCATTGGTTCAATTTTTAATGATTCTAACCGTCATAGCGTCAGTTCGAATCACACGTTCTTCACTATCGTCGCAAGCGTTATAGGTCTATGTAGCGAGATGCCCCCCCCCCCCCCCCCCCCCCCCCTGCCTTAATAGTCAGAAAATCATCGTTACGAGTGATTTTCTGTGAGATTCGAGTGGGTGCAAAGAGCAGTCTGAGCAGTCGTAAACTAAGAGTAACAGGTTACAGCCTTTGCACTAGTACAGCGACCCTGTTACTCAAAATAAAATAATATATAGAGTGGCGCAAAATTAATCATCCACTTTTGTTTTTGAATTACTTTTTTACTTAATAAAAAAATGATTTTGAGTATTTACAATTTTTTCTGTTAAGTGGAAAAGATGATATCCGTCAAGAGGCTGCCGCCAGTGTTGATACGCATTTGTAGCCATTTTATCGCATTTTCCATGACTTTCCGCAAGATTTCCGATGATTACTGTTCGCACTCTTGTCGAACATTCTTCTTAAGAGCTGCGATTGTCTGAGACTTGTTGGCATAATCCTAGGACTTCAAGTAGCCCCAAAGAAAGAACTCTGGGATGGTAAATCAGGCGATGTTGCTGCCCATGCTAAATCGCTAAAACGCGAGATTGTGCGACCAGGAAACGCTTCCTTCACAATATCCGTTGTGGCACGTCCTGTGTTTGCGGTAGCACCGTCTTGTTGAAACCACATGTTCACCAAGCCCTGCTCATCTAATTCCTCCCTGTAGCATTTGCTAGTAGCAGTGACCGCATTGCCAACGGCGTCCTCAAAAAAATAAGGCTCAATCACTCCTCCAGCGTGAACGCCGCACCACACAGTGATTTTGAGTAAATGAAACGGCTGTTCGTGCATCGCACGGATTTTCAGTGCCCCAGAAACCAAGATTTTGCTTATTGATGTCACCGCTTAAGTGGAAATGCGCCTCGTCCCTCATGATGACTTTCGGCACGAAATCGAATTATAACATCTACCGATAGGGTGATCAATTTTGCGCCATTTTGTAGTACTTATAAGTACAGTACTCATTACTTGGACTTTCCAGTGGGACCCGGACCAGAAAGGGCGGACCGTCGTACAACAGTCAGGTAAGGTCTGAAATCCAATAGCCTTACCAATAGGCACGGAGGGCATATGGTACATACAGTCGGTGCCAGACAACAAATTAAAAGTGATACCTTGGGGGTAATACATTTGGCGCGGACGGCAGGGTACTGCCGTGCCAAAATAATTAATAATATTTTATTAATAGATAATAAAATAATGAATGTTGAAATTAAATATATCCATGGTGCTACTTTTACCGAAACATGGACGTTCTAGAAATGGTGACGGGAATCCTATACTACCAGTCGAGTCGCCCACAATCAAGACAACAGTTCAGACTTTGGTGATAGACGATCAAAGACGAGATCGCCTTTTTCCCCCGAGTGTATCTAATGGTCTGGCCTAAGGATTTAGCGAACAGCTTATTATGGTGTGGGGATTCGAGGGATGATCATATGGAGATGGGAACTTTCGGGGAGATTCGGGTCGAATCTTCTCGTTAGACATACCAAGGTGTCTGTGCCTCTAATTAATCAGAAGAAGGCGAACCGATCCAGTGGGTTGATCAATAAACAGGATAGGAATTCGAGGTGAATGTGTTGGGGGTCGTGCTTGACAGGCTTGAATAACATATGTTGAAGCATCAGGAATCCTATCAGATCAAAGGAATGGTACCACCAAAGAGATGGACTCATCTTGGTAGGATAGTGGTTGAGATTAATCTGAATGTTGAGCGATTTAACTCCAAGTCTTTTCCGATGCATTAAACGGAAGAAGTTTAGATGATGCTGTCCAATATGTCTTGATGACCGATTTTTTTAAAGGTTTCTTAACTTCGATTGTGTATCTGTATTAAGAGACTCCGATATTGGAAGAGTTCCGTCATCTAGAAATTGAACGAACAGATTCGTTGTTGCAGTACCGAAGGAACGGGAGGATCATCGAGAGAAGATTATGAATTATGACCAATTCTGAACCTAAGGTACGCAGGATAGAAGGAGTCCAGATCAATCACCTCGAAAGATTATCTATGTTTCCGAGGGTAGTTGGTGATGTCGTCGCAACAACTATTCCGGCATGCGGGTGCTTAACATTCTTGTGTTACTGAGGTCGTATAAAATCCTTTGCTAAAGGATTAATTTAATCAATAAATTGTACTTGAGTTCAATCCAGCAAACAAGTGGAACGAGATCGACGGAGACACAATGAAGAAATATCTGATGGGTAATTCATGTGCAAATGAATTACTAAGCAACGAAAATCAGAAAACATATTTTTTAAATGCCGAGGAGGATGGAGACAGATTATGTGTATGCCGGGCGGTAGCCCCAGCAGGTGGGTATTTAATGATGGGGATGGTAGTGTTACGTGTAGCTTCCGCCATTCCCATTGTTTATTTTATTGTTAATATATAATTTGTGTGGTGAGGTAATGGAAAAGCACACGATCCACATGTTGAATGTACGAACATACATTTGTTCGGCTGTGGATCTTGTGGAAGCTGGATTCCTTTTTCGGAGTGGGAGGAGATTCGGAGAGAGTAGAGAGTGTTGTCTTGATCGTCACAGAAAAAAGTACAATAGAACTGGTGCGCGCTGTCGCGATAAGAAAATTTCCGCAATAAAGAAAAAAAATACTAGAAGGGAATGAAAAGTTTAGAAATTGCACGACGCGACGAGGAAATTTCCGCAAAAAAGAAAAAAATCCTACAAGTCCGGGAATGTTAATATATATGTATATGTCACGAAGTTTGTAAATCTTAAAATTCGTCAATCCGTAATTGGCCGAAGACTGTAAATAAAGATTGTAGTACGAGTGGTTAACCTGTTTTTGTTCGTCGTTCCTGCGGAGATAGTCACAGTTTTGAGCCTTTTTGAGGAATCCTATCCACAGATAAACGGTGGACTGCTAACGCCTCTTTCACAGGTGATAGAGGACCACAACGGTGCCTCGCAACCACGGCCAACGGTATCCCAGATTGAAAGGGGAGATCAGATCTGGACACTGCTATGACTTCTTCAAACTGATAGACAACAATAAGCACAAATTGCTCAATAACAACTAATATGATGATAGAAGAAGAAACCACGACCTAAATAAGGCAGAAGGGCGGCCGTTTGACCGTTGAAACGGAAATTGGCGACAGAGTCAGATCTCATGATTAATAACAGAATTGGAGTACCATTGACGATTGGCAACAACATATCATACTACATAGATAACACCCACAAAAGGGTAAATAGAAGTAGTACAGCAAATTTCCCGAGGCCCGATACATAGTACCAGAAATGGCAACATGAACACCCAATCAAACACTACAAATCAAGTGGTAAAAATATAAAACACCACAGTAGTTTTGTGGGGGTAAGGTTATGATGCCGGTCATGGGCAGAGTTTCACTAACTCCCCAACGATGTTCATCATCATCGGCACTACAACCGGGAACTGGTCTTGGCCTTATTTAGCAAGTCTTGAGGCTTGTTAAATTTTCCATAATGATTTATTTTTTCTGGGCAAGGTCATTAGTCTTGCGCCAGGGGCTCCCCGACGGGGAATCGAACCCCGGTCTCCCGGGTGACAGGCGGGTATACTAACCACTATACTATCGAGGACCCCAACGATGTTGCTCCGACGAAAATGTTGTAACTCCAGCACTCAAAAGGGCACGATAAATAAAACGCACTGATTGTTTCTGTGTTCGGATTAGTTTTTTTTATCTATTCTTTATTTACACTACGACTGGCTTTCTTCCATGCTAATTTGCACTTACTTCAAAATAAATACGACACTTGAGAAATTATTAAAAATCGTGACAACTTTCGCGGCAATTTTACACAGAAACTGCACGTACAGCGGATTACACCCGACCCTTTAAAATTAACGTAATTACTTTTTGCCTGAGCGGCAACGTTGAGATCTGACTAATGAATCAGGGGTGAAATTCGTATTTCATCCCACACACAGGATAACCAAAACAGACCACGCCTCTGCTCTCTCAACCCCACGCCCGTTGAGGCGTGGGTAACTTTTGTTAATAGGGAAATTGACGGACATGGAGAATGAGAGAACAGAAAACATGATATGCTGTGATCTCGGGGTAGCTTTGGTTGTGTGTGTTGGTATCAGATGCAGCTACTACCATGAACTGGTGACACAGTGGTACGGCTATGGTGTAGTCAGAGCGCATTGAACCCTGGAAAGACAGAAATACGAAGGAGAGGAATACCTAGCTGATGTTACTCCCCTGCAAAAAGAGAATGGATGATCTGAGGGAAAGTCAATAGGAAGCCGCTGATGCTTGACAAGACTCTAAGACGCTGAAATAACCCCAGCGATTTTTCTATGATGCAACAGCGTCGTTCGTTTAGACTTGTTGTTGCTAACCGACATTATGAGATTTCCGATGGGAATCTCATGGTTAGCAAGAATGAAGTTGCCGTATGACAAGAATGTAGCTAAACTCAATTATGCATTATCTGCTTAGGATAATGAGTTTAGCTATACGTCCGTTTGACATATTTTACAGGGGAATAACATATAAAGGAAATGGGTAGGTACGAGTATGACGCGCTGAAAGCGGTCGAAATTAGGTAGGAATTGCGGTTGAGATTGTGGGTTGTTTCTCATGTAGAATAGAGAAACCCCCACAGTTTTGATCTGTATCAATTGTCATTAAATATAATGGAATAGATGAGACAATTTTTGTTGTTTACAAATGACCTCTACTATTTGTAGGAAAGAGTAACGATTTTTGTCTAACTTTCTGGTCATGGAATCATGCTCTGCCGAATTGAATGGGCTCCGATTATCTTTTGTTTTGACTTGGAACCGGTATCTTAACTCCTCTATTACCGACCTGTAATCAAGTCAAATATTCGAAGTGAACTTGAAGTCTGCAAGATAAGACTTCAGTCAACTCATCAACCTCATTATTGAAGAAAAGCACTGTCCAATTACACATCCTATAAAACTTGTACAGTGCCGTCCCAATTAAATCTTTTCTAGGGGGATGCTATTCATCAAAGACCGTTCTCATTAGCTCTATTGTTATATGTTCTATTGAGGCAAGGGCATATTAACCATAATTTTTGGACATAACATTCATAAATTTACTAAGCGAAAGTTCATGACGGAAGTCTGAAATGCTTCCCCTCGTCACATTCACAGTCTGAAGGTCATATGCGACGAAAGATATTTGAAGGTTGCGATGAATGGAAAGTCAGTTGCTATTTTCCAGCGGGCTTCATGTCCCTTCCTACAATAAGTATATAATACAGTGTCGTGTATAGCCTATTCTCTTAACGCTATCGAAGGCGAAAGATATTTTTATTGCGAGCGCTTACCACACTTCACCGAATAACGCATCTTTGGAATATATACTTCTTGAATTTCTCATTTCCTCGCGATGTGATAAGACAAGTTAATTTATATTGGTAATCAAACGAAATTACTTAAGACACTTCGATATTGAGAAATTTATTATCTTGCTTCATCACGCAACGTAATCATTTCGAAGGTGTCCCGGCATAGCAGAGAAAATTTTAGCTTAGGGTAAAGAATTTATTTTCTTTTTATTAAGCCGGTAAAAATTAAAGGTAGATTCGAAATAATTTGAAATTGATGACGGCTCACATGTGTTGAATGGATTGTCGTGTGTTAAATATGTTCTGATGGTTCTATTGTGAATAAAATGTTTATAGAATATAATCAGTCGCGAGAGTAATCTAAAATATCTAGAATTTATGGGGAAAATGCCAAGGTGAGCGCTTGAGAAGCCGCCGTTAATGTGGATACATAAACTTATATAGAATGCAGCTACCCCATCTGCATTACGGAATTAATATTATTATTGGTAGTTGCCACATCGTAGTGGCTATACCGAGCGCATTAGTAATTTATGCTACATTTTCTTACTTATTTAGAAGATGTGTTGGAATACTATACTTGCACACAAAAATAAATATAAATTAAATAATGGGTAGCATACGTACTCCCTGTTTATACCGCCGGGTTTGGCTCGGCGTCGGTGTCGTGGTTCCCTTACCGATGCCTCGTATGCACGAGGGTGGTCTGAAAAGTTTATTTAAAATAAAGTAAAACTATAAGTTGTGTTTTTGTGTACTGTAACATTAAAGTTTGACCTCTAATGTTAGCATTTAAAATTTGTTTATCAGAAAGTAATTTTGGTTTATTTTGTTTATTGTTACTTTGGTTATGTCCCTGCTCGGGCGCCAAAATGTAACATTAAAGTTTGAAACTCTAATGTAGACATTTAATATTTATTTATCAGAAATATATTTTGTTACTATTTTTTATATTGTCTTTTATTATGTTAGATTATTTATGATTTATTAGGCCCCACGTTGGGCGCCAAAATGTAACACCTGAGCGTAACCCCAGATGTTAGCATTTATTACTTGGTTATCAGAGTGAAGTTACTTACGCGGTTACCTTCTTTGATGCGGCTTCTTCGGTTGATTCAAAATTGATGTCTTTCACTTCTACTTTATGCACATTCTTTATTACTTCTCAAAAGGCTGGGAATATCCATCCCGGTATACTGTTATGGCGATACACACAATACACAATCAAATAGTGAAGGACACCGAACGAATATCGAATAAGAAAAGACATCAGAGCCGTATACCATAGCAATAACAAAAATAATTCACATCAGAGGAATATACAAGGGTTGCCTCTTATGTTTCGGGATTTGGCAACCCTAGTGTTGCAATCCGGCAATTGACAGCTCTGTCGTAAAGTTGGACATTTTTGAGGTTATACGCACTCAGAACGTTTTGACATACGAGCGCTATTTGTGTTGTTTACAGTAACTTAAAAGATTCATCTCGGCTCAAAAATGGAATTAAATCGTCAACATTTTCGTGCGATTATTTTTTACAACTTTCGGCGTGGATTAACTCATCAACAGTGCATGGATGAACTTAATTCAATTTTTGGCGATGAAGCTCCATCAAGGACCAGTGTTTATCGATGGTATGGTGAATTCAATCGTGGTCGTAGTTCACTTCAAGATGAATTTCGTGAAGGTCGTCCAAAATCAGTTGTTGTTCCGAAAACCATTGATGCTGTGCGCGAACTGATATTGATATGTGACCTATCGTGAGATTGAGACAACCTTAGACGTTAGTGGGACCAGCAAACATTCAATATTGCATAAACATTTGACTGTCAAAAAAATTTGTTCGCGTTGGATCCCACACAATTTGTCAATCGCCCAAAAAAAGGCTCGTGTCAATTGGTCGACAGAAATGCTCAAAAAATACGGTCGCGGTGCTTCGAAACACGTCTATGACATCGTGACAGGTGATGAATCGTGGATTTACGCGTATGATCCCGAAAGTAAACAGCAGTCGACTGTCTGGGTGTTTCAAGATGAGCCAAATCCAACAAAAGTTGTTCGCGCACGAAGCACTTCCAAGCAAATGGTCGCCTGTTTTTTCGGAAAAACTGGACATGTCGCAACCGTACCACTAGAACAACGCAGAACAGTCAATTCTGAGTGGTACACAGCCATTTGTTTGCCAGTTGTCTTCCAAGAAATCAGGAAAACCAACCGCCGAAGACGGATCACTCTTCACCACGACAATGCGAGCTCTCACACATCGGCTGTGACAACTGCATTTTTGAGCACCCAAAACATCGATTTGATGGGTCATCCGCCGTATAGTCCTGACTTGGCACCGAATGACTTCTTTTTATTCTCGTACGTAAAACCAAACTGAGAGGTCAACGTTTTTCGACACCTGAAGAAGCGGTTGCTGCATTCAGAATGCATGTGTTGGAGATACCTCAATCAGAGTGGCAAAAGTGCTTCGACAATTGGTTCAAACCCATGCAAAAGTGTATAGATCTTCATGGGGAATATTTTGAAAAACAATAAAGTGATTTTCGATGATCAATATTTGTTTTTGTTCTCTAATCCCGAAATATAAAAGGCAACCCTCGTACTTGAGTTTAAAAATCAAATTCTAAAATCGGCCAGTAGCCTGATGTGTTACGCTTCGGTTCAATTTTCGGTGATTTTAACTGTCATAGCTTCAGTTCGAATCACACGTTCTTCACTATCATTATAAACGCTATACTGTTACTTAAACAAGAACGAAAAGTCAGAAGACCCGCTGTACAACATTCGATGGCTGTAGTCTTCTGACTCTGATATTACACTACACTGTTTCCTGTTAACACACTGTTCAGACACTGCTCTCTGTTAACACACTGCTCAACTGCCACTCATTTTCCACCACTTTATATACCATTTAGATCTGCTAAATGTGCAGATGGTACACTTTTCACACCGAACGTGTAACATATTCCGAGGTTATTCGCGTCATTCGGAATTCCCAATTTTTAATTGATCACTTAATTGTCTTTACAAAAAATGCAGCCCAATCAATTTAAATGTTCATTCGATTTGCAGTAGCAATGACCGAACCAATTTCAGTGCATTGCTCTACGTGCAAATCGTATCATACGTTTTATCTCGCCTGTTGCTACGTTCGCCACTTTCGCTAAACTCAGCATTTCAACGACGTTCAACTACTTCGTAGTCAGCGGTCCTTGTTCATGCCGCTGGCGCTTGAATATCATGTATCACACCTGTTAACATATGTACTTGTAACATGAGACCGTGCAGGTCTGTGGACAGTTGTTGGTTTTGCTTTTCGTAATGCGAAACGGAATGCAAGGTCAAGTGCACTACGGATATATGCTTTGGATAATTATCGCAAGGTATGCGATATGATTTAATTTGGGGAAGTCTTTACTTCCGAATGAATGTGAATTTGTATTGTTTGCATTGGCTGCAAAATACGAGCTTTAATGGCTGGAAAGGCGAGTATTGCATTATACGCAGAATACTTTGATTAATGACTTGATGATTGGATTTCTACTATTATATTGACTAGATATCTGAGATGGTGTGACGATGCTTGTAGTATTAATTGTTTTGTTTGGTAGGGGGTGTGTAGTGAGGTGTAACAGTACCAACTTCCAAATATCCAGATTTATCTGGTGCAGTCTAGTATCTTATCGTCGAAAGACAATAAGATCATCATTGAACCCTCAAATCTAGTGAACTAGTGAATAAGTGATGTACTTGTGGTTTTTCTGCTACGTGGCTGTGTTTCTCTGTCCGGGTGCGACTTTTCCTTATTAAATTTACAGACGGTGATGCTGCCTTTTCCGATTCACTTTCTGCATTATCCAATTCATATTATGCAATGATAATTAATGCGTTTTTATCTACATCATCATCATCATCGGCACTACAACCGGGATCCGGTCTTAGCCTTATTTAGCAAGTCTTGTGGATCTTTTGGTCTTCGTTAATGTTCCGTTAATGGAACCGGTTCACGAGGATTCCCAGCTTATTCGTTACTGACCACTCCCGGAACTTGAAAACGGTGGTGGATTCCGGAATGTCACCTCAGAACACAAAAACACGTCTCTCTCCCTTTCTCTGATTTTATTCCGATATAAATAAAAATCACAATCCACTTAATATAACAAAATAAAAGGCAACTTTGAGTCCAATATGGTGTAAGCTTAAATCAAATACTATAAGTCAGCTTGGGAACACTTAGTGATATACAAAGATAAAATGTGACTAAAGTTCCAAGATAATGTTTAAGAAACACTTAATTATGTATAAAAATGAGATGTCACTAGAGTTCCAATATAATGATTAGGAAACACTTAATTAAATACAAAAATAAACTGGCACTATTTGCAGCGTGGACCCGATACTTTCTGCTATTCCCACTCGACAGGACCGAACGTATTCAGTGGCTGCTAACTCTCGAGTCTTTACGTGGAGGATACAACCTGCCTTCATGGAATATATTTTAAAATTGAAGAAACTCCTTCGAAACGACAGAATACAAATTTTCATCCATCACTTCAGTGACCAATAGGGGATGATCTTCCACACATTGGTCACGGTGAGGATGTGCACGCACACAGATTTGGTTGCTTGTTGTGCATGCGAACTATGGATATTCGAATTCCATAAAAGGAAATGTTACACGAAATGTTTGTATCTGGGCAAGTATCATGAAGACGATACTTGGGGTGTTTACCCGATCAGTAACCGCGTACAGCATTTACGCTGATCGTGCACATATCGCTGGCGTCTGCTGATATGACTTGCCCTGCACGTGTGTGGAAAAATACTTTCTTCTTGTGTGCATGCACAAGTTCGAGGATTTATGTCGGTTACGTAATGTCGTAACCGAATTGGATTTTAGGAACATGTTGCGTTGTATACAGGCAAGCCCCTGGGGGAAATGCTTATAGGATGCTAATGTTTGTCGATCGGCTTACCGACCGATGTGCTTGTAGGAAAAAGGAAAAGAAGAAATATCTCCTTCAGGTGTGCGGCGGAATTCGTTCGGGGATATGTGCACCGAAATGGTCCGAGTGATGTTTCTTGCTGGTGGCGCAACCAAATTGCTTTTAAGGAACATGGTGCGTTTGGTGTGATTATGCCCTTGTGGAAAATGTCTGTTTGGTGTAATGCTTTTGTCTTAGCGCAGAAGTATGGCTTATGTAATTTGGAGACATTTTAGGTGGATGACAAAAAGGTAAGTAAATGCTTCCCAGGGTTTTTGGATGTTCTAGGGGGAAGGTTTTGTGTCACGTGGAGACTTTATGTCAACTTGAATTGAACACGGACAAGGATCGAGCTGGCCTTCACCGGTTTGAAAGCAGAAACTTTGCCCTGTGTGCTCGCCTGTATCGGAAATGTCTCTGCCTGCCGTTTGCAAAACGATTTAGTTTATAAAAAGAACCCGACTCTAACTCGACACAACACTCTGTTACAATGTGGGCACACCCCCGTGCGAACGCTAGTATATCAGAAACGCGACCGACTCCTTTAGCGGTTGGATTACGACTCAGCGACGTGCATTCGCTGGTGGTTGCAATTCGGCTTGGTGGTGAATACTCTCCCAGCTAAGGGTGAGTTTTACCTATCACAAGAGAAACGTGAAGTCTCTCTTTGTGGAATAGGGAACCGGCTCTCTCCGTGTAGATCCAAGTGGTGTGTGTGAGTTGATCGTCTAGATCGCATTGTTTACCCTGGTACTGCGGCCAAGGATAAACGAAATTGAATAAGGGAAAAAGAACAAAGATAAAATCGACCAAGGGCGTCATGAGGGAATGAGAGTGCAGCTGGGCAAATACACTGCATCTCATTAAAGAAGCATTAGGTGGTAAAAGGGATTTTAATATTTACACAATGGGAATTGTGTATAGTTTCTATTGTCGGCGCGAAGGATCGAATTATTTTGTTTGCATGTTGTGTGTGCTAAAGAATTCGATTTTTGGCGGCTACGCGTGAGGTGCCGGCGATGGCTTGTCGGTTGGACAAGGGATCGTGGGTCGGGTATATTGCAGCTGAATAAACAAGCTGCCCGACGTTGCTTTTGTCGTTGTGCAAAAGGTTGGCTAGACATGTGCATGCCTGTAACATAGTTGCGCACATGTGGGGCAGAAATTTGCCGGCGAGAAGTATCGATAGGATTACTATGGTTACATTAAATGTGAACCGATGTGTTTTCGGGGAAACTCGATGATGCTTGATGCTGGTAATGATGGTGGCCTTGGTGGTGGCCTTGGTGGTGGAAATGTGGTATGCACATGTGCAGCAGAATTGCTTTGCAAACAGGAGCGCCGATAAGGTTTTTCTGCTTTAAGGATGCACATGCCTGTAGAGAATTCTTTTCAGGGAATTTAGAAAATGCATTGGATGCATGAATGGTTAGAATTCTTTGTAGGCCATTTTAGGTAATCCACTAAGTGCATTAAATACCCTCGAAGGAGGAAGTGTTTGCAAGTATGCAAAGGGAGTTGGGTTGCAAATATGGGTGGTTCTTCAGGTAAGGTATAAAAGAACCCCCACAAGATAACGGCAAATTTGCTGGGAAGGATTATTATACCTAAAAACGTGTGTGAAAATATTCATGGTTCTCGTTAAAAGAATTTTGTAATTCATTTGGGCTAAGCATTACGACAATTGCGGGATAGATGATGAAGAGGATGGAAAATGTTTTAAAGTTTTTCACCGATTTTTGTACATTTTCTGTTCGACTTATGACTATTCGTGGTTGAATAGACTGTACATGTTACATACGATAAAAAGTTTGACCATGAATCGATTTTGCGATAAGATTATGTTAGGGAAAAACTGTTTTCAATACGATTTCAATAACGATACTGACGAGCAGTAACGAAATGTCGAAGGAAATTAACAAAAGACTACACTCCGGCAACGCTAGTTGGCAGGCAGTCAGTAAACTGCTGAAATCCAAACTGCTATCACGTAATATAAAGCTCTATGTCTATAGAACCATAATTATGCCGATTGTTCTATACGGATGCGAAACATGGGCTCTCACAAAACGGGAAGATAACAAATTCCGCGTATTCGAGAATAAAGTTTTAAGGAGTATCTTTGGTGGTAAATATGACGAAGAGTCAGGACAGTGGAGGAAACTCCACAACCACAAATTGGAAGAGCTATACCGCAAACCTACAATAGTGAGAGCAATCAAGTCGCGAAGATTAAGATGAGCCGGACACGTGGCGCGAATGGGCAACGTTAGGGCCGTGCGTAGAATTCTTGACGGTAGACCAACTGGAAAGAGACCGGTAGGACGGCCGCGACGAAGATTGGAGGACAACGTTTGCCCTCGCTCTTCCCCAGCCTCCTACCTCCCCTACCGCCCAGTCTTCTTCTTCTTCCTGGTTTTTTCTCCTTTTTTTCTTTTTTTAATTATTTTCGAATTACTAATTTAGATTTTAAATTAGTCTGTACGGTATTATATTAATGTATGCTTGGATTAAGCCTAATAAATGAGGGTTCTGCCCTCAATAACTAACGACTTTTTACGTACTGAATCCTCTACGGTCTCTCTCGGGGTGAAGTCCGAACATTTGGGAAACTTCTTTTGCCACCCTATTTATAAGAAGGGATCCAAATGCGATATCTCTAACTATCATCTCATTGCTAAACTTTCCCACATTCCAGAAATTGTCGAAAGCATTCTATATGAAGCGTTATGTCCGTTATCCGCTGCAATTCCCTCATTTCACCCAATCAGCGCGGCTTCTTCACAGATAAGTCTACCATTATTAATCTAATAGAATTCTCATCCCACACTCTCCGTGCTTTAGAGAACGACAACGAAGTCGATGTTATCACAACTGATTTGATTAACGCCGTCGATAAGTTTTTCTCACAAACTCATAATCTTCCCTTGGGTTTGAACCCCTCCTGATAGAGTGGATTGCTTCTTACCTATACTATATAATCGAATCTACCAGGTAAGAGTTAAATCTAATATTTCTAATCCTTTTGTACCCACCTCAGGTTCTCCAGGACAGTCGTCTTAGTCCCCTTTTATGTACACTAACCATAAGTGAGTTAACACACTAGTATGAAGTACACCTCTATTTCTCTTTACACTGGTAACACAAAACTTTACAAAACGATCAGCTCTCCACTCGATACCTCACTTCTTCAAAGAGATTTCGAGAGCTTTTCGGTTCGGTGTCAAAAAAAACTGCCCCTAGGTCATATACATCGTATGCATACTTCAGTTCGCAGAGATTTACTATCCAGAGGGACCTCACTCCAGCTGGTGTGGGAAAGCGGGAGGTTACAGCGAACCTAGTCTGTAAAACTGTAGTTATTCAAATACTGAACTAATTAGATATTTATTACATATTTAACAACCCCCCGACCGTCGTCTAAATAATTACGCAAATTCGCATCCTTAATCCGTTAACTACAATCACATCAAACCCAAAAACAACATTTTCCCACGCTTCAATAGCACGTTTTCATTGAAATCGTATTATTTTATTATTTATTGGCCTGTAGAAACCCGGAAGTTCATGACCTCACCGATTCCCTGTCCCGTGCACTCTCCTTCCTCGCCTGACCAGCCGACCCGATCTCCTCAAGGTCAAACCTAACATTGTCCTCCCATCTTCGTCGCGAAATAAATACGATTGTTCACAGTATTCCAAATGGGGAATATCATTTTAGAAAGCGACCGACTCTGGCAATTCATGATACTTGTCAACCGTATACAAATATAGTTTGAGCAAACGATCGAACTCTCACACTGTTGATTAACTCTCGACTGACCCTGTGGCACTTGCGCACGCTCCGAATGAAGAAATCTGACTCCCCGATGACCGTTGCACTCAACATCCACTAGCTGCAATCCTGATGGATTTCCATCGGTGTGGGAGGAGCCAATTCGATCCGATCTTTTCCTTGTGACGACCAATGAGTGATCGATTGGGGTTTAGTGGAAGCATTTCCCATGTGACCGTACAGGTCAGGTAGAACGCCCCTTCGCTGAAAGTGCGGATAGCGATCGCTCCTGCAGCTGTTTAAACAAAAGAGCCAGCATTGGAGGCTGCAGGCATCGGTTATGTAAGCGATAGTGAAGATCGCCGGAGGAAGAAATAGGTTTCTGTGTGTTATGTAAATAGAAACGCTATTTCGGAGGGTCAAACGCTGAGATGCGCATTTGTTTGTTTTAACCAATGCTACATGGGAACATCGGCTATTTACATTATCGCCCAAAATCATGCCGTTGCAGGCAATCGATTTTTTGTGACGATAAGTAGACCGAACATTTGTTCGTCATGGCAATGGCTAGGGTGGCTATCGTTTGGTTAAGAAAACGGTACGTGGGACACGTTCATTGGTATGATTGTTTGAATAGCAATCATGATCGTGTCCGATTTAATGGGTGGTTATCGCTTATGCCAGCGGTAAGAGCTAGTGTGGAAGTTGTTTAGTTTTCAGGAAAATGTATCATAGGGCATGATCATTAGAATGATTGTTTGAACAACGATCGCGTTCAAGCCCTATTCGATGATCGGGTGTTGCTTAGGCGATCGATCGTCGGAAATGTGGCTGCAGCTGTGTAAGCAAATAAGCCGCCCGACGTGTCTCCTTGAACCAACGAATTGTTGGAACAAGAATACGCAGAAAGATTGGCGCGTGTTTAAAAATCATGATTGCAGACAAGCTGAGCTGATCCCGTTCCTGTATGGTTCATGTATTATGAACGAAATGATTTGGTTGGTATTGTTATAATTATTTATACAATTTAATTTAAATATATATGTAAGTATTTTAAGTATTTAGGCTCCTCAATAGTATAGTGGTTAGTATACCCGCCTGTCACGCGGGAGACCGGGGTTCGATTCCCCGTCGGGGAGCCTCCAGCGGAAGACTAATAACCTTGCCCGGAAAGAACAAATCATTATGGAAAGTTTAACAAGCATCAGGACTTGCTAAATATGGCCAAGACCGGTTCCTGGTTGTAGTGCCGATGATGATGATGATTATTATAAGTATTTATTTCATTTAATATATAGTAATAGTAAGCAGAAGTAACAGAACTTACTTTGGTAGATCGTTGAGCGGTCGCTGTGTATTGTTGGATGTGTCAGCGGTCAAGTTGCAAAGGGCGCTGAGTGTGGTGCTCCCCTGTTCAGTTTCCGTTGGTTTGATCGTTGTTCTGATCTTATTCGGTCATTGTTCGAACGACTATTTCCTCTGGATCTGCAATCTCGGCAACGATATTTCAGATGAACTTTTGTTTGAGTTGAATAACTTTTTTTTTAATTCTTGTAGTGCTTAGACTTACACTTCGTTACGTTTTGGTTGTTTAACGTCGAATGTGTCAAATATATTTTTATTTGCCGTTGACGTTTAATTTTTATCCGGGGCCAACGCCGTTTTATTATTATTTTCTCCACCAAGTAGAATTTGCACAAAGTGGTTTATGCAAATTAGCTACTTGGGGAGTTGTTTTCTTTTTAGAGGTAGAGAGGGGAAACTTACGAAAGGGGATTAGTGGGTGTTAGGGGGGACCTGCACGCAAGGTAGGTCCGTAACAGTATGCAAGCTATTGAAGAGGGTTTACCGTTCAGGTGAAAGATATTGAAGGGTAGCTTAACGCTGCTCGATTGCAGGTAAGCGAAATGGCTTTGTTGAGTGAGGGGAAGACAGGTTGTTTTAAAGGAAATGGGTGGTTCTTTGGGAACCGCACTTCACCCCCCCCCCCACCACCCCCCAGTGACGTAGTCACAAAACAGGTAAAGAAGGTTGGGAGGGGTAGTTGCTTCTGGGCGCGCGCATGGGCGTGAGTACGGAGAGGTTGTGCAGGCTGGGTAGTAGCTGCGTCTAATATTGATCTCGAAGACGCGGCCGATGATGCGGCGGGGGAGTTCGAATGGGCCATCATCCGGGGGTCTAGGGGTTTTTTGGTGAGGGGAAGACAGGTTGATTTAAAGGAAAAGGGTGGTTCTTTGGGAATGCTTTAAAGGACCCCCACAGATTTCCGAACGAGATACCACCGACCCAAAAGTTGGAGATGTAGTCCTGGTGGCAGATTATTCACTGCCCCGTAGTACCAGGCCCCGCGGAGTTAAGAAGCTGTTTATGCGCGAACCGACGGAAGGATTAGAGTCCTGGACGTGAGGACGACATGGGAAACACTGCGAAGACCAACACGCCAAGTCGTAGTGTTAGTTCTAGCGATGACGTCGCCGTCACATGAAAGAGTGCTTCGCACTTATATATATATATATATATATATATATATCCTAAAATTCACTGCACACACACGGGAAATGCGCACTCTCACCCACGTTCACACCGGTAGAACTAAAACGTGCTACTGTTTTGTATTTACTGACTCGCTTACTTGATGCACAGTTTTCTTTTTTCGTTCGTTCGATTGCGATTAATGCTGACGACGTTTGCAAAGGTGGTGATACTGGCGGGCAATTACAAATAATATATGTCTGTACAGTATTTTAGTTGATGATGGCGAATATGAATGGCACCATATTCCCCATGGAGAGTAGCGAATCCCAAATCAAGATTTAATGTAATCGAGGTTTATTGGCCAGGTTGTATTAGGGCAATTCCAACAAACACACACGCACACGAACACAGCACCAAAAACGAACCGAAAAAAATCATCAGAGTCTTAACATATCATAGCATTTTTTTTTTTTTTTTTTATTAGACTTCTCTCTAGAGAGGCGAACCTATAGCGTCGAGTGGGCGCCCCGAGATGCCATCAAATAACTGTTGCAGTTCTTTTTGAATAGTTGCAGGTTGTAACGCTCCGGGAACACTCGCGTGGGAAGGGAGTTCCACAGCTTCCCCGCTCTGTAACGGAACGAGTTCTGATACAGGGATGTTCGCGCTGTCGGGAGATGAACCACAAACGGGTGCGATCCGTCGGATTGTCTTGTGGAGCGCATATAGACCGAATTGCGTGGAACAATACCAAGAATCTCCGAAGAACAGCACCCGTGATAATATCTGTAAAACAGACAGAGGTCGGCCACGCGCCTTCGATGTGATAGCGACTGTAGTCCCGACGTCAGCGCCGAGTCCCCGATCAGGCGGATCGCTCGTCTTTGTACGCTCTCAAGTAGGTCGAGGGTATGTTTAGGAGCCGAGCTCCAAACATGAGAGCAATATTCGAGCGCGGGTCTAATTTGAGATTTATATAGGAGAAGAAGTTGGGCCGGAGTAAAATATTTCTTGGCTCTAAAAAGATAACTCAGTTTTCCTGAGGCTGATCTGGCGATACCCGATACGTGTTTATGCCATGATACATTCCCACAGACCGTGACGCCGAGCAATCTCAAACTTTCCCCAGCCTTGAGGGCCCGGCCATTCATCATCAGCTGTGGAACCGATGATCCGGTTTTCTTTGTGAATGTTGTATACTGGGTCTTCGTTGCGTAGAAGTCGACAAGATTGGCCCTTCCCCACTGCAGGACTTTATCTAGATCCTGGTTCAGAGAGTCAATCTGCCTACATCTCAGCTGGTGCGATGTTGATGCACCAATCGGCCGATCACTCGAAAAGGAGGAAACAAGCGTACTATCATCCGCAAAACTGAACACTTTGTTATCCGTTGTCTCCAACAAATCATTTATGTGAAGCAAAAACAAGGTTGGAGCCAAAATAGAACCTTGGGGCACCCCCGAATTAACAGGATACAGATCCGAACACTCGCCGTCCACAACAACCCGGATCGATCGATTCTCGAGGAAGCTCCTCGTCCAGTCGCAAAGCTGTTGGGAAAGTCCATATGAACGAAATTTGCTCAGCAATGCCACGTGCCAGATGCGGTCGAAAGCCTTGGAGATATCTAATGCGACCGCCCTTGACTCACCATGCCGTTCAATCGCAGATATCCATAAATCGGTTATAAGTGTCAAAAGGTCTCCTGTGGACCGCCTGCCACGGAATCCGTATTGACGATCATTCAGAAGACCGTTGCACTCTAAATACTTAACCAACTCTGTATTGATGGCTTTTTCCATTACCTTAGATAAAATAGACAGTAATGCTATCGGACGGTAATTTTGTGGGAGACACTTTTTTCCCGTCTTTGGGATTGGCTGAACTCGAGCGATTTTCCAGCAGGCAGGAAAGGTCCTCCGTGCATAAGATAAGCGGAAGAGTCTGCCAAGAACCGGCGATAGTTCTGGAGCACAGTTCTTAAGGACTATTGCTGGTATTCCGTCCGGGCCGGTTGCCTTCCCACAATCCAGTTCACGTAGAATGCGCTGAATAGTGCGCGGACGAAATCTCACATCCCGCATGGAAGACTGTACCGGCGAGATCACAGGTGGCTGCAAAAGGCCGGGATCGAGGTTTGAATTCGCGGAAAATAAATTCGAGAACACATTAGCTTTATCCTTTGGATTCGTGACTACCGTCCCGCTGTCTGTCACCAACGGAGGGAAAGAGGAGGAAGCAAAGTTACTGCTGACAGCCTTTGCCATTGACCAGAAGGAGCGCGAACCAGTTGGGCACTGAAGGAGCTTATCGATCACCCTGTCGTTGTGAGCCTTCTTCGCGGTATCAATCGCCTGGTTGCACACGTTTCTGATTCTAGCAAAATTCGTTCTGTTAACATCGGTGGGATTGGAGCGCCATTGCTTAAAAGCTCTATTTTTTGCCGCTGTAATCAGCTCGCATTTTTTGTCAAACCAAGGTTTATCAGACGAACTTCGTTTGATGGAATGTGGAATATACATCTCCATCCCCAGAAGAATAATCTCTGACACCGACTCCGCGCAAGCGTTAACATCGGAGTTCCCGAAGCACATCTCGGACCATGGAAAGGATGCGAAGAAATCTCGCATATCGTCCCAGTTAGCGGCCCCATACTTCCATACATGGCGAAGCTGCCTAGGCCGGTTATTCGCTTGGTATGCAAGTGCTTGCGCGACAGATACCAAGCAGTGATCTGAGTTTCTCAGTGGCGCAGAAACCTCTACGGTATAAATACTCGGTTCGGATGTCAAAAACAGATCCAGGGTGTTCGCATAATCGCCTCGGGCATCCGGTATTCGCGTTGGCTCCCCCACGAGTTGAGTCAAGTTGTGGCTTAGAGCAAACATCTCCGCCAGCCTCCCAGCCTCGTCGGTTCTGTTAGAATGTAACAACCAGTCGGAATTGTGCACATTAAAATCGCCAAGGACAATCATTTCGGAAGCTGGGTGGTTGATCTGTATCCAGCCGACGGTATGTGAAAGATGTTCGAAAAATTTTGCCGGTCGATCGTCATTCGGTAAAGACAACAAAGAAATTTAACGGAATTCCTCAGCACGACCCTCAACCATATGATGTCCATATTATTGGGTTCCAACGCCTCCATACTCTGGCAAGCCAGATCGGACCGTGCGAAGACGCAGACTCCGCCCTTAAAACGGAATCTCGAATGTAAGTCGTATCCTGAGCAACGAAGATATGTCGAATCAGTTGACGAATCGACCTGGGTCTCAGTTAGGGCAAGGATATCAGGTTTCGTTGTTTGCAAATATTGGTGGACGGCGTTTACATTAGTATTGGTGAAACCGATGCCCCTGATGTTACAAAATGCCGTCACCAGTCGAGCGTGGGCCGAGCCTCGAGAGCTAGCCCGGTTATGCGATGACGAACCTCTCAAAGTTCCATTATTTATCATGATATCTGCATGATGTTCCCCCTGACATAGTCCCTCCCGGAGATCCGAATGGGAGACTAGTTTACCTCCGGAATTCTTTATATCAGAAGACGCCATCATGACTTATCCCCGTGTCAGTCCGGGCCATCAGTCACACATTCGAAACACCGCCGAAGATTTCTTTCGGTGATATCGCGGAATGTACAGCGTGACGGGGTGGTATCTCACCTTGGGACCGACTACCACCTAACCAACCTTTTCTCGAACCGGTCCATCAGCCAAGCTCCGAAAGATGGCCAGGGATTTCTCCCGACCATTTCACGGAGCCTAAAGCTTGATGGGGTGGTATTTCACCGGGCGCACAGGGCGTTGGGAGCCCGGCTACCACTCGGCCTTTAGTCGCCTCTTACGACAAGCTGGCCTAGCTGTGAGTATATTCTAACGCCCTACTCACAGGGCATTAATCTTTTCATAACGTAAGTTCAAACCACGTTCTACGTTACGGCGCAAAAACGCTTCAGTATACCTGGTGCGGGTCAAGTTTGACTAGATAAGAGTAATCCGATGGTTTTAGATTTTATTTATTGTTTAATTACACAGATGTAAAAATTGGAATAATTGGATATTTTAACTAATGTAAAATTGGTTAATACGTGCGATTTCACTTTAAGTGATTCCATGTATAATAATGAGTAGCCCCCAAAAATAGATACGTAAGGGTATGGTTTTACGCGGGTAACTCCATACTCTCTCTAACGTTTCTACTACCCTTATCTCTTTGAAACCTTTCGATATCCCCTTTCATACAATCAAATTGTAAAGAACAAAATGCTATAAAGGATGCTTTTAATAAAATGTCATTCATGTGCGCGACCTTACGAATTGTTTGCCAGACAAAAGAAATTTCGATTTCCCTTCTCTGAATTTTCCACATTTTGAATTCTTGACAATTAAGATGTGAGTTTCAAAATCTCTTTATTATATTTTTAATGTTTTCACTGTGTCCCTTTGTTTACTATTAGAAAAGGGAACCAAGGCTGTCGGTGATACCTACCAAAATGGTGAAGATTGACATCTTTGCTTTTACAGCGCAGTTATGATGTTGCGAGTTTAATGGGCACAAGGAAAAACGGAAAAGCTAATGTTTAAAGCATTTTGGAACATTTATGACCTCCCTTAACGCCGCTATTTGTATGGGAATCAATTTTGGATTTCCAGCGGACATTTTGAGTAAATTTGCTTCTGGTTCTTATGGAGTGTCGAAAGTCCTCCATCGTCACTGTATACAATTAGATAAATGTGGAAAAGATATCAAAACTTGGGATAGCTCTCTATTACCCGCCTCTGTAGACGTAATCATATTATACAGCTTATAAATCAATACAAATGTGGTGTGTATGAATTTCAATTTCACGCTTGATTTCCAAGGAGCAAATTTTGGAATTGAAATATTAAGTATGATGTTCTATAGTATTTTGGATTCCCACTTGAATAATGAAAGGGAGAGATCCTGTTTGGATACAAAAGGCAAGCATTGGGGAGGACTAGGGTTGCTGGAATCCTTTCGTCAGGGCAAGGAGAAATCAGTATAATACTAAACTGTGATATACTTGCGGCGTTTCTAACAGATACACACACATTACACAAGCAAATAGTGAAGAACACTGAACGAAAATCGAATAAGAAAATGCATGCCGTATACCATAGCGATAACATAACAAATCCACATCAGTTCAGTGTACTTGAGTTTAAAAATCGAATTCGTACACGCGGCCAGTAGCCTGATGTATTACGCTTTCGTTCAGTTTTTGGTGATTCTAACTGTCATAGCGTCAGTTCGAATCACACGTTCTTCACTATTATCGCAAACGCTATATACTCCTTTCAAATACTATATATACTAAGGTGGGCTGAAAAGTTTCCGACCTAACAAAGATACAAGACATTTTTGCTCTAATTTATTTTTATTTTTCTATATAGTCTCCTTGTAACTCTACACCTTCTACCAGCGATGCTCCCATCTCTCTAACCCATCCAAATAGTACTCGGCGTTTTCCTCTGCAAAATAACTGTTCACGAAGGTGTTTGCTTCCTCATTTGACGAAAATCTCTGTCCTCCGAGCGCAATTTTTAGATTAGGGAACAAAAAGAAGTCGATTGGGGCTACATCTGGTGAGTAAGGCGGATGGTCAAGCAGTTCAAACCGTAATTCGTGGATTTTCGCCATGGCAACCAGTAAGGTGTGAGACGGCGCGTTGTCTTGGTGAAACAGGATATTCTTTTTCTGCAAATCTGGCTGTTTTTCCGCAATTTCTGTCTTCAGTTGGTCAAGTAATGATGCATAGTATGCTCCTGTAATGGCTTTTCCTTTCTAAAGATAATTGATTAGGAAAACTCCATGACTATCCCAAAAGATATTATTCTTCTCGGGATGGATATCTACAGTTCACATTCCATCAAATGAAGTTCGTCTGATAAACCGTGGTTTGACAAAAAATGCGAGCAGATTACAGCGGTAAAAATCGATCAATCCGAGTTGTTGTGGACGGCGAGTGTCCAGATCTGTATCCTGTTAATTCGGGGGTGCCCCAAGGTTCTATTTTAGCTTCACATAAATGTTTTTACTTCACATAAAGGATTTGCTGGAGACAACGGATAACAAAGTGTTCAGTTTTGCGGATGAGTGTTGGGAATGTTCATTCGAACATGTTTTTGGTCTAACGTGAGCAAACGCGGCACCCAACGCGCGGATAGCTTTCTCATCCCTAAATCTTGATTTAATATGTGACAAACACGTTCTTTGATCATTTTTATAGACTCTGCTATCTCTTTCACTTTAATGCGGCGGTCGTCTAGCACCATTTAGTGAACTTTAGTGAGTTATCGTCAGTTGTTGCAGTTTTTGGACGTCCCGAACGTTCATCGTCTCCCAAGCTCCCACGGTCACGTTTAAATTCAGCTGCCCAAAATTTCAGAGTGGTAAATGATGGTGCAGAGTCGCCATACACAGAGTCTAACTCATTTTTGATTTGCGTAGGCGTATTGCCTTTCAAAAACAAAAATCGAATGCCAGCTCGGTACTCAACTTTGTCCATTTTCCCAAAAACACTCAGATCGACTCACTCAAACGACTGTCAAATGAAAACTGGGCGTCCAAAATGGGTGAAATTTTGTTGAGTAACTGTCAAAAGATGCACAACTACATTCACTAGCTTTTATTTACGAGTCCTGCTATCTTAACGTTGAGGCCGGAAACTTTTCAAGCCACTCTCGTAGACCTTTAGGTCGTTATCATTCCACCTTTTCGGAGAACTTTCGTTACGATCAGCTCATTGCGTTTATAAACTTTTGTTTTCTGGAGTGTAATAATTGTTGCAGATTCGCAAATGAATGTATTGGAGGAATGTAGTACATTCGCCATCTGCCTGCCACATGACAATTCTCACGCGCCAGCTCACTACGTGTCATCGGAAAAGGGGACGCCACCCTACAGTCACCTAATTCAAACGTGTGCAACGGTCATTTCTCCAGTCGTTGCTAGCTCGCCGTCGCGGATACACCACTCGCTCCTCTGTACTAGCAGTTGTTCATTCGCTTATTTGACTACTCCGCTAACAAATAACTTGTTAGATTTTTTTTTTTTTACACTAACGCACGAACAAAAGGGGATTTTGAAGTACCCTTAAATGTCAGAGCACAGTGCGAGCGGATGGAGAGGAAGTGGATAAGGAAAGGAGGTGTCGATGTATATTGGTCTTGAATGTCTGGACATCACAACGGCCAGGAAACACATGATCAGGCAGAACATTCCACATTCGTGTGGTTCCGCTAAAGAATGACTCTCTATGTCTGTTTGTGCGCCTGAAGTCGACTTTCAATGTGAACTGACGCGCATTCACAGATTGACGGGTATCGTGGGAAAATGTCTGAAGGGGCGGAACATATTCAGCAAGTTCAGTTGAGCAACGACCGTGATAATACCTATAGGAAAGAGATAGGCATGATACGCCTGTGTTCTAACGACGGAATTGATCAACTTACGGCTGAGTCCCCAATAAGTTTCTTTGCTCGTTTTTGCATCTTGTCATGCATGTGTAGTGCAGTTTTGCGTGCGCCTAACCAGATATGGGAGTTTAACTCCATTTTTGGACGAATATACGCCTTGTAAATAGTGGCCAGGTTGGATGGAGTAAAGTATCTTTCGCATTTCTTAAGGAACCCCATACATTTGGCTGCACTTTTCGCAGTTTCAAATATGTGGTAATTACAGTTAAGAGTCGAATTAATTCGAGTGCCGAGGATTGATAGATCCTTGGCTTCGTCGATGCAAGTGCCATTCATAGACAGTATATTTACTTTGGGGTTCGCCTTTGACGACAAGATACAGCACTGAGTTTTGATATCCGAACTATATCTGGAAGTAGTTTGTACCTGCAAACCCGCGAGATGAAAGGTGAAAGGAATCTAAATAGACATTAGTCCAATAAAACACTAGTTAACACCAATTAATACTGGTTGTCTGTGGACTCCTCTGGGTGCCCCCTTACAATTGGATGGTGAGAGCGCCCATCACAAACCAACAGCAACCACTACAACAGAGCAGTATCAATAAAGCCGCATCGTTTGCACCTTTCCGCTGCTAGGAACAACAAAAGTTTCATTATTTGCTGTATATACGGTGTCCCAAAAATCGTGTTCAGTTTTTTTTTTACGCCTGTGACATGTATCAATGGGGCGCCTCGATAGTATAGTGGTTAGTATACCCGCCTGTCACCCGGGAGACCGGGGTTCGATTCCCCGTCGGGGAGCCCCTGGCGCAAGACTAATGACCTTGCCCAGACAAAATAAATCATTATGGAAAATTTAACAAGCCTCAGGACTTGCTAAATAAAGCCAAGACCGGTTCCCGGTTGTAGTGCCGATGATGATGATGACATGTATCAATGAAAAATCCATCGTTACGAATCCTTTCACGGGAGTGGAGCGTTAATGGTGTGTGAGCGAGTTTTAGAAAAACAAAACTCCTGCTGTTATTGCCCCGCAGAAATTGAGAGAAGCATAAAGTATTCAATTTATTCAAACCTGAATACAGAAGTTTGAGAAAGCTGGATCCACAATTGACAAACTATGGAGGGGATGACCAAGGTCGTTAGGAAATGAGGAAAACGTGCAATGCATGCTCCAGTCAGTTCGCAAGACTCTCGATCTCGCTATTTACCAAGAGGCAAGAGTCTTTAATGTTTCCGAATAAAGCTTACATTTAATAATTCATAGAGATTTGTACCTACATCCATATGGTACAATTGGTCCAAAAACTGAAACCAACTGACCGTCCCGAGAGTCTCGAATTGGACAACTAGATAATTTTTTTAATTTTTCAACAACAGTGTGTTTTCACATGAGACACACTATTATGTTAATCATCATCATCATCGGCACTACAACCGGGATCTGGTCTTGTCCTTATTTAACAAATCTCTCCGCCGATCCCGATTTCGAGCCGATGTCATCCAGTTTGGCACACTCAGGCTCTGGGCGTCCTGGTCTACGCCATCCCCCCATCGCCGCGCTGTCTCCATGTTGAGTTTTCATAATTGATATTTTGAATGTACAACTGAACAATTTCAGCACATTCGTTTGGCGTATTCTTCTCTATATGAAAATCTCCTAAGACTAAAAAGTCAAAGTTATGGTGTTTTCCGATACAATCGCCTTAGTTGGGCCAGCCTGTATACGAGGCGTGTTCAATAAAGATTAGCATTACTGTTTTGCTAGGCGAATATGTGCCATTACCACCGTCTTATGATGTGTCCCTGAAATAAAGAAGAATTTATGTAAAGTTCGGCTTCGATATCAAGAACAGTCTCACCTGGACCACGCAAGAAAATATATGTGTAACACTTTTCCCTCACAGCTGCACTTGCACTAAGAAAACGGCGACCTTTGAGTTCTTCTTCACATTATGTAAGCTATATATGGACTGCAAGGCGGATGCCATGTTTTTTAGATATAAATTCATTGGCGGCATCCTTCACATGCGGCCGCTCAGATGGTAAGCTGCACTACACGTGCTGGACAGGATGCAAAAACGAGCAGTGAAACTTATTGGCGACCCAGCCGTAAGTCGATCAATTCCGTCGTTAGAACACAGGCGCAACGTATCAAGTCTATCTCTTTTCTATAGGTATTACCACGGTCGTTGCCCAACTGAACTTGCTGAATGTGTTCCGCCCCTTCAGACACTTTCCCACAATACCGTCAATCTGCGAATGTGCATCAGTTCACGTTGAAAGTAGACTTTAGGCGCACAAATAAACTTAGAGAATCATTCTTTAGCCGAACCACACGAATGTGGAATGTTCTGCCTGATCATGTGTTTCCTGGCCGTTGTGATGTCCAGACATTCAAGACCAATATACATCGACACCTCCTTTCCTTATCCACTTCCGCTCCATCCGCTCGCACTGTGCTCTGACATTTAAGGGTACTTCAAAATCCCTTTTTGCGCGTGCGTTAGTGTAAAGACAAAAAAAGTCAAAATCCTTCCGTATAACTGTTTTATGGTATCCTTCAAAGGCGAGCGTTAAATCGTTTTTCTCCATACACACCATGTTGAGTTTTCATAATTGATATTTTGAATGTACAACTGACAAATTTCTGTACATTCGTTTGGCGTATTCTTCTCCATAGGAAAATCTCCTAAGACTGAAATTTCGAATACATGGTCTATGACAGCTGTCAGACTAAAAAGTCAAAGTTATGGTGTTTTCCGATACAATCGCCTAAGTTGGGCCAGCTTGTATACGAGGCGTGTTCAATAAAGATTAGCATTACTGTTGTGCTAGGCAAATAGGTGCCATTAGCACAGTCTTATGATGTGTCCCTGAAAGAAAGAAGAATTTAGGTAAACATACCAAGTTCGGCGACGATAACAGGTACAGTCTCACGTGAACCGAGCAAGGAATATATGTGTAACACTTTTCCCTCATAGCTGCACTTGCGCTAAGAAAACGGCGACCTTTGGGTTCTTCTTCACATTATGTAAAAAAGTCTTTCGGAGCTATATATGGACTGTAAGGCGGATGCCATATCTTTTAGATATAAATTCATTGACGGCATCCTTCACATGCGGCCGTTCAGATGGTAATCTTAAAATTCTTCTTTGGACCTGAGGATATACAAGAAGTTGGAGTAAGACCTCTACTATAAGCCAGATGCATATTATAGTGTAAGTTTATTTATTAGAAAATATTGGCAACATGCTTCACCTGCGGCCGCGCATTATCGTGAATCAATTCCCGACAGTTAACGAGATCTGGTCGCGGGATATAATTTGGCAGTAGCTGCCTCAAGACGGTGATGTAATAAATCGTCAGCTCTTGCGGAACAGAATGAGTGTACAGTATACCGCGACAATTAATTGGTAAAAGCGTTCTCGTACTTACTAAAGCAACATTACTAATGGTGTCTTTTTTTTTTTTTTTTTTTTTTGAGCAGTATGAGTAACATATATAATAGATACTCTCCTCTATCCCACACGACGGGATAGCCCCAAAATTATCATTGGCCAATATCAGTGTGGCTTAGATATTCACCCTTAGGCAGGCGACTGAAAGATGTCTGGAATTTAAAATTCCATTACATCATCTATTTATAGACTTTAAGACCTCCTACGAAAGCATAGCCAGGGTAGAACTATATAATGCCATGAGAGAGTTCGACATTGCAAACAAATTGATACGACTTTGTAGGTTGACCATGACCAACGTAACTAGTCAAGTAAAAATAGTGGGATTGCTGTCCAAACCAATAAACATCTTTAATGGACTCCGACAAGAGGACGGTCTGGACTGCCTCCTTCTCAACATGGCGTTGGAGAAAGCAATCCGTGACTCTGGCGTTACAACTAAAGGGACTATTATCACCAAGTCCAGCCAGATACTTGCCTACGCAGATGACATCGACATCATCGGTAGAACCGAATCGGATGTCTAGGAATCCTTCACCCAGATCGAGCAGGCGGCACAAAAACTGGGACTGCACATTAATGAGGGAAAAACCAAATACATGGTGGCAACTTCTGCGAAGAGAAGACCTAACGTTTGTCAAACTATTAGGGTAGTGGAGCACGAATTTGAAGTAGTGCAATCCTTTAACTACCTTGGGTCAATAGTATCAGCCGATAACAATATGGAAGAAGAAATACGCGAACGGCTGATTAAATCCAACAAAGCCTACTATGGTCTATCAAGGCTCTTTAAATCCCGAAATTTATGCAGAACATCCAAGCTACTACTGTACAAGACCATGATCTTACCAGTACTCATGTATGGATCCGAGACCTAGGTGCTTAATAAAAGGCACTCTGAACTCTTGGCCTCGTTCGAGACAAAGGTCTTAAGGAGAATTGTTGGCCCCGTATGCAAGGGAGGACGATTCCAGAGACGCTACCACCATGAGTTGTACGCAATCTACCTTGAAGCTAATCTTGTAACAAAAATCAAGCTCGGTAGACTCCGGTGGGCGGGACAGCTAGCTCGAATGAGCGAAGAGGAGCCTGCCCGGAAAGTCCTGTGTGGCAGGATGTATGGAAGAAGACAGCGCCACAGACCTTGTCTGCGATGAAGGGATGCCGCAGACAAGGACGCCCAGAGCCTGGGAGTGCCAAACTGGATGACATCGGCTCGAAATCAGAACCGGTGGAGAGACTTGTTAAATAAGGCCAAGACCGAATGCCGGTTGTAGTGCCGATGATGATAATAATGGTTCGAGGAGAACTCGCCCATATTGCCTTCCTTTTCCGGAATGAGGTTTTAATGACAGTTCGGAAGAAGCTCATAAAAGTAAAAAAAAGTTTTATTCTGGATGCGACTTTGTCAGAGTCTACCCCAGTTATTATTATTTACAATAACAAAAAGTTATTGTGCGGTTTCACTGATATGGGGTCTTTGTCCCACGTTTCCGTCATGATGGCTTCGTTGTGCTTACGACCCTAAGCATGCAGGTGGAGCTTCGAATAATGCGGTTACTGTTAAGATGTTCTTTTACTCGTTGAGTAGCTTGTTTTTCTTTTTATTACGTACTAAAAGTAGAAGCAGATATATTTGAAACCTCTAATGGAGGACCTGCCTTCTTTCGGGTCGCAGCATTTTGTGGTGCTTTATAAATTCGCAGTAGTAAATATCTTATCCATCACTATACTGGGGTCATTCATCTATTTTTTCATCGAAGGCAATGAATATTTTATGTTGGCGGTGTAAGACCTCCGTCTCCTTCCTTTCTCGTGAAAGCTCTTCATGGACTTAACTAACACGCTGTGGTCACCACTTTGGCATCAGTTTTGCATGTCCCAGTCGGATGTGCTATACGTATACCCTCGATGATTCATACCACCACCTTACATATGGGTTCGAATTCAGAATTATTGTAGAAAAAGAATTCTCCAATCCGCTATGTTGTGACGCCACTGCTCGCCTGTTCCAGGTACGACATCCAACTTCCCCCTAGATCATACAAAAGTCATAAAAACAAGTATTGTGGCAGTTCCATGGAACGCCACTACTTACCTTTTCAATTGCCAACATAAATTCTCCCAAGTGTCTAAAACTATAATTTGCGCTTGGGCATTAGCATTAACACCAAACATAATTTTCCTAAGGGCATGGTTACGGGAAACGCACCATGTTTCCTAAAAAGCAATTCGGTCGCACCAATAAGCAACCAACATTACCCGAACCATATCCATGAAATATCTCCTGATAAGTCTGCCACACACGTGCAGGAGATATTTCGTCTTGTCCTTTTTTTAGCTATGCCCACATCGGTTGGTCATCTGATCGACAAATACGTAATGGGATACAGCCGGCCGCCCATGGAAGTCGAGTTCTCCTAAATGGAAAGTTACCAGCGAGAGTTCGACTACTTGAAGACGCCGCCGAGATGTGCACGATCAGCATAAATGCTGTACGCAGTTGCTGATCGTGTAAACACCCTAATATCTCCTTCGAGATAGTGGCACCAGCTGCAACCCTTTCGCTGAATGTTTCCCTATACGGAAATTGTATATCCACGGTTCGCTTGCTCGGGGACACGTAGCATGAGCATGCGAAGCATCCCCATCATGGTGTGCGTGCACATCAAAACTGGGATGAGCATCGGAGATCGTGATCCATTGGTTGCTGGTCGAGGGATGAAATACAATTGTCGCCCTTACACAGAGTGCGAAGTTTCAGTCGTTGGTGAATACGCGATCGATACACGAGATTGAGAGAGCACTTGGAAAATTTAATAAAATATTTGATAGTCGGCGACGAGTGCAGACCGAATTGGAGTCGTGTGCCTGCTTCAATTATTAGGTGTACAACTTTGCTTCCATAACGCCATCGAAATATTAGTCGATTTGTGTCTGCATCATTAAGTTATTCTCGATTAAACATGTCAGCTTACGAGCCAAATCCTCGTCATTTGCGGGAGGTTTTAATTTTCTGCTTTAATATGAAGAAATCTGCGGCTGAGGCTCATCGACTGCTCTCAAATACCTATGGTGAGGCCGCTATTAGTGAAAGAACGTGCCGAAAGCGGTTTCAACGCTTCAAAAACGGCGATTTTAACGTCGAAGACCAGCTTGGCGGTGGAAGGGAGAAGGTTTTCGAAGATGCAGAATTGGAGGCATTACTTGGTCAAGACTCGTGTCAAATGCAACAAGAATTGGCAGGATCATTGGGAGTGACGCAACAAGCCATTTCAAAACGCCTGAAAGTCATGGGAATGATTCAGAAACAAGGAAATTGGGTGCCGTACGAGTTGAAGCCGAAAGATGTTGAACGGCGTTTGTGTGTTTGTGAACAGCTGCTTACAAGGCAAAGACGGAAGGGATTTCTGCACCGCATTGTGACTGGAGACGAAAAATGGGTTCATTACGATAATCCCAAGTGCAGAAAATCATGGGGGTATCCCGGCCATGCTTCCACGTCGACGGCCAAACCGAATATCCACTCCAAGGTCATGCTCAGTATTTGGTGGGACCGGCTCGGCGTAGTCTATTATGAGTTGTTAAAACCGACTGAAACAATCACAGGCGATCGTTATCGAACGCAATTAATGCGTTTGAGCCGAGCATTGAAAGACAAACGGCCGCAATACAACGAGAGACATGATAAAGTGATTTTACAGCATGACAATGCTCGACCCCATGTTGCGAAAGTGGTCAAGACATACTTGGAAACTTTGAAATGGGAAGTCCTACCCCACCCGCCGTATTCTCCAGACGTTGCTCCCTCGGACTATCACTTGTTTCGATCAATGGCACACGGCCTGGCTGACCAGCACTTCCGGTCTTATGAAGAAGTAAAAAATTGGATCGATTCGTGGATCGATTCAAAAGATGACCAGTTTTTTCAACCCGGGATTCGTATGCTGCCTGAAAGATGGGAGAAAGTAGTGGCCAGCGATATACAATACTTTGAACCATAAATATATAACCAGTTTTTTACAATAAAGCCTCGAATTTCGGAAAAAAACGGCGGAAGCAAAGTTGTACACCTATAAATTAAATCATTTTACCTCAACTTGTGCTTCTTTAATTTCACTAAAAGTTATATCAGAACTCTTCAATTAATTAAATCGCTTTACCTCAACTTGTCCTTCTTTAATTCATCTAAAAGTTATATCAGAACTCTTCAATTAATTAAATCATTCCACCTCAACTTGTGCTTCTTTAATTCATCTAAAAGTTATATCAGAACTCTTCAATTAATTAAATCATTCCACCTCAACTTGTGCTTCTTTAATTCATCTAAAAGTTATATCAGAACTCTTCAATTAATTAAATCATTTTACATCAAATTGTGCTGAATTAAATCTGAATGTTTATATTGGAACCTTTTTAAGTTAACTAAACAGCTGTACATCGCCCAAAATGATTTACCCTTTTATCAATAAAATTGAACGTGTAAATATAGTTAGTGACCTTAACCCTAAAAACTAAATTAGTAATAGGAAGTAACAAATAAGTTTTTATTAGTTGACATTCGATTATTTTAATATATTGAGAATAAACCAGAACTATGAGTGAGTTTAGTCTTTTATTTGTGAAGTAAGGAGTGGACGGCAGGGAATCAGTGTGGTCGTCCCGCTCAACTACGCGTAAGGAAGCTTCGTGGATCTGTGCCCTAGTGGCACCTTGCTCAAAGATCCTAAGAGGACTCATAAATAAAAACCTAATAAACAACACCACGGACAGCGTCCCCATCGCCGACAGACAATTTACAACACACCGACAGTGGTGACCCCGACGTGATCTCTACACACAGCACACACTTTTCCATAGTAAACAGAACTTCACGACACGATCACGACTTCCGCATAGAGCACTGGCACACTCGCCTGCTCCGACGTTCTCTCGTTCGCTCCGTCGTTCGCACACGAAGCTGATCGCAACAAAGCTACTGAGGAGGGAATAGGGTGGCGTTTCTAACAGATACACACACAATACACAAGCAAATAGTGAAGAACACCGAACGGAAATCGAATAAGAAAATCCATCAGAGCCGTATACCATCTCGATAACATAACAATTCACATCAGTTGAATATATTTGAGTTTAAAAATCGAATTCCAAACACGGCCAGTAGTCTGATGTGTTACGATTTGGTTCAATTTTTGGTGATTCTAACTGTCATAGCGTCAGATCATAAATTTTGTTACCAACGCTTAGAAAATGGGGAATTTTCAATCGCAAATTTCCGGAAAGTAATATTCAGATAACGAATTCGTTACCACTTTGCCGGTATTGAGTGTACCACCAACGTGAAATGAAAGCCACTTTCTTTTATTCAATCAATTTTTAGTGATAAATTGATTGATCATTGGGTATAAAAAATAAATAGCACGCTTTTATGTTAAATTGACACAAATTATTATTTTTCACTCAACGACAAACGCGACCACCAACTGGTCATCCTATACAACAAAAATCGACCTCATCGAAATATCTAGAGAATTCAAAATGACTAGTGCTGCCGCTTTCTCCCACTCTCTCAGTTTACTCATGAGTGCTCTAAAACTCTTGAGGAATTACGTGTGGCTCCACAAAGGAAGCATATTTTATAGGTTTAAGGTGGTCTACAATTACACTACAACACTTTGAACTTCAAAAGTGGTGTAGTTTGAAACTGCTACATCCTCCACAATTCACAAACCGAAACAATTAAATTATGAAATAAATCTAATGACCCATATAACAGTTGATTAAAAATTTGACTAAAATATTCAAATCTCTCAAAACATTCTCCATAACATTAACATTACTGTCCATTAGTTCACGATTTAATTGTATGAATCCGAAAACAAATTTATATTATTTTATTATTTAGCTTCATCACGGCGATGCGATTCACTATATGTTCACATTAAGTCACAGATAAATTTGATATCAAAACACTGCACATGCCGATGTGCCCAGTCCCCTAATCATCAATATGCGACGTCAATCAGTTCATGGATTTTCCATTAATCAAGGCTCACCAAACTTAGTCAACAGTGGTAGCAGCACCCCAAGGCCATCATCACCAATCACTAAAGAATTCCAACGAAGAGAATCACTTGTGAAACCCACATGGCAAAATGTGTGCCCAGGTCAAGTTTCACCGAAAACCTTGGAGCGAGTCAATGGCATTGACGATGACCTTGAGGATACATTCAATGATGATGCCGGAGCGGTAGGATTGACCACGCTCCATGAATCCAGCCCGAGGCAAATTTTGAGACAGCCGAACAGGAAAGCTAGTGAGATTTACGACATCTTCGGAAAGGTGATTATAATTATATTGGATAAATATTAAAGGTGCTAATGAATCTCATCACAAATACCTGACCATGTGAAGTTCAAAGAATGAATGACTGCTTGGATGACTGTGTTAGATCATTTTTGAAACTATTTCTGTCTGGGTAGGGAGGAACTTTCAAAAAGGTGCCATATTTTCCAAAGTTCTCCTGATGTTTCGTTGAAGGCATTAAATATTTACCAACAAAGACGACGTTAACCAACTTCCAGAATCAACTTGAAAAGGCAACAAACACATTATTCATTTCACGATAAAACAAATGCTTTGCTTTGTTACTCCTCACGTAAAACTGTGGGTCCTCTTCGTCCAGGCTATAATATTTACCCATGTCTACGGACCGAATTAAATAAGGCGGAAAGAACACGTAGCAAGAGAAAGGATTCTATAGGCGTTTTTCTTTATATGCCTATCCTCACCCACCCAAGAGGTCTTTTGAACACCCACCGTAGACATTAGCTAAAGGCGATTAGTACACTTAATAACGTCCTTAAATATCTCCAACATCCTCATTTTGATTCACATAAACTGAGCATCCTTTAATTACATGATGCTTTTATTCACCTACATTAGGCACCACATGAACTGACTTAGAGTTCAAAGACTTTTCACACAAGGATAACACTGCATGGCAGCCTTTTCCAGAGGTTACCTGGTATTTAAAGTGTGTTTATTGCTTTCATCTCCTCAACAACGTCTTGCACAACGTAATTGAATTGGTTTAGTTTTGACAAGCTACACGTTCATAGATTCGGTTTATCAACCTCGGTTGAGAGGACGAGAGATTTGGTCTTGTTTTTGTGAATAGCTTGGTCGTTAGAGAGGATATTAAATCGAGGGTTTCATGGTAGTAAAGAAGGAAAAATGCCAGAAAAAGAGGAAAGGTGTGTACACGCCACCATGAGATTTTCTTCATTATACGAAACGCCAAGTATTTGATGCTAGCGTACACCGATAACATCTCAGCCCATGGTGGGTTGTAACCTTTTTTAATTAATTTAAGCTTCCGTTACTTGTCACAATTGTACAGGAATACATAGACAACTTATTGCCGATTATAAGAAAACGAGGATAGGATGAAAAGTTGTTGTCAGATTCGTCTCCCTCATCTGTTACCGAATCTTAAAGATTTGTGGCTGGAAAATGTTTCAAGTTGCATGAAGACTTGACAGGCATTTAAAGAAGGTAGCACGTGTCTCACATAAGGCTTTCGATTTACGGTTGAGTTCTTTGTGTAAAAAAAATAAGAAAAATGCACGCATGGTATTTACTTGTTTCAAGTGTAGCAACATAACAAAACAGCCAGTTAAGTTTCAGCAGAACCCTCAGTGGTGTGGTATAAATGAAATATTTATCATCATCATCATCATCGGCACTACAACCGGGATCCGGTCTAGGCCTTATTTAGCAAGTCTCTCCACCGGTATCCGATCCATATCCGAGACTTGTTAAATTGTCCATAATAATTTGTTTTTCCGGGCAAGGTTATTAGTCTTGCGCCAAAAATGAAATATTCACACAGTGGTATAAGAATATTCACTTTCATCTTAATGTGGTATAAAAGAACATTTTCAAGGTGGTACTGAAGTATCTACTTTATTTATTCTTCGAACTATACATTTTAGCAGGCAACCACTCACGAATATCGAAAGCACTGTGTTCTCATTTTCTCGATTCACTGTGAATTAAAGGATTATTTTATTATTATTTATTGGCCTGTAGGAACCCGGAACTTCATAACCTCACCGACTCGACTCCGCTATCGTTCCCTGTCCCGTGCACTCTCCTTCCACGCTTGAACATTCGATCCGACCTCCTCAAGGTCAAACCTAACATTGTCCTCCCATCTCCGTCGCGACCGCCCTGACGGTCTCTTTCCCGTTGGTCTACCGTCAAGAATTCTACACACGGTCCTATCGTTGCCCATTCGCGCCACGTGCCTGCCTCATCTTAATCTTCGCGACTTGATTAGTCTCACTATTGTAGGTTTGCGGTATAGCTCTTCCAATTCGTGGTTATGGAGTTTCCTCCATTGTCCTGCCTCCTCGTCATATTTACCTCCAAAGATACCCCTCAAAACTTTATTCTCGAATACGCGGAATTGGTTTTCTTCCCGTTTTGTGAGAGCCCATGTTTCGCATCCGTATAGAACAATCGGCATGATTATGGTTCTATAGACACGGAGCCCAACAACGATACACACTGACCGAGTCCGGACGTGTTTTCAATTCGCCGATCGAGATGAATGTAAAAGTTACTTTTATGAGTCGGCAGTGAAATTTAAAATAATAAGACTACGAGTATTTATAAATAAATAAATTCTAGTGACAAGAACAGTCAAAACAAAGTTATTATACATAATATAAACAAATAAAAGTGAACGAAGCCACGTGTTTTAAAAAAAATTAAAAAAATTAAAGTAAAAGAAAAACAAAACAAAAACAATAAATATAAATAAAAAAGAAACAAAAGGAACTAAAATATATAGTGAAGTTACAAAGTGAAGCCAACCTAATGACTGGTTTACAACAAAGACTGGCCAGCATCTTGGATGCAACAAGCTCGGTGTACTGACCCTCAGCATGCAGAATGGCAGACAAAAAACAAAATATTAAAAAATTGAAATCAAAGTCCGCGTTAATAAAACGCCCGGCGAGCTCCCCACTAACACGAGCAACAACAAAAGTCAACAAGCCAAACGAGGCAACAACAGACTTGCTCGAAAAGGCGCAAAAAATGGAAGAGGACAATACATTCCCCCCGGTTCCATATAATGACGGCCATGTAACCAATGACATGTTTGCATGTTTAGCGACTACAGACACTGAGGACGAGGAGGAGGAAATCAGCGATCTTGAAACAAGGCTAGTCCGAACAAGGGCGCAATTAGCAGAGAAGCGTCGCAGAAAAAAGGAATTGGCAGAAAAGGAGCAGCTAATGGTAAAACAACAGCAGCAGAAAAATCAGCAACAATGTGCACAACAGAAGCCTACCCAACAGAAGCCTACCCAACAAAAGGATATCCAGCAAGAGATTACAAAACAACAACCACAACAAGAGCAACAGGCAGCAAAAAGGAAAGCGAAGATGCCACCCATCAACATTACAGATATGGACTGTAACGAACTGGTAAGTCTATGTAAGGTTTCTATTGGGGAGGACTTTTCATTTAAAAGACTGACGGGGAACAGGTTTGCCATAAACATAAATTCGGTTGAGGACTTCGAAAAATGAAAAATATGCTAAAAAGGGCGACCGCGGAATTCTACACGTACACCCCGAAAGAAATAAAGAATATAACGGTTCTACTAAAAGGCGTCGACCCTGAAACAGAACCAGAAGTTCTATTACAAACGCTACGAGAGCTTAACTGTAATGATATTGAGTTTATCGCTGTAAAACCTTTCAATACAGCTAGGGCTAGACGGGAGAATCGTAAATTACCATTCTACCTGGCGCAGCTGGGCCCTGGGAGCAAAATTGGTGGACTTAGGTAAATCACTATCCTGAAATATATAATATATAATATATTGAAAAAAGGCAGAGATATAACCCAATGTCTTCGCTGCCAAAGGTTCGGGCACTCAGCAGCAGTATCGATGCGTAAGATGCGGACAGGACCACAGCGCAGAACAATGCACGTTAGGTAAAGAAAGGGTAGACGACAGATCTCTTCTAAATGTGCAGTTTATAAGAGTGAGAGACACCCCGCTAATTATCGGGGCTGTCCTAAGTTCCGCGAACTACAGGAAAAAAGTTTTCACAGCAACGAAAATTAGAACACCCGATAGTTCAAGGCCGACCAGCACTAAATGTAACACCCCAGTTCTCTTATGCTCAAGTAACAGCTGGTAGGAGAAACACGCCACAACCCACCACCACACGGGTACCGCCGCAACATACTGTGCCTCCAGAAACAGTAACATTAGCAGATGTGCTCACAACCTTGCTCGCTATACAGACGCAGATGACACAAATGCAAAAACAAATAAAGGACCAGGACACTAGACTAGACTGGGTCTATTCGCAGTTGTCTAGCCAGCCGTCAATATAAACCCCCCAACAGAAAGCACAATTAAGGCTTTAGTCGTGAATGTAAATTCACTTATCAGAATCGAGAGAAGAGCGGCTCTCTTTAAACAGTTGCAAGACGAAAGTCCTGACGTGCTTCTGGCTAGCGAAACTAAGCTGAATCAGCGGCATAAACTATGTCACACAAACTACGACATTATACGAAGAGACCGACCCAACTCCACACAAGGAGGAGGGGTGGCAATCTTTATTAAAAAACAACTTCAACATAAGGTAATATATAGTGGTGAGATGCGCAGATTTCAGGTGCTTGAAGCGTGCATTATCCGCATACCCCTCCGACAAGGTAGGGGGATGTATATGATTACTGCCTACGCACCAGAAGCACATCAACAAAATCAATTTATAGTGGAGCTAGAGACTCTTTTCCAATGCTTACAACTTTACTCGGAAGGGAACTATTACATCGTAGGTGGCGATTTGAATGCTAAACACCCAAATTGGGGAAATAGCATATCCAACACGAAAGGAAATCAACTAGCTGGTTGGGTAGATCAACATCACATTGAATATAAGGCTGACCTGCTAGCTACAGAATATCCTTCTTTCCCCAGAGGGGGATCGTTCCTCGATATTATGCTTATTGACACACGACTTAAACATACACATACTAACAGACAAAATATAAACTGCCTACGCACAATTGAATATGACAGCGATCATTGTGCATTATCAATCGTGATAAAAACACCAAGCGAAGTTTATCGGAACTCGGTGAATGTATGATACTCCAAATCCTATAACTATGGGGGTATGCGATGGACGCGTTTCACGAGAACCTTAACAAGAAAAATTCGCTTAAAAGATATTAACCCTCCTACCAACAGAAACATATCCAACGATGATATCGACAAATACATACAAAAAATAGACGAAACCATAAAACAAACTATGGACAAAACAATACTAAAAACCACACCTACGGACAACATGAACATGTACCGAAACGCCACAATAAACGCACTCCACAGAAAAAAAAAGTAGACTTCTGTCTCAACTAAAACTACAGTACAGACGATTTATTGATAGGCATGACCAGGAGATAATATCACTGAAGTCCAGATTAAAAAATCTCCAACAGCTGATAAAAGCCAACTATAGGCTATCAGCAAATTTGTATTGGAACAACAAAGTTCGGGCGGTAAAATCCAACAACCCCAGTATGTTCCCGGAAATTAATAAAATATTTAGACGGAGTAATGAAAACGAGATGAGATCAGTGTCTCCAAATACCACGAACTGACGAAAACCAACGAATGCTAGCAAATGTAGGCATAGACACAAACAACGCCATCCTAAATGACGAAGTCTTTGTGTTTGAAGATCCCTTGGAAAAAGTGAATGCTGTAGGGACCGTCTTTCAAGAACTGTACAAGGCAAATGAAGTAATTCGTCGCAACCATGAGTTGGAGGATAAATCTACTGAATTATCGTCATCTTCGAAATGACATTTCACAGTGGCGATCAGAAAACCATGGTTTTATCGAATTCAGTAATAAAAATACGGCAAACGCCGAGATCACTGTCGAAAGCGCTAACAGCCTTTTGATCACTAGTGAAGACATCCATGGCGTCTTTGCATCAATCTTACACAATACCCCCTCCTTTACCTTTGATATATACGCCCTGACCGAAACCAACCTCATCCCCAGTATCAACTGCCTAGAACTGCCCCCCCCCCCCCCCCCTAACAGTTTTTCGTGACGGCGATGTCCATCGTTCCTTGCCTGACACCCCCTGCTGAGGCGTGTTGCTCGCCGTCCAAAACGGACTAACATCTTCTCTTATCACCTTCTCCTCTTCACCCTACCTCGACTATGTCGCTGAACACCGCTCAAAGTCCATGTATATCATTTGCTTCTACATCCCACATTCGCAAGCTACCGAGGCATACGAACTCGCTATTGCTGCAATCGACTGCTTAACGGAACTGAGTTCTTCCCAAGACGACATTATAGTCCTGGGCGATTTCAATCTCCCCCATCTCCAATGGTCGTTGTCTGACGATGAGTCCCACTATATCTCTAGCCCCTCTACTACCAAGGAGTGTCTCTTAATAGACAACCTCACTGACTCTAGCCTTTACCAAGTGAGCAATATCCTAAATCATCTGGGCAGACAACTCGACCTAGTGTTCACGGCAGACCCCTGCAACTCTTCAGTTACCCCTAGTCCCCACATCCTCTCAACCATTGACAACCACCACCCCCCACTTCTCTTATCCGTATTCCGCGACCACCCAGCCCACAGCACACCCACTCCCCCCCCCCCCCTGCCAATATCCTTTCAATTTCCGAAAAGCCAATTTCCGGCGCATAAATGAGTACCTCAGCAATACCTTACCCCGCTTAAATGATATTAGTGTTGAGGTAGCTACAGCCTCACTCTACACAGTAATCTTCAACGCCATATCCCTATTTGTCCCTTATTCCCGAAACAGGTTATCATTCTCATCGCCCCCTTGGTATAACCGCAGACTCCGCACACTCCGTAACAAGAGAAATAAGTTGTGGAGCACTTTTTTAAATACGCGTTCTCCTCTGGACTATTCCAACTATCTCGGTTACTTTTACCAATTCACCGAGCTTTATAGCCCCCTTTACCACAATTGCCTTGCCAAAGTCCAACAGAATCTAATCAATGACCCCAAATCTTTCTACCACTTTATCAACTATAAATGGAAATCAGATGCCTATCCCAACTCTCTTTTCTACGACTCAACTACTTCATCTGACCCCCAAACCATAGCCAATCTTTTCGCGTCCTTCTTCAAACTATCCTTCACGGACGACTCGTTCGAGCCTTACCCCTCCTACTTTACTGGCATGTCTCAATTCTCCCTTGGCCCACTTATCCCTCTGCACATACAACAACACTAAGTTAAAGAAAAACTTGAACAGCTTAAAGACGATTTCAGTCCCGGCCCAGACGGACTCCCTGCTATCTTCTTAAAAAAATGCTCCTCTTCTCTATCTCCCCCTCGCAGCAATCTTCAATCTATCCCTTGCACAAGGTCTATTTCCCGACTTTTGGAAATCCTCCTACATAACCCCCATACATAAAAAGGGGCCAAAAATCGATATATCCAATTATCGTCCCATTGCTAAGCTTTCGCACATTCCTAAACTGTTCGAAGGCCTTCTATACGAAGCGTTATGTTATCGCTGCACCCCCATCATCGCTCCTAACCAGCACGGCTTTCTCTCCGGCAGGTCCACTACTACCAACTTTGTCGAATTCACATCTCACACACTCCTTGCCCTAGAGAACGGCGATGAGGTTGATGTAGTCACTACGGACTTTAGCAAGGCCTTCGATAAGACTTCCCATAACCTCATTCTCTTTAAATTATCTTCCCTTGGTTTTGAACCGCTGTTGATTAAGATCCACCCTATCCGATCCTTTCTCTCCAACCTCAGGTGTCCCCCAGGGCAGTCATCTCGACCGCCTACTATTTATCCTTACCATAAACGACATAGGCTCGGGCATCAATCACTCCCTCATCTCGCTTTACGCGGATGATACCAAAATCTTCAAGACAATCCGCTCTCCCCTTGACTCCTCACTTCTCCAATCGGATCTTGACAGCTTTTCGACATGGTGCCAAAATAACTGCCTAGATCTGAATATCGCCAAATGTCACACAATCACCTTCTCTCGGAAACGCTCCCCCTCCCAGCCACGTTCCTATCTCTTGCTGGGCCAACCGATAACATCGGTTGAATCAATTTGCGACCTGGGCGTCCTATGTGACAAGGAACTTAGATTTACCGCACATATCGATAACACAATCCTAAAAGCCAACGCTACCCATGGCTTTGTAAAACGCTGGTCGAATGAATTCCTAAACCCCTACGTCACCCGATCCCTCTACACAACTTTTGTCCGGCCACTACTCGAATGTGCCAGTCAGGTCTGGTCCCCGTATCAACAGTCTCACATTCGTAGGATCGAGGACGTCCAACGTCGTTTCTTGCGCTTCGCCCTCCGTGGACTGAACTGGGAAAACCCACTCATTCTCCCACCATACACAAGCCGGCTCCTTCTAATCAATCTTAACACGCTCCATGCTGACATCATCTTTATCCATCGCCTTCTGTCAGGCCCAATCCATTGCCCAAGCTTGCTCTCCTCTTTATCATTTTATACAAACCCCCGTAATGTGCGGAACCCTCGTCTGTTTTACGTGCCCACTCATCACACGTCTTACGGCGTTAACGAGCCCATCTCGCGTATACTACGACATGCCAACTCTCTCCCCACCTCCTTTGATTCCAACCTCTCCACTCCTGCCCTCAAACGACGTCTCAGAATAAACCCGCCCTAACCCCACCCCACCTCAATTTCAAACCTCTCCAACCCTGCCCCTCACCACTGTGTAGACGTACCCCTCACTGTCACACCTCAAGCCCTCTTTTCCTTCCTTGTTTTTTTCTTCTTTTTTTTTATATATATATATATATATATATATATATATAATTTTTTTTTTTAACTACTACTTTAGTTTTTAAGTTAGTCTGTAAGTTGTTATATTATATTAACTTAAGCTGCTTGGATTAAGCCTAAATAAATAAATAAATTAAGAAACAAAAAATCAGTTGGAATCGATGGAGTACCCAATATCGTACTAAAACATCTTCCTCCAATCGCAATGGACATATATGCAGTCTTGTTTAACAACGCTCTGAACAACGCACAATATCCAGTACGTTGGAAAACGGCCATCATCCAACCGTTACCAAAAAAAAGGGAAAGATAGAACAAACCCAAAAAATCTGCGATCGATCAGTTTGTTACCGAGTATCAGTAAAGTATTCGAAAAGGCTCTAAACAAGGCTCTACTTAAATGGGTTGAGGACAATAATATTATTCCAAATAACCAGTTTGGTTTAAAAGCTGGTCATGAAACCACACATGCCGCAGCTAAACTGGTTTCAGACATTCAGTGGAATAAAAATCTGAAACAGTGTACAGGTGCCTGTTTGATTGACTTGGAGAGGGCCTTCGACACCGTTTGGCTAGAAGGGTTATACTACAAGCTAATGAGACTAGGCATTCATAAACCACTACTGTATACTCGTATACTATACGACATGTTGAATGAAAGGAAATTCGTCGTCAAAAGTGGCAATGTGACCTCCAACATTACTTACAATATAGAAAACGGTCTGCAACTGGGAGCGGTGTTATCTCCGATCCTTTTTAATATTTACACTAGCGACCTGGTAAGGTCTCTTCATCAGGCTATTGCGTATGCAGACGATCTGATAATATATAGAACAGCACCAAGAATTGAAATCATTAACGGATTATTACAAGGGGATTTCAATGATGTTCAGCGATACTGCGACAACTGGAAACTCAAAATCAATATCCAGAAGTGTGAAACCATCCTCTTTAGAACACCACTGGCTGAAGCTACCAGAGACACCAGGAAAAACTGGCGAAAGCTAGCTATTATGGGTCCACACCAACAAACACTGGAAACCAAAACTGTAGTCAAATACTTAGGCATCTGGTTGGATCAGTATCTATATTATAACAAACATGTGGAAGCTGCCCTGGCCAGGGCAAGGAAAGCTTACGCTATGACAAGAAGACTGTTTCATAGTAGTCAACTTGACAGCAGAGTTAAAGTTATATGCTACATGGCTCTCATCAGACCGATGATCATATATGGATGCCCAGTGTGGTTTAATGTGGGACCTAGCTTAATGGAAAAGATTCGGATTTTTGAGAGGCAATGCCTCAGGACGTGTCTTAACTTACATCGGACTCCTGAATCCGATCACAAAAAATATTATCCCAATGAAGCATTGTACAGTGGGGCCAATATAAACAGAGTGGATAACTTTATGATCAAGCTGATCCGAGGGCATATTGCGAGATCAATGAGCTCACAGAACGATTTGATTTTTAGACAAAAGGGTCTTCCCTTTCCTTTCAACGAAGGGGCATGTCAGCGCCCACTGAGAACAGCAAGACCAACTCCCCTAGTTGGTTCAATAAATGTTCGCCCACGTGGCACAGCAAGACCAACTCCACTAGTTGGTACTCGTTGAGACAGCCTTATCCTTTGCCTTGAAAACAGTGAATCCAACTCCACTAGTTGGTTCACGTTGTGACCTGTCGCTGATTGTATACGGATGATGGTGGTTAAGAACCAGAGGTTTCAATGAATGTTCCACTCAAGAACCGATGCGGCGCAGAGGTAGGGTGGCAATAATTACTTATATTGTTATACTATATATTGATTCCATTATCATGTTATCAGTGTGAGTGGGTGTGTGTATATGTGACAAAAAGGGCAAAGTTGGCCATTGTGTGCTAACGTTGTAGCTCGAGATAAGGCCGTCGTTGTTTGTTGTTGATATTCTCCGACATGTTGTGGAGGGGATGCCTGAGAGGCGATATTTTCTGCATCCGCCGCGGCAACGATGTGATCTGGATTTGTGCTATCCCATTAGTTGAGGTCACTATGGTTGAATTGATTACTATTTAGTTTTTGTGTGACTTGTGCGTTTAATGTTGAATGTTGGTTGGATCGTAAATCCCTGGTGTCATCGATGAACTTCTTAGACGTAGTCCTCTTTTGGATCGTGAATCCCTCTGTGTCATCGATGACTTTCTGGGACGTAGTCCTCTCTTTGGATCGAGAAGCCGTATGTAGAGTATCAATATATTGGACGTAGTCCCATGTTGGATCGTAAATCCGTAAATAGAATAAGAATATCTTGGACGTAGTCCCATGTTGGATCGCAAATCCATAAGTAGAGTATCAATGTCTTGGACGTAGTCCCACGTTGGATCGTAAATAGAATAAGAATATCTTGGACGTAGTCCCATGTTGAATCGTAAATCCATAAGTAGAGTATGAATATCTTGGACGTAGTCCCATGTTGGATCGTAAATCCATAGCTAGAGTAAGAATATCTTGGACGTAGTCCCATGTTGGATCGTAAATCCGTAAGTAGAGTAAGAATATCTTGGACGTAGTCCCATGTTGGATTGTAAATCCGTAAGTAGAGTAAGAATATCTTGGACGTAGTCCCATATTGGATCGTAAATCCATAAGTAGAGTATGAATATTCTGGAGGTAGTTTCATGTTGGATCATAAAGCCGTAAGTACAGTATCAATATGTTGGACGTAGTCCCATGTTGAATCGGAAATCCTTAAGTAGAGTATGAATATCTTGGACGTAGTCCCATGTTGGATCGTAAATCCATAAGTAGAGTATGAATATTCTGGACGTAGTTTCATGTTGGATCATAAATCCGTAAGTAGAGTAAGAATATCCTGATGAATTACAACTGGTACTTGATTGAGCCAGAGAGGTTGCGCATCCAGGTTGTTATCAGGAAGAATAATCTGCTGATCAATAGCACCCTTCGTTCCATTGTGCCGCAGGATGAAATAGTCCACAAGCCAGGTATCTTTCTTCTTTGACTGGTGGCTGGACCATGTGTTCACAATTCGTTTTCCGTTGATATGATTTCTCGAAGGGTGCTGGCATCTTTCCTTGTTCCTCATCTTCTATATCCTCTAATCTTTTTACCGAAAGTCCAGCTTAGACACCGACTCTGTTGAAGTGGTGCCCCCCAGACACGTGATTCGCGTCCAGGCGGCGAGAAGTGAAGAACCCCAAACACGCGACAGTGATGTGCCCAGGTGGCGAGAAGCGACAAATCGTGGACGCGTGACAGGATTGTCAAATCATACTACGGCCAAATCTACTATAAACAAATCATATATCTGCCTCCTCCTGGCACCGTAACTCTGAGTACACCATCATACATAATACTAGAAAAAACGGTGCTAGGGCAGATGCCCGAGGCTTCCTCGCTGTTATATCATAATTTTGTGTTGCCTCATTGATATCATAAAACAATGTTCTATGAGAGAGATAGCTTCCTATTATACGCTCTTAGCGGAGTGAGACTTGTAAACTGTCCAACACCCGTAGAATATGATTTCATCTGGTGTGTCCTTCTATTTGTATATCAAGGTGTTTAATTTTCTTTTCGCTATCATCATTTCACCATTCATCTGCCAACGCTACATATATTTTTATACCAAGATTCATTTAATACAGAAAGAGAAAACTGTGGAATTCCCTTCCGATCCCGAAGCGCCAACAAACCGCACCTGTTCAAAAATAACCTAAATTTATATCTAATAATATCTTAGCGCTGTAAATTCGTCATTCCTAAGAGTAATTCATAAAAAAAAAGTATTTATCAATATCACGACAGCTTGCAAACAACTCGCTCATAATGTTCACTAATGCGTTTAACGATTTGAAATAGGGTGGGCCATAAATGTTTGAGCATTTGGAACATGAATAGAAATAAAACTACAAATGTTATTTTGTTGATCATTTATTTAACGTAATAAACGTTTATTGAATTTATTTTTTTAAAATGACATCGTCGAGATGTGCCCCGTCTCGTCGTTGGTACTCCTGCAATCAACTACGTAAACTTTGGAAAACTCGCTAGCACATGCTGCGAGGTATTGCGGCTATCTCCTCCTGGATGTACTCATCGTTTTTTTCTTGAAGGTGGCCGCCCTGTTTATTTAATATTCGTTGTCGATCCCATTTGCTCGAACTTTTTGACCCAAGCTTTGATTAAATTAACACTTTCTTACTCACTTACACGGCATAATCCGTATTCAATTCTAAATAGGCACCGTACAGTAACGTAGGAATCGTTGTTTTTGTAAAATTATTTTACACAAAAAGCAAGCTGTTGTCCCATGAAGCGCTCTATCGTGACTAAAATCGCATGAAGCGATGCACAATTCCCCACCACTCGCGCCCCCCTTTCTTTGAACATTTTTTTAAGAAATCAAGTGTTGCCATTTGCAAAAATTTATAGACCACCCGATACAATGCAGGATTTTCGAAATACGATAATCAACAAAGAATAGAGTATTACCTTAGTCATTGGATATCAAAAGTGTAACCATAAAGACCCAAGTCACCGACTTTTAAACTTATCCTGCACAAATGTGCCCTCCAATGAAATCTCTACCAAAATTACACGGAGTATTCAAAACTTGTATTTAAACGTTTTACCCAATTACGTTTGGTTCCAATTGATTCAGTCTTTCTTACATAGTAAGTTTCCCTCTAAAGAAAGTTTTCCCAAGTCTACGAGTAGTCTATTCAACTTCTGTTACCATCGTTCTCACCAAAAGTTGTCGTCGAAAACAAAATTTCTTGGCGATTTAACACTCACACCAGTGCCATTCAACTTTCCTGAGTTTCTCCTAGTTTCAGCACCGAGTATTAGTCTGATTAACAATTCACCTTCCCATGTACATTCGAATTCTCTTCTCATGGTCACATAAAGCTACTCGAAAACTGAGACGAGAAACATTATTCTCAGAACTTGTTACGCAATCACCCAAAGATTTTCTTTTGCTTCTTAACGTCGGCCATCTCACCAATACACCAAATTGTCAAGGCAACATAAACTCGTTTCCAATGACATTTACACTTACATTAAAGAAATTATTACACAACATTTTGAAAGCACTAAAGTACGTCGTCAACTTTCGATTGCGTTTATCTTTCATAATGACTCGTGAAAGGTAAGCAGGTGCCCTTGATTGAAATTGTATATTCAACTTCTCCAGAAATTTGGCGAAATTTGGGGATAATCGAAACACTTGTGAAAGGTGCCCTTTAATTCTGCCTTTTTGTAGGAGATGCCTTAGAAACAGCATATTCATACCTCAAATTCAGAAACACAATAACATTACTTCTTTTACGCATGGAGTATAAAGCATCTGGACTTTCCAACAGAAAGCGGCTTAAGCAAATTGAAAAACTGTCAACAGTTTTCGTCAATTGTTCCATGACGGACAAACTTTATTAAATTAAGTCTTTTCCTGAGTTTGCAGAAGCTTAAACTTCAGGTGTAATGAGTGTTGAGCCCTTGAGTTCATAATGACGAGATAAAATAATAGGTGTAGTAAAAATAATCCTATTATTTTGGATGAAATTGATGGCCTTATTTAGCATAGTTGGAATGATCCGATTAAGGTCAAATATGTATTGTTTTGTTTGACGCTTTACTGCCCCCCTCATAGAAACCCTCGCCCCTATTGGTACAAAACTGGGACAGTCGATTTTCAGAAGCTTCTCCTGAGGCGAACTTTTCACCGGGGAAACCATTCGGTATAGGCAGAAACAGGTGGTGATCACTTGGTGTCAGGTCCGGACTATAACATGGATGCATAAGAGCATCCGAACTAAGATCCTAGATCTTCCGGTGAGTCACTACCGATGTGTGTGACCTGGCGTTGTCCTGATGGAACACAACTCCTCTCTTATTGGCCAAAGCTGGGCGCTTCTGGACGATTTCTTCCTTCAATTCCAATTGTCCAACTGTTAGCAGTAGACATCCGAATTTAGAATTTGGCCGTAGGGGAACAGTTCATAGTAGATAATTCCTTGCCAATTACACCAAACACACAGCAAAACTTTCATGACCATCAATCTTGACTTGGCCACCGTTTGCGCCGGCTCATCCCGATTCGCCCACGATCGTTTCCGGTTGACGCTGTCGTGAGTGACCCACTTTTCATCGCCGGTCACCACCCGTGTCGATTTTGTTGCGATGCAGTAGCGATTCGCAGGTAGAAATTCGGTTCATGAGGTTTTGTTGCGTTAAATCGTGTGGCACCCATACGTCGAGCTTCTTTTAGTATCTAACCTTATTCAAGAGGTTCCAAATAGTCGTTTGTGCAATGTTTAGCTCTTGGGCAATTGAAACAGTGCACGCACGACAGTCGGCTTCGACGATTTCCATGATTTTATCGACATTTTCGACAAATTGGCTTTCCGGAGCGTAATGCTTCTTTGACATCAAAATTATGGGAACGGATTCCACGAAACCAATATTGCGCGAGATCGGCTGTACGAGGGTTGTCTCTTATGTTTCGGGATTTGGCAACCCTAGTGTTGCAATCCGGCAATTGACAGCTCTGTCGTAAAGTTGGACATTTTTGAGGTTATACGCACTCAGAACGTTTTGACATACGAGCGCTATTTGTGTTGTTTACAGTAACTTAAAAGATTCATCTCGGCCCAAAAATGGAATTAAATCGTCAACATTTTCGTGCGATTATTTTTTACAACTTTCGGCGTGGATTAACTTAATTCAATTTTTGGCGATGAAGCTCCATCAAGGACCAGTGTTTATCGATGGTATGGTGAATTCAATCGTGGTCGTAGTTCACTCCAAGATGAATTTCGTGAAGGTCATCCAAAATCAGTTGTTGTTCCGAAAACTATTAATGCTGTGCGCGAACTGATATTGGAAGATCGTCATGTGACCTATCGTGAGATTGAGACAACCTTAGGCGTTAGTGGGACCAGCATACATTCAATATTGCATAAACATTTGACTGTCAAAAAAATTTGTTCGCGTTGGATCCCACACAATTTGTCAATCGCCCAAAAAAATGCTCGTGTCAATTGGTCGAAAGAAATGCTCAAAAAATACGGTCGCGGTGCTTCGAAACACGTCTATGACATCGTGACAGGTGATGAATCGTGGATTTACGCGTATGAGCCCGAAAGTAAACAGCAGTCGACTGTCTGGGTGTTTCAAGATGAGCCAAATCCAACAAAAGTTGTTCGCGCACGAAGCACTTCCAAGCAAATTGTCGCCTGTTTTTTCGGAAAAACTGGACGTGTCGCAACCGTACCACTAAAACAACGCAGAACAGTCAATTCTGAGTGGTACACAACCATTTGTTTGCCAGTTGTCTTCCAAGAAATCAGGAAAACCAACCGCCGAAGACGGATCACTCTTCACCACGACAATGCGAGCTCTCACACATCGGCTGTGACAACTGCATTTTTAAGCACCCAAAACATCGATTTGATGGGTCATCCGCCGTATAGTCCTGACTTGGCACCGAATGACTTCTTTTTATTCCCGTACGTAAAAAACAAACTGAGAGGTCAATGGTTTTCGACACCTGAAGAAGCGGTTGCTGCATTCAGAATGCATGTGTTGGAGATACCTCAATCAGAGTGGCAAAAGTGCTTCGACAATTGGTTCAAACGCATGCAAAAGTGTATAGATCTTCATGGGGAATATTTCGAAAAACAATAAAGTGATTTTCGATGATCAGTATTTGTTTTTGTTCTCTAATCCCGAAATATAAAAGGCAACCCTCGTATCATGGCCATAAACACTATTCACGTTGTCGCCCTTATCGAAGAAAAACTGGAAAATGTGGCATATTTTCTCTTTACAAATGTCCATATTTGACGTGCGCTCAAACAAAACCGAGTCAAGAAATCACAAAACTGTCTGAAAAGTGTTTTTAGTACGAAATCTTATCTTTCTAACGCCATCTAGCGTAACCCGATGGCACTTATACAACGCAAGATACAGATTACTAAATTCATCTATTGGAAACATAATTGATTTATTTTTACTACAACTTATATTTCAATATTTTCTGATTGTTTTGAGGACAGAGCTGACCGAGGATCCCACGACGAGAATTCAAAGACTCGCACCAACAGATTCGCAAATGAACTACTATAAACGTTACATACCTGTGGGACCAGTAAGACTTACTACTCTGTCTGGTTACGGTGAGTTCCGAATGGGCTTCCCGCTGTTTGATCTCCTCTAAAGAACTTGCCTGCATCAACAGCGATAGCCGAAACTGGACAAACTCAAATGCACTTCGATGTTTATTCCAGTTATTAAGTTATTCGACATTCTTTTCTTATTACAAACCAAACGAATCAAGATTCTTCTATTCAATAATTCAGTTCAAAATTCGCCGCCAATGTAAAATTAATGTCGATCACTTGCTACTCGATATTATTTAACGTACCTCAAGTGTATATACACTTTCTGGTAAATTCCATTAATATTCAGTAACTCTGATATTTTGATTCACAGGAGAAAATACCCATCACCACGTACGGGCCTCGATCGTTTTACCTTTTGACCTTTCAAAACACATAACTATTGATTGAGTAGAGAGATTCACCCAACTTGGTACGATTCCTCATTCGCTTATTCGACGCAGACACTTTTTCATTGTTTTTTATTTCTTTATTTTTTTGTTTTGGTTTTAAATCCAAAACAATTGTAGATTTTATCATAAGGCTAAAGGTTTAATTCTATTTTATATGTATCATTCTTACATTCAGTTACGAGGGTGGCCTGAAAAGTTTCCGACATCAACGTTAAGATAGCAGCACTCGTCAATAAATCTTGGCTCACCATGTCCTTCAATCGCAGATGTTCATATATTGGTTATAAGGATCAAAAGGTCCACGGAATCCGTATTGACGATCATTCAGAAGTCCGTTGCACTCTAACTACTTACGAGGGTGGTCTGAAAAGATAGCAGATACCTCAACGTGAAGATTGCAGCACTCATCAATAAAGGCAGTAAATGTAGTTGTCCATCTTTTGACAGTTACTCACCAAAATTTCAGCCATTTTGGGATGCGTAGCTTTTATTTGACAGTTCTTTGAGTGAGTCGATGTGAGTGTTTTTGTAAAAATGGACAAAATTGCGTATCGAGCTGTCATAAAATGTTTGTTTTTCAAACGCAATACGCCTACACAAATCAAAGGTGAATTGAACTCTGCGTATGCACCATCATTTACCACAGTGAAATTTGAGCAGCTGAATTTAAACGTGGCCGTGAGAGCTTGGGAGACGATGAACGTCCGGGGCGTCCCAAAACTGCAACAACTGACGATAACATCACTAAAGTTCACCAGCGGGGCCGCCTGTTCTGTCAAAATGTATTTTTCTAACTCTCGGAATACCGTGCTTGCATGGGCAGTAAAATTCCTGTCATGTGTGTTTGTGCCTTTGTCGCCGACATTTTTATGTTTTTATGTGGTTATTCCACGATTGCTGCATTCCTTACACCACCTGTCATTTGAGCGTATGAACACTAAGTCCCACAAAGTTGTTGTAAGAACGAGATTTCATTCGTTTCTTTCTGGCTTCCAACTTTACCTTCAACTGTTGGTACATATATAGGAAGTCATCTACAGTTAGCCGGGTGATCTTTATTTTTACAGAGGACGCAGGATAACTTATTCTTATCCGGGAGATGTGCTTTTCTCAATGGGTATTCCCCAACGATATGCTAATTTTGACATTTGACGCATCGATGCATATTACAGTTCGACGCAACATGTCCAAAGCGTTGACAGCGCATACATTGCGATATGCGGCCGGACTTCTTTATTTTCTCCAACGTATTGTTTGGTGACTAATATATTTCACACACCTAAATCCATCAATTTTACTATTGTCACTTAGAGACACAATGAAGAAAGGCAACTTACGGTTGCAATTTCTGGAATTTACGGTGGAAAACCGTTTCACCCATGTAAATGTTAAGCTATTGTTTTCGATGCTTTTTAGTACTTCAAGCACCTCTTCGGGGACAAAGGAGGGATAAACTCCTTTGAGGAGCATGGAGACAGTTTTCTCCTATTTAGGGGTGTGCCATTAGTATTCGCTTTTCACTGTACTCAATGCGGATTTAATTTTGCGAAAACCTTCTAAATCAGCGCAAGTAGTATGGTTCGGATGGTTCCAGCACAGTTTTTGGTCATGTTCTGGCTCGGGAAGTGACGTTGTCACGAAAGCTCAGTGAAAGTTTAGTGAAAGCTCGGGTGTGGGTATGTCAGTTTGTGTCCGTGTGTATAATAGTTAGTATATTGAAAAATGGGTGGGTGTTTTAGCTGATTTTGTTTTGAAATGGGTGTATATTTTAGCTGATGGTATATAGAAATGGGGGTATGTTTATATGTTAATATTAATAGTATACTTATTAGCGCTATAATTTTATTTGTTAGTTTTTCTTGAAAGTTCATTGTTTTGCTTATAATCATATGGGTAATTTTTTGAAAAGCACATTAATGGCGAATAAGTTATATTATTTAGTCATTGAGCTGAGTAACATATGGGAATTTTGGGGGTGTATGTTTTAGCTGGTTCTTAATATATGAGAATTTTTGGTGATTCTACATGCTTTTGGCTTTTGTCTCGGTTCTTGAGAGCTTTTTTTATGAATATACCACTTGGCAGTAAATCTAATTTTATGAATATATACCACTTGGCATTAAATCTGGGTTGAAATGGTTTGTGCTTTTGCTAATGGTGTGTGCCTTTGATCTTTAGACTTTCGGATGGTTTGTGCTTTTGGCTTTTGTCTCAGTTGTTGGGGGGCTGTTTTTCTTTTTATGAATATACCACTTGGCAGTAAATCTAATTTTATGAATATATACCACTTGGCAGTAAACCTATGCTGAAATGGTTTAATGCTTTTGATCTCTAGACTATCGGGCTTTTTGCTATATATATATATATATATATATATATATATATATATATATATATATATATATATATTGAATATGGGCTATTTTTAGCGCTACAGTTTTGAGTTTTTATATGGATATATTGTCAATTGCATACTTTAGGACTACGTATTATCCATATGATATATTAAATTCTTTGTGCTTTTGGCTTTTTTTATGAATATACCACGAGTCAACGAATGATTATTCAAGTCCATATTGCTCAAAAAAAGTGTTGGTATAAAAAAAAAGTGTGTTGTTGTCCGATCCCATGACCTTGGATGCTATATTAAATTCTTGATTTCTACGTGTTTTAATGAATTGCCATTACTCTTATCTTATTTTGCATCCAGTACCACGACCAAATACTGATTTCTATATAGTAAGGTGTTGTTCATTATTCTGACCCCTTGACCTTGGATGCTATATTAAATTCTTGATTTCATGCACATGTAATTTTTAATACCCGACCTTTTTATATAAGAAATCCCCTTCTATGATGTTACTCTTTTTTTTCTTTTTGGGGAATATGGAAACTATGATAAGAATAATGACCAAGAACTTACTATATAGAAATCATTATTTGCTCATTGCACCGGAAATCACCCATTATTTAGCTTTTAGACTCATGGAAAAAAAATACATGATCAATATTAGATTAATTTTCTATCAAAATTAGACAAAGGAAAAAAAATCAATTAATTTTAATGATCAGCGGTTTTATTCAAACTACTCCTCTCTGATAACGCATTATTGCAGTAAGCAGGTCTTATCATATGATGTTATGGTGGACTATATTTGATACTCTAAGACTCATGGAAAAAAAAATAAATGAGCTCAATTAATTTTAATGTTCAAAGAAGAATGATCAGCGGTTTTATTCAAATAGGCGGTTTTATTCAAACAGGCGGTTTTATTCAATCAGGCGGTTTTATTCAAACAGACTGTATTATGTACCGGCTGTATTATAAACAGGGCGGTTTCTTCAAACAGGGCGGTTTTTTTTCAAACAGGCGGGATGGGAAAAAGAAGATAAGAGTAATGGTGACTCATTAAAACACTTAGAAATCAAGAATTTAATATAGCATCCAAGGTCATGCGATCGGGCAAGCACACATTTTTTGATAACAGCACATTTTTTTATGCAATATGGACTTGAATAATCATTCGTTGACTCATTAAGATACTTAGAAATTGTTCTATGGAAAAATGAGAATTGGAAATCAAGAATTTAATATAGCATCCATGGTCAAGGGGTCAGAATAATGAACAACACCTTACTATATAGAAATCAGTATTTGGTCGTGGTACTGGATGCAAAATAAGATAAGAGTAATGGCAAATCATTAAAACACGTAGAAATCAAGACTTTAATATAGCATCCAAGGTCATGGGATCGGACAACAACACACTTTTTTTTGATACCGACACTTTTTTTGAGCAATATGGACTTGAATAATCATTCGTTGACTCGTGGTATATTCATAAAAAAAAACCAAAAGCACAAGGAATTTAATATGTCATATGGATAATACGTAGTCCTAAAGTATGCAATTAACAATATATCCATATAAAAACTCAAAATTGTAGCGCTAAAAATAGCCCATATTCAATATATATATATATATATATATATATATATATATATATATATATATATAGCAAAAAGCCCGATAGTGTAGAGATCAAAAGCATTAAACCATTTCAGCATAGGTTTACTGCCAAGTGGTATATATTCATAAAATTAGATTTACTGCCAAGTGGTATATTCATAAAAAGAAAAACAGCCCCCCAACAACTGAGACAAAAGCCAAAAGCACAAACCATCCGAAAGTCTAGAGATCAAAGGCACACACCATTAGCAAAAGCACAAACCATTTCAACCCAGATTTAATGCCAAGTGGTATATATTCATAAAATTAGATTTACTGCCAAGTGGTATATTCATAAAAAAAGCTCTCAAGAACCGAGACAAAAGCCAAAAGCATGTAGAATCACCAAAAATTCTCATATATTAAGAACCAGCTAAAACATACACCCCCAAAATTCCCATATGTTACTCAGCTCAATGACTAAATAATATAACTTATTCGCCATTAATGTGCTTTTCAAAAAATAACCCATATGATTATAAGCAAAACAATGAACTTTCAAGAAAAACTAACAACTAAAATTATAGCGCTAATAAGTATACTATTAATATTAACATATAAACATACCCCCATTTCTATATACCATCAGCTAAAATATACACCCATTTCAAAACAAAATCAGCTAAAACACCCACCCATTTTTCAATATACTAACTATTATACACACGGACACAAACTGACATACCCACACCCGAGCTTTCACTAAACTTTCACAGAGCTTTCGTGATTACGTCACTTCCTGAGCCAGAACATGACCAAAAACTGTGCTGGAACCATCCGAACCATACTACTAGCGCACATAATACTCATCTTTAGATTATTAATTCGTTTCGTTTTGAAATTTTTACAAGTCAACTCAGCCAATTTTCTGACATCCCTTGCCTCCAATAGCCGGCACTTTGTCATTTGTGCTGACTGGCTGCTGTTCCTGCTGTTGGTGTTTTTGTTGCTGTGGGTGGGGGAGCTGCTGTTGATTTTACTTTTCCTGTTTTCTTGCCCTTCGTTGGTTGCTGTTGCACTTTTTGCCTTTGTTCTTCGCGCTGCTGTTGTCCTTTTTTCTGTTGCTGCTCGTTCTGGCTCAACTTCCTTTTTAATTCAAGAACTTCTTCCGTTTGCTTCTCTATATCTTGTTTGTTTATGTCTATTTCGGCAACAAGTCAATTGATGACCTGACCTATGTTGTTGTTTCGCTGACGGCCAACTCTGTGAATTCTTTTTTTTTTTACACTAACGCGCACACAAAAGGGGATTTTGAAGTATCCTTAAATGTCAGAGCACAGTGCGAGCGGATGGAGAAGAAGTGCATAAGGAAAAGATGTGTCGATGTATATTGGTCTTGAATGTCTGGACATCACATCGGCCAGGAAGCACATGATCAGGCAGAACAGTCCACGTTCGTGTGGTTCGGCTAAAGAATGACTCTCTATGTTTATTTGTGCGCCTAAAGTCCACTATCAACGTGAACTAATCCGCATTCACAGATTGACGGGTATCGGGGGAAAATGTATGAAGGGGCGGAACACATTCAGCAAGTTTAGTTGAGCAACGACCGTGATAGCTATTATATATATATATATATATATATATATATATATATATATATATATATATATATATATATATATATATATATATATATATATATATATATATAGGTATTATAAAAAAGAGATAGGCATGATACGTCGCGCCTGTGTTCTAACGACGGAATTGATCGACTTACGGCTGGGTCCCCAATAAGTTTCACTGCTCGTTTTTTCATCCTGTCGATCACGTGTAGTGCAATTTTGGATATGCCTGACCAAATATGGAAGTTGAACTCCATTTTTGGATGAATATACGCCCTGTAAATAGTGGCCAGGTGGGATGGAGTGAAGTATCTTTTGCATCTCTTAAGGAACCCCATACATTTGGCTGCACTTTTCGCAGCTTCATATATGTGTTCATTCCAGTTAAGAGTCGAATTAATTCGAGTGCCGAGGATTGATAGTTCCTTGGCTTCGTCGATGCAAGTGCCGTTTATGGACAGGTTGGGGCTCACATTTGACGACAAGAGGCAGCACTGAGTTTTAGGGCATTGAATTCTACTCGGTTAGATAATCCCCACTGATACATCTTATTGAGGTCTGAATTTAATGTATCAAGCACAAGTTGCTGGTTGGTAGCGACGTTCGAAGAGTTTGTACGGGAGTGTTCGTAGGAGTATGAGGAACTCAATGTGCTATCATCAGCAAACGAGTGAATTGAGTTGTGAGTAATTAACAAGAGATCATTTATAAAGATGAGGAAGACAGTGGGTGAGAGTATCGAACCCTAGGGAACACCTGCATTAATTTGATGGGAGACAGATTTGACACCATCAAGAACCACTTGGATTGAAATGCCAGAAAGATAGTCTCTTATCCATTGGTTCAGGGAATTGTCCACTCCATATGAATGCAATTTTGACAAAAAGGCTGGATTCCAAACTCTGTCGAAGGCTTTTGAAATATCCAATGCGACTACCTTGCTTTCATCGAGGTAGTGGGTGGAATGGCTCCACTTTTCGGTAAGGTACGCCGTCAGATCTCCTGTGGACATGTTGCTACGAAAGCCATATTGACGGTCATTGAGGAGGTCATTTGATTCCAGATATTTCAGATTCCATTACCTTGGAGAGAATAAGAGGTAGTGCTATAAGTAGATAAGAAGAAAGGGATGATTTGTCGCCCTTTTTGGGAATTGGCTGAATGTTTGCTGACTTCCATCTATATACGTCTCCGTAAGGCAATCCGCGTTCGGAAAACTGTACCAACAAGATAGTGATCCGAGTCGACGTTGGTACTTCGGTACGTTCGTACCGTCATCAGGCTCAACACGTGGTCAATTTGGTTGCGAGTGGCTCCAGTAGGTGATACCCAGGTGGCTTTGTGGATATCTTTACGCGGAAACCTGGTACTTGCAACGACCAACTTTTTCGATGCTGCCAGTTCGATGACTCGTAGTCCATTGTCATTAGTGTTCTCATGCAAACTATGGGAACCCGTGTAGTGCCTGAAAACCGGCTCCCGACCTATTTTTGCATTCAAACCTCCAAGAACGATTTTCACATCGTATCTTGGGCAGACATTGAGGGCCCGTTCGACGTTCTCGTAGTATTCTTCTTTTTCGTCGTCAGGGGACTCCTCTATAGGTCCATGAACGTTTATGAGGCTTAAGGCGTTTGGGATAATGGTGAAGAACGTGTGATTCGAACTGACGCTATGACAGTTAGAATCACCGAAAATTGAGCCAAAGCGCAACCCATCAGGCTACTGGCCGTGTTAAGAATTCGATTTTAAACTTAAGTATATCCCACTGATGTGAATTGTTATGTTATCGCTATGGTATATGGCTCTGGTGTATTTTCTTATTCGATTTTCGTTGGGTGTTCTTCACTATTTGCTTGTGTATTGTGTGTGTATCTGTTAGAGACGCTACAGGCTTATGTTCTTAAATTTGCCTCGCACGCGAAGAGTGTATAGTCTTTCATTTATTGCATTAAAGCCGATGATGGCAGGCTTCAGTTTTTGGCTGACTAGCCTACCCCGAGCAAATGGTGTTTTGCATGACAGCTGTAATAAATGTCATACTCGTTTCTTTGAATAACACCACTCCCCGTCCATCTTATTTCTTGTAATGCTGTTATGTCTGCCTTATATTCGGACAGGGCATCGGCTAGCTACTGCGCAGCTCGAGCTCCGTAAAGTGAGCGGACGTTCCATGAGAAAATTCTTAAATCATTTAGCCATTTTCATTTCCGTGGTCGTCGTCGAGTATCCGGTCCATATCCGAGGCTTGATAAATTTGCCATAATAATTTATTTTTACGGGCCTGGTTATTAGCCGTGCGCCAACCTTTCTCAGGATGTCGCTGCATGCATTGGTTCACTACTTGGCGGGTTCCAAAGTAGCTATCCAGGGGTGTCACGTGGAGACTGCATGTCAACTTGGATTGTACAGGGACAAGGATCGTCCTAGCATTCGGCGGGTTGAAAGCAATCAGTAACTTTGCCCTGTATGTTCGCACCCATCCCCCTGGATCGATGAAGAGACTGCATTTTTAATGTTTTTCACGAATGCCCAGAAGTTCCTACTACCTGTGGGAGAGTGTAGTATTTTTTGTCCCACTCTCTGGTCATGCAAGATTTCCAGCCCCTAAATACTGAATATCTTCGCCGTCACTATTGTCACTCATAGAGTCGATGTCATTGATTTTGTAAAACTGGCGGCGTTTAGCGTGGTAATTCGGATGTGGATTCTGCCTTCTCCATAGCACATTTTTGAAATTAGTTTGTCTTCGTCCATATTACGGATCACTTTTCGGTTTGTATATTATTATAGAGGTGTATATGTAGATTTATATTAAAACTGCACTGCGCAACACTTACATACAGGATAAATATTCCTTATGCGCCACACGTGCACCAGTTCGCACTTAAAGATGCTACTCTTCTTGTCTTCACTCACTCGGGTACTCGATGCATTGTTTTTTTTCTGACATTCGTCCGCTTGTGTCCGATGCTGACGACGTTTGCACGGTGTGCATTATACTTCTCCTACGGCACTACAGACCGATGATAGCTACAAGGTGGCGCAAAATTAATCACCCTATCGAAGGATGTTATAATGTTTGCAAATGGCGTCGTACGTCAATCATATTTGACGTTTGTGACCTAGACAGCCGCAGTATCCAAACAGACAAGCAATGGAGCGCTATACTCCGCAAGAGCATAGAATAATTATGTAAACAACGGAGAGGACGATTCTGTGTCGAAAATCATCATGAGCGACGAGACTTTCCACTTAAGCGGTTACGTCAATAAGTAAAATCTTCGTTTCTGGGGCACTGAAAATCTGCGTTTGATGCACGAAGAGTCATTCCACTCAAAAGCCACTGTGTGCTGCGATGGAGGAGTGATAGGGCCGTATTTTTTTGAGGACGCCATCGCAAATATGGCCACTGTTACTGGCGAATGCTACAGGGCCATGATAAACGACTTTTTACTACCGGAATTGAATGAGTGGGGCTTGGTGAACATGTGGTTTCAACAAGAACCACAGCACGAGCCACAATGGATATTGTGAAGGAAGCGTTTCCTGGTCGCGTAATCTCCCATTTTGGCGATTTGACATGGCCAGCAAAATCGCCCGATTTAACTATTCCAGACTTCTTTCTTTGGGGGCTACATGAAGTCGCGGGCTTATGCCAAGAAGCCTCAGAAAATCGCAGCCCTTAAGAAGAATATTCGACAGGAATACGAACAGTTATCACCGGAAATCTTGCGCAAAGTCATGGAAAATACGATAAAACGGGTACAAATGTGTTTCAACACTGGCGGCAGCCAGTTGACGGATATCTACTTAACACAAGAAAATTGTAAAGGTCCAAATAAAGATTTTCATCACTCAAAATCACTTTTTTTTATTTAGTAAAAAAGTAACTCAAAAACCAAATTGGATGATTAATTTCGCGCCACCTTGTACATATATATTTATTTTGCGAATCCGCAACACTGACAAATCTCCAGTATACGATGGGGAAAATTTGGAAAAGCGCAAAATTGAACCAGTGATATGTTAAATTCATTTGTTTTTTCGATGGGGAGTTTAACCAGAATCTGAATCTGACGCAACTTCCCTATTATAGGCAGCGTGGATTCATTGCCCTAAATATTTTTAATTTATCGAACTGACTGTTAGTATTCGGTTTCACATATCACCAAGTTGTGACTCTTTCAAGACGAATCATTTTAGTGACCTGTGACTATATGTTTACCCTGGGGGTTCTGGTGTAACTCTTCGAAGAGTGTAGGGTAGGAAGCTGTTGGTTTGTTATGGCAGGGTCGCCATGTAAGGTAGCATGCTGGGAGAGTCACCTTGTAAAGATTCGTGCGTCGCAAGCAGGATAATGTAAATGTCTGACGTAAAAGGTGAAGCATATTTATCAAATTTGTAGAGTTGCAATGTTGTATCGGTTCCAATTCGCTCGGACAGTGCTATCAGAGGTACAAGGTCCTAAAGGAGAGTTCTCCACTTGACTATATGGCACGGCACGAATGGCATAGGTTTCTGTCAGAAAGTCGGAGTATATTCGTAGGGCAGGGAACGAGTGCCATAATTATCTGCCAAAAAGAAATAAAATAATGAGACGCAAGTTTGATTGTAGTCAGCTTATATCTGCTTTATTCTTTCCAAAATCGGTTCTTAAATATTATTTCTCCCATCAACACATCGATACCAAGTAGGTCACATGCCATCATATTTCGGCCGTCCAATCATGACCTGAAAACGATGTTCCTAATTTCGAATACTCATTGCACATTTCATGGCAAATTCACAATAAGTCATTTCTCAGATGACACATTAATAGGTGGGTACATGCACCATGACACACATCTATCGGAACACCTGGGCAACGAGTATTGTCATGTAATACGTTTCGCTTTGGAAACCAGCAAAAACAACCTCGAAGGACCACAATGAAAAGTAAATTTGTCCCTATGTGAAAGTAAAAGTTATCCTGCTGAGCGCACGTATAGTAATCCCAGGATCGAAAATTCGGTTAGCCTCAGAATAAAAGACACAACTCACATTTTGCTATTTATATTTATTACGAAAAAATTGATTTACTTATTTTAGAGACACCAACGAAGATGATTTTTTGTGATGCACTGACTGCGGCAGACTCTTTTTCGGTTACGTACTGCATTGTAACACAGTTGCACGCTGGTGTTGATTCTCTCTAGGCCACGGACCTTCAATTTCTTTAAGACTACTGCTTCATCATATACCTGTGTCGTTGACCTCAATTCCAGGCGAAATTTCAATTGGCTGCTGTTTGTGGAAGCCACGTGGACGTGTGGATTGTAATTTCTTCATTTTGCCTCACACTTTCTTTGGCTTCCGCCTCATTCGGCACTAAAAGTATTTTGCTGACGGCAATGAGGTTGGTCGAGGGCGTCCCATGTTGCCTTTTGCATAAAGGCTTCCATAATCGAATTTTACGTGAAAATGATTCCTTGCGCAATTCATTTTACTTTTGGGCTTATCATGTTGCGTTTTGCAACAAATGCTTTTCGTGAGTATCATGCACCGTCATATCGTGGGCCATACATGAGAGACATCTATCGGAACACCTGGGCAATTGCGTATTATCATGCTATACTTCTTGTCTGACTTGTCATGGTGTCAGTGCCTTGGCGTGTGCCGTCCGGTATTTCATTTCATCATCGTGGATTTTGATTTGTGATCCGGTGTATATTATGGGACATCCTGAGAAAGGTTGGCTCAAGGCTAATAACCTTGCCCGGAATAACAAATTATTATGGACAATTTAACAAGTCCCGGATATGGACCGGATACCGGTGGAAAGACTTGCTAAATAAGGCCAAGACCGGATCCCGGTTGTAGTGCCGATGATGATGATGATGATGTATATTATGGAAAATGCGGTTATGTTTTAATGGGTATGTAGCGGTTCCACCAAACTCTATGGTCTACTTACCTGAAAAAACCCCCATAACTACTACTTAACTCCCCTAGTTTGCTAATGCAACAGTATTAGTACCTAAAAATGCTGCACGCATTTAAGAGATCAAATCTATGATCTTTAAGTCCCTGTAAAGAAAACTTACCTTCATGCATTCTCTTCGCATACCATTGCTCCTTAAGATTTCTTTATTAACTTACCAGGAATTTCCAATCAATTTCGGCATCTACGTCGCCAGTCAAATTTCCTCAGAGGAATTCCGGTAAACAAATAATAAGATTTAGATACATTTGTAACCTTCATGACAGGGACCATAAATACTGCGCCGTCTATTTTCCCAGCCGCGTCCTGTACCTTTTCATACATATTGCCTGGCAACCTTTTTTGTTTGTCTTATCAATAAACAACCCAAGCAGCTGCATATAATTAGCGCAATAGACGCTGAAACCAAATTTTCCAGCATTTCCTAATGCAAATATGAACCCGGTTTCTACTGCAGCCGGAGATGCCATAAACATCCAATTTGCTTTTAGCACCTTTTTCTCCCAACGTCGAAAATAGCGACGAGGCATCGTGTAAACAATGAACCGCATTACCAACGGTGCATTTGGTCATTTTTCCCGATTGTCCTTGCCGCCTGCCTGCTTTCGAACACGTGCAACAACATTGAATCTGTTCGATCGCGCACATATACCACTGCACCAAAAAGTACGCATTTTCTTAGTGGTAACACCCCTAAGAGAAAAGTTTTTCTCTCTCTTCCTTTTTTTCTTAGCGAAATCATCTCTGCATGAGATGACGATCGTTGAGTCGTATTCCAACCACTGATTCGCTTGGTTCGCCCTCCGCACCCCGTGGCGTCCGGGGATGCGCATACCCTGTGTCGAACAAGTCTCTGCGCGAGTGCTAAAGTCTCCTTGTTAGTTAAGTCCTTAGTAACACATCAATTCTTTGTACCATGTAAATTAAAATAAAACCGAGTTAAAAAAAAAAAAAAAACGATTCCAATGTGCTTGTACTCGACTAGTTATACTCCGTGAATGTGTACCAAGTTTGAAATAAACAAACATTTTGTTCATAAATTAAATTAAATTAGAAACGGTGATCACCGGCAATAAAACCAGTTATATTAAACTACATACAGTGCGTTTCATTAACTTTCGCTTCGGTGCCAGTAGTGTTTTACTTTACTCCTTGTGGACGTTGTGTGGAGATGTGTTTGTTTTGTTTTCCTGGTGGACAATTGCGGCGGATCCATTTTCAATTAAGGACCGGGAAACATTTGTGAGGACGAGGTACAACCTTGCGCCCATGCCGGCGACTCGTATTCGTTCCCCACAGGTACACTACAAGAGCAATAAAGGGTAAGGTTTATCTTTTCGTTTCTTTTCTTAATATGTATACAATTCTAACGAATTATTCCCGTTCTGATTTAGTTTCAGGTATTAATTCAATGCTACCAGTGTGGCTTTGTGACGGTTTCGCCAAACCCCACTGTCTTCTTACCCGAAGAACCCCCATAGCTACTACCCAACCTTCATTAAGTTTTCGCTAATGCAATCGCATTAGCACCTGTAAATGTTTCACGCAACAAAATGACCAAATGTATTTAGCTTAAAGCTTCTGGAAGAGTATTGTTACCTGCGTCCATTTATTCGAATTCAAAATTCCTCTTAAGAATTCTGTAAGAGATTCCCTGAAAAGAAAACTTATCGGTTCACATATAATGTAACCGCATAATCAGGGAATCTTAACCTTGAGTTGGCTATTCCCAGCCTCACATGTGTACAACAATGTCTTACATACACATTGGTTGGCGATTCATTGTCCAATTGCCAAAGCAGCGTCGGGCAGCTTGTTTGGTTAGCTGGCAATTTACCAGACCACGATCCCTCGTCTAAACGAATAAATAATCACAAATTTCGTTCTTTGCCACAAACGAATTTTCCTGCATATGCAAATGCAAGCAAGAGATTCGTTTCGTCCACCGACCCAAGATACGATATACAATTTTCATTGTATAAAGTATTGTAATCCATTAGCACCTCCGTCTAATGGCTATTCGGCTATTTACACAAGGGCATCAATCGGCGAAGACTTTTATGATGCCCTCGTCCCATCTTTTCTTTTAACACCATCATCTATTTATTTAGCCGCGATGCACATCCTAGACAACTATCTATATGGTCCCTTTGTCTTTTAATTTCGCTGGATCCGTTCCTCATGACCTCGAGGCATGAGCAAACAAAGACACAATTGGCATCCAATGAGATCCGGCTTGTTTGCTTAGTCGAACTCACATAGCATGGATGCACATTTTGCCCTTTCTTTGTTTTAGATTCGTTCTCATGGTTTCGTTCCATGAATGAACCAATGTTCACACATACACGTGTACCTTAATTTGAGAGAGCCGGTTTCACTGGCCGAATTTCTATTGATAGCGATTTAATATCGCTGAGTCGTACTTCAACATCCAACCGAGCCGGTCGGTTAACCTCCCGCACCCCGGCGCGCACGGGGACGCGAATACACCGTCGAATATAGTATATACACCGGACTAATCACCATTAAATTAAGACTATATAAACCATATAGGAACGTTGCACAAAATGTATTTTAAATTATATATTGTTGTCTCCTCTGCAATCAGTGTTTAAATAAATAAAAATAAAAGAACAATTTATCACTACAAATGAGCGTTTTAATCACTTGCTCCATGTGTTGGTGTTTCGGAGTTTCGTTTGTGTTTCCCTCTCAGTGCGCCGATATTCACCCTTAGGCAGGCGATGGAAAAATGTCTGGAATTTAAGATTCCATTATATCATCTATTGATAGACTTTAAGGCCGCCTACGACAGCATGGTCAGGGTAGAACTATATAATGCCATGAGAGAGTTCGGCATTCCAGACATATTGATACGACTCTGTAGGTTGACCATGTAACCAGTCAAGTAAAAATAGCGGGATTGCTGTCCAAACAAATAAACATCTTTAACCTGGCGTTGTAGAAAGCAATCCGTGACTGCCGTTTCAACTAGAGGGACTATTGTCACTGGACTATTATCGCGCCAGATACTTGCCTACGCGTATGACATCGACATCATCGCTAGATCCGATTGGGCTGTACAGGACGCCTCTACCCAGATCGAGAAGGCGGCAGAAAAACTGGGACTGCACATTAATGAGGGGGAAACTAAGTATATACTGACAACTTCTGCAAAGAGAAGACCTAACGTTGGTCAAACTATCATGGTGGTTGAGCACGAATTTGAAGTAGTACAATGCTTTAACTACCTTGGGTCAATAGTATTGTAGTATTAGTTGTTGTTACTACTAGTCGCGCTCCCAGTTAGCGTGTCTCCTTGTCCTGAAAAGGATGAGGTATCTCTTAAGACCGTTCCTGAGGGGACCTGATGTGATCGCCGCCGTGCTTCCTCAAACCATGAGGGAAGAGTGACGACCTACTCGTTCGTGGGACGTCGTTTCAAGAATAGCGTACCTGCGCCGTGCAACCTGACGCCTTCTAATGATGCCCGTAATCGCGGAAAGCTGTAATGATCTATTTAGTGGGCATGCCACCACTCTACTCACCGGTTCCTGGTTGGGAGTCGTCTCCTGTTCTAAAGCAGCCAATGTTTCACAGCGAATGCACAAAACCAAATTAATGAAAATACTTTTTATTTGATTATAACAGATTCACTTTTATTTAGTTTAATCTGAAAAAGGACGATTATCTTGGGGACACCAGCTCCAAGGTCCTTGCTCTAAGATACTCTGATCGTGGTCCTTCAGCACTTCCGCCAGGGACTATGTACGTTAATTGACTGCTTCGTGGTCCTTTAGCACTTCCGCCGGGGACTATGTACATTAATTGACTGCCTCCTCGAGAAAAAAAATGGGTGGCGAGACGCCGACTTTAGAGAGACAAGGACAAATGTGTCCCTCAGCCTGTCTCTGGCTTACGGCCATCTTGCGATAACGAGGATCACCCACATCCGTCAGGATGTTGGGCTCGGTCTCGAGATATCTGAAAAGAAAGGGAAAGGACGTATCTAAGGATAGTGTGTACAGGGTTAGTTCAATTGTTCTCTAACTACTTGGATGGGGGGATGGTGGGAAAGAAATCGTACAAGACCGATAGGTCTTGAGTGCGATAGTAAACGCAGATCACGTCTTAAGCGTCTGATAATCTGCGCTTTGGTCGGTGTGTATGTGTGTGTGTGTGCGCTTGTGCTGTCTTGTACTGTGCGTGCGTATTTGTAGTGTGTCAGCAGTAGACCCTGTGGGATAGGTCCAGAAATTCTCAATTATAGAGGAGAATGTTGTTGAGAAGGGTGCTTTCTTCAGTTTTGTACTTCTGAAGTTGTTGATGCATCTTCTGAGGAGTTTTCTTTCGAAAACTCGAAGTCGTTCCATTTGGGCCGAAGATATGCAGGACCATATGGGAAAGGCGTATGATATTCAAACTGCCTCCTCGAGATCGCGATACATCACCTTTTAACGAACGTTTCAGAGGAAAAATCTCGAATTTCGATACATATTTGTTTTAGATAAGAATTCAGTTTTCTGAATTCTCATGAAACTATTTGCATATGAGAATTGGTAATGGAATTTGGGTTTTGTTTGTTTATGGCAAATTGAACATCTGGTTCGATTTGCCATGGGTTTGGTTTATTTAATTTACGAGGGATTTTACCAGATTGAGATAATATTTTTCTGGATTTTGAATTTAGATTATGCCGTGGGGCAAATGCAAAGCGATAAACGAATATTTGATTCGTTTATAGCGAATTTTTGGATTTAGTTTATGATTTTGGATTTTGTTTAGATTAGATTTTGGTGTAGGATTATTGGGATTAGGATGTATGAATGGGGAAAAAGGGTAGTAGGGCTTTTTAGAGCACTACAGGATCGACCGATAACAATATGGAGAAATACGTGAACGGCTGATCAAATCCAACAAACCCTTTTATGGTTTATCAAGGTTCTTTAAATCCCGAAATTTACCCAGAACATCCAAGCTGCTACTACACAAGACCATGGTCTTACCAGTACTCATGTATCGATCCGAGACCTGGGTGACACTCTAAACTCTTAGCCGCCTTCAACAGAAAGCCTTAAGGAGAATTGTTGGCCCCGTATGTGAGGGAGGACTATTCTGGAGAGGCTACAACCATGAGTTGTACGCAATCTACCTTGAAGATAATGTTGTAAGAAAAATTAAGTTTGGTATACTCCGGTGGGGCGGAGACCTAGCTCGAATGAGCGAAGAGCAACGTGCCCGGAAAGTCCTTTGTGGCAGGATGTATGTAAGAAGACAGCGCAGCAGACTCTCGTGTGCACGCGGCAGTGGCGAAAATTATGATGCGCGCGCGCTAGTGGTTAAATGACGACTCGGTATTTATTTAATGTTTACGTGGGGGGCACGGCTTGCCTCCACGGAATCTGTTTAAAGGCTGATTAATTCTTTCGAAACGACAGAATACCAAATTCCATCGTTTCGATGACCAGTAGGGGGCGATCTTCCATGGTAAGGGTGTGCACGCACACAGATGCGGTTACCTCGCACGCCCATGCTGTGTGTCTATGAGCATGCAAACCGTGGATATTAGAATTCCATAAAAGGAAATGTTACACGTCGTGTTTGCAGCTGGGCAAGTATCATGAAGAAGATACTTGGGGTGTTTAACCGATCAGCAACTGCGTACAGCATTTACGCTGATCGTGCACATATCTGTGCCATCTTGCAAGGGTCGAACTCTCGTGTGTGTATTTACATTGACGAGAATTCGATTTGCTTCGGCAGCCATTAGTAAGGTATGCTATTGCAGATTTTTTTTTTTTTATTAGACTTCTCTCGGGAGAGGCGAACCTATAGCAGATTGCACGATCGATCGATGGGTCTGCTGATATGACTTGCCATGCACGTGTGTGGGAAAAATACTTTCTTCTTGTGTGCATGGACAAGTTCGAGGATGTATGTCGGTTATGTAATGTCGTAAGCGAATTGAATTTCAGGGGCATGTTTATTGGTGCCAATGCATTTGCTTGTCGATTGGTTCGGCGACCGATAAGGTCGCAGCAAAGAAGTAAAGCAAGAATATTTCCTGCTTGTGTGCTGTAGGATTCGACAAGGGATATGGGCGCCGATATGATTTAAGTTTAGATCGGTTGTTTGGTGTTACGACCGAATTGCTTTTTAGGCACATAACGCATCATGCAATCATGCCCTTGGGGAAAATGTCTCTTGGTACTAATGCTATTGAATTAGTGAAAATATGGCTTAGGTGGTCAGGAGACATTTTAAGCAAATAACTGAAAGGTGAGTAAATGTTTCCCAGGGTTTATGTGATTTAGGAAGCCGTCTTTATGTCGTACCTGGAAAAGGCAAGCAGTGGCGTTAGTGGAAATGCCACAAGACCAAGACCGGATTCCGGTTGTAGTGCCGATGATGATGATGATTAATTCGATACTTTATATAAAATAATACAGGTTAAAGGAACACATAATACAGATTTCCCAAGCTGTGGGGTTGCTACGCTCCATCACAGCATTACGACCTATTGTTTCTTGGTCATCTCAGTCGTATTACATTTTTAATAATTTAATAATAATCGAGAGACCTAGAACTACTGTCTGCGCCAAAGGAGGCCATAGAGGAAATTTTAAATTCATTTTTAAATGTACGGTTCCTGAAATCCTTCAGTTTACTTCAATACAATTTATTAAATGTTACGGTTAGTTTATCGGATGGCTGGCTCTCAACTACCATTCGGGGATGTAATGGACTATATTGAATTGGGCGAGGTGGAAAATAAGGTGATAAACCCACCTGTTTTTTACTGTGTTGTTTCGCGAGTTATTTAAGTAGTAAGAAAAATATAGTTTTTATTGAGGATCCTTTATTCACTATTCATTATTTACAACTTTTGTTGGTTATAGTGACTCTTTATAACACTAATGTGGCGATATCGTCCGTCTCGATCTTAGTAACTAGAATGAAGTTCATGTGATAGTTTCCCTCAAGTATTTATAGTGAGGTGTCTTAGAGTTATTTCCTAATCTCTTGATTAGGAAGTGATAACGATGATGCCATCCAGTAATTTTCCATCCCGGCTGAATGTCGGTATGGGTTTGGGTATCGTGTGTGCATCTGGTGTTTGGTGATGATGTTGTGGCGGTTCTGCCAAACCCCACGGTTCGCCTTCCTAAAAAACACCCATAACGTTCACCCAGTCTGCATAAGCTTTCGCTAATGCAATAGCATTAGCATCTTAACTGCTTCACGTATTAAAGAGAACAAATTTATAATCAAAACAGCCCCTGGAAAAGAGAATTCGTAGCTGCATGCATAACTTCACATTTAAAATCCCCTATAAGAGTTCCCTCCGAGCTTAACATAATTCCCTGAAAGAAAATTCATCGGTTCATAAATAATACAACCGCATAATCAGGAAACCTTACCCTTGAGTTGGCTTATCCCAGCTTCATCATCTGTATCATAAATCACTAGACAAACACATTGGCTGGCGAACTACACCCAAGGGACTAAAACAAATACACGTATAGCGTTTGCGGTTGATAGTGAAGAACGTGTGATTCGAACTGACGCTATGACGGTTAGAATCACCAAAAATTGAACCGAAGCATAACACATCAGGCTACTGGCCGATTTTAGAATTTGATTTTTAAACTCGACTATACCCCACTAATGTGAATTGTTATGTTATCGCTATGGTATACAGCTCTGATGTATTTTCTTATTCGGTTTTCGTTCGGTGTTCTTCACAAGTTTGCTTGTGAATTGTGTGTGTATCTGTTAGAGGCGCTACACCACTCCCTCCTCAGTAACTTCGTTACGATTAGCTTCGGGGCGAACGACGGAGCGAACGAGAGAACGTCGGAGCAGGCGAGTCTGCCTTTGTGCTCTATGCGGAAGTCATGATCGTGTGTGAAGTTCTGTTTACTACGGGAAGGTGTGTGCTGTGTGTACGACGAGTCTGCCTTTGTGCTCAATGCGGAAGTCATGATCGTGTGTGAAGTTCTGTTTACTACGGGAAAGTGTGTGCTGTGTGTAGAGATCACGTCGTAGTCTCCAATTATAGCGTTCGGGATTGATAGTGAAGTACGTGTGATTCGAACTGACGCTATGACAGTTAGAATCACCAAAAATTGAACCGAAGCGTAACACATCAGGCTACTGGCCGTGCTTGGAATTCGATTTTTTTTAAACGCAAGTATATTCTACTGATGTGAATTGTTATTTTATCGCTATGGTATACGGCTCTGATGCATTATCTTGCTCGATTTTCATTCGGTGTTCTTCACTATTTCCTTGTGTATTGTGTGTGTATCTGTTAGAGGCGCCACACACGCATCTCTTGACACCAATTAAATCCTACAGCATAAGCAAATGCAAATAGGAATTCAATACTTACCCTACCAGTGATGCCATAATCACCATTTCCTGGTAATCTAGCCAAAACCATTAACACCATTTCTTCGTTGCGCCGCGTCTATTTATTTAGCCGCGACACACATCTCAAACAAAGATCCAATTAGCATCCGACGAGTTTCGGTTTTGTTTGCTTTACCAGACTCGCATCCCATGAATGCACATTATCCCTTTCTTTGTTTAGGGCCTTTCCCATGGCTTTGATCCAAAAAGGAACCAGTGTACACACATACATGTGTACTGTGGCGATCTTCTGTATGAGGTTTGTTGGTTACCCCAAAGAGAGACTTTACGCCTCTCTTGGAACAGGGAATGTATCCCTCATTTAAGAGAGCCAATTTCACTGGCTGAATTTCCTTCGATAACGATTGAATATCGCTGAGTCCTTTACCACCCGCTGACCACAATGGTCATGCCGATCCCGCTGTCTGTAGCGCTGCAGACACTCTATAATACCCGGAGTCGAGAGCGTCAAGCTTTACTTCATAAAGGTTTAGACGCGCGGTAGTCGGTTATGTACAGTGTAGTGTTTGCAACCGCCATGTCGAATACTATATTCGCTGCAGTCTTCGAAGATTCTGTTTTTATTGACTTCACATTGTAACTTTCCCGCAGTGCAACCGTAAAATGTTAGTACGAGGGTTGCCTTTTATATTTCGGGATTAGAGAACAAAAACAAATATTGATCATCGAAAATCACGTTATTGTTTTTCAAAATATTCCCCATGAAGATCTATACACTTTTGCATGCGTTTGAACCAATTGTCGAAGCACTTTTGCCACTCTGATTGAGGTATCTCCAACACATGCATTCTGAATGCAGCAACCGCTTCTTCAGGTGTCGAAAAACGTTGACCTCTCAGTTTGTTTTTTACGTACGGGAATAAAAAGAAGTCATTCGGTGCCAAGTCAGGACTATACGGCGGATGACCCATCAAATCGATGTTCTGGGTGCTCAAAAATGCAGTTGTCGCAGCCGATGCGTGAGAGCTTGCATTGTCGTGGTGAAGAGTGATCCGTCTTCGGCGGTTGGTTTTCCTGATTTCTTGGAAGACAACTGGCAAACAAATGGTTGTGTACCACTCAGAATTGACTGTTCTGCGTGGTTCTAGTGGTACGGTTGCGACATGTCCAGCTTTTCCGAAAAAACAGGCGACCATTTGCTTGGAAGTGCTTCGTGCGCGAACAATTTTTGTTGGATTTGGCTCATCTTGAAACACCCAGACAGTCGACTGTTGTTTACTTTCGGGCTCACACACGTAAATCCACGATTCATCACCTGTCACGATGTCATAGACGTGTTTCGAAGCACCGCGACCGTATTTTTTGAGCATTTCTTTCGACCAATTGACACGAGGCTTTTTTTGGGCGATTGACCCAACACGAACAAATTTTTTTGACGGTCAAATGTTTATGCAATATTGAATGTATGCTGGTCCCACTAACGCCTAAGATTGTCTCAATCTCACGATAGGTCACATGACGATCTTCCAATATCAGTTCGCGCACAGCATCAATGGTTTTCGGAACAACAACTGATTTTGGACGACCTTCACGAAATTCATCTTGGAGTGAACTACGACCACGATTGAATTCACCATACCATCGATAAACACTGGTCCTTGATGGAGCTTCATCGTCAAAAATTGAATTAAGTTCATCCATCCACTGTTGCTGAGTTAATCCACGCCGAAAGTTGTAAAAAATAATCGCACGAAAATGTTGACGATTTAATTCCATTTTTGGGCCGAGATGAATCTTTTAAGTTACTGTAAACAACACAAATAGCGCTCGTATGTCAAAACGTTCTGAGTGCGTATAACCTCAAAAATGTCCAACTTTACGACAGAGCTGTCAATTGCCGGATTGCAACGCTAGGGTTGCCAAATCCCGAAACATAAGAGGCAACCCTCGTAGTAGTGTGTGTATACAAAACAGTACAGAAATTCAAAAAAAGGGAGGGGGTCCAGCAGAAAGGCGTTCCTTAAATTTTAGGTTCTGGTGGGCTTATGTGCTTCCAGCTGGCCCAATTCAATACATTCAGAGTGGTCACATGTTACAGCACAACTGCTTCTGTTGAAAGGTCGACAGCCATTGCCTTCTTCCCCACAAACAACAATAAAAAAACCGATGTCATCAAAATTTCAAAAAAAGCCTCAATAGTTAGCGTGATTTCCTATAATTTTTTTTCCTTTCATTCTGCCATATTACTCCTGCGGATTCTTAAAGGGTGGAGATGCCTGCGGCTCCGTTCACGAAGTACGTTCTCAAATTTTATGGTGGCAAAAAATTACGGGATTGAATTTACATTTTCAATTGGCTTCTGCCTTTTTGCTAGCGCCTTTTTGTTCATAATTCAGACCGAAGTCTAAGCCGCCATATACTCCTCTTATGAAACATCATGTAAAATATAGTATTGTATGTTTCAATAGTATTTGCTATACCTTACACATTCCACTTACAGGATGGTTACAGCTTTCAATATCTTAACATTTTCAGCCTCAAGTGTGTTACAGTATTTTTACGATGTGTTATAACCTTTTTGGGATGGTAGTAAAGAACGTGATCGGAACCCACGCTATGAAAGTGCTAGAACCAAAGCACGGACGTATAAGACCACGGCCGTGTGCACACAATGATATTTCAACTCGCTATTTAGCCTATGGATTGCTGGTATATTTTTTTGATGATTTATTTTTCGATTCTCTTTTTGTCCCGTATTCTTCACGATGGTTGCGTATTTGTCTGTGTCCATTGGAATCGCCGTAGCTTCATCGGGCTTGTTTTATAGATTTTAACGGCCTCCGTTCAACGAAGGGAGATCTGAGGAGATATCTATTTAAATTTTCTTCGACAGCCTCATCTGTTTTATATACATTTATCCATTCTAGTAGCGTCTCTCTGGCACGTACGTGTGCTTAGTTTCAATGTATATAAAATTTACGTTCCCTAAAGGCTGCTGCGGAACAGAAAAGAGAGATATACAGCTACCTCGAAAGCAAATCCTTAGCTCTGACAGGGGAAAACTTTTTATCCGACCTAAATGAACTCAACTGGGTAGAACTCATAAAACTAGTTGGCTACAAAGCCACGAAAGTTTAAGGAAGTTAAGGACAATCTCAAATCCCAAAGGCAAGGACCTTTCAATATTTTCCACCGCTCATTCGTTACTAATGAACTCGTCAAACATGAATCAATTTGCCTGTATATTGAACGCCATAAAACGTAGTAACAAGTCTTCACCCGTGTTATAGCACAGGTTGAGTTCCTCAACTAACCCCTCAACCTATACAACCGTTCCGTCTAGACATTGCTGTCATTGATTGATTCTGGCCATGAGTAGCTCGAGCTATCTCCCACCAGACTTGAATTGAATGCCAAAAGGTATGTATGTGCACATTAAACCATCGTCTTGAATTCAAACATTATCAGATCCTTCAGTTTTATTATGCAAATTTGATTGTGGGCTGTTTGTGTGAGTGCTTGTGCGTGTTGAACTATAATACGACAGGAGAAGTAGTAGGTGGAGTGAATGTAACATCGATGAAGAATTCGAGGTTATTTGAGGAACTTACCGAATAATCACTGATGTGTGAAAGGGAAAAATAAACAGAGTATCAACAAGGCGATTTGAAAACGATTATATTATTTAAAAAAACAACAAAATGAAATTGGTGAGACGAAGGATCAATGATGCGAACAGAAACCTTCCCCAACAGGTGATGCTTCTTGGGGACTCTGGCGTCGGAAAGACGTGCCTCCTAGTGAGGTTCCGGGATGGAAAATTCTTGGCTGGAAACTTCATATCAACAGTTGGAATTGACTTTAGGGTGAGCAATGAACATACTCAGATGTAATGATGTGGTGTATCCTTAACGATTCTATACCGATGTCTTGTACCTATATGTGTTTTTCTTTCTTCTGGATGTTGGTTGGTTGCTGTTTTATTTTTTGTCGTGAGTATATAAATATTTAAATATTTTATTCTTAGTATCATCCTACCACTATCAGCATTTCTTTCTGTGCTTTTCTATCTGTAAACTGTGTTTCTAATGCCTTCCTCTTGATGTGTCTTTTTGTGTTAATGTTTACAAATATCTTTATGTTTTTCGTAATTAAAATGTATAATGAAAAAACCGACAACAACAAAGAAACAAGAACTCAATTGAAGTTCATTCTTTAATGCAAAAGGATATAATTATCGAATTGTTTTTATGACATGATTTAAGTTACGACCAGTACTTTTTTTTATTTACTAATTTATGTTAATGTTTGGCAAATTAGTACTCTTTTGTAATCTTCAAAAGATTGAGTCTCGGGGAAATAATTAAGGGGTTACGTGGGTTTGAAAGGGTAAAAGAAAGCATATGTTTACTAAGTTTTTTCTAATATATCAAGTAAAATATTTTATTAAAATAATTTAACAAGACACATATTTGATAAGTACCTTGTGAAATTTTCATTTGAAAATTCAGCCGTTTAGGACCCCATTACCCTTGACCCCTCAGAAAAAATGTCTCTCGCCTTTGTCAAGATAACGCATGACAGATTTATCTGGAATTAAAAAAACCAAATATTTTCGGTTAATAGATGTGTAAAGTTCTTGCCTGAATGAAGGAAATTAAAATTAAAACTTTTGGCGGAGCTGTAAAAAAAACTTATAAATTTGCAACACGTCTTGTAAAATTAGTTGTGATAAAAAAATATTCCTTCCTTTAAGCACTAGATAATGTTGAAGAAGTGTACAAAATGTGGACATAAGCCGTTCATTACTTTTAGAGAAATCAGGACAACCGACTTAAAAAATAGAGTTTTAAGAAAAAGCGATTGAAATTTTAAACTGAACTCACATTGAGAGAAAAAATTTTTTCCGAACTTACATAGAATTTTCGATTCCGACACTGTTGAAAATCCTTGTTGATGATAGCATCCTCTAGTCCAGTGTCCGCCACTGACCCGAATGGTCAGAAGAGACATCGGTTACCAATATAAATACCACCACCTCCACGACTAACCTTGTGGCGGTTCCGCCAAACCCCACTGTCTACTTACCGTAAAACCCCCATAACATTCAGCCAATTTCCTAACTTCGCTAATGCAACAGCATTAGCACCTGTAAATGCTTCACGCATTATATAGATCAAATATATAATCTGACGGTCCCTGTAAAGAAAACTTACCCTTTCATGCATCTCTTCGCATACAATTTTCCGTAAAATTTCTTGCTTTCATTTCTGGAATTCCAAACCAAATCGTCACCTTCGGTACCAGACAAATTCCTGTAAACAAAATGATTCAGTTTGCATACAATGTAACCGTCATGACAGGGACCATAAATATTGCGCCGTCTATTTTCCCAGCCGCGCCATGTGTACAACAATGTTCCCTACATACACATTGGCTGGCGACTTACAACCAAGGCACCAAAGCAAATACGCATTCCGCGTCTCTTGGCATCAATTGAATCCTACAGCATAAACAAATGCAAATAGGAATTCAATACCTACCCTTACTAGCGATGCCATAAACACCATTTCCCAGTAACCTAGATAAAACCTATTAGCACATTTCCACATCGCATCGTCGTCTCTTTGTTTAGCCCTGGCGCACATTTCCAACAAAGATCCCGTGAATGCACTTTATGCCCTTTCTTTGTTCTAGGTTCGTTCTCATTCATGAAAGAACCATGCACACATACCACCATGATCATGATTAGCGAGTGAGCTCTGGAGGAGCAAGATATCGCTGAGTCGTAATTCAATCTCCGGCGCCGGTACGGTGGCTCTCTAGAAGTCGTCTTCCCTTCCCAGTTTTCCGCCCTCTTCATGATTGGTGTGTGTCCTTAAATGTATTTCGGAGTTCTAACATTGTGTGAATTAAATTCGCCATAACAACCCATAATTACGCGTATTCTCATTCGTGCTATTTATCGTTATTTGATTGATTATATATGTCACCAGCATTAAGTATAAATTGTCGCCAACTATGGTTAATAAATATCGAGACATTATTAATAACATTACAAGAGTGTTTTATTTTCGTTGCTTCTGGGTGCACAGTGTTCGCAGGAACTTTCTTGTAGTGACGGTGGGACGAAATAGAACCCCGTGTCGTACACCGGCACACGACTTCCTCCCCCACAACCTTCTTCCCACTACTACCAACAAAATCACACAAATATCAGCATCATGGATCAATTTAACCGTGATGTACAAGTTGAGAATTTATCCTTGTCCTCAAACATCACGATCACCATAGTAGACCCCAGTAAAAGCGAACAATTACGCGCCAAATCCGAATCGATTAAGAAAGTAGCAAAACCGCTGTCCCATGTCAACAACTCCATTCCAAATATACCTCAATCCACAATAATGGCACCTAGTCTCTTCCCCCATATATCGCATTATGCTTCACCAAACCAAACTGGCCCGGGACAAAGCAGAACAGTCAAGATCACAGCAATGATACAAAATCATTAAAATAAATAAACACGAACCCAACTCCCAACCATTCAGTATGCTAAACGCTAGATAGTGACAGTCGACTGCGATTCTCGTCGACCGGTGGCATGGTCTCGTCACTTCGACCACTTGCAGACGTCGTGATCATTAGTCCGCACACTTAAAATAAACATCTTGGATCGTTTCACTGTGCATCCCCTATCATGAACCAGAGAGAATTATATTGAATTGCGTGGTTTCTGTTCACATGTCCGTTTTTAGTATTCTTGACGACATCGACTTCTGAGGTTGACAAGACATCTCGAATCGTCTCAATTATTCACTAATGGAATTCAGTCGCCACACGTCGGACCAACAGCACGTATTCTGAAAAGATTTCCACCCGGTGTGGTATCTAAGAGAATCTCTCCCTCGCTCTACCAATTCGAAAACGTCAACTAAACAACTGTCGAGGCGAAATCTACCAATATTCAAGTACTAAGTGTAAAATTCCTGTCAGATCAAAGCCTCAGAAAGATTTTCTGAAGAGTGAACTTAAGAGTGCCAAGTACGAAAAAGACAACCATCCAACGTTCGTTTAAATGTGAACGAATGTGCTGTTTTATGTAACGAGTGGATAACATAACAGGAAGGTGTACAGTGGAGCTAGAGCGACCTTCACCATACAGCACAGTCAAATCAGGCCAGACAGCCGAGATAACCGCTCTACCTTAGTTTTAACCCCGGAAATTTGCTGCTGCAGCTGCTGGTACAACTGTGAAATTGAAAATAGTATCGCAACTACCACCAACTAACGACCAAACTGGGGCGACCCCTTACTGCCAGCGAGCCACATCGTAGCGACAGCAAACATTCGCAGGAAGTCCTTCAGAAAAACGAAAATAACATCACGTAGGCGTTTTCTCCCAATACACTGCCCCTAACCATTTACTATCAGAATGTCAGAGGACTTCGGTTCAAAACCCATTCGATCTTACAAAATATTCACTCCCTTCCCTTTGATATATACGCTCCGACCGAAAGTAACCTCACCCACAGTATCAATAGTCTAGAACTGCCCCCCCCCCCCCCCCCCCCCACACAACTTCTACTCACACAGTTTTTCGCGACGATGATGTTCATCGTTCCTGTCCTGATTTACCCTGCCGAGGCGTGCTGCTTGCCATCCGAAACCGGCTAACAACTTCTCTTATCACCATCTCTTCTCCTCTCAACCTCGACTAGTATGTCGGTATAAAAATTGAACATTGCTTAAAATCCTTGTACATCATATGCTTCTACATACCGCCTTCGAAAACTATCGAGTCATACGAAATCGCAATTGCTGCAATCAACCGCTTAACTGGGCTGAGATATTCCCAAGACGACATTGTAGTCCTTGGCGATTTTAACCTCACCATCTCCAATGGACGCTGTACGACGATAAGTCCATCTACATCTCAAACTCTACTATTAGCAAGGAATGTCTCTTTGTAGATAGCATCACCGAATCTAGCCTTCGCCAAGTAAGCAATATCCTAAAGCATCTGGGCAGACAACTTGATCTTGTGTTCACGACAGACCCCTTTAATTCCGCAGTTGCCTTTAGTCCCCACACCCTCTCAGCTATTGACAACTACAACTCCCCACTTCTGTTATCCTTATACCACGACTGCTCAACCCACTCGACACCTCCCCCCAGTTTTCTTACAACTTCCGAAAAGCCTATTTCCGCCTCATTAACGAGTACCCCAGCAATGTCACACTCCGCTCTCAAACGATATAAGTGTAGAGGTCGCTAGAGCCACCCTCTACACAGAAATTTACAACGCCATATCTCTATATGTCCCATATTCCCGACACAGGTTATCGTTCTCATCGCCCCCTTGGTAGAATCGTAAACTCCGCACCCTTCCTAACAAGAGGAATAAGCTGTCGAACACTTTCCTAAATACGCGTTCTCCACTACTAATACAACTATCTCGGTTACTTTCATCAATTCACCGAGGTTTACAGCTTCCTCTACCACAATTACCTCACCAAAGCTCAATTCCACCTGATCAATGACCCCAAATCTTTCTTCCACTTTATCAACAACAAACGCAAATCTGATGCATATCCCAACTCTCTTTTCTACGGCTCAACTACTAGAACTGACTCCCATACCATAGCCCATCTTTTCGCGCCCTTCTTCAAACTGTCCTTCACGGACGGCTCGTTCGACTAACCCCTCTTACTTCACTGGCCTGTCTGAATTCTTCCTCGGCCATCTCATCCCACTAACACATTCAACAATACTAAGTTATAGAAAAACTTGAACAACTGAATGGCGATTTCAGTCCCGGCCCAGACGGACTCCGTGCTATCCTCTTAAAAACATGTTCCTCTTCTCTCTCTCTCTCCTGCCCGCTTCAATCTTCAATCTATCTCTTGCATAATGTCTATTCCCTGACATTTGGAAATCCTCTTATATAACCCCCATACATAAAAACGGTCCAAAAAACGATATATCCAATTATCGTCCCATTGCTAAGCTTTCGCACACTTCTAAATTGTTCAAAGGCCTTCTATATGATGCGTTATGTTTTTACTGCACACCCATCATCTCTCCTAACCAGCACGGCTTCCTCTCCGGCAGCACTACTACCAACCTTGTCGAATTCACATCTCACACACTCCTTGCCCTAGAAAACTACGATGAAGTCGACGTAATCACTACCGACTTTAGCAAGGCCTTCGACAAAATCTCACACGACCTAATTCTCTTTATGTTATATTCTCTTGGTTTTGAACCCCTGCTGATTAAGTAGATCTCATACTATATCAATTATCGGACCTGCCGCGTGCGATTTAGATCCACCCTCACCGATCCTTTTTTTCAAACCTCAGGTGCCATCCAGGGCGGTCATCTCGGCCCCTCCTATTTATCCTAACCATTAACGACATAGCCTCTAGTATCAATCACTCCTTCATCTCGCTTTACCCGGATGATACCAACATTTTCAAGACAATCCGCTCTCCCCTAGACTCCTCACTTTTCCCATCGGATCTTGATAGCTATTCGACTTGTTGCCAAAATAATGCCTAGAACTGAAAGTCGCCATATGACACACAATCACCTTCTCTCGGAAGCGCTCCCCCATCCACAGTCCTATCTCCTACTGAACCAACCGATAACATCGGTTGAATCGATTCGCTACCTGGGCGTTTCAACGTCGTATCTTGCACTTTGCCCTCCGTGAACTAAACTAGGAAAATCCGCTGACTCTGCCGCCATACATAAACCGGCTCCCTTTAATCAATCTTAACACACTTGAAGAGCGCAGAGTCCATGCCGAGATCATCTTCGCCCATCGTCTTCTATCAGGCTCAATCAATTGCCCAAGCCTGCTCTCCCCTATAACATTTCACACAGACCTCCGTAACGTACCTAACGCTCGACTCTTTTACTTGCCCGCTCATCACACTTCGTATGGTGCTGACGAACGCATCTCGCGTATGCTACGACGGGCCAACTCTTCAGCACCTCCTTCGATTTCAACCTCTCCACTCCCGTTCTCAAACGACGTCTCAGAAGATACCCGCCCTAACCCCGCCACCTCCTCCGAATAACCCGTCTACCCTGCAATCCTACCCCACCTGTCCCGCTCTCAAACTAGCCCCCCCCCCCCCCCCACACACCTTTCCAGCCCCTCCCACAATTGCAACCTCTCACCTGCAGCTCACTAACCCCGCCAGCTACCAGTCCGTACACATGCCGTTCACAGTCACTGTCTCACAAATGCCGCATTTGCAATCCCCACATACACTCGCACCTCCCCAGCCTCCTACCTCCCCATATCACCCAGTCGTCTTCACCTTCCTGGTTTTTTCTCCTTTTTTTTGTTGTTGTTTAATTATGTTGAATTACTTATTAGTCTGTAAGGTATTATATTAATTTATGCTTGGATTAAGCCTAATAAACTAAAATTGAAAGTAGATCATGCGCCACACATCCGACAGATAAACATTACAGTCCAACCCTCAATATGAAGGAGGACTTTATCGATCCCTCTCCAACTCAGCCAAGCAAAAGTAAGCACTTCAACGATTTTTCTAGTTTATCCAAACACACCCTTGAAGTAAATAACCTGCTGCAGCTGCAATATTCAGGGCATTCTTTTGCTCTTGCCTGCGACGGATTCGTGCTTCTCGAGTCCCAGCATCAGCCTCTTTTTTCCACTATGAGTATGCGTATACCTGAGACACGCTAGGCTAACGTGGCCTGATGGGCGGAACTCCGAAAGGCTCTATCTCTTAGAATTTTACTCCAATCAATTTAAAATTTTGGGAGACATATTGTATTATTTAATAAAACAAACAATTTTTGAAATATCCAAACCCACCTAACCCCTTAAAAATGAACAAAAGTTAACACATCAACGGAGATGGCATTACCACGGGATGTTGTAAATGAATTCTAACTATGATAGTGTTTATGATAATGACGTCACAGTTCAAAAGAGGCTCTTCCAGAAAGAGAGGAGTAAACAAACGACGAAAAATACAAGCAATGCACAGCCCATTCATCGAGAAGCAGAACACTAAATAAATATAAGCCATCCATCGACAAAATTTTTTTCGTTCCCAACCCCCACCCATCACACATCCAAAACCGACAGTATAACTTGCCTTACCCAAAATCTCCCATATTCTCATCCTATTTAAGCTGTCCTCCCTAGCTTTCGAACCCCTATTGATCAAGTGGTTATCTTCTTATCTGAAATATCGATCCTACCGAGCCAAATTCAGATCCCCCCTTTCCAATCCTTTTCTTCCCACGTTAGGGGTTCCGCAAGGTAGTCATATAGGTCCCCTCTATTTATCCTTACCATCAATGATGTTGACTCCATTATTAAATACTCATCCATCTCCCTCTATGCGGACAACGCCAAACTCTCTAAAACGACCATCTCTCCTCTCGACTCCTCACTTCTCCAAACGAACCTCAACAGCTTCTCAACTTGGTGCCGTAATAACTGCCTTGAACTCAACGTTGTCAAATGTCACTCCATCAGCTTCTCCCACAAGCCCCCCCCCCCCCCCCGCCCCCGCCCACACGTTCCAACTTCCTGCTAAGCCAGCAGATAGCATCTGTGCCCTCGATACGTGACCTCGGGATCTTATTTGACAGGGAGCTTAGCTTCATCCCGCATATTGATGATATTATTCTTAAAGCCAACTCTGCCCTTGGGTTTGTGAAACACTGGTCTAAAGAGTTCTCTAATCCTTACGTTTCCCGTTCTCTCTACATAGCCTTCGTCCGCCTCCTTCTTGAATACGCCAGTCAGGTCTGGTCTCCACACTACTGGTCCCATATCCGCAAAATCAAAAGTGTGCAACGTCGTCTTTTGCGTTTTACCCTCCGCGGACTGAACTGAGAGAATCCTCAGATTATCCCCCCATACCCAAGCCGGCTCCATCTGATTAACCTCAACACACTTGGGGAGCGCAGAATTCAAGCCGATATCCTGTTACTCCAGTGTCTCCTTTCAGACACAATCAACTGCCCAAGCTTGCTCTCTACCATAGCACTCCACACTAACCCCTGTAACCCGCGAAACCCCCGTCTCTTCTATTTGCCCACCCACCACACTTCTTACGGCTCTAATGAACCCATTTCGCGAATGCTAAGGTGAGCTAACTCTTATTCTACCTCCTTCGATTTCTACCTTACCTCTACTGCACTCAAATTTCGTCTCCTCTCTTTCCCCTCCTGACCTTGCCCCACCCAGCGTCTACACCCCTACAACCCATACACATTCCAACATCTTACCCTTTTATCCTACCACCATGTCCTTCACCACCCCACTCACACTACCATCAACCCACCATATCCGTTATATTATTACCTAACATATTTATTTTCTTAATTATTTTTTTTCCCTTTTTTAATTATGCATGTAATACATTAGCTTTAAGGTATGTCTTTTTCTTTTCTTTTTTTTTATCCGCTTGTACTAAGCTAAATATATGAAATATATATCCTCACTAAATAAAATAAATTTGCTTTTCTTAATGATCCATCCTCTTCATCAGAAGGACGTTGTTTACTATTGTCCTTGTTACCTAAAAATTCTATGGACAGACGCGTCTAACTATATCGTTTGTGCCCCGACACGCCACTTTATGTTTTTATAATATACGAAACAAAGCGCGAACACGCTTGGGGCACAACTTATACTGTGGGGGTTCTTTTTATCTTGCCCGAAGAACCCCCCACAACTACAACCCAACTTCACATCTCATTGATGCCCATTATCCCTTTTGATTTTTCAGCTTCGTTCTCATTGCCTTGTCCCATGAAAGAACCAATGTTCACACATACATGAATACCATCATGATCGTGTAGCGTTCTAGGAACGCACAATTCCACCCAGGTAAGGTTCCTACCCTGCAAGGAACATACTTACCTTATTCATTACACGTGCCCACAGACACGTGTCCCAAAGCTCCCAATCATACCTGTAACAAGGGTCATAGGAAGCTGCAACAATGTTGAACCCGATATCAAAAAACAAGGAACTTAACGTTCAAAAACTTTCAATATCGAGTCAACGCATCCATTCATCGTATGCAAAACCAATCCCAGAATACAGGTCATAAATCTCCCATCCTAAACATCAACGCAAGGTTTCCCAAGGAAATACCATTTTCGATAAATAGACCGAACAACGGATGCATACGTTCGTAGCTAAATGCAATTAGCGCCTAAACCCGGCACACTTGCGCAAAGAATCAATTCGTTGCGCCGCTGATTATCAGGCGAACAATCTTAAACTCTAAACACTATCCCAGATAGATGTACGATGGGAAAGGCAAACAAAGCCTTACATCCCATAATCCGTGTACACATCCGAAATGCAGGCGAGCCTTTGCCGCATGCCAGATGTGCGGCATCCGATCCGTAAACAAAGGAAAAAACGAGATACCGACCACCAGCATCGAATGGTGATAATGATGATGATTAGGTAAGATTTCTCCTTCCAGATCCTGTGGGAAATTCTCCTTGTGAGATGAAAAGGAAGATGGTATGCTGCTAACAGATACTGTGGAAAATTCTGTTAGCAGATGAAATGGAAAATTTTCTCCCGTGCAGATACAGATCGGAAATCTGAATCGGGATATTTTTTTGGGCAGACAGTGAGTCTAATTTGATAGCCATCGCGACGAGTAGACTATATCGAGCACCAGAGAGAACCCGACCGAGGAGGTCGAACCGCGAGACGAGATACGGTGTCAGGAATAACCGCGACTTAAAATAAAAATTAAAAGAGAAATTTGAGTTAAGGTGTATTGGTTGTCACAGCGAATGAGAAAATAAAATTTATCTCGAAAACGCTCGTTGTATTTTTTGGTTTTAAATGGTGTACGATAACAATAAACTATAAACATGTCTTAAAACAAAATTGTGTTGTGTTTAATTGGTGACGGCATTCGCTCCTGTCTTTTGGGTTTTGTGGACAGTGCTGGTAGAGCATGTCATTCGCCCTGTGTTAAGTATTGGACAGTGTCGGTGGAACACTTCCTCCGGCAATAAGACGAACTTCCGCCAAAATCGCCTCAATGAGATCCGGTTACCTACCCCAAAGAGAGACTTCACATTTCTCTTGTTATAGGAAACACGCTCTAAATTAAGAGAGCCGGTACCGCCGGCCGAATTTCCTTTCCTAACGAATTGACATCGTGGAGTCGTTTTCCGAGCCGGTCGAGCCCTCTCCCGCTCTCCAGTGCGCACGCGGACGCGAATATGCCCCGTTGAGTCGAGTAAGAGCGCAATGAAGTTAAAAGTTATTTTCCTGGTGCATCCCGTACGTCATACAGTAGAGTACTCTGTCTTACATTTCCAGTTTTTTTTTTTTTTTTGGTGCGTAAGTTTCATCGTCAATGTAATCAAAATCTGTTTTCTGTAATCTAATTAAGTGAATAAAAGAACCTTTTGTGTAATTCGAATCTGTTGTCTGTAACCTAATTAAACACCGAAAAATTTGTTGAAATAGAAAGAACCTTTTACAAAAGACTATCCAGTGTTTTTTATTTACTTCCGCTACGGTATCCTGGGTGCGTATTTCCTTTTCCTTGGTGAACAGTTTTATTTTACGGCGGCCCTTTTAGAACTTGTGGCGACGAGGTAGAACCCCGTGTCGGTAGGAACCCCACAATACAATAATAAAACATCAAAGGAATTACAGGAGAAGAAATAGGAAAAAAATGTGTTAGTTAGACAGTATGTATCCAACAGGCGTTGAATACACGCGTCAGGAACACGATGGTGTCTCCTGGTGTTTCCAATAAATATTGATTCCGTTGGTTGTAAAACAACTGAAAGTGTAATTGAAACAAAGAGAAAATAATATCGAATTGTGAGATCCAGCCAGTGCAGAACGAATCCTCCAGATAAAGAAACGAGTTTGCTTGTCGATTAATTAACATTAATTTATTTTATTTAAATGATTCAGGTTGATTTCGTTGGATCATCTATTCATGCCAAGCGCTAACAAAGAAGAGAACAAAAAAAAACATGGTTGTCATTTGACAACCAACAGAATTAATTCCAAAATGTCAGCTGATTGCTGACATTGTTTAAGGTGATGCCACATATCTAATTCAGGTGGTGCCACAGGTATTTAATTGCGGATTCGCCGGTTGTGTTAAGGGCGAATCCGCAACACAGTACTTATTTCATTTTATCTTTTTAATTATTGTATTTCTTTTTAAATCAATTTCGTTTTTTTTATTTGTTTTTATTACTTTTTTTGCGCATTTTAACGCATGTAGGTAAATAAAATTATTATTAAAAGTCAGGAAATAAATTATAAGAAACAGGAGAAAAGTTGAAAACGTTTAGTCTATGGGATATTCAAAGACAGCGACTCTCTTTTTACTATTAAAACATTAAAACATAAAACAACATATTCTTACTGGAAAAGCAAAATCGCAACTCGCCACATTGTCTCCCGTGGCATTGACTTTCGCCATTGGTTTTTCTTACATAGGTATCATGTGGCTCTAAATTTTTTTTACATGACAACACAACAATTTACTATTCAAATGCCTAAAATTCAATCTCTCCATAGCCCCAATACCCATCCAAATAAATTAGCAATATTTATCCAAGTGTAAAATTCAAGAAGCTCCAAAAATATAATTCTGATCCATATCCTTTTATTTAAGCAAGAAAAACTGACACAAAAAGGACCCTGAGACATAAAGAAGCCCTTCACATCATCTTATCAAGCATTAAAGGATCACCAGAAAGACGATGTGTGAAGCTTTGAAGACGCACCCACATAAGGTTTGGTGTTTGCTACATTGGAAAATCTACAATTTACGAAAATTCAAGCAGCCTTTTAGTACCCTTTAATTTCCGGTTGAACGCTTTGAATTAATATCAATTCAGTCATCCTTCGAGGTCCTCGTATTTACTCCTAGAAAGGAAATCATTCGACTGTCAACTATGTATGCCTAAAAGCATGTCCACTCCAACGGACGAATTATTCCCAACTATTTCGTTTTGCGATTCATTAGGACACATTTTTGGTATACAATCCTTGTGGTTGCTTTTGACTACTGAGGACAAACGTAATTCATTCGGAATATCCATAAACCTCCCCAGTCGCAATTTCCCTAGCATACTCATACAAATGATAAATGCAAATAACGACTCCTTTTGAGGGTCCACCATTCATTAATAGTAATGAAATTTTTAATCCATTCAAAAATCCGATAAAGGCATCCTCACACAGGACTCGGTTGTTTGTTAGTGAAAGAGAATTCTCTGCTGTTTTCTACCATGTCATTAGTGATGAAAACTCTAAGGATTTATTGCCACAATCCTCTTATAGATTGCTTTGTGTAATAACTTAGTCGTCAAGGAAGTTCCAATTACCAAAGTTTTACTTTCCGTGGGAATCTGGACAGAAAATAAATTATTTTTGAAAATAAGACAAGTACTCAGAATCGGGGGCGCGGAGGTAGTTCTGCCATGACAGACGTCGAGAAGATGGTAAGTTAAGTTTTGAATTTATCAAATTTAAATTTATTTTCTTAATTACCTGAGATTTTTGCGGTAAGCAGTTAATCATGAAATTGGCTTCTTAAGACGTAGAATTCAAAGTTCTTTGGCAAGTCCATGCGATTCTTGATTCTACTTACCTTGATATAATTACAACGTATAATCTGTAAGAATTCATCGGACTGTCAGTAATCCGCGGACGAAATAAAATAAATTAATTGGAGATCATCAGGAGGATGAGTTCAACTATGATGGCGCACAATTTTTGACATGTTACGATACAGAATTTCAAAAGACGAGAGATAAAGGATATGGTTTCATCTAACGAAGGAAAACCCAGTGATTCTTTGGTTCATGAAAAGCCCTGCCTCGTTGTATTAAAGTAGAAATATTTTGATTAAATGAAAACAAATCAAAACATGCTGAACAAGCAAACGCTCCACTAAAGGTCCTTAAGATTACCTTAAGATTTTAATAACATAAGTAGGTCAAACGACTCACCCAAATGTGTGGGATGTTTAACTTAATTCTTGTCATTTTAGGCAATAAGACATCATATCAATGTCACCCAATTTCCCCCTTCCGCTCTGTTAGATTACGTAAACGTCTCACGGAGAGTGAAGGCGATTGCATCGTGAAGGAATGTCTCACGTAGGGGGAGGCTAATACATCATCATCATCAACGGCACTACAACCGAGAGCCGGTCTTGGCCTTATTTAGCAAGTCCTGAGGCTTGTTAAATTTTCCATAATGATTTGTTTTTTTTTTCCGGACAAGGTCATTAGTCTTGCGCCGGAGGCTTCCCGACGGGGAATCGAACCCCGGTCTCCCGTGTGACAGGCGGGTATACTAACCACTATACTATCGAGGAGGCTAATACACTGTCGAAGAATTTCCAATCACGACGACTGTTACAGAAAAGAGAACGTATGAAAGAGCCCAACGTCGCGGCGTCGAACTAGTTGTAAGAGAGAACTCTGTGTTCATAATTATGTGCTGACCAGCGACAGATCGAATTACCCTAGGTGATCTCTCCGAGTTCGAAACCTGAAGGAGTCAGTCGAGAACCTGATTTCCCAACCTTACAGGGCACTCGGGAGAAGCGACCATTGGCGTAGGTCTGTGGCGGTGCCGCCAAACCCCACGGTCCACTTACCAAAAAACCCCCATAACCTCATCCCAAGTCGCATCAGTTTTGCTATTGCAATCGCATTAAGCACCTGGAAATGCTTCACGCATTAATTAGATCAAATCTATAATCTTAAAGTCCCTGTAAAGAAAACTTACCTTTTCATGCATCACTTTGCATACAATTCCTGTAAGATTTCTTTCTTACTTTATCAGGAATCTCAAACCAATTCGGCTCCTCGATAGTATAGTGGTTAGTATACCCGCCTGTCACCCGGGAGACCGGGGCTCGATTCCCCGTCGGGGAGCCTCTGGCGCAAGACTAATGACCTTGCCCAGAAAAAATAAATCATTATGGAAAATTTAACAAGCCTCAGGACTTGCTAAATAAGGCCAAGACCGGTTCCCGGTTGTAGTGCCGATAATGATGATGATACTCTACTGATGTGAATTATTTTTGTTATCGCTAAGGTATACGGCTCTGATGTATTTTCTTATTCGATTTTTCGTTCGGTGCTCTTCACTATTTTGCTTGTGAATTGTGTGTGTATCTGTTAGAGTCACCACACCACTCCCTGCGCGGTAACTTCGTTACGATCAGATTCGTATGTGAACGGCGGAGCGAACGAGAGAACGTCGGAGGCTGTGCTCTATGTGGAAGTCGTGATCGTGTGTGAAGTTCTGTTTACTATGGGAAAGTGTATGCTGTGTGTACAGATCACGTCGTAGTCACCAATTATAGCGTTTGAAATAATAGTGAAGAATAACGTGTGATTCGAACTGACGCTATGACAGTTTGAATCACCAAAAATTGAACCTAGGCGTTACCCATCAGGCTACTGGCCGATTTTAGAATTTGATTTTTAAACTCGACTATACTCCACTGATGTAAATTATTTTTGTTATCGCTAAAGTATACGGCTCTGATGTATTTTCTTATTCGATTTTTTGTTCGGTGCTCTTCACTATTTTGCTTGTGAATTGTGTGTGTATCTGTTAGATTTGCCACAGGCCGTCTATTTTCCAAATTCGCCATGTGTACGATAAATTTCTTTACGTACACATTGGCCGGCGACCTTTTTCTCGCACCAGTGCAAACAGAAGAACGCTGTTCCTACATAGGTTTCCTGCGATACCATAAACAATTCATATCGTTTGTGGTATCCGAAAAACTTTTTTTTTCATTTAATGAGCGGCTGCTATTTATTTAGCTGACCCTCATTACCGGACGATGCATAAGCAAACCCATTAGCATCCGACGAGTTCGGTTTTATTTGCTTTACCGAAATCGTATCCTATGAATGCACTTTATGCCCTTTCTTTGTTCCAGGTTCGTTCTCATCCATGAAAGAACCATGCACACACACCACTGCACTGAAAGGGTGCATTTCTGTGGCGGCCGCACCCTTAAGAGAAAAGTTTTTCTCTCTCTTCTCTTGTTTCTTAACCCTGACCTAGGATGGAATTCATTTCAGAATTCTATCCTCGTGGAGTCCTTTACCATCCGCTAGCCACCGCGGTCACGCATCACTCCCGCTCTCCGCCGGCTGCGGAGATGCGTTTATACACAGGTCGTTTGTGAAGTGCTGGTTGACTGGATAGCTCGTCTCACATTTAAAGCGGTAGTGAAGACTAAAGTGTTCTGAATTAAATTAACTGCAAGCGAACTTTTCTTTTAATAATTAAATAAATTGACATCCAACCGTGTAATCCTTAAGTAAAATCAATAAAAGAATATTCGATTCAATAGACCCAAACAGTGCCTTTTATTTACTCCTTGTGGTCGGTGTGATGCGGTTTTTGTTTCTTTTTGGCGGGTCAGGTTCAGCAGTGGAACTTTCTTTTTGTGACGATGGGACGCAGTAGAACCCCGTATCGTACGCCGCCACATCGACTTCGCCCCCCACAGGTCGCATGCCCGATTTCGCAACCTGACAGAGTCAATCGTGCGACTGATTTCGTAACCTGACAGGGTCAATCGGGAGGAAACACAGATCGAGACTAGTGACTTAAGTTCGAGAGAATTCGTGGGGAGAGGCCAACGGCAAGGGGGGATTACGAATACGAGAACACGAGGCCGATGATAGCTTGATAAACGCAAGCACTAGGGGCAAACCGATCGAGCAGAGACCGGTACCATTCTGCCTTATGCCTCAGTCACGAATAGTCTAATAATCTATCTTACCTTGTGGGGGTTCTTTAAGCTTCTGAAGAACCACCCATCGTCCTAACCCGACCCCCCCTTTCCCAACCTGCAAATACCAGTACCGATCATAAGCAGCTTACGTGCATATGAGCTGTTCAAAGCTCTCCTTCATCAGTTTGACCTGAAAAATTGTTGTGGTCCTTCTCTCAGGGAGCGTGTCTCCTTGTCCTGAAAAGGATGAGGGATCTCTATAGATCGCTCCTGAGGGGACCCGTTGCGGTCGCCACCGTGCTTCCGGGCCCTCCGTGAAAAGTGACAACCGATTATTGCAAAAGAGACCTGAAATTCGGCCGAATTCAATAAAACTGCAGGCTTTGGAAGCTGGGACTACTTTTATTAATTTTAATATTTATTTTAAATTGATTGGCGTCCTTAAACGTCGGACGCCAACCTAGAGACTTATCCTCGAATACGAATTTCATCGCCCTTTTATACAAAATCTTATCGGGATTTCGTATCCCGAATGCATCAAAATGCGAGCAGAATCTCGAAAAAGATACTTGGGTGGAGTCTAATGTTTGTTTTTTGGAGATAAGAATCCGGTTAGGCGAATTCTCGGACACATGAGCGTGAGTATGGAAATTGTACATCTGGTTCAATTTACCATATTTGCTTTTGTTTGAGGATCTGGGGAAATTGATGTATATGGATTATAAACGAATATTTGATTCGTTTACCAGGAATTTTGCTCGATTGGGATAACGTATTTCTGGATTAGTTGGATGATTATGGGGAGTTGGGTGCAGGGGCGATAACCGAACATTTGATTCGTTTATCGCGAATTTTCAATTTATATGATTGTTTTTTGAATTTTAGTTAAAGATTATGTGATTTGGATGTATGTGTGGGGGAAGGAGATGGTAGGGCCTTTCAGAGCACTACAAAATAACCCACGGCAAGATCATTATCTTGCCATGGCATCAATCAATGCATACGACCAAACCATTTCGGTTCATCTTACGTGAACCATTTAGGAACCCGATCGGCTCAGCTTATCTGCAACCATGATCACCAAACACACGCCAATCTTTCTGTGTGTTCTTCTTCCAACAATCCGTTGGTCCAAAAAGACACGTCGGCCAACTTACTTGCTTACACAGCTGCAGCCAATTATCCGACGATCGATCGCCCAAGCGACTACCGATCAGCGAATTGTACATGACCATGATTGTTATTCAAACGATCATACTAATGATTATGCCCTACGATATATTTTTCTAAAAACGAACAAATCTTTATTCTATCCCTGGCCATGGCGAACAAATCTTCTGTTGACCTAACTTCACAGAAGAATCCATTCCTGCCTTCCGCAAGATCTCCTAGCATAAACGAATTGCTAGAATAAACAGTTCAACCTTTTTCGGCCGCTGCCGAGCGACCATTTGTTTGCACAGCTGACTGGTCGAATTTCCTTCTTTGCATCCAATCTCCGATGCAATTGCGTACACCCATGCACCGGAACCCTTCCATCGAGAACCCTCTCGCTGTTTTCCTCACTGGCTGCTGCTTGAAAGGAAGATTACACGTCTCTCTCTCTCTCTCTCTCTCTCCCACTCAGTGGAAAACCACCGCACCTATGACTGGCTGGATCTTCGGCGCGATAACTGCGGCGGTGGATTTAACACAACCGATCAACGAGGAGTCAGATCTTAACCACCGTTACGTCCACACACGGTGAGTGAAGCCGAATAGTCTTTCGCCGCGGTTGCAGTTGTTGACCCAACGAATCTTTTTTACGAGTGGATGGGCGTGTGTTTTTAAGATGGAGTGTACGAGTGTGGTTCCTTTTGTTATGCCTTTTCCGGGCATTTATTAATTCAAGTGGTTGTGCTATTGCCACGTACCGGTTCAGAACACTTACACGCAGTGTGTGTAAATAATATCCAAATGACTAGATGTTTAATATCTTTGTGGTGGTGCCCTTGAACGCCACCTATCATCTCTCCATTACCCCATATAAAACACCCACCTAGGGCATTCAAAAACCTGAGAGCAAGTGCTTACCTGTACAGTGTTTGCCCAAACCTTCGCCTAAAGTATCTTAACACATCATTTTCGCTGATGTAAAATCCATCAGCACCCAACAGATACTTCCCTAAAGGCACGGTTTAATGAAACGCACCATTTACTCTAAACCTATTCAGTTGCACCACGAAGCAACTGACATAACTCGACCACATATCCCCCCTAGAATTTACAGCACACAAGCAAGAGATACTCTCGCTTTACTTCAATGCTGCAACCACATCGGTCGCTAAACCGATCTACATGAAATGGTAATGCGCACCTGGCCGCAAAAAGGGATCGAGTTCTCGTTAGTGTAAATACACATGCGACGGTTCGACCCTCGGTTGACGCCAACGTGCGCCCTATCAACATGGAACTCTTACGCGGTACCAATCGGACAAACATTTCCTTTTATGGAAATGTAATGTCCACGGTCCGTGTGAGCGTACAACCATTTCAATACCTATGCAAGGATATTGACACCAGCTGCATCCATATCGGTTTATGTTCCCCTGAGGAAATCCTGATGCCCACGGTTCGATCGCTCATGCACAGCTTGAGAGTGCGATGGAACCTCATCTGTGTGTGTGCACATCCTCTCGGAGATCGGCATCAGGATCATCCCTTATATGGTCATCGGGGCGATAAATGAATTTTTAGTAATTCTGTCGCTTCGGTGGCGAGCTTTAATCGCGTTATGGATTCCGTGGAGGCATGACGAGCCTCCACGCTAAACAAATAAAGTGTGTCGGGAATCGATCGTACGTTAGTCAGAGTCAGGATTTTCGCCACAGTGCACCCTTAAGATTAAGTGCGTTTAATTCTATTCTAAATACTACAGTGCACCTTAAGATTTTTCTCCTCTAAAGCGTGCGGGTGAACTCAATGCTTTTGTACTCTGTGGAATATTGGTGAAACCGTGTCCTTGCTGACACAATACATAATATTACCCGCAACCTTATGTTAGCCGGTAGCGGATTGACACATTGCAAAGATTAACATAAACGTGGATTTACATCGACTGGAAATCGACATCACTTTGTATCGACATCATCTGGGATCGAATTCAGCTTGGACTGGCATAACCTTGGATTGACATCAGCTTGGATAGACATCAGATTGGATAGACATCAGCTTGGAGACACATCAGTTTGGATAGACATCACCTGGAATAGACATCAGCTTGGATAGACATCAGTTTGGATAGACATCACCTGGAATAGACATCAGCTTGGATAGACATCAGCTTGGATAGACATCAGCTTGGATAGACATCAGCTTGGATAGACATCAGCTTGAATAGACATCAACTTGGATAGACATCCTTGGACATACATCATAAGATAACTAAACATGATTTAACGTCTCATCTAGTAATCCGTCTCTCTCCTAACATAGGAACTAATTCTTATAAGACTCGATGGACGTGTAGCAAAGTCTAATCGTAGGCGGGTTATTGTTCCTCAAAATTCACAGCCAATCAGTTGTACTACGTAAGGTGTGCTTGAAAAGGGACGATTAATAAATAGACAGGACAGCATGAGTTTACGCGGTGGAACCACTTGACCTTTTAGTTAGATCCAGAAAACCCCTCTTAGATAACGATGCTGGTTTATTGGGGTGTGCGCGTGGATTTTTCCGACATATTTTACCGTTTCCTGTGTTCGCGGTTTTGTGATTTGGCTCCGCTCCTTTCCCTTATTATTATTATTTTCATATGTATTAATTTAAACTGAAATAACAATGCACTGCAATGGTATCGATATCTTGTAACATTGGTGAACTATTTCCAAGTAAACCCCCCCCCCCCCCCCCCCCCCCCCCCGCCCTACAACCGAGATCCAATCTTGGCCTCATCTCGAGGCTTCTTAAATTTTCCATAATAATTTATTTTTATGGGCAAAGTTATTAGCCTTGCGCCGGAATTTATGATACTGGGCGCATACACAAACATGAACACTTCATATGTCGCGTATCGGCACTAATTGTATTTTAATTATTATGGGTGCACAGAAGTCCGAAGCGACCCGTACTCATTTATGATGTGCAGCGCGGTTTAATTTAAAAATAATAATTTAATAATAGTTCTACGTACACTTCACTTTTTACGTCGTTCCGTTGAACGGTTCATCAACTATCGTTTGTGGACACGTCTACACCGGATAGTGATCAATTTGGTACTGGCAAATTCTGTGATGCTTCGTTTGGAATGGCGGTTTTACCTATAGGTGGCGAATTTGGTTTCCTGGCTTATTTTATAGTTTTGCGTATCGTACATTCTATTGAAAATTTCTTAGTTTTTTTTGTTAGTTTACATTATTTTCGTTATTTTCTCTTTATATTTGTTACTATTGTTACGGCCACAACCACCCATCCCATAAGAATTACCTCTTTGGAGCCAGCCCCCACCGCTAGCGGCGATACACGCCAAAAAACATCCACATAAAGAATAAAGAAACTACCTAAAACAAAAGATTACCCCATACACCCAATGGTCCCACATAAATTGATAGCAAGCAAATCAAACTAAACGTGCAATTTGGGCTAATCAATTAAATGCCAAGTAAATTGAGCTGAACGCTAAATTTACTCACATAAAAGCCGAAAATGTAATCATTGAACCAAGGGTTCACGCAAAAAAAACCACTAAAAGGCAAATGTGCGAGCCAGGTGCCGTCGTCCGAACCAAAATCGATGGGAATCATAAAAATGCGCGCCAGCAATTTTATGACCCCTTCAGAAAAATGGTTACCTAAAACCATTAAGACAACCAGCGCCAGTTTTCGTTCTAACCAAATTAAGAACAAACGAAAAGGCAATAAAGCAAAATAAACAATCGCCTCGGTGCGATTGATCCTCCTTCCATGAGTTTCCCAAGGAAGAATCCATTCGGCTAAGGAAAAACAATAGGCGAAATAAAAACGCGCTATTGATTTTTCTTTCAGTTTAACACAGAAAAAAGGACCAGGCAAAAAACGAAATATCCTTTGATCTGGTGAAAGAAACCAAGTTTCACACCTAGGAAAATGGACAATGGGAAACGAACAACGATAGTGGGATGAGAATTGTTGTTCGGGCAAAAACAATGAGACGGGGATCGAGTGGATTCGAGGCCAAGGTTTTTTTTAGGATCGAGTGCGTTAAAAGATCTTCAAGGAGTTGGTAGTGAGTTTTGATCACGACGGTCAGTGATCAGGTTGTCGGGTGGAAAAGTAAAATATCGAGTGCCAGTTTTTGGTGGTCGAAGAACAGTTTAAAAAACTGGGGTAAAAAAAAGTAAAAAGTCGAATCGGGTGATCGTGAAGTACTGTCAAAAAGCGATAGATAAAGAAGAAAACTAAAACGTTAAGTGTATAATAATATAGATATTATACATGAAATTAACGCTTAGACTGCAATACCAATAAAAGTATATAAAGAAAACTATAACATTAAGTGCATCAATGTATATACATGGAAGTAACTCTTAGACTCCAGTACCAGGTTAAAAGTGTTTAAAGAAAACTATAACATTAAGTGCATCAATTTATATACATGAAAGTAATTCTTAGACTGCAATACCAAGTTAAAAGTGTATAAAGAAAACTATAACATTAAGTGCATCAATTTATATACATGAAAGTAACTCTTAGATTGCAATATCAAGTTAAAAGTGTATAAAGAAAACTATAGCATTAAGGGCATCAATATATGTACCTAGAATTAACTCAGACAATTACATCAAGTTAAAAAATGTGTGAATAAAGCATTAACTAAAACAAAGTGTTTTCATTAATAATACAGTAGGTGAAAAACAAACTATTACACTATCAATTGTAAAATGAACCTTTTGTTCTGAATCATTCGTTTCAAGTTTATATTTTAATTCGAGAGTATTTATGTTTATTTCTGCCTTTAAGTCCTTCATTACTGACATACCGAAAATCACATTAAAGTTTTCCATATCATCTATTTCATAAAATTCTAAGTCCTGATTAAACGAATTTAAAATTTTTTTAGTTTTAATTTCGCAGATACCATGGAGTGTTTTCATTATTTCGCGTTTTACTTTTATCGATTTGCCATAGGGATAACTTTTGTTTATGTAATTGTGTGTAATTGAATTTTCCTCTGTGTGATTAGAATAGTTTGGGGATGTTATCAGTTGATGTACCTGGGGTTTTTCCTTAAAGATTCTATTAGTTTTCTAATGGTATTTCTTTTGCGGCTGTTAACTCACGCACCTAAGTTATGTGAATAACGCTTGTATTGAGCTGAATGAATGAGGACTTTGACCTCACTTAAACCCTAAACCCATCCTCATTCCCGTTTCCAAGCTTCCGGCCTATTTTTGTGCCCTGTCTTGTCACTTACACCACTACTCTCTTCCTTCTAATATTATAATTAATTTATTTGTTAATCCCTAGTTTTTAAGTTAGTTCATAAGTTTATTTTCATATTCTTGTACCGCTTGTACTAAGCGTAATAAATGAGGGTTCTACCCTCACCAAATTCAAATTCAAAATAAGCACTTTCCTGTGTACCGAAAAATTAGCAAATAAAGCATCGATCTTTGGTCGTAGGCCGGAAAAGAATAATTTTTTGTAGAATTCAAAGAAGTTAAACTTAAGTCGCGCCTGACGGCAAATGCAAGTATCATTCCCTCTTAATTCGCATGCGGAGGCCCGATATCGAACGTTCATACGAGTACAGTGCCTTTCAAGAGCGGCGTGTTATAGTGCTATGTTGACGTGTAAACAGCGTGCTATTATCAAATTTCTAACTGCTGAAAAAATGACTCCTACTGAAATTCATCATCGTTTAAAGGTTGCTTGTTATGGCGATGCTGTTGATAAATCTTCTGTAAATCGACATTCAATAATATTTCGTAGTTGCGAGCCTGAAAAAGCCAAAAATTGTTGATAGCACGACCGATCACTGACATAGACGATAATTATCGCAAATTCGTCGAAGATTTCCCTGTAATGGATCTAAAGTTCGTTGTTCTCTTTAATTAAATGATACTTTTGAAATTACTAATTGTAAAACATAAAAACAAATGGTTTCGAGAAAATGTTGACTCAAAACTCTCGAAAAACTGAATAACTTCACGACCCTTACAGTAATGTTCGCTGTTGTTTGTATGTTAATTAACATTGCAAGTTAATTGGTGAAAGGTTTACAGACCCCACACTATAGAATGGTGGAAATATGCCTATTCATTGACATAATCTAAACACCTTGTAGTATCTAAAGTGACTTGCAGAGCCATATTCTTGGAAGAACTGTAAAACTAGTCATTTTCGTGTTATTCGCAAAATTCTCGTCGGATTATTTGGTAAACACTTAAGAGGTGCTACGAATATTGAAGAACTCAAATGATGATAAAAGTAATTCCTCATTAAATTAAAACTGGTGCGTTCCACGGTAAATTCATCTATTTATCTATAATTTATATGCAAATGTATGCACACCCCGAGCACTTCATAAATATTTATAAGCCGTAAACAAAAGAAACTCTCATCAACAAGGATTAAAATGAACTTGGCTAATTGAAAAATAAAATCATTATTCTAAATCCCTGTTACAATTCTCAGGAGAAAGTGTAAGACATTTTGAAATCCGAATCAATTATATATAAAAGGCAGATTTACTCAGATCCTGATGTGAGAGAAATTTTGAATTTCGTAGATGAATGTACTTAAAATAGAGGGTTGTCCGTGGAAGTTATTAGCCATAGCCGCAGATTAATTAGTAGTGGTTATTGTGAAATGTATTGCATTTGTACAAAACAAGTACACAGGTATCAGCTAAATAGTAACAATAGCACGTAAAATATACAAACATATACGGAGAGGAATTAATCTGATGTGATAAAATATGGTCATTATTCTCAATTTTACGGGCATACAAAAGAGTTCTCGCAAAATAACGACGAATAATTCTACATGTTGACTCCCGAACTGGAAGTCCATGACGACTTCAGAACAACGTAAATCTTCAACAAGGCACCCTTTCCTCTCGAAAACCACTTCCTTTTTTATTTCGTAAATATCTTATACAAACAAATGATACCCTGTTGCACTCATGTCGTATGACAAGATCAATGTGGTATCTAAACCAAACAAATAGATCTGCATCCGAGACTGTCCCGTAGGGTCTGAGCATATGTTACTTCTGTAAGAAAAAAAAGTATCCACGCGTATTAAATTGGGGTTCAAAAACAAAACTATGTTTTAAACGAAAATTGTGCTAAGCTCTTTTATCAGTGGTAAGTTCATGTTTTCTTTTTTTCTTTTTTTATATTTCCTAGACTTTACTTTGAGCTCATTTTTCAATACATTGAAGTTTTCCATATGTGCAAGTAATCGGACATTTGTCCACGGCTACTACGCGGATTTCGTTTGATTCGCTTCTTTGCTTTCCGAACCATTACTGATGATGATGCAGTTTTTATTTTACCACTACCATAGCGTTTTTCAGCACTGTTGTATCACTCGAAACACAAATAATCTATTCACATTGTGATGTTGAAGGACTTTAACAATTGCCACTTGTACCGACATCACATTTTCACATTTTATCACACAACTGAGACACAAATCGTTTGACACGACTGTAAACAATAAAATTACCTGTCATTAGACAAATTATGGCGATAGTGGACTCAGCCCTTCGGAATTTAAATCAGTGTGAAATGGGTTGCAGTTAAATTGGGGCACTCTGAATTTATGACAGCAGAGCAGAGCGTTTCGTGCTACAGAACTAACACCCACATTTTGAGTGTCACGCCCCAAAAATGTAACACTCAATAATTAGGCGAACTAAAATACTAAGTGTTAAAACCAAGTAAGCGGCGAAGAAAACATAAAGTTTATTTCCTTTTATGTTTACAAAAACAAGCCAATTAACTTTAAGTATATCACTTTGAATGGCTCCTCGATAGTATAGTGGTTAGTATACCCGCCTGTCACGCGGGAGACCGGGGTTCGATTCCCCGTCGGGGAGCCTCTGGCGCAAGACTAATTACCTTGCCCGGAAAAAACAAATCATTATGGAAAATTTAACAAGCCTCAGGACTTGCTAAATAAGGCCAAGACTGGTTCCCGGTTGTAGTGCCGATGATGATGATGATACCACTTTGAATATAATTTATATTATTTGGTTCCATTGTTATACTGCGGGCCGTGCTTTCCCGAAACGGCGGGAGAAGAGCCCGGAGTGTCGACAGTGAAAATAAAAGAGACGCGAAAGGTTCAGTCGAAATAATTATAGCAAATTTTATTGTTTTCTTGAATTTAGAAGTACAAGCGTGAGGTTCGATTGATAATCGGCCAGCGGTTCGGCCTCTGGAATTATACTGATCCCGAAATTGAAAAGCACTGCCCTTTTATAGTTTTTGTAGTTGACTTTTGTCAACTATTTTAATGTCAAAATTCCAAGAAGCACACGCAAGACTTGGCGTGCTTCGATTGGAATTTTGTTCTGAGAATTGTTTCAGGATGTTGTTGGATAGATTCTGGGAAGGGGAATCATGAAATGCGTTTTGAATTAATCATTTCATGATGTCAAGGTTTTTAGGAATTGAGTCAATGTACGATGAATTAACTTTTGGTTAAATTCGTTGTGCATGTGACTCAATATGGAATTTGAATATGAGGTAATAGAGAATTTGGGATTTGGGTTATGATTTGATGTTATTGGGGATTTGGATAGGGGTAGCGCTTTAGGATCGCTACACCATTAACCATACATAATATATATTTGCACATCTAGTTCCACAATGCAGCCCTGGTTTTTAATATCATTTATAATATACATGGCGCAAGACTAATGACCTTGCCCGAAAAAAAACAAATCATTATGGAAAATTTAACAACCTCAGGACTTGCTAAATAAGGCCAAGACCGGCTCCCGGTTGTAATGCCGATGATGATGATGATGATTTATTTCATTATACTGTGCACACACCCATGTAAAGAAACACTTCGTACAACGCGTATCGGCACTAATTGTTTTTTAATTACTTCGGGTGCAGAAAAGTTGTTGGCGTACCCATAGTCATAAGACGAAACACAGTTAATTGTTTATGTTTTCACTCACATTAATTTAACGTCCGTTTCGATGAGTGATGTTTACGAGATGGTGTTCAGTTTAGTATTGATTTGTCATTGCTCATACGCATGCGATGACCCTTCATGAGGGCATTCAGTCAACGCTAAGCTACACTCACAAGAAATTCTGGATTCTCGGTGCCGAAATGAAGTTCGGAAACACATCCATCGATGTATCATCTGCTATGACAGAAGGTCAAAGGTGCAACACAACTCATGGGTAACTTGCCGGCTGCTAGGGTTCAGAATTGTTATCCCTTCATTAAGTCTGGTGTTGAGTATGCAGGGGGTATCTCAATTCCAAATATGGGCAGATGAATTATTCATACGAAAGGGTAAATTCTTTTAAACGTATTTATTTGCAAAAAAGGAAGTACTTAAAAGGTTTTTTTTTACAATATTAGCTAAATGTTTTTCTATATTTTTTTTTTACGAAGGCGAAAGTGGCGTCACTCAAACGACTATACCTTGTAAACAAATGGACGAAATCTCACGAAACTTTATACATAAACTAGTGACGGATGAGGCTCTCCACATGAGTCATGTTTATTTTCTAGTGATACTATAGCGTTTGAAATAATAGTGAAGAAGATCGTGTGATTCGAACTGACGCTATGACAGTTTGAATCACGAAAAAAATTGAACCTAAGCGTTACCCATCAGGCTACTGACCGTGTTTAGAATTTGATTTTTAAACTCGACTATACTCCACTGATGTGAATTGTTATGTTATCGCTAGGTATACGGTTCTGATGTATTTTCTTATTCGATTTTCGTTCGGTGTCCTTCACTATTTTGCTTATGAATTGTGTGTATCTGTTAGAGATGCCACATCGCTCCCTCCTCAGAAACTGCGTTACGATCGGCTTCGCTGCGAACGACGGAGAGAACGAGAGAACATCGGAGCTGATGAGTGTGTCTGTGCTCCATGCGGAAGTCATAATTATGTGTGAAGTTCTGTTCACTACGGGAAGTGTGTGCTGCGTGTACAGATCACGTCGTAGTCACCAATTTTGGCGTTACTCGAATTTTCGTTTCTCGCATCGCCGATACCTCCTCGATGGGGTTCCCTAACGTCTCGTCTCTGGACGGATGCTCTAACTAGACTAACTAATCAAATTCCAATCCCCCATCCGAAAAGGGAAAATTCCCAAAGTATTTCCGCACAGTATTTGTTAAGCAGAATTTCCCTTAGTATCTGTGAAAGGAGAATTTTTCATTATCATAATAATCATCATCATCACCATTGTGGTGGTGATCGAAATCCTGTCCTCCTTTGTCCGTTGCTCGGATGCCGCTGCTTATTATCCAGTCACACGCTGGTTTGTTTATCCAACACATCTGGCATGAGGAAAAGGGTCCCTTGCAATTCGGATGGGATAGGAACCATGGAATGTAACGCTTTTGTTTACCTTTCACTCATAAACATCTATCCGGGATAGTGTTTAGAGTTTATGACTCTATGGCTGCTAATCAGCAGCGCAACGATAAGTTTTGTTTGAACAAGCATGCCTTAGACTTACAGCCATACGCTGGGTTGGTGTTGATTTTCAATAGCAACCAGAATAGGCATCCGTTGTTCGTTTTATTTACCGGCAATGTAATTCCTTGGAAACATCCTGCAGATGTTTAAGATGGGAGATTTATGATCTGTATTCTGGGATTGGTTTTGCATACGATGAATGAATGCGTTGACTCGATATTGAAAGTTTTTGAACGTTAAGTTCCTTATTTTTCTTGATATCGGGTTCAACATTGTTGCAGCTTCCTATGACCCTTGTTACAGGTATGATCAAGAGCTTTGGGACACGTGTCTGTGGGCACGTGTAATGAATAAGGTAAGTATGTTCCTTGAAGGGTAGGAACCTTACCTGGGTGGAATTGTGCGTTCGTAGAGCGCTACAATACCACCTATTAAAAAATCCGAGAACCTTTCAGCGCATGTAGTACTTCACAGAGCCGATAGTGTCAGCTGCTAGGCTCATTATGTTAATTTATTGATATGTAATTTTAAATTACTTGTTAATAATAAATAAATAAATAAATATAGTACTTCATCGATAAATGAATATACTACTTCTTCAAATACAATTCAATCATTCTAGTAGCTCACAAACAATTCAATCACTCTAGTATCCCTGTGAGTAGGGCGTTAGAATATACTCACAGCTAGGCCGGCTTGTCGTAAGAGACGACTAAACACCGAGTGGTAGCCGGGGAGAAATCTTCGACGGTGTTTCGGATGTGTGGCTGATGGGTCGGACTGACACGGGGATAAGTCGGTAAACTAGTCTCCCATTCGGATCTCTGGGGGAGACTATGTCAGAGCGAACATTATGCAGATATCATGATAAACAATGGAACTTTAAGGGCTTCGTCATCGCATAACCGGGCTCGCTCTCGAGGCTCTCCCCACGCTCGAATGGTGACGGCATTTTGTAACATTAGGGACATTGGTTTCACCAATACGAACGTTAACGCCGTCCACCAATATTTGCAAACCACGAAACCTGATATCCTTGCCCTAACTGAGACCCAGGTCGATTCGTCAACTGATTCAACGTTGCTCAGGATACGACTTACATTCGAGATTCCGTTTTAAGGGCGGAGTCTGCGTCTTCGCGCGGTCCGATCTGGCTTGCCAGAGGATGGAGGCGTTGGAACCCAATATTATGGACATCATATGGTTGAGGGTCGTGCTGTGGAATTCCGTTAAATTTCTTTGTTGTGTTTACCGCCCCCCAAATGACGATCGACCGGCGACATTTTTCGAACATCTTTCACATGCCGTCTACTGGACGCAGGTCAACCACCCAGCTTCTGAAATTGTTGTCCTCGGCGATTTTAATGTGCACAATTCCGGCTGGTTGTTACATTCTAACAGAACCGACGAGGCTGGGAGGCTGGGAGGCTGGCAGAGATGTTTGCTGTAAGCCACAACTTGACTTAACTCGTGGGGGAGCCGGATGCCCGAGGCGATAATGCGATTATGAGGCGATTATGCGATTATACGAACACCCTGGATCTGTTTTTGACATCCGAACCGGGTATTTATACCGTAGACGTTTCTGTGCCGCTGGGAAACTCAGATCACTGCTTGGTATCTGTCGGGCAAGCACTTGCATATCAAGCGAATAACCGGCCTAGGCAGCTTCGCCATGTATGGAAGTATGGGGCTGCTAACTAGGGCGATTTGCGAGATTTCTTTGCATCCTATCCATGGTCCGAGGTGTGCTTCGGAAACTCCGATGTTAACGCTTGCGCGGAGTCGGTATCAGAGATAATTCTTCTGGAGATGGAGATGTATATTCCACATTCCATCAAACGAAGTTCGTCTGATAAACCTTGGTTTAATAACCAATGCGAGCAGATTACAGCGGCCAAAAATAGAGCTTTTAAGCAATGGCGCTCCAATCCCACCGATGTTAACAGAACGAATTTTGTTAGAATCAGAAACGCGTGCAACCAGACGATTGATACTGCGAAGAAAGCTCACAACGACAGGATGATCAATAAGCTCCTTCGGTGCCCAACTGGTTCGCGCTCCTTCTGGTCAATGGCAAAAGCTATCAGCGGTAACTTCGCAACGTCCCCATTTCCTCCGTTGGTGACAGACAGCGGGACGTTATTCACGAATTCAAAGGACAAAGCTAATGTGTTCGCGAATTTATTTTTCTCGAATTCAAACCTCGACCCCGGCCTTTTGGAACCACCTGTGATCTCGCCGGTACGGTGTTCGATGCGGGATGTGAGATTTCGTTCGCGCACTATTCAATGCACTCTGCGTGGACTGGATTGTAGGCGGGCAACGGGCCCGGACGGAATACCGTGTGCTCCAGAACTATCGCCGGTTCTTTGTAGGCTCTTCCGCTTATCTTATGCACGGAGGACCTTTCCTGACTGGTGGAAAATCGCTCGAGTTCAGCCAATTCCAAAGACGGGAAAAAAGTGTCTCCTACAAAATTACCGTCCGATTATTACTGTCTATTTTATCTAAGGTTATGGAAAAAGTCATCAATACAGATTTAGTTAAGTATTTGGAGTGCAACGGACTTCTGAATGATCGTCAATACGGTTTCCGTGGCATGCGGTCCACGGGAGACCCTTTGGCATTTTTAACCGATATGTGGACATCTGCGATTGAACGACATGGTGAATCAAGGGCGGTCGCATTGGATATCTCCAAAGCTTTTGACCACAGCTTTGCGACTGGACGAGGAGCTTATAGCGTTTGAAATAATAGTGAAGAAGATCGCGGGATTCGAACTGACACTATGACAGCTCGAAGCACGGCAAAAATTTTACCTAAGCGTTACACACCAGGCTACTGACCGTGGTTTGAATTCGATTTCCAAACTCGACTATATTCCACTGATGTGAATTATTTTTATTTATCGCTTGGTATACGGTTCTGATGTGTTTTTCTTATTCGATTTTTCGTTCGGTGTACTTCACTATTTGTGCTTGTCAATTGTGTGTATCTGTTAGAGTTGCCACAAGCTTCCTCGAGAATTGATCGATCCGGGTTGCTGGGGGCGGCGAGTGTTCGGATCTCTAACCTGTTAATTCGGGGGTGCCCCAAGGTTCTATTTTGGCTCCAACCTTGTTTTTGCTTCACATACACGATTTTTTGGAGACAACGGATAACAAAGTGTTCAGTTTTGCGGATGATAGTATGCTTGTTTCCTCCTTTTCGTGTGTTCGGCCGATTGGTGCATCTGCCTCGCATCAGCTGAGATGCAGACAGATTGACTCTCTGAGTCGGGATCTAGATAGGGTCCTGCGGTGGGGAAGAGCTAATCTCGTCGACTTCAATGAAGCGAAGACACAATACACAACATTCACAAAGAAAAGTGGATCATCGGTTCCACAGGTGATGATGAATGGCCGGCCCTCGAGGCTGGGGAAAGTTTGAAGTTGCTCGGCGTCACGTGCTGGGGGAATGTATCATGGCATAAACACGTGTCGAGTATCGCCAGCTCAGCCTCAGGAAAACTGAGTTATCTTTTTAGAACCAAGAAATATTTTACTTCGACCCAACTTCTTCTCCTATATAAATCCCAAATTAGACCCGCGCTCGAATATTGCTCTCATGTTTGGGGCTCGGCTCCTAAACATACCCTCGACCTACTTGAGAGCATACAGAGACGAGCGATCCGCCTGATCGGGGACTCGGCGCTGACTTCGGGACTACTGTCGCTATCACATCGAAGGCGCGTAGCCGACCTCTGTCTGTTTTACAGATATTATCACGGGTACGAGGGTTGCCTTTTATATTTCGGAATTAGAGAACAAAAACAAATATTGATCATCGAAAATCACTTTATTGTTTTTCAAAATATTCCCCATGAAGATCTATACACTTTTGCATGCGTTTGAACCAATCGTCGAAGCACTTTTGCCACTCTGATTGAGGTATCTCTAACACATGCATTCTGAATGCAGCAACCGCTTCTTCAGGTGTCGAAAAACGTTGACCTCTCAGTTTGTTTTTTACGTACGGGAATAAAAAGAAGTCATTCGGTGCCAAGTCAGGACTATACGGCGGATGAACCATCAAATCGATTTGGGTGCTCAAAAATGCAGTTGTCGCAGCCGATGTGTGAGAGCTCGCATTGTCGTGGTGAAGAGTGATCCGTCTTCGGCGGTTGGTTTCCCTGATTTCTTGGAAGACAACTGGCAAACAAATGGTTGTGTACCACTCAGAATTGACTGTTCTGCGTGGTTCTAGTGGCACGGTTGCGACATGTCCAGTTTTTCCGTAAGAACGGGCGACCATTTGCTTGGAAGTGCTGCGTGCGCGAACAACTTTTGTTGGATTTGGCTCATCTTGAAACACCCAGACAGTCGACTGCTGTTTACTTTCGGGCTCATACGCGTAAATCCACGATTCATCACCTGTCACGATGTCATAGACGTGTTTCGAAGCACCGCGACCGTATTTTTTGAGCATTTCTTTCGACCAATTGACACGAGCCTTTTTTTGGGCGATTGACAAATTGTGTGGGATCCAACGTGAACAAATTTTTTTGACAGTCAAATGTTTATGCAATATTGAATGTATGCTGGTCCCACTAACGCCTAAGGTTGTCTCAATCTCACGATAGGTCACATGACGATCTTCCAATATCAGTTCGCGCACAGCATCAATGGTTTTCGGAACAACAACTGATTTTGGACGACCTTCACGAAATTCATCTTGGAGTGAACTACGACCACGATTGAATTCACCATACCATCGATAAACACTGGTCCTTGATGGAGCTTCAGCGCCAAAAATTTAATTAAGTTCATCCATTCACTGTTGCTGAGTTAATCCACGCCGAAAGTTGTAAAAAATAATCCCACGAAAATGTTGACGAATTAATTCCATTTTTGGGCCGAGATGAATCTTTTAAATTACTGTAAACAACACAAATAGCGCTCGTATGTCAAAACTTTCTGAGTGCGTATAACCTCAAAAATGTCCAACTTTACGACAGAGCTGTCAATTGCCGGATTGCAACGCTAGGGTTGCCAAATCCCGAAACATAAGAGGCAACCCTCGTATTATTTGTGACACTCTTGTCATTATTTTGTTCTTTGAATGTTTTCGTACCCTCGTACTGTTCTTCGGAGATTCGTGATATTGTTCCACACAATTCGGCTTATATGCGCTCCACAAGACAATCCGACGGATCGCACCCGTTTGTGGTTCATCCCACGACGGCGCGAAAATCTCTGCATCAGAACTCGTTCCTCTAGAGAGCGGGGAAGCTGTGAACTCCCTTCCCACGCGAGTGTTTGCGGAGCGTTACAACCTGCAACTGTTCAAAAAGAACTGCAACAGTTATTTGATGGCATCTCGGGGCGCCCGCTCGGCGCTATAGGTTCGCCTCTCCAGAGAGGTCTAATAAATAAAAAATAAAAAAATAAAATACAAAATATATATATATATATATATATATATATATATATATATATATATATATATATATATATATATATATATATATATATATAGTAATACCTTGTATTCGAGGTGGCACCGGCCATTTAACATTTATGCTTTTGCTAACATTTTTCGCCATTCCCCCTTTCCTCAGCTGTTAGATTATTCTTTTTACGGTCAATTTTTAAATATACTAAATAAAAATGGTCTCAAATAATTTTTTCCTATGTCGTATTTGAGAAAAAATATTTCAACAAAAATGTCCTTATTGTATAGAAAGACTAGAAATCCAATTACGGAACATTTAATTATCTTAATACTAAAGTTTGATTACCTTCTAATCCTTTTCGTGATTACCGGTGGTATTGCCATAATTCAATGAAGTAAGTAAAGGGATCTCCATAGTTATTTGTGAAAGAGCTAACTCCTGCTCTCACTGTTCACTCCTATTGTGTTTGCATAAATATATTAGTTTTCTGTATTAAATTAAACCCCTAAGCAATCACAGGTCGTGCATGGTGTAGGTAAAGTGTTCGTACTCAGTTATAAAAATATGTGTTAAGTGGATAATCCTTCTAGAGTCTGCTATGGCACAAAACACTGGAAAAGATTTTATACCCACTACTTACTTTTCTTTTTGTAACAGAATAAAGTTGTGGTTGTTGACAACACACGAGTAAAACTACAAATCTGGGATACAGCTGGTCAGGAACGATTTCGCAGTGTAACTCATGCCTATTACAGGGATGCACATGGTGAGAATTACCCTCGTACATTTCTATCTGCTACTAAATTATTCAAACTGATGATTATTTAAATAACGACCTTTACAGCCTTACTGCTTTTATATGATGTAACCAACAAAGTAACATTTGATAACATACGAGCTTGGTTAGTAGAGATACGAGAATATGCCCAAGAGGATGTGGTGATAATGCTTTTAGGTAAAAATTACTAAGGATTGTGGTTCCCCTATATATGGTAATTATTATTTTAGGGAATAAGGCGGATTGCGGTAGTGAGAGGCAAGTGAAGAGAGACGAAGGCGAGCGTCTTGCTCGGGAATATAACGTTGCGTTTATGGAAACCTCAGCTAAGACAGGTTTAAATGTGGATTTAGCATTTTTGGCTGTTGCCAGGTAATTTCATTATGAGGTTTTATGTTTCTTATTAATCTATTTTCTCTACATATAAGACAACTGAAAAGCAGACGCAATGAGTCGATAGATGAAGCCAAATTTAATGTCCAGGAATTTGTGCGAGAGCAAACACAAACGAAGCAAACTTGTCCACCATGCAACATGTAACGAATGGATACTCCTTGGACTAGAGATCAGAGTAAAGAAAATACAGAATGAATATTTGAAATACGTATACGTGTATATATATATATATATATATATATATATATATATATATATATATATATATATATATATATATATATATATATATATATATATATACCTTTGAAAACATCACATTTTTAACACAGATTACAGGATGTAAATGTGAAATAGTACTTCAGAGATTTCATTTTTCAACAAACTTCACATAGACTCTTTGTATTTGCCATATATTTGTCCTTATACCATCTCCCCTTATATTCTACCAACAGTAATTAAAAGTGTGTCAATTTAGTACACGAACGATCTTCTTCTTTCAATCCTAGATGCATATTGTACATTTTCCCAACTTTATTATTATTATTTATTGGCCTGTAGGAACCCGGAAGTTCATGACCTCACTAACTCGACTCCGCCATCGTTCCCTGTCTTGTGCGCTCTCCTTCCACGCTTGACCATTCGATCCGACCTCCTCAAGGTCAAATCTAACATTGTCCTCCCATCTCCGTCGCGGGCGTCCGACCGGTCTCTTTCTCGTTGGTCTACCGCCAAGAATTCTATGCACGGTCCTATCGTTGCCCATTCGTGCCACGTGTCCGGCCCATCTTAATCTTCGCGACTTGATTACTCTCACTATTGTGAGATATAGCTCTTCTAATTTGTGGTGAAATCTCCCTTAGGGAAACAGGACTCCACTACTACGGTCACGACTCCTGAACAGAGCACACCGGCTCACTCGCTGGCTCCAACATTCTCTCCCTCGAGTTAATGTTAATTTCCCGATTTCCCGATAAAAAATATTTTTTATTTTTTATTTATCGTTATTATCTTTTATTAACGCTGACTTAAATATTACACTAGGTACAACTATGCTACTTAAAGTTACGCCTTGGTGGAATAATATTAAGCCCCGACGGGATTGAGGGCTGTTGTGTTTATACTAGTTCAGATGAAGTCTGATTATCTTTAAGATCGGCCTTATCACGGTTCGTAGTTTGCTTGGTCTGGCCTTACCATATTTGATGGTTTACTTGGTGCAGTGTGTAAAGCGATAAGTCGGCCCTGACATATCCTGTGTGACAAACCTGGAATGCCGTGCTTTGTTCTGGGCATTGAAGTCGTCTATCGGGTTAAGCCTTTGCTCGTGATTGCAGTTATCCTAATATGTTGACTCGTGTTCGGCCCAGGTTTATCGGGATGTAATACAATGGCTTTTTTTGTTTTGATGTGGAGTGCGTGATGAAATTGGACACATCTTCTATGTGAGTGCCCAGGAAGTATGGATATAGTCTGGGTTGTACGTGCTGCTAACTCTCCCCTGGGTTAGGATAAAGTATCCTCGCTTTCGTTGTTCTGAAGCTTAACTAGTTCTTTCTTAAACTGAACATTAAATCTTTCCTTCGCTCGTTTTTGTTTAAATTTTAATAGGAATTAAGACACATATAAGGGCTCCTCGATAGTATAGTGGTTAGTACACCCGCCTGTCATCCGGGAGACCGGGGTTCGATTCCCCGTCGGGGAGCCCCTGCCGCAAGACTAATGACCTTGCCCAGAAAAAATAAATCATTATGGAAAATTTAACAAGTCTCAGGACTTGGTAAATAAGGCCAAGACCGGTTTCCGGTTGTAGTGCCGATGATGATGAAGACACATATATGAACGAGGGAACTATTAGACTAAATTAGACTCCTAATACGCAAAAAAGGATTGGTATGGCGTGTTCTTCCATACGTATAAAGAATGTGGATGTCTCCTGTATATTTGCAAATTTAGTATTAGCTTCTCAGTTTAACAATTCTAAAACGTTTAAAATGTCGCAATGTTTCTTTGTTATTTACTACCACTACTATTTATTGGCCTATAGGAACCCGGAAGTTCATGATCTCATCAACTTGGCTGCGCCATCGTTCCCTGCCCTCTGCATCCTCCTTCCACGATTAACCATATGATCCGATTTTATCAAGGTCAAACCTAACATTGTCCTCCTACCTCCATCGCGGCCGTCCTTCGATCTCTTTCCCGTTGCCCTTCCGTGAAGAATTCTACGCATGGTCCTATCGTTGTCCATTCGCGCCACATGTCCAGCCCATCTTAATCTTCGCGACCTGATTACTCTTATTATTGTAGGTTTGCGGAACAGCTCTTCCAATTCGTGGTTGTGGAGTTTCCTCCATTGTCCTGCCTCCTCGTCATATTTACCGTCAAAGATACCCCTTAAAACTTTATACTCGAATACGCGGAATTTGTTTTCTTCCCGTTTTGTGAGAGCCCATGTTTCGCATCCGTATCGAACAATCGCCATTATTATGGCTCTATAAACACGGAGCTTTATATTATGTGATAGCAGTTTGGACTTCATCAGTTTAGTGACTGCGTTGCCAACTAGCGTTGCCGGAATGCAGCCTTTTGTTAATTTCCTTCGACGTTGCGTTACGGGCCGCCAGTATTGTTCCCAGATGTTGTTCTTTAACTTTTTCAAATATCTTGCCCTTACGTTTATGTGTATTCCCTGCTCACACCATAATCAAATATTTTGTGTTATCTTCATTTATTTCTAGGCCCACCGCTTGTGCCACTTGCATGATAATTTCACTGCTCTTACTTACCGTTTCTAGATGATCGACCAAAACGGCGATGTCATTCGCATATGCGAGCACTTGTGGGGTTCCGTTCAGGGATGATCCGGCCATGTTGTCGTCTTCTACTTTTCTGGTAACATACTCGAGCACAAGGTTAAAAAGACACGGTTAAAAAGGCATGGTCAGAGGTCATCCCCCTGTTTTACTCCGTCGCGGATGTCAAATGGTCCCTTCGATTTGTTGATTTGTTGAAGTCGATGGATAACAGGGTGTTCTGTTTCGCTTGTTTCTTCTTATTCGAATGATCGGCTAATTAGTCCATCAATGTCGCACCACCTGAGATGTCGCCAGATCGACTCTCTGAATCAGGAACTCGATAAAATCCTGCAGTGGGGAAAGCCAATCTCGTCGAATTTAATGCAACGAAGACACAGTATGCAACATTCACAAGGAAAAGTGGTTTATTGGTTCCACAGCTGATGTTGAATGGCCGGGCCCTCGAATCTGGGAAGAGCTTGAAATTGCTCGGCGCCACGGTCTGTGGGAATGTATCGTCGCATAAACATGTGTCGAACATCGCCAGATCCGACTCAGGAAAACTGAGCTATCTTTTTAGAGCCAAGAAATATTTTGCTACAGCTAAACTTCTTGTCCTGTATAAATCCCATATTACCCCCGGTTTCGAATATTGCTTTCATGTTTGGAGCTCTGTTCGTAAGCATAACCTCAATTACTTAGCATACAAAGACGGGCGATACGCCTGATCGGAGACCCGTGGCCGACATCGGGACTACAGTCGTTATCACATCGAAGGTCTTAGCTGACCTCTGTCTGTTTTACAGATATTATCACGGGTACTGTTCTTCGGAGATTTGTGGTATTGTTCCGTGCAGTTCGGTTTATATGCGTTCTACGAGACAATCCAATGGATCGAACCTCTTTGCGGATCATCTCCCGACGACGCGAACATCCTTGCGTCAGAACTCGTTCCTTTACAGAGCGAAAGGGAAGCTGTAGAATTCCTTCATCTCGCAAGTGTTCCCGAGCGTTACAACCTGCAACTGTTCAAAAAGAACTGCAACAGTTATTTTGGGCATCTCGGAGCGCCATGTCGCCGCTATAGGTTCGCATCTCCCGAGAGATGTAAATTAAAAAAAAAAAAGTAACCTGGACGCGCGCTATAGGTTCGCCTCTCTCGAGAGAAGTAAATTTAAAAAAAATAGCCTTGACGTGCGTTCTTCCTTTTTCCGAACAAACATGTCCTTCTTTTTGTACGATCATGAGTAGCTGGAACGTGGCCGGTGCTCCCTTTAAACCGAACGGCATACGTCGGAACTCATAATGGTAAAAGCTTGTGCTCAAAGCCATATTTTTTCTACCCTGCTAAGACTTGGTGACAGCCATTGGCTAAATCGAGCTTGGAGAAATAGCGTGATTGACCGATCTGGTCCAATATATGCTCAATGCGAGGGTGAGGGTACGTATCTCCGATGGTTTTTCCTCCAATTTCCTAAAATCGATCACAACTCTCCAACGGGCTTATAGCTGTTGAGGTTATATTTTTAAGTCTGTTTATGTCACTCTATGGTGAATTACCTTAGAAAGAAATCTATTGCCGCGGATCCGTGGATTTGGCTGTGTAATATCGTGCAGGACGCCAAGAGTTTGGTAAGGGGGTGGAGTTTACTCACCGTGGGTTGATCATAGTCTTATTAACACAGGAACATACGTTCTTGACTGCCCCTGACCGCGAATACAGCTGTGTAATGGTTGGATCGGTAGAAGGTTCGTGCAGGACGCTAGGTGCTGTCGTTCGCTTCCTATAGATTAGTGGCAGCTGGAGTTAAACGCTTTTTGATTTGTTTGTTCCGTATACTTTATTTATTACTTCTAGCTGTAATGGAATTTACTGATGGTTCGACCATAGGTTCGGCCTTCTGGAATCTTACTGATTGCGAAATAGAAATGTGCCGCCCTTTATACTTTTGGTCATTGAAATTTGTCAACGTTTTTCTTGTAAAAGTTCCAAGAAGCACAAACAAGGTTTCGTGTGCTTCAATTGGAATAGGGTTCTGGGAAGTGACTAGGAATTTATTTGAACAAATTCCCGGAAGGAGAAATCATGAAATGCATTTAGAGTTAAGCATTTCATGATGTCGGGGTTATTAGCGATTGAATCAATGTATGACAAACGGACTTTTGGTTAATTTTGTCATGCATATGACTCAGTTGGGGAAACATAATTTGGATTATAGGTAAGGGTGAGGTAATTAGGAATCGGGTCAATGTGCGACAAATTAACTTTTGGTTTAATTCGTCGCTCAATGGTTCATTTTGGGATAAGGTTAAGGTTATAGGAAATAATGGGGATTGGATGGGAGTAGTGATTTAGGATTAACTTTTGGTTTAATTCGTCGCTCAATGGTTCATTTTTGGATAAGGTTAAGGTCATACGAAATAATGGGGATTGGATGGGAGTAGTGATTTGGGATCACTACATAGCGTTTGCGATGATAGTGAAGAACGTGTGATTCGAACTGATGCTATGACAGTTAGAATCACTAAAAATTGAACGAATGCTTAACACATCAGGCTACTGGCGGCGTGTACGAATTCGATTTCTAAACTCAAATACATTCAACTGATGTGGACTTGTTATGTTATCGCTATGATATACGGCTCTGATGCTGTGCTTATTCGAATTTCCTTTCTGTGTTCTTCACTATTTGCTTGTATATTGTGTGTGCATCTGTTAGAAACGCCACGGGCTTCTTCTTCGGGGCCCGCTTTCTTAAGAACTACCAGCTAATGTTATTTCCACGGACTCTTGCTAGGTTGAATAATATCACTCTCTAGCATTCCCGCATTTACTCATTTATCACCTCTTTCTTGCACTCAGGCAGACTGTATATACTTTGTCTAATAAGCGCTTGGTCGTGTACCACAGGAAGTTCATACAAAATAGCACTAGTATACGTCGCCGTTGAAGTGGAAGATGTCGTTGAATCCTTAACATATTTCCGTTATTGATTGGCATTCTTGAGGACTTTGATTTCTTCCTATGTGTTGATGCATCTAGCGATTTGCCCCCCGAGAAAAAATGTTCTATGTATCGGAGGTGTTCTAGCTCTGACGGGTTGATCTCGGATACATAATTAATCGATTCATTATCAAAGTTAGGTCCCGTTGAGGTATCGACTTGCGTCCGCGTGTGGTTGCTTTTCGCTGCAAATCCATCATCTCACCCAAACAGCACGGTTTCCTTACGGGTATGTCGACCACCACCAATCTAGTTGAATAGAGAACGCCAGCGAAGTCGATGTAATCACAACCGATTTCAGCAAACCCTTCGACGAAATTTTATACAACCTCATCCTCTTTAAGCTATCCACCCTTGGCTTCGAACCCCTACTGATTATGTGGATTTCTTCCTATCTTATAGATCGAACCTACCATGTCAGATTTAGATCCACCCTCTCCAATCCTTTTCTTCCCCAGGGCAGTGATCTTAGACCCTTATAGCGTTTGTAATGATAGTGGAGAACGTGTAATTCGAACTGACGCCATGACAGTTAGAATCACCAAAAATTGAACCGATGCGTAACACATCAGGCTACTGGCCGTGCTTAGAATTCGATTTTTAAACTCAAGTATATTCCACTGATGTGAATTGTTATGTTATCGCTATGGTATACGGCTCTGGTGCATTTTCTTATTCGATTTCCGTTCGGTGCTCTTCACTATTTGCTTGTGTATTGTGTATGTATCTGTTAGAGACGCCACACCCCTCTTATTCTTTCTTACTATTAATGATATAGACTCATGTATCAAGCACTCCTCCATCTCGCTATACGCGGACGACACTAAACCCTTCAAGACGATCCAAATGGATCTCGACAGCTTTTCAACTTGGTGCCAAAATAACTGCCTCGAACTAAATATTGTCAAATGTCACTCAATCATCTTCTCCCGTAAAAGATCCCTCTTCCCGCTACGTTCCTGTGTCTTACTCAACCATAAGATAACACCTGTACAAAGGATTCGTCACCTTGGCATCTTATGTGATGGGGAGCTTAACTTCATCCCACATATTAATAACATTATTCTGAAGGCCAACTCTGACCTTGGTTTTGTGAAATGTTGGTGGAAAGAATTCTCTAATACCTACGTTTCCAGATCGCTCTAGTCTTTGTCCGTCCCCTTCTTTAATATGCTAGTCAGGTTTGGTCTCCTTACTACTCGTCCCAAATTCGCAGTGTAGAAAGCGTGCAACGTCGTGCTACACTTCTCCTGACCACATCACGCTCACCGCCTGTACTCTCACAACCCGCTCTCATACTCACACCCTAGCCTCCGGACTATCGTCGCCCGTCCCTGTCCTTCCACTTATACTATTGTCTATCCATCTTTGTTTAATCCCCCATTCCATTTTTAAGTTACTTTAAAGATAGTCTCCCACCCGCAACCCGCACGCCTTAGTTTTAAAGGTAGTTCATAAATCTATTTATAAGTTTATATGTTTGTACGACTTGTACTAAGCGAAATAAACTAAGGGTTCTGCCCTCTATTCATTCAGTCATTTCCCGGCTTTCCTAGGGTTGATGGAATGTTCCTTGGTTGGATGCAACTCCACTTTTACCCGGTTAATAGAGTGGGGTTATTTGGTTATATTAATTTAGTTTAGTGAGGGCAGAACCCTCATTTGTTTTGCTTAATGCAATTAATATAAAAAACTTACAGACTATCTTAAATCTAGAGCAAGAAGGAGAAAAAAAGAAAAAAACCAGGAAGGTGAAGATGACTGCGATGGGGGAGGTAGGAGGTTAGGGGAGAGCGAGTGTATGTGGGGGTGGTAAATTTGGCATTTGTGAGACAGTGACAGTGAAGGGCATGTCTACGTACTGGTAGGGGCGGGGTTGGTGACCTCGGGGGAGAAGTTGAAATTGTGGGTGAGGCTGGGGAAACTATTTTGAGGGTAGGAGAGGAAAGGTAGGATTGCAGGGTAGGGGGGTTATTGGGGGGAGGGGGCGGATTTAGGATGGGTTTATTCTGAGACGTCGTTTAAGAGCGGGAGTGAAGATGTTGAAATCGAAGGAGGTGGGGAAAGTGTTGACCTGTCGTAGCATATGCGAGATGGGTTCGTTAGCGCCGTTAGAAGTGTGATGAGCAGGCACGTAAAACAGTCGAGGGTTACGTACGTTACGGGGGTTTGTATACAATGTTAAAGTGGAGAGCAAGCTTGGGCAATTGATTGAGCCAGACAGAAGGCGATGGACAAAGTGTGTTTAGATTGATTAGACGGAGCCGGCTTATGTATGGTGGTAGAATCAGCGGGTTTTCCCAGTTTAGTCCGCGGAGGGCAAAGCGCAAGAAACGACGTTGAACTCCCTCAACCCTGCGAATGTGAGTCACTTGATACGGGGACCAGACCTGACCATCGTATTCGATTAGTGGCCGGACAAAAGTTGTGCAGAGTGATCGGGTGACGTAGGGGTCATGGAATTCCTGCGACCAGCGTTTGATAAACCCAGGGGCGACGTTACCCTTGAGGATTATGTAATCAAAATGTACGGTAAATTTGAGCTCCTCGTCGCATAGGACGCCCAGATCGCAAATCAATTCAACCGATGTTATCGGTTGGTTCAGTAAGAGATAGGAGCGTGGGTGAGTGGGGGAACTCTTCCGAGAGAAGGTGATTGTGTGACATTTGGCGATATTCATTTCTAGACAATTATTTTGGCACCAAGTCGAGAAGCTGTTAAGATCGGCTTGGAGAAGTGAGGAGTCCAGGGGAGAGCGGATTGTCTTAAAAATGTTAGAATCATCCGCATAAAGCGAGTTGAAGGAGTGATTAATGCACGAGGCTATGTCGTTTATGGTTAGGATAAATAGGAGAGGGCCGAGATGACTGCCCTGGGGGACACCTGAGGTTGGGAAAAAAGGATCGGAGAGGGTGGATCTAAATCGCACGCGGCAGGTTCGATAACTGAGATAGGATGCGACCCCATTTAATCAGCAGTGGTTTGAAACCGAGGGAGTATAGCTTGAAGAGAATGAGGTTATGGGAGATTTTTTCGAAGGCCTTGCTAAAGTCGGTAGCGACTACGTCGACCTCATCGCCGTTTTCTATGGCAAGGAGTGTGTGGGATGTGAATTCGGCAAGGTTAGTAGTAATGGACCTGCCTGAGAGGAAGCCGTGCTGGTTCGTAGAGATGATAGGTGCGCAGCGAAAACATCACGCCTCATATAGTAGGCCTTCGAACAGTTTAGGAATGTTCGAAAGCTTACCAATGGGACGATAATGGAATATATCGTTTTTCCCCCCTTTTTATGTATGGGGGTTATGTAAGAGGATTTCCAAAAGTCGGGGAATAGACCTTGTGCCAGGGATAGATTGAAGATTGACGCGAGCGGGAGAGAGAGAGAAGAGGAACATTTTTTAAGAGGATAGCAGGGAGTCCGTCTGGGCCGGGACTGAAATCGTCTTTCAGTTCTTCATTTTTTTATGACTTGGTGTTGTTGAATGTGTAGAGGGATGAGAGGGCCGAGGGAGAATTCAGACATGCCAGTAAAATGGGAGGGGTAAGGCTTGAACGAGTCGTCCGTGAAGGATACTTTGAAGAAGGACGCGAAAAAATTGGATATAGTTTGGGAGTCCGTTGTAGTAGTTGAGCCGTAGAAAAGGGAGGTGGGATAGGCATCAGATTTCCGCTTGTTGTTGATGAAGTGGACGAAAGATTTGGGGTCGTTGATCAGGTTGAATTGAGCTTTGGCAAGATAATTGCGGTAGAGGGAGCTGTAAAGCTCGGTGAATTGGTAAAAGTAACCCAGATAGTTGGAGTAGTCAGGGGGAGAACGCGTGGTTAGGAAAGAGTTCCACAACTAATTCCTCTTGTGACGAAGGGTGCGTAGTTTGCGGTTATACCATGGGGGCGTTGAGAATGATAACCTGTGTCGGGAGTATGGGACATATAAGGATATGGCGTTGTGGATTTCTGTGTAGAACGAGGCTGCAGCATCCTCTACACTTATATCATTTACGTAGAGTGTGATATTGCTGAGGTACCCATTTATGAGGCGGAAATAGGCTTTTCGGAAGTTGAAAGAAAATTGATAGGGGGCGATGAGCTGTGGGCTGAGTAGTCGTGGTATAAGGATACGCGAAGCGGGGGTGGTGGTTATCAATAGTTGAGAGGGTGTGGGGACTAGGGACGACTGAGGAGTTAAAGGGGTCTGACGCGAACACAAGGTCAAGTTGTCTGCCCAGATGGTTTTGGACATTGCTTACTTGGCAAAGGCTAGAGTCAGTCTATAAAGAGACATTCCTCAGTAGTAGGGTTTAAGATGTGGTCGTCAGACAGCGTCCATTGGAGATGGGGGAGATTATAATCGCCAAGGACTACAATGTCGTCTTGGGAAGTCCTAGCCTCAGTTATGCGGTCGATTGCCGCAATAGCGAGTTCGTATGACTCGATAGCTTGCGATGGCGGTATGTAAAAGCATATGATGTACACGGACTTTGAGCAGTGTTCAATTTTTATTGCTACATAGTCGAGGTTGGGAGAAGAAGAGATGGTGATAAGAGAAGATGTAAGTCCGTTTTGGATGGCAAGCAGCACGCCTCGGCAGGGGGTGTCAGGACCGGAATGATGGACCTCGTCGTCCCGAAAAACCTGTGAAGGAGGGGGCAGCTATGTGGGTACTCTTTGCTTTGTTTTATGCAATTAGATAGTAAAATGCCTAATTGAACCTCCTTTCGCACCAAAATTCCTACCAGTCGGATTTTTACTGCAAACCTTATTATCTTTTACAAGCGCAGCGGTATTGCAACAGATGGCCAAACCCGAAGGGCTTAGTGATGCGCTTCCACCAACGTATTCCCATCTTTCTTACTTTTAGGCTTTCAGAGTTTCGTCATCTGGTTTGGGTAACAGGCGCTTGACAATATTTGGCACCCATTGCCTTATATGGGTAACGTCTCGGGTTTACTTTCAACCCAGGTCTGGACTTTCCCAAGTCTCCTTGATCTCTTCGTATTTCCTCTTTTTTCCAACAATTGCTTTACTGTGAACATTTGGTCGTTTGTTAACCGGTTCTTGCGGAATCCATACTGGCAATCTCCTAATATTTCTCCAGCATATGGTGCTTTTCTCGCCAGTATGACATTCGTTGGTATTTTGTATTTGATTGGGAGCAATGATATTCCTCTGTAGAAATAATTCGTGGGGTTTTCCATGTTACCGAAGTGACTTCCTTATTCTATATGGTTTTGATTAATTGGTGGACTATTCGAGTGATTGCTTCTCTTCTATGCTTCATAAGCTTATAGCGTTTGGGATGATAGTGAAGAACGTGTGATTCGAACTGACGCTACGACAGTTAGAATTACCGCAAATTGAACCAATGCGTAACACATCAGGCTACTGGCCGTGTTCACGAATTCGATTTCTAAACTCAAGTACATTCGACTGATGTAGATTTGTTATGTTATCGCTATGGTGTACCGCTCTGTTGCATTTTCTTAATCGATTTTCTTTCGGTGTTCTTCACTATTTGCTTGTGTATTGTGTGTGTATATGTTAGAAACTCCACAAGCTCTTCTTCTACGCAATTAAGTCTGTGAGCCTTGTTGTTTTTCAGTCGATTTATTGTATCTACTACTTCGTTGAAGGAGGGCTCTGGGATCTGTGGTTCAACTGTATATACGTCTGGTACATTTATTTGTGGTTGATTAGTGCGTACATTAAGCAGGCATTCAAAGTACTGCTTCCCCCTTATCAGGACATTGTTTGTTTCTGCGACCAGGCAGCCATCTGCGCCTCGAATTATTTGGGCTCTCACTCAATACCCGTTTCTAATCGAATTTATGCCGGCATACATTCCTCTGATGTTTTAATTCAATTCTTCTCACTTTCGCGTTTTGTCCGTCTCGTTGTCTCTTTGCGAATTGTCGCGTATCTTTCGCATTGGGTTCATCAAAAGTAATGTCATAATGTGTATGTTTTTTTGTTGAGAAAACAGAGTCCTTTTTTTCATTCCTAACAAAATGGCAGCCAATTCACATTAGAGCATTAATTTTGTCCCACCCTGTATAATTTTCCTCAGGATTGTCCCGATGGATCTGGGAGGGATATGGGACGATGGAATGATGGGCTATCTGGTGGTTTCTTGTGTCCCTTTGGCGAAAGTAGTAGATATTAAATTTTCCACGGATTGGGAAATGTTCCTTCTTACAGGCATTTCTGCATCACGGCTTGGAATATTTCTAGCCGCTTTCAACGTGCCACTTTGACAGCTTTGTTTGGGATCCTATCAGGCCCAGGAGTTTTTTTGTAGCATATTCTTTTGTACGCCCTCTACATCTCTTCTATCGACAGTGCTGGAGTGGTCTCGATGTCAGTCTACATGAGAACATTCCACTCCTTCCGAGGAAAGAGATGCTCTACTCTTTCTAAGCGCATTATGTTGGGATAATTTATATGTGGGGCTTTCAGTCATTTATATGTGGGGCTTTCGGTACTCCAATGATTTATACTCCTACGTGTATGCTTGTGTATGCTTTCTTCATGTTACTTCCATAGCACAATTCCAATCTTAGTATGCCATTTCTGTCATCCTTACGTCTGCATGGATGGGTACGTTTCCACTCAACATGTTCGACATAGTGCATCGCTAAGAACTATCCCTAATGTCTAAATTTCCATTACATAACAAAATAAGTAATTGAAAAATGATTGATTATTTTTGGTTGCTCTCAATATATCTACAAAAAATATTAATCTTTAATGATGAGAAACAAACATCTCCTTTTATACAAAGAAAAGTGAAATGAAACAAAAGAAAACAGTAGTTACAAAAAATCTAGTGAAAATTTATTGAAATAAATATTTGTTGTCAGTAACACTTGTTGGATATTTAAGAATGGATTTAAAACAATTAAAAAAGTTGAAAAATATATGGAGTCTCAATATTCCTGTAGCTCAAGGACGCTAGACATTTAAAAAAAAAAATAATTTAACAAGATGAAACCTAATTTATAATGTATCCTGAAATGTATTGTATATATATATATATATACTGCATAAAATATAAATATTTATATAGACAAAAAACACAATATATTTACAAACAACAAAATTCTATGAAACGAAAAGTATATATTATATTTACCCCTTGCGTCAAACATAAATATTACATAAAACCACCAAAATGTATTTATTGATAAATGGAAACTTTGTAGAGAACTATACGAAATTTGTGTGCATGTATTAACTAAACAATTATTGTAGTAATCAAGTTATAGAGACAATACGCTATAATAAAAACACATTTAAAGAATAAATGTATTTTTTCTTCAGTAGTATGTTGTCGCTGGCAATTTGGAAACGACGATTTTTTGAATCTGAACTAATTAATTGCCACCCGCCAACGAAACATGTATCTTCTATATTTTCTAATTTCAGTAAATGCGGCCAATCAGCGAAATAGTAAGTAGAAGGTGCGGTCCTGTTTATGGAATGTATTGTAAAGGGTGGCGCAAAATTAGTCATCCGTTTTGTTTTTGAATTACTTTTTACTAAAAAAAAAATTATTTTGTGTGATGGAAATCTTTATTTGCCCCTTTACAATTTTTTCTGTTAAGAGTTAATGTGCACCTTTACTTTTTTTCAGTTAAGAGATTGTGGGGGTTCTTAAAGCTCACCTGAAGAACCCCCCCATATTCGCAACCCATATTTGCATCTCAATCACCACCATACCTGAAACATTTCCTTTCTCAAGGACATTTAATGCATTCAACGCAATATCTGAAAATCACAAAAAATAATTCTCACAGTATTCACGCATTTAATGCGTTATTCAAATTTGCTGTAAAGAATTCTTCACATCACACGGCATAATAAATCCCAAACCATTCGGCACCCTTGTCATCGTGAAAATGCTATGTCGGACAGCTTGTTAAACAGCTGCAATAAACCGACCAGCGATGCGTTTGTCCAATCGACAAACAATTATCGCATCCCAAGCATAATCATCGAAATCGAATCCTCTAGCATTTCCTAGTACAAACAAGAACTCGGTTCCTACTGCAGTCAGAGATGCCATAAACATTCAAAACCCATTAGCACATTTTCCTAATGGAGATGCATCTATGTTATTAACGCATCTGCACCACTCATCCACGACTGTAATGATGCCCTTATTTGCTTTCAGCACTATTAATCCGATGAATTGCCGTCTATGATAGCAATAATGCACATAGTAAACAATGATCTATACGATCCCTTTGTCTTCAGATTTTTCAGCTTCGTTCCCATGGCCTTGTGCATGAAAAAACCAATGTGATCTGTACGATTACCCATACATGTATACCACCATGATCTTCTCTATGAGATCCGGTTACCTAGCCCCAAAGAGAGATTTCACGTTTCTCTTGTAATAGGAAACGCATCCCTTAATCAAGAGAGCATGCACCACTGGCCGAATTTCCCTTGCTAGCGAATTCACATCGCTGAGTCTCATTCCATCCACCGACCGCGCCGGTCGGTTTTTCTCCCGCTCCCCGTAGCCCTGCGGGGACGCGAACGCGTATCGAGTCGTATTAATTAAATACAATATTTGCACTTAAAAGTAATTTTTCTTGTGTGCCGAGTATAATGCCATTCAAGTAGAGTACTCTGTCTAACATTTTTTTGGTGCATCCGTTTCATCGTCAGTGTAATCAAAATCCGTTTCTGTAATCTAATTAAACGTAGTAAGATTTGTTGTGAATAAAAAACAACCTTTAATAACAAACCAAAAAGTGCCTTTAAATTAATTAATTCTTGTGGACGGTGTGTTGCAAAGTTTTCTTTTGGTGCTCGGCGGAACTTTCTTTTAGTTGGAGGAACGGAGTGAACCAGTGCCGTACGCCGGCACACGACCTCGCCCCACACAAGATGACTGCAGCCGTCTTGTTCACAAGTGTCAAGTATGATTGACGTATGACGCCATTGGCAAAAATTATAACATCATCCGATTGGGTGACTAATTTTGCGCCACCCTATATTTCGAATTGTGCCTACATTTTCAAGACCGCACTTTCCGCTCCGATTTCGTTGAAATCCTTATTTGTCTATTTCAGCTCTAAATAAACCAAAGTTTATAAATTGAATTTTGTTTGTTGCAATCTCGTTTGTAGAGTTCCATACGCAGGAGAGTAATTTCCTTGACTGAGCTTGTGGAGGCGTTAACATCAGAATTTCTAGAACAAACCGTCCAGTTGATAACTTCGTATTCCCGCGCTCGACATGGCTGTTTAGGTTGGTGAGTCATTTGAGATGCAAGGAATTGCACAACAGATAGCAAACAGTAGACCGTCGCTCGTGGTGGAATAATTTTTTTTAAACTTATCTCATGACAACGAGTCGGCGCCTCAAAACGGCACCAAATAACTGCTTCAGTTCTTCTTGAACAGTTGCAGGTTGAAACGCTCGGGAACACTCACGCAGATAGGGAGTTTTACAGTTTGCCCACTCTGTAATGGAACGAGTTCTGATGCGAAGATATTCAGGCCGTCCGTAGATGATCCGCAAAGAGATGCGATCCATTGGATTGTCTAGTAGAACACATATAAACCGAATTACGCGGAACAATACCACGAATCTTCGGAGAACAGTACCCATGATAATATCTGTAGAACAGACATCGGTAAGATACGCGCCTATGATGTGATAGCGACTATAGTCCCGACGTCAGCGATCGTTCCCCGATCATACGGATCCGCTCGTTTCTGTATGCGCTCAAGTAGGTTGAGGGTATGCTTCGGAGTAGAACTCCAAATTAAACGTGAGAGCAATATACAAGCGTCCAATTTGTGATTTATACAAAAGAAAAAAAATCTCTTGGCTCTAAAAAGATAACTAAGTTTTCCAGGGGCAGACCCGGCGATGTTCAACACGTTTTATGCCACGATACATTCCCATAGACCATGACGCCGAGCAATTTAATGCTTTCCCCGGATTCGAGGACCTGGCCATTCATCATCAGCTGTGGAACCGATGATCCATTTTTCCTTGTGAATGTTGTATATTGTGTCTTCGTTGCATTGAAGTCGACGAGATTGACATTTCCGTACAGAGGACCTTATCCAGATCCCAATTTGGAGAGTCGACCTGTCTACATCTTAGATGGTATGACGTTGATGTATTGTTTGGTCGATCACAGTACAAGCGTACTATCATCCCAAAACTAAACACATTGCTATCCGTTGATTCCAACAAATGATGTATGTGAATCAAAAACAAGGTTGGAGCCAAAATAGAACTGTGGCGGTCCCGCCAAACCCCAGGGTTCGCTTTCCTAAAAAACACCCATAACTTTTACCCAGCCTGCATAAGCTTTCGCTAGCGCAGTAGCATTAGCATCTTAAATGCTTCACGCGTTAAAGAGAACAAATTTGTAATCAAAAAAGCCACTGGAAAAGAGAATTCTTACCTGCATGCATAACATCGCATTTAAAATCCCCTATAAGAGTTCTCTCCAAGCTTATCATAAATTCCCTGAAAGAAAATTCATCGGTTCATATATAATACAACCGCATAATCAGGAAATCTTATCCTTGAGTTGGCTTATCCCAGCTTCATCATGTGTATCATAAATCACCATACAAACACATTGGCTGGCAACCTACACCCAAAGGACCAAAACAAATATACGCAACTCTTGGCACCAATTAAACCCTATAGCATAAGCAAATGCAAATAGGAATTCAATACTTACCCTTACCAGTGATGCCATAAACACCATTTCCCGGTAATCTAGCTAAAACCCATTAACACCATTTCTTCGATGCGTCGCGTCTATTTATTTAGCCGCGACGCACATCTCAAACAAAGGTCCAATTAGCATCCGACGAGTTTCGGTTTTGTTTGCTTTGCCGGACTCGCATCTCATGAATGCACATTTTCCCTTTCTTTGTTTAGATTCTCCCCCATGGCTTTGATCCATAAAAGAACCAATGTACACACATACATGTGTACCGTGGCGATCTTCTGTATGAGATCTATTTGGTTACCCCAAAGAGAGACTTTACGTCTCTCTTGGAACAGGGAATGCTTCCTTAATTTAAGAGAGCCAGTTTCGCTGGCTGAATTTCTTTCGACAACGATTTAATATCGTTGAGTCGTTTTCCATCCGCTGACGACGCTGGTCACATGTCGCCCCCGCTGTCCGTAGCGCTATGGACACGCGATAATACCCGGGGTCGTGAGAGGTATTTCGAACTTGTGGGTTTCCAATTGTTTGGTGAGTTTGTGCCGCAGTTCGTTTGTGATAGTGAAAAAGAATTTATAAGTGAGAAAAGTAGTACGATTGAGCGGCATGGTGAGTGGAGGTCGGTCGCATTGGATATCTCCAAGGCTTTTGACTGCGTCTGGCACGGGGCATTGCTAAGCAAACTTCGTTCAGAGGTTCCTCGAAAATCGATCGATCCGGGTCGGTGAGTTTTCGGATCTGTATCCTGTTAATTCGGGGGTGCCTCAAGGTTCTATTTTGACTCCAACTTTGTTTTTGCTTCACATGAATGGTTTGTTGCAGCCAAGGAAGATAACAAAGTGTTCAGTTTGTGGATGATATTACGGTTGTTTTCGGGTGATCGGCCGATTGGTGCAGCAACGTCGCTCCAGCTGAGATGTAGGCAGATTGAGTCCCTGAATCGGGATCTGGATAGGGTCCCGCAGTGGCGAAAGCCCAATCTCGTCGACTTCAAAGCACCGAAGACACAATATTCAACATTCACAAAGAAAAGTAAATCATCGGTTCCTGAGCTGATGATGAATTGCCAGGCCCTCGAATCGGAAGAAAGCTTAAAATTGCTCCGCATCACGGTCTGTGGGATTGTATCATGGCATAAAGACATGTCGAACATCGCCTGGTCAGCCTCGGAAAACTGAGTTATCTTAACAAATGGTTGGGTACCACTCAGAATTGACTGTTCTGCGTTGTTCTAGTGGTTCGGTTGCGACATGTCCAGTTTTTCCGAAAAACAGGCGCCCATTTGCTTGGAAGTGCTTCGTGCGCGAACAACTTTTGTTGGATTTGGCTCATCTTGAAACACCCAGACAGTCGACTGCTGTTTACTTTCGGGCTCATACGCGTAAATCCACGATTCATCATCTGTCACGATGTCATAGACGTGTTTCGAAGCACCGAGACCGTATTTTTTGAGCATTTCTTTCGACCAATTGACACGAGCCCTTTTTTGGGCGATTGACAAATTGTGTGGGACCCAACGCGAACAAATTTTTTTGACAGTCAAATGTTTATGCAATATTGAATGTATGCTGGTCCCATTAGCGCCTAAGGTTGTCTCAATCTCACGTTAGGTTGTGGGGCTGGTCTTAGTTATGTGCCGACATTGGCACGGGTTGACTAAGATCTCCTTACAAGTTAACTAATCCACGTCCTCCGGTAAACAGCAGCCAGATAGAGCTTCCTCAGGATTGGACGTTGCACTGTCACTTCGGGATAAACTTCACAACGAGCGCTCAGACACAGCGCAGATACCAGGCAGGAAATAAAACATTAGGGTTGGTGATACTGTTTTGTTTTTATTGTTGGAAAACGGTGGCGGATCTTCACAATATCAGGTCCGGCACTAAGTTCGTAAATTTTACTGACACAAATATTCGCGGGTGTTTATAAATTTACCAAGGTCCTAATTCTATTTAATTTACACTGATTTTTCTTATAGGAACTTCACTATTCCATCTCTTGCACTAGCGCAGGCGAACTCCACCGTGTATCGGACTCGACTCCTTTACAACCGTTTCATCGACTAAACTACTTTTGTGCGCGGATCACCTTGTTGGCTCGTGATGCGAGCTCATGGGTGGTCGAACCGTGGGAATAAAAATTCATTAGACAGCATCTTTGGGATTAGGATGCATTTGGGATAATTACACAATGATGGTTGTGTTTACAACCATGTTAATTGTGTATTGCAATCCTAGGGAGTCATGGGTCGAATTCCAGTGTGAGTATTTACACTGGCATTGAATTCGGCTCTTGGCAGCTGGGCGCGAATTGCGGCGGTGCTTTGAAGATTGCATAAAAGCCGCCGTGAGTACTGGTGCAACATGAAAATCTGTTGCGCAGGTGTGGGACAGTAAATGCAGGCAGACAGGGGTTCTGCTGATTGTTTTTATAATCCACTTCGGTTATCTAGTATGGCAACCGAAATGTTTTCCTTTTAGAACAATGCTGAGATGCATTGATGTATGCGGTACTGGCGTACCGAATTTCTTCTACGGAAATTTATATAACGCGTTAATTGCGTGAATGTCCTTGATGGGCAGATGCTTGATGTTGGATGCTATTTGCATAACCGAAAGGTAATGAAATCGGTGGGAGAGTGCTTGGGGAAGTTATTGCGCTTGCATACGCAAAAATGACGAAATTAATGGAGCTTTAGGAGGGAAGATTTTGAGGTAGGTTGAAAAGGTAGCAGTGGCGTTGGTAGAGACGCCACAAGGTCACATGACGATCTTCAAATATCAGTTCGCGCACAGCATCAATGGTTTTCGGAACAACAACTGATTTTGGACGACCTTCACGAAATTCATCTTGGAGTGAACTACGACCACGATTGAATTCACCATACCATCGATAAACACTGGTCCTTGATTGAGCTTCATCGCCAAAAATTGAAGTAAGTTCATCCATGCACTGTTGCTGAGTTAATCCACGCCGAAAATTGTAAAAAATAGTCGCACGAAAATGTTGACGATTTAATTCCATTTTTGGGCCGAGATGAATCTTTTAGGTTAGTGTACACAACACAAATAGTGCTCGTATGTCAAAACGTTCTGTGTGCGTATAACCTCAAAAATGTCCAACTTTACGACAGAGCTGTCAATTGCCGGATTGCAACACTAGGTTTGCCAAATCCCGAAACATAAGAGGCAACCCTCGTATAAATCCGGAATTAGAGCCGCGCTCGAATATTTCTCTCATGTTTGGAGCTCGACTCCTAAACATGACCTCGACCTACTTGAGAGCATACAGAGAGGAGCGATCCACCTGATCGGGGACTCGGCGCTAACGTCGGGGCTACAGTCGCTATCACCTCGAAGGTCTTAGCTGACCTCTGTCTGTTTTACAGATATTATCATGGGTACTGTTCTTCGGAGATTCGTGGTATTGTTCCACGCCATTCGGTTTATATGCGCTCCACAAGACAATCCGATGGATCGCACCAGTTCGCGGTTCATCTCCCGACTTTGAATACTCAAATTCCCCCATTAAAAACTGTGCCTGGAAAATGGGCGAAAAGGCAAAAGGTTTGCTGAGTATCTGGAGAACATATTTATACCAAATGTAAGCCAAATAAATCATGAGTCTTCTATAACAGATAACGATTTATTAGAAGAACAACTCAACATAAAGCCTATATCACCTAGAGAAGTTTTGCAAGAAATTAAATGAAATATAAGTATAAAAACATCACCAGAATTTGATCTTCTTTCAGGTAAAATACTTCATCATCATCATCGGCACTACAACCGGGATCTGGTCTTGGCCTTATTTAGCAAGTCCTGAGGCGTGTTAAATTTTCCATAATGATTTGTTTTTTCCGGGCAAGGTCATTAGTCTTGTGCCAGAGGCTCCCCGACGGGGAATCGAACCCCGGTCTCCCGCGTGACAGGCGGGTATACTAACCACTATACTAAATCATTATGGAAAATTTAACAAGCCTCAGGACTTGCTAAATAAGGCCAAGGCCGGTTCTCGGTTGTAGTGCCGTTGATGATGATGATGTATTAGCCTCCCACTACGTGAGACATTCCTTCACGATGCAATCGCCTTCACTCTCCGTGAGACGTTTACGTAATCTAACAGAGCGGAAGGGGGAAATTGGGTGACATTGATATGATGTCTTATTGCCTAAAATGACAAGAATTAAGTTAAACATCCCACACATTTGGGTGAGTCGTTTGACCTACTTATGTTATTAAAATCTTAAGGTAATCTTAAGGACCCTTAGTGGAGCGTTTGCTTGTTCAGCATGTTTTGTTTTGTTTTCATTTAATCAAAATATTTCTACTTTAATACAACGAGGCAGGGCTTTTCATGAACCAAAGAATCACTGGGTTTTCCTTCGTTAGATGAAACCATATCCTTTATCTCTCGTCTTTTGAAATTCTGTAACGTAACATGTCAAAAATTGTGCGCCATCATGGTTGAACTCATCCTCCTGATGATCTCCAATTAATTTATATTTAATTTATATTTATAAAATACTTCACAATCTTCCAAAAACAGCCCTAGTAAAGCTAACAAACTTAACGCTACACTAAGGTTAAAAAATGTTCCAGATTTATGGAAAATAGCTGTAGTGGCACCGGCATGGGAGCGAGTTCTACTTCCTCCTCCATCATAATTTCTTTAAACGCCACCGATAATTTCCGCCCAAAATTGTTCGGATATCGTGATTTATTTGCTGGCATTGTGTACAAAGGGGTGTATTTTTTTCGTTTTACACACTCATTATAGGTATGTCCCCGTTTCTGGCAGGAGCTACATGTTATTTTGATGATAGGGGGATCCTGCGTAATGGGTTGTGTGTAGGGAACTACTTTGACTTCAGGAGAATTATGTGTAAGCTCTATAACTGAAGGATCCACCTCTGTACCTGTAATTGGGTTAAATATCTGTGGGGTTGGGGTTGCTGCGGAGGGAGAAGAAATCGATGTTGGCCTGATGGGTTGCGCATTGGTTCAATTTTTGGTGATTCTAACTGTCATAGCGTCGGTTCGAATCACACGTTCTTCACTATCCATCCCAAACGCTATAGTTCCCGGTCCATTAATAATAGAAATTGACGGTGGTATGGATTTAAAAATCCACTTCTATACACACTCCTGGCAAAGTCGTTTAACTGTACTTTTATACCCTCGGCGGGCACGGAGCTATATATCTTCTCCGCTGCCAGTTTGCATCTTTCCAATGTTTGTTTAAAACGTATTTGGAACAAGATGACTGCTTCCGCTGGGTTCTGTCTGGTAGCCAGTAGTTTATTGACCAAATCCTGGTAACTTTCTACCGACTGATAAACTTTCCTCAGCAGCTCTTCCGCTTTTTCAAAAGATGAAAACGGAGTGGACGCGAACAATGCAGAAGCTTCCCCCCGCAACCAGGTAGGGAAGATTTGCAAGAACACATTGTGTTCTTCCACTCGAAGACAATTTAAGGTCCTTCTACAACAATCTAAAAGAGTTTCGAGTTCCGCGCCTATGTGACGGTGTCGTTCCCCGGAGAAGATGGGGATGACAACTTCACAACCTTGGTGTAGTCGACAGTCGTCTTTTCGAGTTTTAATTCGTGTACTTACTTACCTTGGTCACTTTCCTTAACCGTTCGGCTCCGCTCCGGAGTCACCTAGTCGACTTAGGTGATACGCTGCTTGAATTGTGGCTTGGTTCGCGTTCCATAAACGGACAGAGATATGGTTATGTGTAATTCGGGTGTATATTGGAGAAGGGTGTTAGGAGTATTCGTTGGGAAAATTATTTCGGAGGTGTTTGCAAATTTTAATAATTTTATTAACTTTTAATTCAAACTTTTTTTGGTGGGCTTATTACATGTATATATAGGCGGAAATACGTGTGGGGAGGAAGTATGTTGCACCGGCGTACGGCGCTGGTTCACCTCACTCCCCATCACTAACGTCACTTTATAAACCTGTGGGGGGTTTCTCTATCCTACATGAGAAACAACCCACAATTCCAAAGAACATTTCCTACCTAATTTCGACCGCCTTTCAGCGCGTCAAATCAATCCCATTTCCCCCTACTTACCTGTTCACCTGCAAAGCATGTTTCCACCAAGAACACATAGCTAAACTCATTGTACCACGCAGACAATGCATAAATGAGTTTAGCTTACCTTTTTTGCCATACGGCAACTCGTGTCCATGTCGATTAGCGACAACCAAATCCAGCCGGACGAAGTTGTCGCATCATTGCAGATCCGCTTGGGAAATTTATCACCACATTCGATTGAATCACGTGATAATATTTCCCAAGCGTTACTTCGGCTTTTCTCCAGACACTTCATTCGCTGGGGATCAATGTTCTCTTTTTGCAGGTGAATATCATCAGCTCAATTCCCCTCTCTTTCTCAGTTCTGTCTTCGTATGGATCAATGTACACTGAACTCACCATACTACCGAATCAGGTCAACGGGTTCCGCTCAGAACTACATTGATTCATGCACATACAACCAAATCCACCCCTAGGATAATCGTACATCGTGTTTCTGTTCTCTTATTGTCCCGCTCTCTTCGATCATCAGATTACCGATGTAACCTACCACACATCGAAGAACGTGGCAATGAGAGAGCAGAAGTATGTTATCTTTTGGTTGTATCCAATTTCTTCGCTTTTCAAGTCAGTCGATTAACGTGTTTAATCAAGGGAGGTGGTGTCGCCAATTGATACCGCGTGTGCATGCTCATGCACACGCTCGTCCGCGGACATCCTACACTGTGAAATAAGTCGTTTCAACCAGTACGTTGTAATTGTAATTATTAGAAATATTATCTGAGTTATGTGTTGTGTGACTGCATCGGAATGTTCTCACTAGTGAATATTTTCAATAAATTAAAACGCTTGCTGGCAGTGCTATCTGTTATCTTTTTTTATTGATTACTTTGGTGTCTTAACTCACTTATTCGAATTAGACTTCAATCGTTTATTCATCTATCCACTCGAAGGAGATGTCGTCCAATATGCGCATCGGATTCGGTACAACCAGGAAGTGGACGTGCGTCCCATAAATGTTTACAATTACACATTCCTCAATAAAGGTGAACATAAATCGATGCCGCATTTTGAGAGACGAATGGCTATACGACAAACCTGGGATTACGAGCAACTCTTTTCGGACGTGATTACCCGAACAAATTCTTCCCACGGATCGATGGGAGATATAAGGAATACGTGCCATACGATGGCACATCACCTTATACCCCCACAAACCTCCAACAAGAAACACCGTCAAAGGATGGAGAACAAAACACTGAGCAACACAGCCAAAGGGTTCATCAAGAATCAAGCTCCAAAGCACTGAGCGGACACCACACAGGAATAAAATAGGACATTATAGTTATTGGTTTATTTAGTATTAATTGTAGGTTCTTATGCACTAAACTGATTCTCGGTTATGCACTAAACTAAGTTTCCACTAACGATCACACGATTTGTTAATTTACACTGGTGTTATTAAAGACAAACTCGACTCCAAAATGACTATCGCCGACTCGTTAATGATGACTCGCGGTTGAATTTCGCGTCCCCGTGTGCACCGTGGAGCGGGAGTGACATGGCCACGACCTGCTCCGACGGCGTATGTAAAAGGACTCAGCGATAATCATCTCGTGCAGCGATGATTCGCCTCTTGGGATGAGTTTATGGTGTCGTGGTAGATATCCTCTCCAATAAGGATATCGTTTTTATTTACCACCAGAGAAACGTAAAGTCTCTCTTGGTGGTATGTGTGCGATCGTTCAGATCTCTGTGGTTCACAGGTGCTCTAGGGCAATGGTTGAACGAAGCAGACAGGCGGTAAAGACAAAGGGAGAAATGACCAAACGCGCCGTTGGTAATGCGGGTCATTGTTTACGCGATGCGTCGTCGCTATTATCGACGTTGGGAGAAAAAAAGGTGCTAAAAGCAAATTGGATGTTTATGGCATCTCTGGCTGCAGTAGAAACCGGGTTCATGTTTGCATTAGGAAATGCTAGAGAATTTGGTTTCAGCGTCTATTGCGCTAATTATATGCAGCTGCTTGAGTTGTTTATTGATGAGAACAAGGGTCGCCAGCCAATGTGTATGAAAGGTATTTGCTGTACACATGACGCGGCTGGGAAAATACACGGCGCAATATTTATGGTCCCTGTCATGACGGTTACATTGAATGCAATCCGAATCATTTTGTTTACTGGAATTTGTCTGGTTTAGAATACCGGATAAGCAAAGAAAGAAATCTTACGGAAAATTGTATGAAGAGATGCATGAAAAGGTAAGTTTTCTTTACAGGGATTTTAAGATTATAGATTTGATTTATATAATGCGTGAAGCAACTTCAGGTGCCTAATGCGATTGCATTGGCGAAAATGTATGCGTCTTGGGGTGAGGTAATGGGGTTTTTTAGGTAAGTGGGCCGTGGGGTTTGGCGGAACTGCCACAGTGTACCTTTTATACACCAATGTCGTGCCTAAATTAGAAAATAGCACAATTGCAACGTTTGCTGATGACACTGCTATAATGGCGATTGGAAACTCTCACACAGAAGCAGCAAAAAAGGTCCAAGCAGCTGTTAATAAAATCCACAACTGGACAATAAAGTGGAGAATAAAGTTCAATGAGTCGAAATCGATTCATACTAACTTCACCAATAAAAAGAAAGAGTACTTTCCAGTATTCATTAAAAACAAGATCATACTATATGAAAATACGGCAAAGTATTTGAGAAAGACGCTTGACGCGAAAGCCCACGTTAAGAAGAAGAACGACGAGTTTGAACTACGGTACATAAAGATGTATTGGCTGCTTGGAAGACATTCTACTCGAGCCATACAGAACAAAATTTTATTTTATAAACAAGTCCTAATGCCAGTGTGGACCTATGGTATACAGCTCTGGGGCTGTACCAAAAAGAGTAATGTTTAAATCATCCAAAAATACCAAAATTAAGTTCTCAGAGGAATAGCAAGGGCTCCCGGGTACATAAGAAACGACGATCTCTATTACTGCAAGGCGGCGTCTAATATATCGCGAGTACGGATCGCCTTATTTAATAAGTGGACTGTATTTGTATTTTAAACTACAACCGTATTATCTTTATTTGTTTGATATTTATAATACTATTTAATCTGTTACACGATCTCTTGACTTAATTATCGAACCTCCAGGCCGGAATCTGGTCTGGAATACGGGCGCTGTAGTTTTGCCCGGTGCTTGCGTTATACTGGTTGTACTCCCCCACTGCCGCTGCTTTTATTCTCTCTTTTGTACTAGTTCCCTTGTTTACATATTGTCACAAGAAGCAAAGAGCGATTGGTATAAATTGCCGATTCTCAGTTTGCCAGTCAGCAGACTCAAGACCCATACTCACTGATCAAGACAAGACATACACATCGCATGCTCATCATACTCATCGCAAGACATACCCAGGAGGTTCCAAATTCATCGCATACACAAGACGATACCCAGTGACAGCTGATAGAAGATACATCCATTTTCACAGTGAGAGCTGATACAAGATACATAATAATAAAAAAAAAAATGTACGTGTTAATTAATTTGAATTTTAAAAAATAAATAAAAAAAGAGATTAAAGGAGGACCTCGAGGCTCTCAAGGCTGAGAACGCTGTCCTGAAAAGTAGACTATCGCGACTACAAGCCACTCCATCCGCACCCCCGTCCAGTACCAGTTCGGAAGCTTCTGATTCGGAATCAGAGCTCGAGCCCGAGTTAGAGAATGTCACTGACAATTCTGATGACTCAATGGGCGACGGTGACTCGTGTACCTCCGCCCCAAACCCATCTAGGGCCCCAAAGCGGAAAACACCACTACCAACAATAAGCTGCGAGGGAGGACCCTCCAATAAGCGTGTCGCCATCGGCTGCCTGCCAAAACCACCCTCATCATCATCATCAGCTGTCCCCAAAAAGTTGTCAAACCCCGCGATAACTCAAAATTATCTGAAAATCGTGCTTCCGCATGAGCCTTGCCCACCGAAGCCACCTTTGTTGGTTAATCCAAAACCAAAGGCCACTTGTGTTCCCAACACTGTTCAGCCAGAAGTCGGGGTCCGCCCACCTTTTTCTAAGAAGAAACAGCAACCCGGGGTCTTTGCACGAGAACTCAATTAAAAAAATTTCGTCGGTGACATGAACCGACTAGGGATTTCCAACTTCAATGTAAAGAACTTAAGCCCATCTGTGTGTCCAACAAGCGTGGAGCACACCTTCCACTAACACCGGGTTATTATAGTGTTGTGGGCTGGCGTCAGGAACAATGCGGTCTCCTGACGTGATGAATGTCGATGGGGAATATCCAAAATTGTGTGTCCAACAAGCGTGGAGCACACCTTCCACTAACAGATGGATCACTGGTGCGATAAACTATTTATCAGTTTGTTAACGGATCGTATGTTCCAAACTTTGCTTGTCCACCAGCACACGGTATTTCTTCTACAATAGGCTAAAAACCAAATGTGTGAAATGGGAAAAAGAATACCTTCAATTGTCTGCCGCAATCACAGAAAGAATCTTCCAAATCGAAATAATGCCTCGATGGTCGCTTTATTGATTTTAGGATTTACTGTTATTTCCCACGGGTACATAGATTTTTATAGATTAGTTTGACTATACATCCGATTGCTTAGGTTAGTTAACGAAGAAGAAATATAAAAGTAAAAATGGTTGTCAAATGACAACCAACAGAATTCATAAATATCAGCTGATGGCTGACATTGTTAAAGGTGATGCCACATATTGTTCGAGTGGTGCCACAGATTTAATTATTGCGAATTCGCCGGTTGTTTCAAATGCGAATCCGCAACACCATCCCTAAACAAAATCATAACCTACGATAGGGAAACCTACCGCAAGGTTAACGACAACCTCAAGGCCAAGGAGGTGAATTATTACACACTCACACCAGCCGATGAAAAGTCGAGGACCATCCTTCTAAAACAAGTCGCTTCTTGTTGGGAAAAGAACGACATCGTAATTGCCCTTGAGGCAACATTTCCCAACATCAACTTCACGGACGTCAAAAAATTCTGTCCCCCACAACGGTTTGTGAACATCAGACCGGAAAAATACAGCAAGGTGGACATATGGGAGCTTCACCTTGCCCCAGGGACCGACATAGATTCCATAATACGGACAAAGTCGCTTCCAATCTTGCATCAGCAAGTTGTCTTCGAGGTCTTTCATAACAGTGAAATGCCTCATTGCAGACGTTGCCAACGTTTCGGGCATGCCTCCCGAAACTGCAACATGAGTCGCCGTTGCGTTCGTTGCGGAAAATCCCACGATATTGGCAAGTGCGAACTACCGCTAGCGAAATACGATCCCGCAACAAATGTGCAGGATGAAATAACACTGCCAACTTGCTGCAACTGCGGCAACAAAGGACATCCGGCTAGTTACAGGAATTGTCCTAAATATAAAGAAATTATTCAAAGATCCAAGGAGATCTAGCTAAGCAAACAGCCAAGTCAGGCTTCGGAAAACGGGCCACACAACACTTCATCCAAAATGGATTTACATTTGCCGACATGCTTAGGGGACAGCAGGCAAAGAATATAAAAACTATCCCAACTCCTCCTCCTCCCCCTCAAAAACATATTCAAGTCCCTAAGCGAGCCCCGGTAAACGCCAACAAGACGCCTCAAATTCAAGCGACGGTGCAAAAGCCTCTGAGGGGGCAATCTTCAATGCTCGAGAAACTACTTAGTTTCTCCCGCTTGATTGAAGATATTCGACCCCGATATGAGAAACTATCAACCGAGGCTGAGGGGGAGGCACTCCTTTTCACTGCATACGCAAGACATACCCTCCACAATGAATTCCAAAATTCAAGTTATCCTCATAAATGTCAACTCCCTTGTTTCGCATTCCAAGCGTGTGATAGTCTCTGAGTTCATAAAGGAAAACCGGGAGGACGTGGTACCTGTAACCGAAACTAGGTTGCGTCCATGTCACCGTCCCGTATTCCCAAACTTCTCCATGATTCGAAGAGATCGCACCCCCACTGGCGGTCCCACCATCAACGGAGGTGGAACTTGTATACTGGTTAATAGCGGACTTCGCCATGAAGCTATTGACCTCCCACACCTTGAGTCCATATAGGTGTCTGGAGTTGAACTTCATTCGGCTAATAATGGTAGAGTGAATATATACTCTGTATACCACTCGCATAAAACCAATAATGGCCCCATTAATCCCGAAGATTTCGGCAAACTAATAAGGACCTCGGGGCATACACCCTTCATCATAGGCGGCGATTTTAAATCCAGACATCCCCACTGGAACAACTCTGTCTCTTGCCCAAATGGCACAAAACTGTACCAATGGTACACCGCAAACACGTATGCCCTTAACTTCGAAATAGTCGCACCTACGGTTGGTACTCGAGGTGCCCCAATTTTGGACATATTTTTTGTGT